>CP125973.1:85077476-85739079 GCA_030063025.1 Avena longiglumis | reverse complement strand
TGCGGACATGCCGGAGTTCGAGGGAATTCTCGAAACGCACTCAACGTCTTTCGGACACCAAGCCGTCAAGCAGCCCATTCGGAGACATCCGAGCCACGGGCGAAGCCATCGGGATGGAAATCAACAGACTAATCGCTGCAGACTTCGCCGGGGAGATCAAAAGCGAGTGGCTCGCGAATACAATGATGGTCCTCAAGAAGGACACGGACATCCTGCAGATGTGCGTGGACTTCATGTCGCTGAACAAGCACCAAGGACCATTTCCTTCCTCGGATCGATCGGATCATCGATTCGGCGCAGGATAGCGTAGAAATTCTCCTTCCTCAACGCCTACTCCGGCTACAGCAGATTCGACTCAAGGTGAAGATCAAGAGAAAACAACGTTTACACCATTCGAGTGTTCTCACAACACAATGCCCGGGCTAAAGAACGCGGTGCCACGTACCCGGCGATGCATGCAGCATGCCTCAAGGACCAGATCGGTCGCAACATCCAAGTCTATGTCGACGACATAGTCATCAAAACCAGGGAGGTAAGAACGCTCATCGATGATCTCCGCGAGACGTTCGATAATCTCAACCGCTACAGGATCAAGCTCAACCCCAAAAAGTGCGCCTTCGGCGTCCCATCAGGACAGCTCCTGGGCTACTTCATCTCCCAGCGAGGGATCGAGGCGAACCCGAAGAAAATCCGGGCCAACATGGCCATGGATAGTCAAGAACCTCAAGGGTGTCCAAGGCTCGCAGGGCGAATAGCGGCATTGAGCGGGTTCATCGGCCGCATGGGCTAGAAAGCGCCATTCTACCAAGCGCCAAAGCAAGATAAATTGAGTGGGCGCTTTGAAGCGGACGACGCATTCGAAGATCTAAAGCGATTGCTCTCCACCTCGCCTGCCTTGGTTAAGCCAAAGGCGCGAGCCTCTTCTTTGTAGCCACACACGGTGGTAAGCACCGTGCTGGTGGTCGAACGACCCGAAGAAGGCAAGACCCATGGGGTCCAACGCTCAATCTACTACCTCAAGGTATTGACGCCAACAAAGAAGAGGTACCCTCACTACCAGAAACTCGCCTACGGCATGTTCATGACGGCGGCTCGACGGTTGAGCCATTACTTCCGGAGCACGGTGATGGTCAGCGAAGCACCCCTAACGAGCATCTTAAACAATCCGGAGGCCACAGGACATGTGTCCTTGTGGGGCATCGGTTATCACCCCTAGACATCATCTACGAGAAGCGACTTAATCAAGTCTCAGGTCCTCCGGACTTCACAGTTCATGGATGGAGCTGCAGCTGCCAGACATCCTAGACATGTCGCGGTCATGGACGATGCACTGCGACGACTCCAAGCGTGAAGCTGGGCGAGCCGGGTCATCTGACTTCCTCCCGCAGATGACAAGATGAAATCGTCCTTCGGATGAAATTCGGGCTTCCAACAACGAGGCCAAATCTGAAGCCCTCATCCACGGCATGAGGATGGCAAATATCTATGAGCAACGCTGGTCATCTACGGTGACTCAATCTCGCCTTCCAACATACGATGAATGAGTGCGGCGCACGCCGAAAATATGATCGTGCATGAGCACTCTGGCGCTCGAAGGAGAATTCGATGGCTGCGACTTCGCGCGTTGGAGAGAAAGCAACAAGGAGGCCGTGCTGATTTCGCCAACATCGGCTCCACCTGCGCAAGGGTGCCACCAGGTGTGTTCCTCGAACAGATCTGCGTGCCATCCATCAAGCGGAAATTCCCCAAGGGATCACCCGAAGAAGCAGAACACTCGGGGGCTACGCTACCCGAAGGTCATGAAGGACCCGAAAAACTGGACACAGAGGTCGCCACGGTCAACCTGATGCAGGTCATGGCAGTCGAAGAAACCTGGACACGACCGTACCTCTAGTACTTGATAGACGGGGAACTACCTGATAGCCCGACAGATGCCCGGCGCATAACTCGCCGGTCAAAAGCCTTCACCATCATCAATGGCGAGCTGTACAAGCGCAACATTTCGGGTGTACTACAAGGTCGTCACCATCGGTGACGGAAAATCATACTTCAAGAAATCCATGAGGGCATCCGCGCCATCATGAGCGATCGCTCCCTTGTCGCCAAAGCTCTACGAGCTGGATTCTCTTGGCTAACGGCCATGAATGACGCAGCGACATCGTCAAGATGCAAAGGGTACCAAAGGTTCACGACAAACCACATGCACCGGGTCGAGCTTAGGCCCATACCACTGGCCCGGCCGTCACCAATGGGGCCTCGACATGATCGCAAGCTGTCAAGGTCCTCGAAAGGGGCACGTCTACCTCTGGTCCCAAATGACAAATTCACCAAGTGGATCAAGCAATGCGGTCACTAACCAAAAGGGCAAAACTCGTCAAGTTCTTTGAATCCATTGTCTGAGGTTCGGCGTATCGCATAGCATCATCACCGGCTAATGGATCAAACTTCATCTCAAAGAATTCCAAGACTTGCGAAGGCCTCGGAATCAACATCACATACGCCTCTATGGCGCACCGCAAACGAACGAGCAGGTGGAAAAGGCTAACGGCCCGATCGGGCGGCATCAAGAAGCGCCTCATGAGCCAACTCGGCGACTCGCGGCTCGACGAAAGAGCTACCTCCGTCCTATGGAGCTTGCGTACCACGCCGACAGCTCCGGCTACGCCGTTCTTCATGGTGCACGGAGCCGTGCTACCACTGGCACGCCACCAGCCCCGGTCATCGCTATAGCGGCCGAATCCACGGCTGCACTCAAGACGCCGTCGACACACTCGACGCGGCAGACATAGCAAGAGCTCGATCAGCGTGCCGCAGAGTCTCCGCAACTACCATTGCCGACGGTTGCGCCCCAAGGTCCTTCGTCGAAGGAGACCTCGTCTTGCGACTCAAGCAAGAGCGATCAAGAAATTTGAGTCACCATGGAAGGACCTACATCATCACGAAGTCATCCTAGGTGGCGCCTATCGCCTCAAGCACGTGGAGTCCAGAGTCGATACTCTAACCCATGGAACATCGCACACTGCGACGATTCTACCCCTAGATACCTACCCTTTACTATCAATAAGGCTATTCAGCCAAGGCTACTCAATTAACAATGTACCTCCTCCATTACGATATAAATAAAGCTAAGTGTCTCGCCCCACAAATTTCGCTTTTCCTATTCAAGCACTTTTACTTCATGCTACAACGCACTTGGGGCTCCCCCTCACGATTTCGGCCGATGAGGATAACACGCAGTACGCCGAGTAGGCGACCACGCCAGGCTAACGAAAAGGACACGATGTAACAAAGCACTACGTGCTCAAACAACAACTAAACCTTTATAACAAAGGGCAAAACCCTGATCAAATATATACAAATTTTACATTTATCTCTTTACGTGCACTACCTATTACGAAGAATAACACGAGCACGCTGCTCAAATAGATCTACAACCTCTTGACATCGTCTATAGCGTCACAGAATGCGGACGATATCCCACACACCACCATCTCGGTCGAGGGGTGGTCCAGCCCACATAATGGACATATCTACATCAAGGCGATGCGGCCTCACAAGGGACAACGCAGCCTTCACTCCTCGCGGCAGATGATGCCGCACTAACTCCTTGACACGATTCACGTTCCAAACATCGATGTAAGACCGTAAAGGGTTGTTGGTGCAGCATCCAACTGAAACATCACATGCGTAACCGACGCGAGCCGGCCCGCAGACTGATGAAGCACCCGCGATACTTGGTGAACGCGATCTTGCACCGTCGCAGGACCATAGCATCACGATCCATCCGTAAGAACTCGCCGGCTTTCATGTCTGTTGAGTCAAACAATTGACCCAACAGCAACACGCTCCTTCTCCTCCCTTGGAGCAAGGTTAGCACCGCAATACTTGCACAAAAGTAAGATGCAATGCCAAGAAAGATCCAAGAAAAGGGAAATAGCTCGAAAAACTTACATTGAAGCTGCTCGGATAATCGAAGCAATTACGCCATCAAGTACTCTCTCCGGCGGCACCACGATCCGCTTGGACTTCCAAACGCGTCGGATGGCCACGCACCCAAGCAACTCTTTCTCGAGGCTACGAACATCTCAAGAAACGCAGCTGCCATTTAATCATCCAAGGATGGCTACAAGAGCAGCAGCAGCGAGGTGTCAGGATCGCACCGAAAGACCCTAGATCAATGTAGAAGGCAAAGACATGAACACGCGAGACGAGGGGCACATAACTCAACAAATTCATTAAGTGCATCAAAAGCCACTCATGGAACAAGGATTTGTTCATCAAAATAATTACAACAAAAGAGACTACAACTATCCTACCCTACCGCCTAAGACGCAGCACCACGAGTAGCCTCGAGCCGGATTGCCTCGCCTTGGCTTCCCCGCCGTCAGGTGCATACTCGGCCGCCAGATCAATCACCTTTCCCATAACGCTTACATCGAGAATAGGCAATAGGCGAGGTTACTCGGATCCATCGCCAGTCGTCGGCATCCGGAAGTGACACGGGAAGGTCCAGCTCCGCTCCGGCCAAAGCCATATCGCCAGCCGACGGATGCGCCGATGCCCTTCGCTGCGCTTGTACGCGCAGTGTTACCGACAATTTCTCCGCCAGAGTCAACATCATCAAGGGTCGCACTTTGGGGACAAGCTCGTAGAAGTGCCCAAGGACCTCCTTGGCCTTGGCAAGCGAGCGGCGATTATGTCGCCGCGATGACGCTGCGGTAGCATCATCCGAGCACTCCGTGCTCCAGTGAGCACCAACAAACTCGATGCCCGCGAATCGAGACAATAAAGACGAGGAATGAACAAAAGCACCGCAGAATAAAGACAAGAAAACCAACAAAAGACGAAGGTGAAGATACTCACCGAAAGCCTTGGCCGCCATAAGCTTGTCACCACTTCTCTTTCACGCGAATACAGCAGCGGGCAAGTGCTCCTCGCGGTCCATGGCCTCCCACTGCAGGTGCTCCTTAGCCTCGGCCGCAGTGGCTAGCTCCATCTCGAGGCGCTCCTTCGCACCAACGGCGGCCTCGGCCTTCTTCTCCGCTTGACCAAGGCTCTTTTTGAGAGCATCAATCTCACGAAGGGAGGTGTTGTGCTCCTATGCATTCAAAAAATACAAGCGTCAGATAACAGGACAAGAATACACGAAGAAGCAAACATCAAGGCATAACAGTACCTTGAAGCTGTTTGAGGCTGGCCTCCAGCACCAGGTGCTGCTGCACTGTGGCATCCCGCAAAACCACTACTAGAAAATCGCGTTGAATTTGTGCATTGCATCGTCATCATCATGCATGGTTTGGCAAAACTATTTTCGCAAAGCCCGTTTTGTTTTCTAAAACGCCCCGTCTGTTATTCAAACGCCAACCCCCGGATGTTTCGAATATTTTGTTGCCAAAAACTAGTTACAAAGATATTTGAAAATAATATAAATATTAAATTACTTTTTTAGTAGGGGCAGTCGAACGGGCCAACCCGACCCGAACGACCGCCCCAGATTTTTCTAAACGGTCCAACCTGACCGCCCAACTAAATCCTAAGTCCACCTAAAATGCTACCCTCACTCCCTGGCCCAGCCCCCCAACCAACCAGAGAGCTCCACCTCACCCTCTCTCTCATTAGCTCTCCTCTCTCCCTGCGGGTCCCACCGACCCCTTCCCCCCACTGGCCACAGTGGCCCACCTGTAACCACGTCCAGCCCCTCCTTTCCTTTCTCACCCACTCCCTCCTCGACCCGCTTCGACCCACTTGCCAGCCTCACCTTGCCACATCGCTGCCGCTACGCAGACGCTACAAGACGCGGGCCACGCAGACACACGCAAGACGCTACCGCACACCCCACCCGCTGATCTCGGGCCCCACAACTCCCACCCCACGGCAGCTCACGGCCGCACTCCCCCACCTCCAGCCCGGCCCCCTTTGCAGACCCGCTACACAAGACGGCTTTCCTCCTCCCGTCACAAGGCCTCGCTGACCGCACCCACACGCTATTCCCACGCTGCCGCCACACTCACCTGGCCACCCAAGACCTCTCCCACATGGCCCATTAGCCACATGGCAAGGCCAATACCAGCGCCGCGCCAAGCCCCTCGCCCTGCTCAAGGCGTCGCATCTTCCTGAAGCGCTCCCGCCGGAGGCCGATTGCCCTCCAGACGCCGCCCTAGCTGCTTCTCCTCCGCTGCCTTCGGCCGCCTTGCCCGGGTCTTCCCTCCCCGCTCTGCGTCTGCCGCTGCCGGGCATGCAAACTCCCGCCGCGCCTCACTGCCGCTTCGCTGGTCCTCTCTTCCGCCGACCTTGCGCGCTGACGCCAGATGTTGCCCTCCGTCCCGAGCCGAGGGCCGCTGCCATCTGCTGGCACCGTCGAGTTCGAGCACAACGCCGGCCCCGACTTAACGGTCTCCGTGACGCGCCCATCCACCTCGCCTGCACCGTTCTGCACCGCTTCGGCCGAGCTCTCCCCATCTTCGCGGCGTACAAGCATCGGAGGAGCACGATGCCTCGTCTTCGGATGCGGTGCAAGTGCCATGGACATCGGAAGCTGCTACGGCGAGATGGTGCCTCTGTACGATGCGGAGGTTTATCCGGTAATTGACATCAAGATCTCCAACGCTAGGACCCTGGTCACTAAGTGATGATCCTCACCGCAAGGACTTCTTCACGAACCCCAAGACCCGGCCCGATCCAAGACCGATATCGCGAACGCCAAGATCTCTATCGGAACCTGTGGACGTCAAGCACTCCGCCCGGACACCAAGTTCTTCACCCCGACGACAAGACCGACCCGACTCGAGAACCCGACAAGACCGTCGCGGCGATAAGAACGACACCGACCCAGGGTGAATCCGCTGTCCCGACGCCGGACCAAGTCCTCCCTCTCGGAACGCCAAGATCTTCGTAACGACAAGACCGACAACGCAACCAGAAGACCGGATGCGACAAGATCTACCCGATGTTTGAGAACACACCGCCGAGACGAACCCGTCGAACCCTGAACCCTGGACCCTGACCCCGAACCCCGGAAACCCCAAGATCGTCGAGACCCCTCAATGTGTGAACCCCTTATCCGAGCACCCTATTTTATAATATAATAACAACTCGAAGCATATGAATTGTTCATCTCGCATGCATGTTTGTGTGGTTTGGGGGCCTTTTGCCGATTCACCTAATAATTAAATATGGGGCCCATATGCGGGCAAATCTAGTCTCATATTGGCCTCATTTAAATTGGTGTAGCGAACCCGGTACAATCTCTTGCCATGTTAAAACAACATTTAAAAATGCAGGGTAGCTAAACAACTTGAACCATATAATTACTTGGCGGGACCCCGGTTCCGCTTAATATGACCTAATTGCATCGCCTCTTTGCCATGCCATACATCATGCATGCATCATGCCGATCTTCTGCCGTTGTATTGAATAGTGCATTCGGTTTTCTTCTAGCGTTTTGGTTCTTCGCGGATAAGGCCGTTGAGTTGATGTGAGCTTCCGATCTTGGATGAACCCGACAATGTTTTCGCGAGCATCTCCCCTTTCTACCTATCTTACTTTTATAGTCTTTATTCCCTGCTGATCTATTGCTATCTCGTATTTGCGATGCTCTAGATTCCGTACCCTTGATATCCCTTGCAGCCATATATTGCCTTGGACACACCCTATTGCTGTTGTTTGGTAGCTAGTTGGTCTTCTCGCCGTCGCTTTGCCGCTATATATTGTCATGTGTCGTCATATGCCACGATTCGATGTATTGCGCATGTTGATGTTGGAGATGATGCTAGTTTTACTTATCGTCACTTTAATTTCTGTTTAACAACTAAAATTGAAATAAGCAGAGGCATCGGTGGGTGATAGATAATATTTGGTTTCGACGCCCACTTGTGTCCCGTGAAGACCCAGTACTTGATACTGTTCCTTGATTTATCGCGCTATCCACATCCGGAGGTATATGGGACCCCGAGCGAGCTTGATTCAGTCTTATTTCTTGGGGCCACAAACTAGTTTGAGGTTTTATTTACGATCCTGTACTTATGCCATGTTTACCGCTTTATTTACGATTGTGCGAGAGCACCTTTGTCTCGTTAGGACGCGGAGTGTTTTCATGGTATCGACAAGCCCAGCCACACTTTCGGGTTCCCAAATACGTTTCTGACGCAGACCTTGAGGCCGTCTCGAGCTTGCTTACTCGTTGCGGGATCTACTCAATGGGGTGGCCCGAAATATTTCGAATCTTGATTGTTCATCGTGAAAGCCTCGTTGGGTTTTGTTTTGGTTTTTCGAGGTTGATCGGCGTGTGTTGCTATTGGTGCACCCCGCCGGTAAAACTTTCTCAAAGCCGTGTCATGCGGATATGGACGACTTGGAGCACAAGATCTCGATCATAGACAAGCATAACTAAAGTTTATCGCTATAAATTTGACTTATAATGACTAGTAATCAGCTTCACTATAATGGAATGGCTAATGAATACTGCCCACAATTGTTTGTTTGGTTTGTCGCTTGCGACCCTTGTACCTGACTAGTAAGTATGGCAACTACAACGTAATTGGCTGTTTAAAAGTACCAACAACCTTTGGGTTATGGGTTTATCTCATGCTACCATCGATTAGTAATGCTGCAACTAGCGGAAGGATTAACTAAAAGGGCCCCTTGCTTACTTTATCGGACGATTATCTATACGACTAGTAATTGCTGCAACGATAACCAAATAAGTAAAACGCCAACCGTGTGAGTTCCTCGGTTGACTTCCCTGCGGTCTCGAGAAACGCCAGGATGGGTTTGCTTGGTAATAGCTTCAGGTTGGATCCGGATAGGTCATTCTTACCCCTCTCTGATAACCGCCAGTTGTATCGAGTCTCTATAGGTTGTTTAGCACATGCTGCCGCTGCCGCTCAGTCCACCATACCTATGTAGGCGAGGACCGCCAAATTCTAGCCTCGCTGTGTCGCCTCGATCGACGCTCCTTCTTTTTCCTTTGCCCTTTGCCGCACCTTTTGTTTAAGCAGGTTTTGAGATCGGCCGTTAGCGGGGTTACCCTTCCGGCTTGGCACAGGGTTATGGATGCCATTGGTTATTCTTCGGGCTCTTAGCCCCATTTGCATCTTGTCCGTAGCTGGACGCTTCTCTCGCTTTCAAGGTGATTTGGATCTTGTATAATATATCTGTATTCTTGACTCATTGAGTCGTTATATATATCTGCTCATGGGTCCCATCGAGGACTGTTGTGTAATGTTATTACTTCGTTTTCCACCCGCACGAAAGTGCCTGGTGGGCACCTTTGAATCGTTTCTATGCGGGTTTGGCGAATTTTGCTCAAACTTGCATAGGTCCGATTCTGAGGGTGTTACATGCACCAGTCGTTTGGCATCCTGCACAAAAGGCTGCAGGAAAAAGACCTACTAGTCAAGAGAAGGACTCGTGGGATACGCCCAAAAGAAAGAGCAGAAACAAATTACACACACGAAAGCGCTCGGGGGCTCCCCCCGAGACTCGAAATAAGAACACGCAACAAAAACTCCTCGGGGGCTTCCCCCGTGGCAGGAGGCAGAACTACTCACATGATCCGATGGCGACTCCGAAGGTCCGCTAGCAAAATTCTGAGGCGCAACCACCTGAACCTCCTGCGGAGAAGGGTTCGGAGCAGCGCCCTCAGAGGTAGCCACCATCTAAGGAGGAGTAGACGCGACTTTCGACTCCCCCATCATCTCCCGAGCACCATCGCTGGAGGAGTCTTTGGAAGAGTGCCTGCAGAAGGACAAATTAGTACAAGTACAAAGTAAACAGGCAAGGAAAAGCAATGCAGGACAAAGGAAACTTACGAGTCAAGCTCGCTCGGGTTGAAGATGGAGGGTCCTCGGACCTTCTTCTCCTCTTTCTTCTCTTCCTTCTTTCTTCCTTCTTCGCTTGACGACGGTGCAGGCGCTTACGCACGGACAGCAGAATCGGAGTGGAAGAGCCTCCATGCCCATCACTGTGACGTTCAAGACACAGTGGGGGTTCCTAGGAGTCGGAGGAGTCGAGGCATCCGAATACTCGCTGGAGCTCCGTGATCGTTTGCGAGTGTGGTCCTCGCTCGACTTGTTGGCCTCTTCAGCCGGAGACCGCGCCGATGGCAGCTCGGACATGGAATCCACCACATCATCTGGAGCATTCGGAAATACTTCGGGTAATGGAGGCGTCATACCCGGCACTTTGAAGCTCTGCACAAGAGAAGAGCAATTTGTTAGAAAACAAACGCAAATACAATGCAGTCGAAAATAGCGCTACGCGCACGGATTTACACATGTGGAACAGGAAGCGCAGAAGAAAACGGAGGAGTCAGCGACTTCCCTGGGATATCCTCTCTAGCCTTGAACTTCAGCAGCGAACGAAGGGCCCTGTCGAGGTCTCCCTGGGAGAATTTCTCAGCCGAAACCCTCGTCGGATCACGGCGGCCAGCATAAAAGAACATCGGGTGCGCCCTAGCCTGGAGTGGCTGCACCCGACGCTCAAGAAAAGTGCGGATGATATCCACACCGTTCACTTTCTTCTCTGGAATCAACTGGAGATCCTCCACTCGACGATAGAGAGCCTCTATCTCCGCCACCTCGCCATCCAAGATCTGGTTTTTCCAGGACCTTTTCGGCTCGATCTTTTGGGAGGGGTCAAAAGGAACAAGACCAAAATCCTACCCAGGCACTATGGAGTCGCGGATATAGAACCAACGCCTCCGCCAGTACTGGACAGATTCGGACATGGAAAAAGAAAAGAAAATCAGATTGGGTTTGAGGGAGATGATGCAACCCCCAATGGGATAAACACCATCCGAACCAGATTGCCTCTTCACGGAATAGAGTTTCCGGAAGAGGCCAAAGTGCGGCTCAATACCGAGCGAGCACTCGCAGAAAGTGATAAAACAAGCAATGTGAAGAAGAGAATTGGGGGAAAGATGGTGCAATTGGACACCGTACAGAAAAAGCAGTCCACGAAGGAAGTCGTGGACTGGGAAAGAAAATCCGTGAATGACGAAGGCAAGGAATATAACCCGAAACCCAGCGGGGGGACGGGGGATTACCTCGTTGCCTGGGAGTTTGACGGCCTCCCTATCCTGCGGGATCAAGCCCCACTCACGAAGCTTGCGGAGATCACTCTCCCGCGTCTCCGATCGCCGCCAGCCACCATCGGTGACACGGGTAGCGGCGGCACTCTTCTTCCCTCTAGCAGCGCTGGTACCAACCGCAGAAGAAGACTTCTTCGGCTTTCCCATTGCGATACGGCGGCGCCGGCGGCGAGAGCGCAAGATGGAAGAAGGAAATGTGGAAGGATATTTCAGCGCGCAGCAAGAACTCTCAGAGAACAAGGAAGCAGTGAAACGAGAATAGCTGCGGTGAAAACAAACTAAAGTTTTCCCCAATGATTATAAAGACGAAGACGATGCACGACAACCGTCCATCGAGAAGACCTAACGCCAACGACATGATCCGCCATACGTGTCGAGATCGCAACGAACCGGCGCTAACACGCCGTCCACTACGCGTGGAAATCGAGGCGACACCGTAATTATTTCCACGCCGCGCGTGACCGGTCAATTCAAGGTCAGAAAGTGGGACCCATGTTCGTCCAGTCAAGTCATCTCTAGCGCAGCAGACGCTTGAGGTCATCGATTGTCGACCAGCGTCATCAAAAGCTACACTAGCAGCTACAATTTCTTGACGGCTAAGAGTACTCACTCGAATCTACGATTCGACCAATTACTCGGGGGCTACTCCTATCAGGAGCGCTGGCCGCGCACCCGAAGAATGAACAACACGTTACAAAACCGAATTGTTTCTTCGAGTCCTACGTCGAGTCTACGACTCCACTACGGACTCCGGGGCTACTCCCATAGGGAGGACGGATTTAAGCATCTGGAAAAAAAATTGTGTCCTACGGACCTAACACTGAACAACGGATGAATTAAAGTCTCCGCTCGAGTCTACGACTCGAACAGACACTCGGGGGATACTCCCGCTGGTCACGCACCCTATAAAATTTCGACTGCGATCCTTCAGATCAGTATGCAAAAACTTTTCGGCAACTCTGCCCCAACTAACGCTAAGTGAGTAACATTCTCCTTGGCCACCTGAAACACCTCCGCAGTGACGAAATTTGGATGCTGTGTCTGCGACGCAAAGATAAGACCTACAAATATCATCTGATGGCCTGGTAACGCACATGACTGCGCTCTGCTAGTATAAACCCGTGACAACAGGCGCGACGAAAAATCCCGACGGACGCGTTGGGTACATTAATTAAATTCACTGGAATTCCACTCCTGTAAGTCCTCCGCGGCCTGAGTCGAATTACGCCAGCATATGTTCCAGACTCGAATCTGAAGAAGATCATGTTGTTTTGTCCTAAGACAGTTAACTGACCCTGATCCGTCGGAAGAGTCACGCACATGCATCAACAATCCCTACACATTCTCTTGAAAGACAGAGTTGCATCCGAAGGATTGAAGAGTCCTTAGCGAAATCTACGATTCGACTGAACACTCGGGGGCTACTGACATGGTTATACCCCGCAGGTACACGATCTCAGCATACCTGGTCCAACCCAAGGAAGGTCCACGACAAATATACGCCGGCCCATGAAGATTTTCGGGTGGCCAAGGCCCATGACGCCTTCGGATCCTTGGAGAGCAAGACTAGAGTAGATAGGAAATTCAAAGGGGTAAACCCTAGAACCTGTAACCGACTAGATCTGTGCCCGGGACCTGTCTAAATCTATATAAAGGCCATAAGGGTACGACCTAGATCTCTCTCATACTTCCGCATACACACCTCTACGCCAGATTGCATCTGTGCACCCCTGTAATCACCGGTTCCGCCATAATCAAGAGCAGACAAGAAGGAATAGGGTTTTTCCTCCAGGGGCCTGAACCTGGGTAAACCTCGTGTCCCCGTGTTGCTTGTTTGCTAACCGTTCCGCGATCTCCAGCATCCCCATCTTCTCCAAAACCCAAGTCCATAACAATGGGCATTGACGAGTCGAAACCTCATCAGCGTGCGGCCGGAGATGGTGGCAATAGCATCGCCGGCAAGGTCGGAGTTTGCATAGGGACTCGATTGCGTTTTCTATATCTTTCTAGGTCCTTTTTGCAAATTGGAAGGACATTGTTATATTTTTCTTTTATTGTTAGGTCCTTCGTGCAATATCATAACAGTTTTGCCGTTTTAATGCTCCGGGACCTTCTTGTCCCTATCCTTGTTAAAAAAAACCAATGTTTGTCTCAACGTCTATGAACCTTTTGTAGCAACGACAAAAGAAATGGTCAAACACTCAAAAGCGAACACATGTCATACATGGTGAAAAAGGAGGAAAGATGCTTGTAATGGGTCATATATATATTGCTGGCTGGCCAGCACAGCATGTTGATGATGGGTAAATCAAGTACTTCCTTCGATCCATATTAGTTGACTTCACTTTGTCTAGATTCATATGTATCTATTCTAGATGCATCCGTATCTAGACAAAATTGAATCAACTAATATGGGTCCGAGGGAGTAATTTAAGTTAGTTTTGCATATTTTTTCAGCTAAGTTTTAGCTTGCAATATTCCGTATGCCACGTTTCTATGGCAGCCTACACTTTAGCTATAATATAGTTTTAGTTTTTATTATATATAAAATTTCAGAAAACAATTTAATTAATTCACCTTAAATCTGAAATTTTCCTCTCGTTGCAACAGCCATAAACCATGCATAATCCCCCTGAGAAACATGAAAATTTAGATATGAACCATCAGGAGCAGTGACCAGCGAGAAGACGCGTACGGAATGAAGGGAATAAAATGTAGAATGTCTGACCAAGTAAGATGAGAATGAGCAGGCCGGCCATCGACAAGGACATTAGTAGTAATCAGGTAACATTCTCAATTTTTCTAATGTCTCATCCCCTGAATCAATCATCGGCTAATGATGTGCAGCTAAGCAAATGTCGTTTCTCAGTTTGGACAAGTACCGTGCCCACCAAAATCCGGCTAATAAATTAAGATCAAATTCACCTGGGCTAGCTAGCTCTATATATGCATAGTTGAACCAACTGAATAATTCACTTAGATACGTAAGTTGCCATTTGTAGATTAGATTTCTGGAGGATATGGAGAGCAGGAGCTTCGACATGGATGTTTCACTGAGCATCCCGCAGCTTCCGCCATGGAAACTACCACTATGGTACCTCGAAATTCGCCTTCCTTGAAGATCGTGCCAGTACTGCACGATGAGATGGCCAAGCAAGTGTCCGAGCCCGACCACTCTGTCCTCAGCGCCAGGAGGGCGGCGGTCCTCCTCGTTAAGAAGGTACCATGTATATATAGGTATTTATTATGTTCTCTGTGAAGGAAATCCTGCTCGAAACGGAAACGCCAGAGTAGCATTAATTAGCTAAGCACGGGATATGAATATATTTCCAGGCGCTGGCCGAGTTCTTGGGGACATTCCTGCTCATCTTCATCGTGCTATCGGCGCTGATCATGAACGCGAAGCACGACGGGGCATTGGGCCTGGTGGGCGTGGCGGCGACGGCGGGGTTGGCCATTGTGGTGATCGTGGCGTCGCTGGTCCACGTGTCCGGGGCTCACCTGAACCCGGCGGTAAGCATCTCCATGGCCGTGTTTGGTTACCTCCCACGTGCTCACCTCGCACCCTATATGGCGGCGCAGTTCTTAGGCTCCATCGCCGCCTCCTTCCTGGCTAATGCGCTCTACCGTCCGGAGAACCCAGGCGCCATCGTCGCCACCGTACCCACACTCGGCACCGCGGAAACATTCCTTATTGAGTTCGTCATCACGTTCGTCCTCCTCTTCGTCATCGTCGCCCACGTCGCCGATCCTAAAGCGGTAAGAGTGATGAAACCTTCATCCATCGATCTTGCAATGCTCAAGTACACCTGTATTTCCATCCATCAGCTTAATTAGACGACGCCATTGGTGTTGTTTCTTTAGGTGAAGGAGCTGGTAGCAGTGGCAGCCGGTGCTGCACTGGCGATGAACGTACTTATCGCTGCGTAAGTCGGATCAATCCAGCCATGATTTTAAATTTTTTGTTCCATGTATGTTGCGAATTGATTTTACATGCATTTGTTAAATAACGTTCTGACTGCATGCATGTATGTGAGCAGGGAGTCAACGGGAGCGTCCATGAACCCAGCGAGGACGCTAGGGACGGCGATCTCCACAGGGGTCTACACCAAGATCTGGGTGTACATGGTTGCGCCACCGCTCGGTGCAATCGCTGGAACCGGGGCTTACATTGTACTCAAGCACTAAGGCATACATACTAGTTTTTAATATTTTGTTTGCAAGTAACTAGGGAATGTGTTGAAGTACTCTAAAAGAGAATGTATTATCATGTCCAAAATACTAGTTTTTAAGATTTTGTTTGCAAGTAACCAGGGAATGCCTTGTTCCACCGGCCAAGCATTCCACCGATTGAAGTATGATTTGGACTTGTAAGGATTAATCAGTGCAACAAGCACTCATGCCGTGATGTGTAGTTACATGGTTGCACAAGTGTTAGGATGACACTCCAGAAGATAATTATATTAGGTCCAGCATCATACAAGATGTTTTTCCGTACTCTCTGCATTCAGTTTTAGCTAGCTATTTCAGCATCCCCCTAAATCGACCAGACCACCACGTACGTATCCGCTGCACCCAGCATGGCATTATTAATAGATTATCATTCGCCACTTTATTGAAAATGGAAAATGCGACTTGAGCGTGGAATATAGGTTCAAATATCCGTTTTCTTTTTATATGCACTAAAATCACTAACTGTTTGTCTTTTTACCCCATAATTTCGGATGGATCTTCTTGTTCCCAACTAAATACTAAGTATGTTCTAACAAATTGACTATTTGTATGATAAATTCTTGGAGTTAACTTTCTATTTCGAAATTTTTTTTGAAGTTGAAGCTTATCTTCTCGTTGCCTTGAAAGTGGAATAATAAAGACTATATAGTTATTTTGATTCTGTAAGCGATCAAAGTACGAGCATGCTTTCTGCAGAATGAAAAAATTCCCTTTGCTTAGTTCTCGCTCCACTCGTTCTTGGTCTTCGATTTGTATTATCTATAGGACACTTTAACGTATCAAAATAAAAAACATGGACGATATAGACAATGTACACTTCAATTTCTCGGTTTAATATATAGAAGCCATAAGAGTTGCATATTGGTATCATATTGATCTTCAGGTGCATGGTAAGCATCACTACCTCAAAGCTTTCCACCTAAAAAGCAAACTCCCTATCTCATGCAGCTAGACTTGAGCTCATTAATTCAGTCTTTGCATCAATCCGTGTCTATTCCAATATCATCTTTTTCAAAAAGCATCTTGCTAAAATTCAAGCTATCATCAGGACCTTTTGGTGGACTGGGGTTCCTATCTCAAAGACTCTTTGTCTCAGTGCTTGGAAAAATATTTGTGGTCCTAAAAGAGAAGGTGGATTGGGGATTCGAAACTTGCAGGCCACCAACATAGGCCTCATTTTGACGGCAGCTTGGAGGATAACTGAGAAGTCCAATTCTTTCGTTCATGACATTCTCAAGGCCAAGTATTTCCCCTACTCGTCTATCTGGAGGCCCAACCAAAATGTTCATAAATGAGCTTTCTGGTTCTCTATTCTTAAGGTTATTCCTCTCTTCTTGGTACCAACTATGCAATGGGAATTCCTCTATATAGGGCACGCCTTGGTTTGAAGGTTGGAAGACCATTTATTACAACCTGATCATTCAGTAGCCTGGTCCCCTGCAAAGATTAATCAGCTATGGATTCCTAAGACTAAAACTTGGAATCACTCTTTAGTTGACTCTCTTTTTCTCAACCCACGGCCTAGGCTATCAAGAATACTCTCATTGTTACTTATGATGAGGATGATATCATTGTTCGACACTTACTTCAAATGGGAGTCTCTAAATCAACATAAAAAACCTGTTTGCAAATGCTTTTTGATTAAGGTACACCGTCTCCAGACCAAGTTCAAGTTTTCACGAAAAAATTATGAACCAGGTTTGGAAATGCAAAACCATGATCTCTAGAGTGAAGACATTTGCTTGAAGACTGTTGCGACATGCTCTGACCATAGGAAACAGAGCCTCTGACAATTCAAATCATATTGCCAAGGTATGTTGCAGATGTGGTATTCCTGAAACTGATTTACATCTATTCTTTTTGTGTCCTTTCGCCAAAGCTTCTTGGTTCTTGTCTCCTTGTTTTGTCAAATCTGAATTTCTTGCAGCGGGCTCAAATGATATTTCTCAAATCATCCTTGATTCTTTGAACCAGAGGCACCCGATTATGAATCTTAATTTCTTGTTTACCTTTCTTTGGTGTCTTTGAAAGGCCAGGAACAATCAGTTGTTTCACGGAAAAAAAAACTTCTCTGCAACAGGTGGCATTGCATACATATGCTCCCATGAATGGTTTGGAGATGAGCTCTCCTCTTCCCTCTCCTGCTACATTTCCTGGGCAATTTGTTCCCACTGATTTTCATTTTGCAGGACCTAAAGTTTATGCTGATGCCGCATGGAAAAAGGTACCAGGGTTACCTCTACAATGTTAGACCATTGGATGTTGGAATTTTTGCCTAAATAGGCCCAGACTATTTATTATATGCCAATAACTTTCTGAAATCCTAGAGCCCATTTAGCCCATTCATCCAAGGAAAGATCTGGAACAAATATTTAGTCCCACATTGCTAGTTGAGTGGAAGTTGGACCAGCTTATAAGGAGAGCTCTTTTACCACTTGTACGAGCTCGCGCTCCTCCTCCTCCATGCCACGCCACGACGCGCACGCTGAGTGGAGGCTGTCCGGTTGGCTGCCGCATGTTTTCTTCAACTTACGCCTCTTTGTTTCATCTCCTGCGCAGCCTGTCTGCCTTCCCTCTGTGCCTATAAGAGAGAGGTCGCGCGTCCTCTCATCACCCGTCGCACACACCATTGCGCCTCCAGTTTCAGAGCACTGGGCTACCTAGATCTTCCCCATCCCTTCTTGCGGTGTGCACCACGAGCCGGGACAGTAGGCCTCCGAGACCGCACTGTTTCGAGTCTGTATGGGAGAAGGGCGATAAGATTTTTGGGGAGCGCTATCAGAGCGACTACTGGCTTTATCACGGAATCCTTCACGAATAGCGACTGCACTGACGTCTTCCCCAACAATGACTTCTTCCCCGACATCAGCAACCTCTACCTCAACGACATGGATGACAACGGTGCAACACCAACACTGGCGGTTCCTCTGCTATGATGTACACTATTTTCCTCAATCTTGTTTATCTCAGTTAGATAGTATGTCGATTATTTTGGTTTGTTGTAGACCTTGCTCCGATATTATCTCAAGTTGTTTGCCTTGCAATTCTCTTGGTTATCTGCCTTAATTTGTATTAGTTCCAGAGCACTGCACTGCCTAGATCTTCCTCATCCCTTCTTGCGGCGTGCACATCGAGCCGGGACAGTAGACCTCCGAGACCGCGCTGCTTCGAGTCCTGTACGGGAGAAGGGCGATAAGGTTTTTGGGAAGCGCTATCGGCGCGACTACTAGCTTCATCACGGAATCCTTCACGGATAGCGACTGCACTGACGTATTCCCCAACAATGACTTCGTCCCCGACATCAACGAGCTCTACCTCGACGACATGGCTGACAACGGTGCCAACACCAACACCGACGGTTCCTTTGCTATGATGTACATCATCTTCCTCAATCTTGTTTATCTCAGTCGGATAGTATGTCATTTCTTTTGGTTTGTTGTAGACCTTGCTCTGATATTATCTCAAGTTGTTTGCCTTGCAATTCTCTTGGTTATCTGCCTTAATTTGTTTCCGCTAATTCACATGATTATTTTAATTTCTATTATTTTGTTCATGTTTTATCTAGCGTTTATCTTGGGTAAATTGCTCTTATACTCAAAAATTCAAAATCCTTTATTATAGGAAATTTGCTCCAAGTGGTTTCGTTGCTTCCATGAAGCCACCTATGTTTAAAGGTGTCAATTACAAACGATGGCGTGCGAGAGCAGTGCTCTGGTTTCAGATGATGAGCTGCTATAACGTCATCTATGGCACACCTAAGGGAGATCTTAATCCTTCTCAGAAAGAGGCGTTCCAAAACCTTGATACCACTTTCAAGGTTGCCTTGATCAACATTCTTGGCGACAATATTGTCGATTTATATCTGTAATTTAGAAATGGTAAGGATATGTGGGATGCGCTCGAGAGAACATTTGGAGTCTTCGATGCTGGCAGTGAACTGAATGTCATGGAACAATTCTATGACTATAAGATGGTTAATGATCGCCCCATTGTGGAGTAGGCTCGTGAAATACAGTCACTTGCCAGTGAGGTTGAGCACTTCACTTGTGTGTTACAGGACAAGTTTATGGCCGGCGGCACTATTGCTAAGCTTCCCTAGTCGTGGAGGAATTTTGCCACTTCTCTGAAGAACAAGAGACAAGAGTTTTCTGTGACAGATCTCATTGGGACTCTTGATGTGGAAGAGAAGGCGGGAGCAAAAGACACACGTGCTCGAGGTACCGAGGGAGGTTCCAATGCCAATCTGGTATAGAAAAGGAACTTCCAGCATCACAAGTTAAAGAACAAGGAAAAGTTTGATGACAAAGGAAAGTTCAATGGAAAGAACAAGGCCTCACAGTCTACCATCTTCAATAATAAGACTGATAAGAAGAAAGGTGCTTGTCATGTGTGCGGTGATCCTGATCATTGGGCTCCTTCTTGTCCCAACCGCTTGTACAAAAGCCATCATGGGAAGGCAAGGAAGACTACTAATGTTGTCATGAGCGACGTTGAGATAAAAGAAGTTGGGTATGGTATATTACCTATTGTTTTTATATTATGTCATTCTCTTGATTGATGGATTGACACGGGCGCTAATGTATATGTCTGTTCTGATATTTTCATGTTTTATTCATATCAGGTCAGAGGGAATCAAATCATGCTGATGGAGAATGACTCGCATACTTCTGTTCATGGTGTTGATACGGTCGATCTGAAGTTCATTCGGAAAAATCTTGTTAGCGAATCTCTTCTGTGTCGAGACGGCTACAAGATTGTATTCGAGTTTAATAAATTTGTTATTTCTAAGTATGAAACCTTTGTTGGTAAAGGTTATGAGTGCGAAGGCTTGCTTCTTATCTCTGTCAGATATTTGTAATAAAGTTGTTAATCATATTACACGAATTTTGAATCAAATGGCTGGAACTCTCGTCTTTGCCATATTAATTTTGGTTGTATGACGCGGCTAACCAAAATAAATTTAATCCCTATTTTCACTACTGTTAAGGGGTCTAAGTGTCAAGTCTGCGTACAAGCAAAATAACCTCGCATGTCACATACGACTGCAGAAGTGAGAAATTTAACACCACTAGAGCTCATACATTCTGATCTTTGTGAGATGAATGGTGTGTTGACAAAAGATGGAAAGAAATATTTCATGACTTTGATCGATAACTCTACGAGATATTGTCATGTGTATATTATGAAATCAAAAGATGAGGCTTTGAGTTTTTTAAAATCTATAAAGCTGAAGTAGAAAATCAACTTGATCGAAAGATTAAGAGGATTATGTCTGATTGTGGTGGAGATTATTTTTCCAACTAGTTTGATTCCTTTTGTGCGGAACATGGCATAATTCATGAGAGGATGCCTCCCTACTCACCCCACTCAAATGGAGTAGCCGAAAGAAAGAATCGTACTCTAACAGATTTGGTTAACGCCACGTTAGAAACATCGGGTCTCTCCAACAAATGGTGGGGGAGGCACTATTGACCGCATGTCATGTCCTAAACCTAGTTCCCATAAAGAACAAACAAATTACTCCATTTGAAGAATGGGAGAAAAAAGATTAAAACTCTCTTACTTACGTACTTGGGGTTGTTTAGCAAAGCTTAATGTACCAATCTCCAAGAAGTGCAAGCTTAGACCAAAAATCATTGATTGTGTTTTTTTGGGCTATGCTTTCCATAACATTGGTTATAGATTTTTAGTACTCCCTCCGTCCTAAAATAGATGTCTCAAATTTTTCAAAATTTGGATGAACCTATATACTAAATAGTGTCTAGATTCATCCAAATTTTGACAAATCTAAGACATCTATTTTGGGACGGAGGGAGTAGTAAAATCTGAAGTACTTGACATTAATATCGGTACAATCATGGAGTCGACTAATGCGACTTTCTTTGAGGATATCTTTCCTACGAAGGATAAACCTAACTCATCGAGATACCTAGTTCATCTAATCAGGAATTTGCTACATTTCCTGAACCTACCATTCCAATTAAACACTCTAAAAGTCCTAAGGAGGATGATCATGAAATTCCTAGAAGGAGCAAAAGACAAAAGATGGCAAAGTTCTTTGGTGATGATTTCATTGTGTACCTTGTGGATGACACTCTCACTTCTATTTCAGAAGCATATGTATCTCATGATGCTGACTACTAGAAGGAAGCTGTCTATAGTGAGATGGATTCCATCTTAACTAATGGAATATGGGAGATCACTGATCGCCCTTATGGGTGCAAACCTGTTTGATGCAAGTGGATGTTTAAGAAAAAACTTAGACCTGATGCAAGTGGGTGCAAACCGGTTTGTTGAACCACCCGGGACTATATGTTCTCCTGGGTATCTACAGAGCTCGTCCCGGCTGGTATTACAAGCCAGGACTAGAAGTGTCCAACGAACCAAGACTAGTCAGTTGCTGCCTCCTAGCCATTACAAAGGTGATGGATCGGGACTAGTGCTAACACTAGTCCTAGTTCTAGACTGGACCAGGACTAGAGGCCATAACAGCTCTAAACGAAAGGTCATTTTTCTACTAGTGGGTCGTCTTGCCTATCATCACGGGCGTGATGCTGCTCGGACGTAAACACACCAAGCATGACGGTGGTGAACCTATTGAGGATAGCTTGAACTAGAACATCGCCCTGGACACCGTCTTCAGTAAGGACACCTACGACTAAGTCCCACAAGCCATCGCCAAAGACATATGGGTAGAGATCCTCACCACGAAGCTGAATGTTGGACAGATGATCCTAGAACCCTACATCGACGAAATACCTGGCGTGCGCGGTGCCGAGACGCTGTTCCCTCGCTGCAGCGGGGGGCTGTACAAGTACGGCACATGAATTTGCACGAGGCAACCGGCAAGGAGGCCACACAGACGTGGTGGACCAGGGACATGTATGCAACAATGGAGCTGCATGTGAAAAAAAACTGGAAAAAAAAGAACGCCCAAAGAATGCCCATGTACGCACAGTCTCTCTTGGAAAAGAAATCAGCTTTGTAGAACAATCATCCCATGTAGGTTTCTCTTTTGTCGAAGCTAATTAATTTGGCAAGGTTTAGATTAACCTACATATTTTCGACAATTCCATTTAAACATACAACATTTATTTAGTTTAAAAGAAAGATTAGCATTGCAAACAACCGTGCTTTTTTAGGGAATTGTAACCAACCATGCTTGATATGTCATTGATATTACTACTAGCCCAAAATATAATATTCTTTGACAAGCTTAAATAGCCTCCCAAAACATACAATATTTTGAAATAGAGGTAGATACTTGCAAAGCTGAACTCAAAGAATGATTATTGTTTTTTGTGTGGGTTTTAAGATTTTGCTACTGGTAATCTTTTTGAAATAGCTGTTAAAGTTGTTTTCTTGATGTTTATTGTCTCTGCATATGATAAATGATTAAAAAATTATCAAGAATTTACTTTCTTTTCCTTTGTGACCGAATTATTTTCTCTCTCGTTGCAACGCACAGACATATTTTCTAGTCTATTTTCTAAACACGGAGGGAGCAGAGGTTTTTGTGAAAGAAAAACAGAATTCGCTGCCGCCATACCATAGTGCCCTGCCACCACCGTTGACCGCCGAGTAGTATAATATAGTCTGAAGTCTGAAGCACATCTTTCGAGTCTGGATGGATCACAACTCTGCTGCATCCCATGCAAAAGAGCTTAGAGCTTCAGCCAAAACTACAGGAAGATTCAGTTCAGGCCTGCATTAATCTGCAGCTGCTAGGAATCTGCCCTCGCTATCAGGAACACGAAGCACGGTGCCACTGGACCCAGTTAGGCTGTCCACATCAACGCCCGCTTGGACAATTTACAAATTATAATACGCGGTTCTCTTCTATATCAAGAAAATGCCGTGTCCGGTGTGGCATGAGAAGAACGCTTCCGACTCCGATCGCGTCCACTACTCCGCGTTCAGTTTTGCCGAAGCGTCCCCCTTGTCTACTACGGCCAGCTTATATATATACATGCATGCATAGGCTTAGTATAAGGAACCCACGCATCCATCCTCTGAAACTAGCATCCTACGCGCGCAGATCGGAGGAGCCAAACCGGAAAGATGAGCAGCAGCAGCTGGCGATCGTCTGTTGAGAAAATGAAGCGGTGGGTGGCGGCCGTGGGATCGGAGCGGAGGCTGTTCTGCGTCGTCCACGAGGTCCCGCGCCCGCAAGGTCGATCCGACCACGCGGACGTCCTGGTCAGACGTATACACGAAAGCATCTACCGCAGTGGCTACGGTCTGTTTTGTTGTTGTAGCGGTAACTACTTCCTCCGTTTGGAAATATATATAAGATGTTTTAGGTTTATGAATGAGATGTATCTATACATCTCATTCATAAACCTAAAACATCTTATATTTTTAAACGGAGGGAGTAAATCATAGCACCTTCGACTTTTGTTCAGTTCTTGATCGATCGATGCTAACAATAATGCCGTCGATTTTTGCTCCGGCGTTCTTCATATCAAATAATAAGGCCGTCGGTTTTCGATCAATTCTTGATAGTGCCGTCGATTTTTGCTCGGTTCTCGATGCTAAACCATTATAGGAGTAGTTAGTACATAGTACGTCTACAATGGAATTATAGGTGGTTATATATGGATAAATGTCTGATTGTCTAGAAACGTTTTCGCTTATGGGATTTCCTACCATCATTCTCACTGTTGCGGTGGCCGGGATCGATTTTGGCTATCGAGATTACTACACACTATTAAGCTGGACCACCCCATATGGTACATCGAGATCACTACAAACTATTAAGGGGTCGAGGTGGGTCATCTACAGTAGATTACTTCACCACCGTGAGTTGACATGTCGTTAAAGGATGATCCTAGATCCCCATTGGTTATATATACAATGTTCGTTAACTTAAACAATATTGAATACTCATTTCCAAGAATAATTAGCTCACAATACTATATTTTTTATTGTATAGTTGTTATATACCTAAAGGATTTTTATATCCTCGAGATGATGTATGGTGTGGACTGGAATGAGATGCACAAGGTTATTTTTCAGCATAAAAAGGTAATGAAATATTTGGAATTGGAACTTAACATGTTCATTTGTAAAGCTTGTTAACCTAACCAATGGTATACCGACAGATCATTGTGCCCTTGATCATTGCAGAAAAATGCCTATGTATTGTTGTATTCGGGTGACTTGCCTTCTGATGCAACATATGCACTTAAGGATAATAATTTCGGAACAATGATATCTCAACTGGTGGATATCCATAGGTTGGTATCCCTACTATATTTCTTCATAAATTCGACTATTAAAGCACGTTTTTCCTTAGTTGACCAAATAAAATAGTGATGCTTGAGATTGGCTATTTCTTGTCTATCTTTGTGCGGTTTTAAGATTGGCCAGTAAGTTCATTGTTAGTTTACTGATTTGCAGATTTATTGGAAACACCGATGTAAATATTCTGACTATCAAGGGTGTTAAGACTAATGGCCAACATCTGCGTTGTGACTTTGTCGATGTACATCATGCAGAATTGGTCCTGAATAGTTACAGAATGTATGATGGTACCGGAGGAAATACTCTTAGGGTTGAATCATATCCTGATGAAGTCTAGAATGGAGAATGTTTCCTCTTAGAGCTTGTTTGGTATCCGCCATTTGGGCCTGAAATCCCGGAATTCATTTTGCAATTTTATCATTATGTTGTTTGGTTGGCACGGAATTGGACTGTCATTTTATTTAGAAAATCCATCTAGATATCACTGTGTGTTATCCCGATTCCGAAGCGAGACCTGGCATTTGTCGATTCCCCCGACTCCGCAGCGTCTCCTCCCTCCCCGACTCAGCGCCGCCTCCTCCCCCCTCTGCCTCGCCGCCGCCTCCTCCGTCCGCCTTGATACGCCCAATTTGCATCACCATTCTATATCATATATTTGTCTTATTATGAGGTATTACTTATGGCTTTTCATTTGTTTTTGCATGTTGGATGATTCTTGGAGGATGGACTACTGGAGTCTGGATTCTGATGGAAAAGAAGGCGTTTCGGTGCAATTTCGCGAAGATCAAAAAAATACCAGAAAAATATGGAAACATAGTATTTTACCAAAAGACGGAGGAAGCCAGAAGGAGGGACGGAGATGGGCCTCAGGGGCCCACATCCCCCTAGGCGCGGGCCCACCTGACCCCGCACCTAGGGCAGGTGTGGCCCACCTGCCCGGCCTCCGACTCCGCCCCTTCGCCTATATCTTCCCTACAGAACCCTAACACAAGGGGAGCGACCACAGATAGATTTTTGCCGCCTCTGGGGGCGGAACACACCGACATAGAAAGATCTCTTCGGCAGACAGATTTCTATGAGGGGAATTCCTTCCGGAGAGGGGAGACCGTCGCCATCAACCCCGTTATCAAGCTAGGCTTCATCGGGATCATCATCATCATCCACACCATCATCTCCACCAGCACCATCATCACCACTCTGTTCCCGCTGTAAAAATTGTGTTGGATCTTGCATTAGTTCGTAGGGGAAACTTTTGCGGTGTTGATTACTATTGTAGTTGATGATTATGAGTGAAACCATTGGATTATTGTTTATGTTCATATTGTTATCCATTATCATATCATCTTTGATCTTGATCCATATGATGTCTTGTGAGTAGTTCGTTTAGTTCTTGAGGACATGGGAGAAGTCATGCTGTTAGTAGTGAATCTGTGAAGAGTTATTATTCAATGGTTTAGTATTTGAGTTGTGGTGCTATTCTTCTAGTGGTGTCATGTGAACGTCGACTATATGATACTTCACCATTTATGTGCCTAGGGGAATGCATTGTGTATTTGGCTACTAATTGTGGGGTTGCCGGAGTGACAGAAACCTGAACCCCCGTTAGGACACCTTTGCACAAGGGAGCGTAAGATCTCAGAGTTTAAGGCTGTGGTTAGATTTATATCTTAATTACTTTCCTGTATTTACGGATGTTTGCAGGGGGTTTAATCACAAGTATGTATTAGTCCTAGGAAGGGCGGTATGTTAGCACAGGTTCACCCACACAACACTTATAAACACCAAAGAAGAGTACTCAGCTATTTGAAGCGAAAGCACTTGACAGAATTGCCATGTGTCCTCGAGAACGTTTGGTCCTTATAAGTATTTCCACCGGCTTGTCCTTTTCTAAGAAAGGATTGGGCCACTTGCTCCGTTTGTTCGTTACTTCTGTTACTTGTTCCTTGTTTTGTTGCCTTGTCAGAAAACCACTAAAAAACCGTTTGCTAAGTATTCACAGGGATTTCCTGCTCCATACCATTGTTCAGCACCTTCTTCTCCTCGTTGGGATCGACACTCCTATTTATCGAAAGTACTACGATACACCCCCTATACTTGTGGGTCATCACGCCTCGCCTCCTCCTGCTCCCTCAACCACGCTGTCTCCTCCTACCACCGTGTCGTCGGCTCCCTCCCTGATCCCATATGCATGTCTTCCCGATGATGACCCGTTGCCGGTAAGAGGCCGACGACCTCGGCCAACCTCTACTCCACCGCAGGCAAGCTTCCCCTCCGTCTCTCTTATTTTTGCCTCTCACGCTTGTCCTTTTCATGGCATTGAAAACTCTAGCCCTAGCCGTTTGTAATCTGCAGGTTCCTCAACACACACAAGATCCATACCCCTCGGCAGCGTCCCTGACTTCTTACATAGGCCGGCCAACTCGTCTCCATCTTGTCCCCTTCATCTAGCTCGGCAGCCATGTATGTTTATACACACATATCTCTCTCTATCTCTCTCTCTCACACACACACATTCTTTCTGATTGCATTTCTTTCTATTGGATTGGCTTAAGCTAGTACTCTGTTCTCATATGAACTGTTGTCTCTATGATTCTCATCATGCAACAGCTAAATTGCACTTATTTTTCTTATGTTGTTGTTGTGTGGTTTCTATAATTTCATTATTGTTATTGAAACGCAAGGCCATGGGTTCCCTGCACCACAATTACAATATACTTGATCATTATTTTTAGAAATAGGGTACAGTTGTTCAGTAGCAAAAAAAAGTTAGCTTGACCTATATTTCAGAGAAGTAGCACCACTACTCTAGCGCATATTCAGTTTTCAACAACAAAACTAGGTTTCATGAAACCTTGAGGATACACATTGTAAGAGTGAGTCCTTGTAGCAGTGGCCAAGTAATTGCGAGTGTCGCGGGTCTTCAGTGTAGCATCATAACTATACAAGCCATGGCATGTACTTATAGTCTTATAGCTCCAGGATTCTCATATAGCATCTCAGTCTGATGTTTAAATCAACATTGCTGTTGCACCAAGACTACTCAGATTTAATTAAAAGTATACTAGGATTGGTAGCTTCAGGTTTATCAACTAGCATCATTTTCTGCAACTCATCGAAGTCTAGAACATCAGACTAGCACTGTACCATGATCAATATAACATATATGCTTGGGCGCTGGGCACTAGAGTCAACTATCTGGTCTAATCCTTTTGGCCATAATTAGCATTCATGTTACCAAATAAATCCAAATAGCCGTCTTGATCAAGTCATTGGAATATGGTTAGCGGGACCAATATAATGACCATGTAACTATTTTCTCGAGTAAATTTCTGAGGAAATAGGGTAAAACCTGTAGCTGAACTTTCAACAATCATTTATGTTGAACCATGTTATTGAAAAAATTGTTGTTGATTGATAATTTAACATATAATTGGGGATCAATAATTTTTGACCATGTAATTCCAGAGATCTTCATGAGAAGTTACTCTTCATGAGCTCTGAGCATGTGTAGTCCAGGGTCATTCCAGAATGCATAATCAAGCATATATTTCTACCATGAAATAGCATCACCATCTCATCATCATTTGCATCCATCTTGATTTTTCTGGAGTTAATCCTTCTCAGACTCATCAATTTTTCCAGAAATCGAACTTCGGCAGAATACAAACGCGCTAAAACTACACTTCGTATCTTACATCAGGCAAATCTAGTTCTTTTTCCATATATGTTTGATTACTTTTATCAAAATACTTGCAATCTTGTGTGTGGATGGCTAATCTAATACCCTTGGTTTTCTGTAATCTTCAGTTTTTGATTATTCATCCATTGCTAGTTTTGATAATAATACTAGTATCACATATACTGGTATAATGCTTAGCTAATGTTGCTCTCTAGCTGGCGTGTATTTTTGAAAATTACCCTTGATGTATGTATTGTAGATGGTAGATCAACTAGACTATTGTTTCTTATTAATGTATGTATGTACTTGGTCCCTCTTGACAAGTTTATTACTCTACACGTTTCCCCTTGATGCATGTATTGTAGATGGCAGATCAACAACTAGAGTTATACCATGAGAGGAGAAATAAAAGGAAGAGGGCAGCAGCTGGGTTCTTTGTTTTGCTTGTCCTTAGCCATGCCATGAAATTTAGGTTAATCCGTAGCACCTATATGTGGACGCTTGAGCCAATAAGCAGACATTTCAATGAGGTGTTAGGATCCATCCTACCTTTATCTCATGAACTCATCAAGCTTCCAGATCCTTCTAGTGAACTACCAAAGGATAACAAATGGAAATGGTTCCCAAACAGGCTTGGACCTTTAGATGGCACACATGTTGATGTCCTTGTTCCGCAAAACAAGCAAGGTAGATATAGGAATAGGAAGACAGCCATAACAACAAATGTTTTGGGTGTTTGTGACCGCAACATGAAGTTTGTTTATGTGTTGGCTGACTGGGAAGGTTCAGCATCAGATGGCAGAGTGCTGAGAGATGCAATGTTTAGAGAAGACTTTCATAGCTCCAAATGGTAATTCTTATCTTAGTATGATACAACTTGCCACTAAAATTTTCAACTGCAATCTAATGTGGGCTATTTTCATAAACCTTAGGAAAATACTATCTAGTAGATGCTGGATACACAAATGGTCTGGGCTTCTTTGATCCATTCAGGAATACAAGGTATCACTTGAAAGAGTGGGCTGCCAATGGGAATAATCCAGAAACTCCACAAGAGCTCTATAACCTGCTGCATGCAATTGCTAGGAACGTAGTTGAGAGGATTTTGGCTCTTTTAAAGATGATATGGGATATTCTCAGGGTTAGTTTATTTTTTGGAATAAAAAATCAGGTACCATCTATTTTTTTAATTCAAACCATTTACTAGAATCTTTTAAGTTTTGTGTATTAACATGCCATACTAACTTCACGGCAGATTCGAGTAATCAATGCTTGTACATATAGGGACGGATTCGGGATTGGATTCGAGGAAGAAAGGTAGAAGTTACCTCAAGTGGACAGATGAGATGGATAAAGCTATGATGGATGTATTTGTGGATTACTACAACAAAGTAGATCGTGCTCAAAATGGGTGTAAACCCCATGTATACACAGCTGTAGTGAAGAAAGTGAGAGAGAAGTGTCAGATTGATCTCACGAAGGAGAATATCATCTCTAGGAGCAAGACTTTTGACAAAATATTATGATATCGTCAACAAGATGCTTTCTCGGAGTAGATTTGGTTGGGATGACGAGAAGAATATGGTCACTGTGGAAGATGATGTTTAGAACACTTATGTCAAGATAACCTACTTGTGCTTAGTACTACTATATCAAGCATGACCATATGTTTACCACACTTGCTCATATGAGCATCACCTTGTACTTCCAATGCCATCACATGTCTCCAATATTTCAGTTAAGTAGAGATATACTACCCGCTTGTACTTCCAATGCCATCACCTGTCTCCATATTTGCTTTAGCTCTGCTATATTCTGATGTGTCGATGCTGCACTTACAAGCAGTTTCAATTGAAATGTGTGCTTTTTTAGAATAAAATATGTGATTTTGTTTCCAAATTAAAGATTTTGTTTTTAACTCAACGCTAGAGCCATACTTTTTCCATTGGTCGTGTCATATTTAGTTTGGTTATAGACACCCCTTCTGGATACCAGTACCATTGTCTATCTCATATTTAGTTTGGTTATACTTACCCCTTCTAGATTTTAGTACCATGACTGCAGTTCTAGGTTTCGAGTCTACTATCTCTTAAACACTTTTTAGTCAGCCAATCGGTAGGTCTGAATGAAATATAATGACTACTCAAAGTTAATTAACTAGATCGGTAGCCAGAATGTCACATAGTTAGTACGAGTCAGGAAAATAATTTAACAGAGAGGACTAGACAATGATCCTTTTAGCAGAAGGAATATAATATACATAACAAAGCACGGTAACTAACTACAAGTAGTATATCTTTTCTACTCTAGCTATACAGAATGTAGCAAAACATGACATGCTAAACTAGCTGTACAGGGTGACAAAAAGAGATGCTAGGATCTCAGGACAATGCTTTTTTAAGTTAATTTCATAGTTGAAATTTTGAACAATTACTTCGATGTGCACAACACTGGTCGAAAGAGAAGTTTATGCATAGCTAGATTTTGGGCAAATCTAAAGTGTTGTTCATATATTCTCTAAATCTGAAATATTGTTCATATTAGCCTATACTGTCTTTGTTAAAGTGTTGTTCATATATGCTCTAAATCTGAAATATTGTTCATATTAGCATGTACTGTGTTTGTAGCTTTTATCTATAATTTAAAATGATATTGTCTTGTCTCTGTAGATTTTATCCTTTCTTATGTGATATGTGTGACTGAACTGTGACTATTTTCTCATGCACTGATGTTTTCCTAGGTGATTAGAGCTTTCATGTGATTTATTTGCAGGCCAACAAGGATACCACTTCATATAGGTACAAGTCAATCAAATTTTGGGACATGATTAGCACACTATACTCTAGAGACCGTGCTACCGGTGCAGGTGCAAGGATAGATAATGAAAGCGCAACTGGAATGGCGAAGGAGAATGCTAACACCACTGCCAACAATAAAGATGCCAATTCATCAACTCAAGCCGATGAAGATCGTCTGAAGAAGTGGTATCGATGAGATGACTCAATTCAAACCATGCTTGGTGACAAGTTAGATAACTTCACTGTTGTGTTCAAAGCTGATGTTCCCGAGCCTCCACCAAAGCCAGCATCTCCTAAGGAAATCTAGGTTGTTCTTGATGGCATACCAGATCTACAAGATGATCAGCAATTGACAATATATGATGTTCTTGTAGCTGATGATCGCAAGTTCAAGTCTTTGGTGGCACTGCCTGAATGGATGAAGAAGAAGTGGGTTCTCAAGTAGATAAACGCATGATTCAGATCTTCCTTTGTGTTGTAGCAGTCTGCCATTTCATCGTGCTTAACTTATTCAAACTCTAGAATTTGTATTTATTATGTTGATGTATCTTTGTTTTATGGACTAGAACTTTGGAACTTGGATGATGTGTGTTTGGAGGTCCAAAACTTATGAGAAGTACCGTTGCAATCACTTGATGCATATGTTTTTATTCTAGTACATGGCATCTATTTTGAAATTCCATTTTGAATTCCGTAGTCATTTCCAAATTCTGGCGGCAGCCAAACATGTGGGTGTTTTTGGAATCATAATATAAATGAAATGAATCCATGTTCCAAACGAGCTCTTAGGTTCTGCGATGGGTAGTTAGGTAGAGAGCACATGGAATGGGGTTCACAATTAGGTTATGTTGTGTTCGGGTCAACATAATGCATGTACAATTGATTTACTGGCACACAACTGTATATAATTGACTCGTATGCCTGCTTTGAGATAATGTATGGATAGTTTGTATTATTTCCAAGCTACCAAGATAAATTGTTGTTATAGGTAACGATTCTGTTTGTATTATGGACTCTTTCAACGACTTCATATTAGATTGAATATCATCCACCATCTGCTTCTTTTTCTCAATGTAAACATATATTTTTCCATCAATACGTGCATTGCCTTACTTGAACCCGAGGGCAGTGTGTGTAGATAGGTTATTGCATTATCGCCAGTACTTTGAAGACCGGTTAAAATTAGCTTGTGATGTCTATCAACAAAGCCAAAGTTCCCTGACAAACAAATAATCATTGTTCATCATCTTTTTGGCAAACGACATGGTTGTGTCGTGAAACTAGGGGCCATCTTATATAAGGCCTTCTTGGGTTTGAGTCACTTGGTGAAATTAATAGAGTGAACTAGCAAAACCAATATGGTCAAATTAATAGAGTGAACTGGCAAAACCAATACGGTTATGAAATTTTGGATTTTGTGCAGGTCCGTTAATGTAAGGGTTCGCTTTCTTTGGTCTCCACCATCTTTTATTTTCCCATCACTCCGTTAGAGAAATCCTAATGACTAACTTGGTTTTTTTTTTACTCCCCCCTTTTCAAAATATAAGATGTTTTAGGTTTGTAAAGAAAATATATCTAGACTTTTTTAGTGTCTAGATTCACTTTAAACTTAAGTGAACCTACATGCTAAAAGTAGTCTAGATATATTTGCTTTACAAAACTAAAACATCTTATATTTTGAAACGGAGGGAGTACAAAACAAGTTTTTATTAACTGAAAGTCGCATGAAGCAATACAAGTCTGAGAGTTACGCGCCGCCCCTACATAACAAGGATGAACACACTCGAACACCTAACTTTGTTGACTTGCTGAGGCTTAACTTACTGCTATTCCAGGTTCCAGCCTTTCCAAGCTGCAAAGCCCATTGACAATTTCAATTGCTTGCACATCAGCACATGTGAGGTGAATGTCAAGTAGGACAATGTTGCGTTGCGGTCTTAGTGACGTTTAGCGTCGGCTCATTGTCATGAATCATATTCGGCCATTTCTTATGATTTAACGAATGCAACTCATTCATTTTTTTTAATTATATATTTTCATATATGAAGGCAACTCATTCATTAAACATCTAGGAATCAAGGACCGTTTCTTAATCCTCCAACTGCCCAAAATAGAAGAATGGCTTGCGACTAGGAGTGGCGCGTCAACGGGGGGAGAGAGGAGCATAATGTATTTTCTTAATTACACTGGATGCATAATGTATTAGTACGACGGCGGTATACTGGCTGTGTACCCATCCGTGTTGCACATATATATGGCAGGAATGGTGAAGGTCTGAACAGACCGTTTCTCCGTGATGTTGCTCGACAGCAGACATTTCAGAAGGTGCGAGCTGGGAGCTTCTTAACGATATAAGGTTAGTATGGTTGATCCATCTGCTATTCTGCTTGTCTGTATGCATAATCTCCATCAGCTATTTCTTCTTCCTTGGCCAAGCAGGCAGGCAGGATAAGTTGGGGGCCTCGGTTCAGTGCAAAGACGATGACGGAGAAACAAGTAGTACGATTTTTGGTTCATTTGTTTTCATATCCCATATTAGCTCCAAACCGGAGATCACTTGCCGTAAATCATACAGTAGCTAGTACTCCCCTCTGTTCCTCATGATGAAACTTATCTTGGTATCTAAAATTGGTATGTTTAAATAAGTTGAAGTTCAGAACTTCAATTATTTTGAAACGAATGGAGTAGAATTTACACAGTTAAGATAAAACTCTACGGGGAGTTCAGGAGTGACAACATATTCTTTCTTTCATGTATGTAGCTGTGTGATTTTGTTACAAAGCTATAGGAGTACTTACAACTACAATAATCGGTTCATGGTTCCAAATCTCCCAAGAGGATCTTATTTTGTTCAGTTGATTTGAGAAAGGTTCAAGCATACAGATTTCTCTCTTACAAAGTGGAGTATCAACTAAGTAGTTTTTGTATACACATGATAGAAATATTTTGGTGTCGAATACGTACCGCTGCTCTAGATGTTTCTGATAAGTAAGATGTACTACTACCTGAATTGGTTCCCTTTTGTTGTGCAGCCGCAGTCAGGACCGTTAGATTTGACGAAGCGCTCACAATATTCGACAGCGGACAAGCAGCTCCTGAAGTACTTCAAGCGATCCGCATCGGGGACCATTTTCCCTATGTTAGTAGGATTCTTTCCTATCACCTTCTGCAGGAGCACCAGGCATGCTACCATCGCCTTCAGTGTCTTTGCGCTGCTCTCGCTCGTAATGAACACCACGCCGTTGTTGTTTGCCGACAAGATGCGCCGACAGGGCAACCCGTGGCCCGAGGAAGGCAGAGACGATGATGAGATCGTCGAGGACTGCGATCGCCGCCGGATACGGCGCCTCTGCATAACCGTCTTTGTGTCCAACATCGTTCTCATGATCGCCGCCGCCTGCCTCACCGCGGTGCTAAACATCATCTACCTCTACCTCGCTGCAGCGGTGGTGTTTCTCGTTGCAGTGCCTTATGCGTGTCACATCGAGAACTCGACGCGGAACACGGTGACCTGGGGCATCGTGCAATACGAGGAGTTCCAGGATGACATCAAGCACTTCTTTGCCCTCTCGTCAGAGGCCACACAGGCAGCGTTCATGGGCCTGCCGGCGATGCTCTTCAGCCAGCTGAGGAGCAGCGAGTGCAAGCACAGCGTCGACGTCAGGGCGCCCGAGGCGCTCGCCATGTACACCGTGCTGTTCGGGCTGTTCATCATGCTCGTGTGCACGGTACCCCTGGCAGCGGACTTCAAGGAGACCAGGGAGAAGTTCGTCAGGGTGTTCATCAGGTACTCCACGTACGCTCTCCTGACGCTGCTCGCCATCGTGGCGTTCCTGGCAGCGATCGAGATCTTGGAGGCGTACATAGTGCTGGCCTTCGTGCTCGTCTTCGGCGCCTTCCTCAGCGGCCTATTCTGGCACGTGACCAGAACGCCAGCTGCATCCTCGCTCTCTTGGAGGGGAAACGGAGAAGACGCTGTTGTGGCACATAGGCGGCGGTCGCTGATCTGGTTTGGGTTCTGCCCGGCCATGTTCGGGGCCCTGATGGCGTCCTACTCCAGTAGTATCAGTGGCGAGGGACCCGGTTTCAGCAAGCTGTACAAGACCTCCGTGTTCTTCATCTTTGTCGCGCTCATCGCCAACCTCACAAGGATGCTACTCGTTCACGAGGTCCCCGACAAGGATGGCAAGGCGCCGCTACTGCTCATCTCCGGGATGGTGAATGTCTTCTTCATGGTGCTCACCGTCCTCTTGGTTGTTCTCGTGGCTCTCCTGCAACCCCAGCAGATTCAGAACACCTTCGTGTTAGCTTGACAAGAAACTATTTTTGTCCATTATATATTGTATAAATGGCTGGGCAGTTGTGTGACATCTTACTGCCGTAGAGTTTCAGATCTTATTTTTGATCCACTTATGCTCTATCCTGGAATCTAGCCAGTCCATGCACAATTACAAAGCATGATTGAAATACACCAAATGCCTGCCTGCTCCAAATCTTTCATAGCACCTGCTTGAATGGCTATATGGTACACCCTTTGTTTGGGTTTTTTCTAGTGGCTTCACAAATGTTTGCCCAAGCTGGGTAGATTCCATTACTTAAGATAATATCTCATTGTGCACTTGCGATCGTTAACTTCAAATTTACCTTTCAGGAATTTTGTCGAACAACTTGGAGGCGCCGAGCCTCTGGCTGTCACCAATGTAGGCAGCAGCCGGGATGGAGACCGAGCTCCAGAGAGTGGGGATTATGTGTTAGACATCCTGGCACAGCTAGCCAGACTTGTGACAGCCGCACGGATGCTCGAGGTGCCAAACTCGACAACGGGGAGTGGCTCGCACAAGGAAGGGGGATTATTTGGGGGCAGAGGTGGTGGGCAGGAACGGTGACTTCGAGGGGCGATAATGGTGGCGGGCGGATCCAGCCGCAGAGACAGCCGATTTCTGGCCGGATATGGGACAGCAGGGGTGCAAGATGTGGCGCCGGCCTTAGCGTCGGGGTTGGAGGGGAGAATTCCGGGTCGGCAGTTGGGCCTGCACAGAGGAAAGTTGGTTGGTAGTGGGCTTTGAAAATCCCTATTTAAAGTGATTGAGAAATTTTGGAGACGACAAAAGATTTCTCGGGTCAAAATAAAAGGGCGTGTTTTCTAGGACGGATGCCCGATTCTTGTATGGACGAAAAGAAATAAAGGCGTTTGCTTGTCCATGCGGTAGAAAATCTTTACACCGTACAAGTTTTAAAGCATCCCTTAGCCTGTCCTGGAGGAACATCGAAATCAGACGTTTTCACGGAACCAACTTTTTCTCGTGCTCGCTGGAGAAGAAGCTGCACGCGCCCGTGCAACGGAGGGATGGAAGGAGCTCGCCCACGTGCGGTAATTCCGGCAGGAGAAATTCGGGTCACCGCCCGTCGATTCACACCGCCTATTTAGACCGTTCTGGCTCGTCTCCAATTTTTGTGCCACCATTTCTCCCCTATTTCGAGCTCTCCCTTCAAATCCTCTTCTTCACCGAGGAGCAGGTAAGCGACGCCTCCTGCTCCGGTGGATCGAGCTCCTCTCTGGCAAGTCGCCGTCCTCGGCTATCTCCGACATGTTGTCCTCGTTGGTCGATGTTGAGACCGTGGTAAGAGACACCTAACCCTAGCTCTCGGAGCTTAGATCTCTTACCATGTTGGATCATAGTTCATATGCTTCGTGTGCTTGCTCCTAGTAGATCTAGACCTTTTGTGGTACATTTTGGCAGTCATTATTCATGATGTACTATGAGGATTGTCAGGTGTTGTAGGTAGTATTAGTGTTACAACTATAGTTCTTCTGCTTGAACTGAACACAATGCGTATCTATGGTGCCGTAGGAGTTGGCAGTGTCGCCTGATCTGTCAGCAACCTCTGTGCTACCTCTGCGTTATGCGTCGATGCCTGATGTTGTGTGCAAGAAGAAGTTGGCCATGTCATGGCCAACATCTCTGTTCACCTTTTTTCTGAATCGGGTCTGCTAGTTGATCTAGAAAGGGGGTTCAGTTGTTCGGGGATTCAGAGAGGTGGACATGCGCTTGCAAATGATGTCTTCAAGTTCTTCAGTCGGAGAGTCACTTCAAACCAGGTGTACGACCACATGAGGCACTGGAGAGTTAGGTGTATTTAGGTGCTGAGGATCAAGAGGCTTGAGAACATGCGCTATGTTGAAGTGACCTCTGCTATCATGATGAACGATGATGATTAGGCTAGTCCTAGTGGGAGTATCATATATTGGTACCATGCATATGATACTATCCCTCTAATGCATAGTATCATAGTTGCATGGTATTTAATTGTTTGTAGAATCCCAATACAAATATGTGTACATGATTTATTTGGTATTAAAATTTCTAGTTTTATATGCTATGATACCGTATCATGATATGGTACCACCACAATCTCTTTTTTTATTAATTGATATGGCACGTCATATTTTTGCCAACATGACATGCATGATACTAGTTATGATACTCCCACAAGGACTAGCCTTACTATGCGCACGTCAAGGTTTGATATATTTGTACTTGCATCAGTACCTTGACTAGTAGTAAAGATCATGTATGAACTACATGTTTTGAACTAACCGTGATTCTCATATAGGCTCATCCAAAGGACACCGAGTGGATCAACAAGTCCATTGAGAACTATGATCAGATGAAGATGATCTACGACTGCGATACACCGTGCTCTTAGCCACCTGATTGAGCACAATGGACATGTGACCAAATATCTTGCCATACCCCTAAGCGCAATGTGAGCTGGTTCATGTCCTTTCTGAACAAGCACTACCTCCGAGCAGCGGACTGTGCTACTCGAGAGGGTGCTAGTAGAGGTGTTGATGATGATGAATGTGATGTATATATTGAAGTAGTTAGGCGAATAAACTTTATTTGCGGTGACCCTTGAACTTTGGTCTGTATATTTTGGGAGGTGGTATTCAGTTATAACCCCTCCGTTTATAATGAACTTGTGTTGCATCATGAGCAGGTGTTCGTAAACTCATGGTGCAGCACACACGTCTTTCCGGAGTATGTGGATTCAGTCTTAATCTAGTTGTTCTCTAAATTGCAATTGTCTGAACTTTGTGGTGTGCTGTGTTATTATCATGGGTAAGCTCACCACATGAGCAAGGAGTTAAGGATATGAGAGAGAATGCAACTAGCTAAATGAGTCATGAATTGCCTAAAACAAGAAACTATGCAAGCAAACAACAAGGGCATTACTTCCCAAACCATAGAGAAACGAAAATGCACTAAACCAAACAAAGTCCCCTTTAAGCACCAGAGTTGCATTGACGCGCGTAGCTTCCGTGGATCCATGATCTTCAGGTGTGACTAAAAGGACAAGCAAACAGAGCAAGCAAATGTACCCCAAAGAGACAAAGTTTACGAAAGGGATGAAGTTTCTTTGACTAATGAAACCATGCTCGGAACGAATTGAATTAGATGTGGATGAATAAATTTGGAAGAAAATTGGCTGATCATGTCGAGGGATTCTGAATCTTGCCTTTTCATCGCTCTCCTTTTATTAATATTTACCGTCGATTCATCAAGGCCATCCTAACGTATTTGTTAAAAAAATCTTAGTATATTATTCCGTCCCGTAAAACGAGGTGTATATATTTTTCTACAGTCAAACAATCACAGAATCTGACTATATGTGTAGAAATAAATATCAACAAATACAATACCATATACTCCTACGTAGTGATAAACAAAATAAATTCTAAGTGGCGCTCCAAAGATGAGCCGAGAAGATAGGCCATGGGGATTACCTTGGACATGTAGGTGCGGAACTTGGTGTAGCACGTTGGACAATGCAGATCATGACCCTGTTCGATATCACCATGTTGTTCTAGTGCTGTTGGTGCAACACGTTTGCCATTATCCAAACATACTAGGTGGAGCGCTAGAGCGGATTGCTAGATCCACGTCGTCAGCTTCGAGACTTGTGCAGATAGTGCCTATCATTTCAAATCTATGGAATGGTCTAACCCTTACGACGTCCGCCAGTATATCCACTATATATAGGTGTATAGTTATAGGCCTGCAACTCTTATGATTCATTCAGTAAGTCACATGAGTCCAACCCGTTGGCTCATGACCCTATTTGGTCCAGGTCCAACCTTATCGCCTTGCAGATAATTGGATCTTTATCCAGCTAGCTCTAGTCTCTTAAATGGGTGTGCATGCTCATACAAACTCGAACACAATTAGAGTCTAACTCATAAGATGATAAGGAGGCAAGGGCTCCTAGAATAACATGTCGACTTCCGATAACTATGAAGTCATAAGACGAACTTTTCTAATGACTTTTGACTAAGACCATTTTATCTCAGGGTATATGTTGTTAAGATATATGCGAGTTGTTGTCATCCCTTTAATAGCTCAAGTGTCATATCTTATGTGACTTCGTTAGGAGGATAACTCTCTGACTAACCCTTAGCCGGATTGCGCATGACCATGCGCCCGAAACAAATCACTAAGATGGCTCGGAGAATATCTCTACGAGTAGGAGGGGCAAAATTTTGTCTTCTTCATCCATGTCACGTAACTTTCTTCTTAGCCAGCCTGAACCCTACCATCATAACTATCTAGTTACAGAACAATGTTTGATAGAATCAAAGCCAACCAATCTACAACTCGAATCATGTGATTGCCTCAGGTCTTATGATTACAATAGCTTGAGATAGAAAAATGAAAACTCTGCTTATTGTGTCTCCACATGGGTCTATCTGCCTCGCTAAATACTTTAGTCGAGTCAGTATGAGTCAGATTGGAATCACTATGCCCATGACCAGTGGAACCGAATACTCACCTGACTTGCACATTAGTCTATATTGTATGTCCAATACAAGATCGATGACTAAAGAGAGTATAATATGAACAATTTGAATACATAGTTTCTCAATCGCATCACATATTTGATGACACATATAAATCTTCATTCAAGGTGTGGCATCCCGCAAAACCACTACTAGAAAATCGCGTTAAATTTGTGCATTGCATCGTCATCATCATGTGTTGGTTGCATAAAACTATTTTCGCAAAGCCCGATTTATTTTCCAAACGCCCCATCTTAATTCAAATGCAAAGCCCGGTCTCCGGATTATTTTTGTTTGAGTGCTATCGGTTTGCAAACGGTGTTAACAAAACAAATAAAATTTATATTATTTTTTAGTGGGGCAGTCGAACGGGCGGGCCGACCCGACCGCCCTTAAATTAAAACGGTCCAACTACACCCGCCCTTCCAAATCCTAAACCTACCCATCTTCCTACCCAGCCCTCTGGCCACCTCACCCTAACCAATCGATGCCCGCCACCTCAGCTGTTCCTCCCCCACCCTCCAATCACCCCCTGCCACGTCAGCCTCTCTTCCTCACCTCTCTCTCTCACTAGACCCACACCACACAAGCCACCACACAACGCACGCACGCAAACACACCTCACACACTACACGCCAGCCAGCCCCCCTGCCCCACCTCCCCGATCCCGAGACACCCCTGGGTCCACCTACCGCGTCCCCACGCTCCACCCGCGCCTGCCCCGCCCCGTCCCCAACCTCCTCCACGCTCCCTCCCCTACCTCTTCTTCCCCAGCGCCCGGCCTCTCCATCGCCGCCTCGCCGCCCGTCGGACGCTCCTCCTGTAGGCTCCTCACCGCCTCAGAGTGCCTTCCCCGCGCCCAGCTCGCCGCCCGCCTCCAGATCATGCCGCCCGCCGGTGGCCTTGCCTCGCCGCCCGAGCTTCATCCCGCCGCCTCCGGCCGCTTCCCCGCCCGTCATCGCGTCGACCCCTCCACGGCGTCGCCCCCTCCTCCACCTACCGCTCGGCCCCTCCGCCTCTGTCGCGTCGTCGGCCGCGCGACGCCACTCAAGCGCCACCGCGCTAGCTCATCGCCCTCCGCGCGCTACCCTCCGCGGCCTCATGCCCCCGCGCCCAGCGCCGTCCTCCCGCGCCTCCGGCTCCTCTTCATCCTCCGGCGCGCCTCGGTCCTCCCAGCTCGCCCGTCGCCTCCGGCCCTCCTCCTCCGCTTTCTTGCCCTGCAGCGCCGCCCGTGCCGCGTCCTCGCGTTCCCGGAGCCCCGACGACCTCCGCAGCTCGCGCCGCCCGTCCGATGCCGTCCGCCCGCGGCGACCTCCCGGTGGCCGCTGTGCCTCCGACGAGCCCGGCCTTCTCCTCCATCTCGCGTGCAACCTCGCCGTGCCTTAGGCGCGATTTCCGCGACGGTACCGGCACTGTTGGGTGTATGGTCGCGAGATGAGCGACAAGACTTCTCGGGAACCGGACCCGAACCTAACCCGGTGAGGCAGTACCCTCTTCCGGACGCCAAGATCATCGACATGGAACGACAAGACCCGCTGGTTGATGCGCGCCTTGGACACCAAGATCTACGGGCCGAGACCCCGAACCGAAGGCCGATCCTGCATTACCGGCGTCAAGATCGCCTTCTCGGACCCCGTTAACGCTAAGCTCTTCGCCGTAGAGCAACAAGGCCTTCGACAAGACAAGGGACGCCAAGTGCTTCACCCCGAACGCCAAGTCGAAGCGACCACAGATCACGAGAGAACGTCCCCAGGACGCCAAGTTTGCCACGAGGACGCGCCCGAATGCTAACACCGACTCGATGGCGCGGGCCCGACAAGACCCTCGCAACGGCAAGACCGACCCCGTGGGACCGGCAAGATCTGCCCGACGACAAGAACGACAGCGACCAGGAGAGTCCGATGCGCCCCCGGCGCCGAACCAAGTCCTGCTTCCCGGATGCCGAGGTCACCGACACCGGACAACAAGATCTACCCCGCTATCCGAGAACGCTTCCGTCGAACCCCGAACCCCAGATCCGTCGAACCCTGAGACCGACCCCGAACCCCGGAACCCCAAGTTCGTCGAGACCCCCTAATGTGTGATTCCCCTTCCCGAAACCCTATTCTATAACATAATACAACTTGTCGCATAATCATTGTCTTGCATGCATCCTTGTCTGTGGTTTGGGGGCCTTATGCCGATTCACATAATAATTAAATATGGGGCCATATGCGGGCAAATCTAGCCTTATATTGGCCTCATTTAAATTTGTGTAGCGAACCCGGTGCTATCTTCTATCATGTTAAACAACATTTAATTTGCGGGGCTTCTAAACAACATGAACCGCCTTATTAACTGTCGGGACCCCGGTTCCGCTTAATATGGCCTAATCGCATCGCATCTTTGCCATGTCATACATCATACATGCATCATGCCGATCTTTTGCCGTAGTATTAAATATTGCATCCGGTGTTGTTCTAGTGTTTTGCTTCTTCGCGGATAAGGTCGTTGAGTTGATGTGAGCTTCGCCCGATCTTCGGATGAACCTTCGACAATGTTTTTCAGGCGAGCATCTCCCTCTTTCGACCTATCTTACTTTTATAGTATTTATTCCCCTCCTGTTGATCTATTGCTATCTGTGTTGCGATTCTTTAGTTTCTGTACCTGTGATATACCGTGCAGCCCTATATTGCCTTGGACACATCCTATTACCTGTTGTTTGGTAGATAGATGGACTTGCGCGTCGTAGTCGCTTGCTCAAGTGCTGTTGCGTGTCGTCAAGTGCCACAGTTGTTGATGTATTGCCGCATGTTGATGTTGGAGATGATCATAGTTTTATTTATCGTTCACTTTAATTCCTGTTTAACAACTAAAATTGAAATAAGCAGAGGCATCGGGGGGTGATAGAAAATATTTGGTTTACGAACGCCCACTTGTGTCCCGTAAGACCCCGAGTACTTGATACCTGTTCGTTGATTTATCGCGCTATCCACATCCGGGAGGTATATGGGACCCCCCTGAGCCAGAGCTTGATTCAGTCTTATTTCTTGGGGCCACAACTAGTTTGAGGTTTTATTTACGATCCTGTACTTATGCCATGATACTTATGTATTTAAATTGTGCGACAGATAGCACACTGTACTGTTTAGGAAAGCGGAGTGATTACGTGGTATCGACACCCCGAGTTTTCGGGTTCCCAGTCGCTTACAGCCATTGGCGCTAACCTTGAGTCCGTCTCGAAGCTTGCTTACTTTGTTGCGGGTCTACTCAAAGGGGTGGCCCCCTGAAATATTTCTGAATCCTGTGATTGTTCAGTCGTGAAAGCCTCGTTGGGTTTTGTTTTGGTTTTCGAGGTTGATCGGCGTGTGTTGCTATTGGTGCACCCGGCGGGTAAAACTTTACGGCCGTGTCGCGGATATGGACGACTTGGAGCCGCGATATCTCGATCATAGACAAGCATAACTAAAGTTTATTGCTATAAATTTGACTTTATAATGACTAGTAATCAGCTTCACTATAATGGAATGGCTAATAATACTGCCCACAATTGCTTGTTTGAATTGTAAACTTGCGACCATTGTACTGACTAGTAAATCTTGCAACTCTAGCGGAATGGCTGAATAAAAGTACCAACAAGCTGGGTTTTGGGTTTCTCTCATGCCATATGTATATGATTAGTAATTGTTGCAACTTCTAGCGGAATGGTTAACTAAAAGTGCCTTTGCTTATTTTATCGTGACGATTAACTAAACCGACTAGTAATTGCTGCAACGATAAGGGAATAAGTAAAGCGCCAGCTGTGGGTTCCTCGGTTGACTTCCTCGTTTGGTCTCGAGGAACACACGGATGGGTTTGTTTGGTGTTAGCTTCAGTTGGATCCGGATAGGTCATCCTTATCCCTCTCGATAACCTTGATTGTATCAGTCTCTATAGGTTGTTTAGTGCATCTTTCTTGCCTTCGATCCACCATACCTATGTGGCGAGGACCGCGAATTCTAGCCTCGCCGTGTCTTGGCCTCGATCGACGCTCCTCTTTTTCCTTTGCCCTTTGTCGGCACCCTTTTGTTTAAGCAGGTTTTGAGATGCGGCCGTTAGCGAGGTTACCCTTCCGGCTTGGCACAGGCGGGGTTATGGGCGTCATTGGTTATTCTTCAGGGCTCTTAGTCCCATTTGCATCTTGTCCGTGGCGGACGCTCTATCGTTTTCAAGGTGATTTGGATCTTTGTAAATTATATGTATTCTTGACTCATGGAGTCATTTGTTAAATATATATGTTACGTGGGTCCCATCGAGGGTTGTGTAATGTTATTACTTTGCTTTCCACCCGCACGAAAGTGCCTGGTGGGCACCTTTGAATCGTTTCTATGCGGGTTTGGCGGGTTTCGCTCAAACTTGCATATGTCCGATTTTGAGGGTGTTCTGAGTGGTATCGAGCTCGGATTACGATACCCCACAAGTCCAGCCTGTAGGATAACCTAGCTAACGGCCGAAGTAGAGTGTCAAAACTATTTTGCAAAATCGGTTGGATAGTTCTGATTAGGTCTGATTTTACTTCTTGCCCCTCTGCTATTCTCCTCTTACCTCTACGCGTTTTGAATCCGCTCTCATCTCTTTCTTCGAGTCCAGGATTTCTCGTGGTTGGGTTTCCGTCGTACCTTCAGGGTTTCGCTTTCTCCCTTTTGTAACGGAGGTGCTACGATCATCAATCGGCAACTTGTCTGTTGTACCCTTCATCCAATCTTTTGTCCTTGAGCTCTTTATCCCTATGTGTTCCTTGCTGGATATCAGTGTCGTTGAAAGACATATGAGAAGGACGAGCATTGGTGAAGTTGGAGTATACCTTGAGCATGTGTTGTTCATGCCAATGGAACCATCGCGAAACCTAATCAGTGTGTCTTTCATACGATTTCTGTTGTATCTTCCGGTGTTTCCCGATGTGATGACATCATCGCCAAATCCGATCTGATGCGCATCACTCCTTGTTCGAACCTCGCTTGTCGAGATCTTTAGTCTAATTCCGAGTTGGTTGCATAATCCGTCTATTCGCGTGCGAGTAATGGTTTGAGTGCGGGATGGAGTAGCTACCTACCACTGCTCTTATCATTCGCTCTTACGTCGAATCGGTGGATCCGGTTTACTCCGTCCATGGAAGTTAGAGGTGGCCTTACCTTCAACTCCGTCCTTTGTTTCCCGGTGTTCTCGGCGGTCAGAACAACGACCCTTTGTAGGTGGTGTCGCCGATTTCAAGATGAAGAAGGAACCCTTGTTAGTGGTGTCGAGGATCTACCAGGCGAGAAGAAGATCGCCGACCTTCCTTCCGGTACCATGAGGCGGATCTCGAGGCGAGATCCATTGTTAGTGGTGTCAATTGGCATCCCGCAAAACCACTACTAGAAAATCGCGTTGAATTTATGCATTGCATCGTCATCATCATGCGTTGGTTGCATAAAACTATTTTCGCAAAGCCCGATTTATTTTCCAAACGCCCCATCTTAATTCAAATGCAAAGCCCGGTCTCCGGATTATTTTTGTTTGAGTGCTATCGGTTTGCAAACGGTGTTAACAAAACAAATAAAATTTATATTATTTTTTAGTGGGGCAGTCGAACGGGCCGAATGACCCGAACGACCGCCCCAGAAATTAAAACGGTCCAACTACACCCGCCCTTCCAAATCCTAAACCTACCCATCTTCCTACCCAGCCCTCTGGCCACCTCACCCTAACCAATCGATGCCCGCCACCTCAGCTGTTACTCCCCCACCCTCCAATCACCCCCTGCCACGTCAGCCTCTCTTCCTCACCCCTCTCTCTCACCAGACCCACACCACACAAGCCACCACACAACGCCTTGCAAACCAAACACACACACTACACGCCAGCCCCACCTCCCCGATCCCGAGACACCCCTGGGTCCACCTACGCCCCACGCTCCACCTTGCCGCCCGTCCCCAACCTCCTTACGGCTCCCTCCCCAGCCTCTTCTTCCCCCGCGCCGGCCTCTCCCATCGCCTCGCCTGCGCCGCCACGGACTCCACTTTGCACCGCCCTCCTCCCAGGCTCCTCACGCCTCCGCGTGCCTTCCCCGCGCCCAGCTCCGCCCGCCTCCAGGGCCGCCGCCCGGTAGCCTCGTCGCCTCGCCCAGCTTCATCCGCCGCCTCGGCCGCTTCCCTCCTCGCCGCCGCGTCGACCCTCCACCTGGCCGTCCGCCCCTCCTCCACCCGCTCGACCCCTCCGCCTGCAGCCGCGTCGTCAGCGGCGCCAGCGCCCAGCGCCACCAAGCGCGCCACCGCAGCTCCCGTCGCCGCTCGCCCTGCGCGCTACCCTCGCTCCGGCCTCAGCGGCCCGCCGCTCGAGCCGCGCCCGTCCTCCGCCGCCTCCGGCTCCTCTTCATCCTCCGGCCGCCGCGCCCCCGCCTCGGTCCTCCCGAGCTTCGCCCGTCGCCTCGGCCTCCTCCTCCGCTGCGGCCGCCACCTGGCCGCCCGGTCGCGCGTCCTCCGCGTTCGAGCCCGCCGACCTCCGCTCGCGCCTCCGCCGTCCGATGCGGTCCGCCCGCCGGCGACCTCCCGGTGGCGCTGCGCTGCCTCCGACAGCCCGGCCTTCTCCTCCATCCAGCGTGCAACCTCGCCCGTGCCTTAGCGCGAGTTCCGCGCCGTACGGGGGCACTGTTGGGTGTATGGTCGCGAGATGAGCGACAAAACTTCTACGGGAACCGGACCAAGACCTAACCCGGTGAGAGTACCCTCTTCCGGGCCAAGATCATCGACATGGAGCGACAAGACCCGCTGGTTGATGCGCGCCTTGGACACCAAGATCTGGACGCCGAGACCCCGAACCCGAAGGCGATCCGTACCGCGCGCGTCAAGATCGCCTTCTCGGACCCGTTGGCGCTAAGTTCTTCGCCGAGAAACACAAGGCCTTCGACAAGACAAGGAACGCCAAGTGCTTCACCCCGAACGCCAAGTCCGAACCGACGACCACAAATGCGACAGGAACGTCCCCAGGACGCCAAGTTTGCCACGAGGACGCGCCCGAATGCTAACACCGACTCGATGGCGCGGGCCCGACAAGACCCTCGCAACGGCAAGACCGACCCCGTGGGACCGGCAAGATCTGCCGGCGACAAGAACAGCGGCGACCGGAGTCCGATCGCCCAAGCCCGAACCAAGTCTGCTTCCGGATGCCGAGGTCAACACCGGACAACAAGATCTACCCGCTATCCGAGAACGCTTCCGTCGAACCCGAACCCCGTGATCGAACCACGAGGCCCGAACCGGAACCCCAAGTTCGCCGAGACCCCTAATGTGTGATTCCCTTCGAAACCCTATTCTATAACATAATACAACTTGTCGCATAATCATTGTCTTGCATGCATCCTTGTCTGTGGTTTGGGGGCCTTATGCCGATTCACATAATAATTAAATATGGGGCCCATATGCGGGCAAATCTAGCCTTATATTGGCCTCATTTAAATTTGTGTAGCGAACCCGGTGCTATCTTCTATCATGTTAAACAACATTTAATTTGCGGGGCTTCTAAACAACATGAACCGCCTTATTAACTGTCGGGACCCCGGTTCCGCTTAATATGGCCTAATCGCATCGCATCTTTGCCATGTCATACATCATACATGCATCATGCCGATCTTTTGCCGTAGTATTAAATATTGCATCCGGTGTTGTTCTAGTGTTTTGCTTCTTCGCGGATAAGGTCGTTGAGTTGATGTGAGCTTCGCCCGATCTTCGGATGAACCTTCGACAATGTTTTTCAATGAGCATCTCCCCTTCGACCTATCTTACTTTTATAGTATTTATTCCCTCTGTTGATCTATTGCTATCTCGTATTTGCGATTCTTTAGTTTCGTACACGTGATATACCGTGCAGCCCTATATTGCCTTGGACACATCCTATTACTGTTGTTTGGTAGATAGATGGACTTAGCGTCGTAGTCGCTTGCTCAAGTGTTAATCGTCAAGTGCCACGATTGTTGATGTATTGCCGCATGTTGATGTTGGAGATGATCATAGTTTTATTTATCGTTCACTTTAATTCCTATTTAACAACTAAAATTGAAATAAGCGAGGCATCGGTGGGTGATAGAAAATATTTGGTTTCGAGCCACTTGTGTCCGTAAGACCCCGAGTACTTGATACATTCCTCGATTTATCGCTATCCACATCCGGAGGTATATGGGACCCCTGAGCGGATCTTGATTCGGTCTTATTTCTTGGGGCCACAACTAGTTTGAGGTTTTATTTACGATCCTGTACTTATGCCATGCTACTTATGTATTTAAATTGTGCGACAGATAGCACCTTGTACTGTTTAGGAAAGCGGATTATTCCAGTGATCGACACCCGAGTTTTCGGGTTCCCGATCGCTTCTGACCATTGGCGCTAACCTTGAGTCCGTCTCGAGCTTGCTTGCCGTTGCGGGTCTACTCAAAGGGTGGCCCCTGAAATATTCTGAATCCTGTGATTGTTCGATCGTGAAAGCCTCGTTGGGTTTTGTTTTGGTTTTCGAGGTTGATCGGCGTGTGTTGCTATTGGTGCACCCGGCGGGTAAAACTTCTGAAAGCCGTGTCCGCGGATATGGACGACTTGGAGCACAGTATCTCGATCATAGACAAGCATAACTAAAGTTTATTGCTATAAATTTGACTTTATAATGACTAGTAATCAGCTTCACTATAATGGAATGGCTAATAATACTGCCCACAATTGCTTGTTTGAATTGTCGCTTGCGACCATTGTACCTGACTAGTAGGTCTTGCAACTACAACGGAATGGCTGAATAAAAGTACCAACAACTGCTGGGTTTTGGGTTTCTCTCATGCCATCTGTATATGATTAGTAATTGTTGCAACTACAACGGAATGGTTAACTAAAAGTGCCCACTGCTTATTTTATCAGGACGATTAACTAAACCTGACTAGTAATTGCTGCAACGATAACGGAATAAGTAAAGCGCCAAGCGTGTGGTTCCTCGGTTGACTTCCTCGTTTGGTCTCGAGGAAACGGGATGGGTTTGTTTGGTGTTAGCGAGTTGGATCCGGATAGGTCATCCTTATCCCTCTCGATAACCGTCGGTTGTATCGAGTCTCTATAGGTTGTTTAGTGCATCTGCCGCTGCCGCTCGATCCACCATACCTATGTGGCGAGGACCACAATTCTAGCCTCGCCGTGTCTTGGCCTCGATCTTGGCTCCTCTTTTTCCTTTGCCCTTTGTCGGCACCCTTTTTGTTTAAGCGGGTTTTGAGATGCGACGCCGTTAAGTGGTTACCCTTCCGGCAGCTTGGGCAGGGTTATGGACGTCATTGGTTATTCTTGGGGCTCTTAGCCCCATTTGCATCTTGTCCGTAGCTGGGCTCTATCGTTTTCAAGGTGATTTGGATCTTTGTAAATTATATCGTATTCTTGACTCATGGAGTCATTTGTTAATCTATACATTACGTGGGTCCCATCGAGGACTGTTGTGTAATGTTATTACTTTGCTTTCCACCCGCACGAAAGTGCCTGGTGGGCACCTTTGAATCGTTTCTATGCGGGTTTGGCGGGTTTTCGCTCAAACTTGCATAGGTACGATTCTGAGGGTGTTACACAAGGACATGTTTAACTTATGAATACACTAAGCAAATATATCATATATGATTCCCTCTAGGGAATAGTTTCAGCAAATATATTGAAAGGATAGAGATATCGTCTAGAGGGGGTGAATGGGCAATTTCAAACTATTACAGTTTTGGCTCGAAAGAATGCGGACTTAAACTAACGTTTAATTTGCAAACATAAAATATGGATACACTATGCTAAACTAAGTGCACCAAGAACAAGTTAAGATAACACAAGATATAAGTACTTCAAGCTCGATGGCTATCACAAGGGTAGTAAACTCGGGTATAGAGATAATCAAGGTACGCGGAGATGAAGATGTATTCTAGTGTTCCCTTACAAGTAAGGTGCTTCACATTGGCGAGGATGAGATCCCACGAAGGTTTTCTCCACGGCACGAAGGGCACCTTATTCTCCGAGGCTATCCCGATGAAGGAATAGCCACTTTCCTTATGGATAGCTTTTCCTCCATCTTGGAGATGGAAAGCTCCACAACCACTACACAAGCTCCTCGAAGGAGAAGCTCGAGCCTCTTCACAATCTTCCACGAAAAGGACACCGCATCACAAACCTCCAGGCCAACTAGCAGGTCACCCTCCAAGAGTAACAAGCTCATGGTCTGTAACATCCCAGCATTAGAGCTCAGAAATAAGCTGAACCCAGATGTGTGCATTGCATTCATGCATAGAAAATCCGAATAATTTTCGCGCTTTTGAACAAAACTTGTTAAAATGATTGAAGCTTCTCTCAACTTGATGGAATTGAGGTAGATCATCAAGTTGACTGTGATAAGTTTCTATATGACTTTGCTAAAATATTATTTTTGGGTAATATAATTTGATCTAAGGGTAGATCAAATATAATATCAATTAAATCATAATGGATTGCTTAAGTGATTAATATCTAATCCTTAAGGGATCATATCATACTATTCATCACAACAACCCATGAATACCAAGTTAAGAATGTAATATTTTACCCTTGACTTATTTATTTTTTATCCAATTATACCATGAGTATCATGGTAATACCTTACTTAAACTCTTTAGTGAGATTAGGAAGGAAAGAAACTAAGTCTAGATCATTCACTATATATCTTTCTTTCTATATCAATCCTTATCATATCTATTAAGTTATATTCCAATATCTATTGTTCATCAATATTGAGAACTCAACTATTGATTCACCAATTCTCAATCTATCAACTCTTGACCAGAACACAGCTTACATTTAAGTGTCTATAAAGAAACAACTAAGAAGAGGTAAATAGTAATGCTAGTTTTAGATATCATCTATGGGATGGGAGTGGTTGAAGGAGAATAAATCAATGTGATAATTAATAAAGTTCAACTCACTCCTGAAATGATAGAAGAGTTATTGGAATATATAATTATATGGTAGGAAACAAGATTACAAGGATGAATCCTAAAAATAGTTACTAGTAGTAATTCTATTGGATCAAGTGGGCATAGTCCATGAATAACAGCCTTAATCCAATTCAAGATACTAAGAAGATAATTCCAATACAATTGTAAGGTTGTATTGATAAAGCCTTGCTTAGCCAACTAAAAATCTAAGCTATAAATGATTAAAGGATTATTATGATCATGCCTTTCTCACCAGGGTGGTATACTTATATCTTGTTTAAGTGACATTGGTGGATAGAACATAATTGAAAACCTATTAGAGATAAGTGATCCTAGAGTAGTTATTATAGGTCACATAAATATAATATGAGGTTGGAGTATGAGTTCTTAGAGTAAAAGTAAGACAATATGATTCAACTAAAGTTAGTATAGCATAGAGTTATGGAAGTAGTGTTATTCATCTTAAAGGATAGTAAGCTTTAGTAAGGTAGTTGGATAAATACATCTAATGGAGAAATATTAGTGGTGGATGATTAAGGAAGATTATGAGTGGAGTTTGAAAGAACTACTTGTTGGATTGAAGATTATCACCAGTAGAGTAGTGGTATACCTAAGCAAGGATATGAGAAAACTATGAAATGCTTTAGTATTAAACTCATTGGATTCATCCATGAGTTTATAAGAATAATAGGTGAATAAGAATATTGTTGTGAAGTAAAGCTCATCCTGTTAACCATGATGATGGATAGGAAGTAGTATATCTAGGAAAGGAATTCTTTAATCATAAGTCCATATTTATGAATTAGGGAGGATAAGAATTCTTAGTAAAACCTTAAACCCTAAATCTATGATCAAGCTTAACATCCAGCTCATCTGTGGGATAAATAATTTTATCTCCATAATATTTTATAGGAATAGTTATTTAGAAAATCACTTAAGCACATCTTTGTCAATTCAAATTACCATAATTGTATGTGCTAAGGAGTATTCTTATCAATTCTTTTCCATAAGACATTTTAATTAATAGCTTTCTATTTTAAAAGGGTGATATCATTAAAGATCACCAACAGAAGACAATATGCTTAGCTATTAAATCTTTACTTACATCAACAAAGGAAAATAAGAAAATTAAGAACCCTAAAACCTTGGGTAAACATTTACAATTCCAAACCCTACACTTTTATGTTTATCATAATAGAATATATACAATGCCATTTTCTAAGTTAATGGAAGTAGTATTAACCATATTAATTTCTTTTGTATTTCATGCATAAAATAATGATATAGGATCATTATACATATAAAAATTTCTATTCAAACTATGAACCAACTAGAGTTAAGTTTTATAAACAAATAAGAAAATATCATATAATAAAGCCATGGTTTAGTATAGAAAGAAAATTAATAATAAGGGTTTCTAAATAATATAAAAGAGGTCCTGATAGAAAATAAATAAAGAAATAATACCACTATATGACAAACTCATAAAAGAACCTTAATATACTTTACTAATGCTACAATCACCCAGCAAAGCAATTCTATAAAGAGAATTCAAATCAAATAAGTAAAATTCAAATCTGAAAGTAAAACAGAAAATAGAAAAAAGGAAAACAAATTAAAATGTTTCCTGGCTGTGGCCCAACTCCTCTCTTCTTATCCAATGCCCATAAATACAAAGCCCAACAACCCATGACTTGTTCTCTTCTGTGACCGACGGGTGGGACCAAAGGAGGATTGTGGGTTGAGAGAAAAGAAGTACCAGGTTTTTTTTGCAAAACCAACTTCGTCGTCTACCTTGCCTACTGGAAGCAGCTCGCTGGCCGGAGCTCCTCCGTCGATGGACCGATGCACTGTGATGCATGCTACTGCTCCTGGTTGGAGGGGATAAGAACGCCACGAAGCCGTCTGCTCGTCGTCATCCCCATTTCCCCCTCTGTAGCTCTCTCTCTCAATTTATTCATCAGTGCTGAAACCCTAGCTCACCGGAGCCACACCTCGCCGTTGAGCCACACCTCCCCACACTCTTCCAAGTATACATGGAGAAGCCCCGTCCTCCGTAGATCCTCTGAGTGAAATCTTGCATCAAAGGGAGCACTGGAGAGGATGAATTTTGCCGTTCCTCTTTGCAGCAGTTCGTCGAAAATCTTGTCGGAGAGCTCTCCTCCGACCACGCTTGCCCTCGCCGACCTCTCTATCATCATCAGGGTGAGTTTTTGAATCTTCCAGTACCTCTAAATCGTCTCCTCTCGTTGTAAAACGCCGTCATAAACTTTGCCACCGTCGGAGCTCGTCGAAGCCAAGGCTCCGATGACCATTTTTGAGTGAAGCCACCACTTTAGGGTCCAGCTTGATGCGCTGATTCGACCTAGGTTAGTTTCGCTTGTTGGGGCGCCATGGATCGTCGCCAGCGACCACCCACTAACGGTGGTGGTTGTGTTGACTCCATAGAGACGTCATTCCCACGTCACCATCTGCTTAGCCAGCCTATTTGACTTGGTATTTGTCTCGCGTGGCAGATGACGTGGCCCATGGCCAGTATGTCATTGTCTAGGGGTAGCAATTAGGCCGATAACAAATACATTTATTAACTTGAGAGATGATGTGGCCACTAGCCCACTAGTCAGTGACTAGGGCTAGGTGTGGGTGCGGTGTAAAAATTTTTATTTCCTGTTTTAAAAAGAATAAAAAGTATAAATCCAAATATACATATTCCAGAAATGAAATAAAATGATTAAATCTTATTAAATCAATAACTTTTGTTTTATAATTCAGAAAAATGTGTATAATATATGGAAATTTTTAGAAAAATAAAATATATAACATTAAACTATTATAAAAAATTATTATCATAATCAAATATTATTTAACAAAGGTTTTATAAGTAATAAAACTTAAACAATTCATGTTTAATATTGATAAGTGTGAAAAATATAAATAAAATACCAGAAAGCTTGAAAAAATAAGAACAATACTTTAAAACTATAATCATACATTATTATTTCACTTAATTAAATATTTATTATTTATTAAGTATTTATAAAGTAATAAATATTGTCAAAATCATATCTTATTATTTATAAATCACAAAAATAAATGTAATATACCAAAATGTTCACATAAATAATACCTACATGTTAAAAATATAATATTCCACTTTTGTGGTAAATAAATTTTTTAAATACTTTAATCACTTGAATTTAAATCTTTTTCCTTAATTGTTAATTCATGTAAGGGTAAATAAAAAATTGTTAAAATTCTAAAATCCACCAATTAAAGTCTAATAAGTAATACTAGTCCTAAATATTAATAATAGGAAGTTATAATGGTTCAAAACATTATAAATACAATTTTATTGAATTATCTTTCAACCATATGTGTAGTTTATTTTCTAAAAAGATCTTTGACAACTATAAAATCTTCAAGAATGATATTTTAATCAAATACAACATTATATTGGACTAAATCCAAAGATAATTCATAAGTAGTCTCTAATACTATCTACTATCCACAAACCATAATCACACCTTTATAAGGAAATAAATAATCTTGTTCCATTATAAAGTTAAAAGACCACTACGTAAATAGGAGAATAACCATTCTTAAGTAACCTTAAGGAAACATTACCAAGTACACAAGGTACAAATGTTATAAGCATTATACTTTCAAACTATCTATGTTTTAAAGTTAACTTTAGTCTACAAGAATCTAAATGTAATACTATAAACATTGTTATATGTTTTATAGTTAACTTTGGTGTGATATAGTTAAGTCATAAAGCATATCAAGCCCAAACTATTCAAGCAAGCACAAATAACATCGACCGGACTCAACTAACCACAAAGATTGATTAGACCTCAGAAAAGAAATCTTTTCTTCAAATGTTATTCTGTTTGCCACTTCAAAACAATAATTCTTATATAAGCAATCTTAAGTAGCATTTCACAATTAAGTGTGTCATTATTTTATGATATTGTAACTACTTATTGCTTCACACACACTCACAAGCCCTAATAAGAAGCACCAGTATTAAACTCATCTAAAAGTACAACACATTTCAAAGACATCATTTCTAGTATCAAACCCTAGAACAACGTTATCCCCGGGATTCACGTTTATAAAGTGCATCACATTACTTATGCATAAGAGCATATTGCTTCCTTAAACAATAGTCCTTACCGGACCAATGATACCGATTTTAGATTTTGGATCTTATACTGACTTGAAGACCGTGAGTACATAATCTTGCAATCACAAAAGGCAAGTTCACACTTGCTCATGTCCTTTGTTTATTTTCTGTAAAGTATTTTACAAATTCAGTGTTGTCATCACCTGCATTTGAAAAAATGTCAGAAAACACTATTTTCGATAATAATGTGAACTATTGGTTACTGATCCAGGGTGATAAGCTAATCTATTAAATCTGACAGTTGGAATACCACTGTTCAGAACTATATCACCTAGGACTTAACAATCAATGTCGCTAGTGATTCATGCGCCGTATATTACGCGTTGACCATGAGATTTGGAATGGGACGAAGAAGTCAGTTGTCTCTTCTTCCTCTCGCATGTAGCCGGATGTGCAGGTCGTGGATGTTATCCTCGTAGCGTGCATATTAATTGGTAATTCATAGAGGATATGCAGCATATGGGTGGGAACCCTCAACGTCCCACGATAGTTCTGACATCTAACGGTTTGTACAAACCATTGCCGTAATCCAATATGTGGGCATGGTGTACACCAAGGAGGCATGCGAGGTCGAGAAGGGGGCAGTGATTGGCTTGGATCATCTTATGGGCCCCACATCATGGAATTGTGGACGGGATTAAGCTGTCCGGTTGTGCAACAAAGAGTTGATATCTCATGGGTAAAGTGACGCACCTCTGCAGAGTGTAAGAACTGTAACTTGTTACTCCCTGTTCCGGGAAGGAGCTGCGAACGCGGTGGGAAAGGGACTCCATGAAAGTTCTGGTAAACCCATGAAGGCTGAGGGACATAGCTTTTCAGAATAAAAGCAACCTTTGAAGAAATGTTTATGAAAACTTGCATTGCCTACGACCTACGGTCTATGGCTGTAGAATTAATGCATCAAACACTCCTTTTCTAGTGAACTTGTTGAGTACGCTCGTACTCAACGTATCTTCTTAACCCTTGCTAGATTCTGAAGCCAGTACCGACAACATCTACACCAAGTTACGCTCCAGGAATCATCATCTCAAGCTAAGGATATTCAATGAAGACAAGGAAGTCAACATATACATCAACTCAAGTGGAGAGGAAGTTACTGATTAGATAGGAATATACTCTCTCTAACCAAAGAACCTATTTAGTGTATTGCAATAGCAGCAATGCCAACCCTTTAGTTAAATATCAGTTTTAATAATATGATAGTTTTCGCGTTGTTTATCTTTGATTCTTCTTTATAAGAAGTTCTTTCTCTCTCTTTAACCTAGAGTGTTCTCTGGATCTTGTGTAAAGAGTGAGTTGTAACCTTAAGCCATGTATTGGACCCGCTGTGTTTCTGTTGTGCCACTCTGAGGGATGTAATACTGGTGAATGGTGTTTCATTGGTGTTATATCAACGAATATAGTATACTACATCATGCAGTGGTATGCTGGGTCACCGCAGTTGGTATCAGAGCATATGCTTTGACCTTAGGTTGGAAACCTAGTAAATGGGTAGAACCTGTAGGACACATCCTAGCAATAATAAAGAGTTCTCTAGAGATATGAGGGATATTCAATTGAGAATAATCCTGTCATGTTACTAGTGCATAATTCTTTAGTATGATTGCAATTCCGATCATTACCCAAGAGTTTTAACTCTATGTGACTGATGATAATTTCTTATCTACAGTTCCACATGGAACCTCGATATCCACCCCAGAATTTTCAAGTGATGAACAGGACGCTGAATGACTACGGAGGGGATTGGACAGATAATCTCTGACAACTTCTATGGAGTTTGGAATGTGAATCGAGACTTTTGGTCAAGATTTACAGTTACTATGATGGGCAGGTATTAGTTAAATACCGTGTCATGATCATGTTATCCAAGAAGTTAGGACTTAAGGGAGAAATTCCATCAGGAGAGGCAGGGTGCATGGCATCTGCATATCTGATTGCCGTATCGGCAGCCATAACCATGATCCGTTAACAAAAACCCCAAGCTCTAAAAGGTAGTACTCACACCATTATACCCCATGAAACCGCAAACCTAGAGCATGAGTTAGATCACTCTAGTCTAGTCCAAAGTGAACCTACTCTAGCTGTAGAGTACATGGATCGTTATTGGTCTTTGATAAACACTTATCATAACACTCACCAAGTCTTAGTTCAGGGACTGGATACGGTCGTTGAGGATTTTACTGATCCTAATAAAGCAATGGCACGTAGAAAGAAGTTAGATAAAGAAGCTAGGCATCCCAAATACATACCTTCAGGTGAAGTGTATGAAGAAACTGAGTTTGATGATCCAAACTCGAAAAATTATGCCTACTACCAAACTAAACCCCAGTCACCTAAAGATTTATGGACCAAGTACAATTCCGAACAACAGGAATGGGCTGGAATTGTTCCAACTAACCCTGAGCCAAACAAGTATGGATGTGGAGTAGAATCTCAAGGTGGAACTATAGGAAATCCTATACCTTGTGATACAGGTATCGAAGTAGCGACCAGCTATAACCATAGAGAGCCTTATGGACCATATGGGGGCGATACTAATCCAATCAACTTAGAAGAGTATTCCAATAGCTACTATACCAATATGTATGACTGGATCCAAGAAAAGGCTAAGGATCCAACTTACTTTGAGGAAGCGTTGCCGGAAAACTAGGAATATTAGGAAGAAGATTACGCCAAATGTGGTGACCTAGTATACCACTGCATGTTGTAGTATACTATAGTCGTGGACATAACACTCACGGAGTACCATTCCGAAAATATTACATCCTCAGAGTGGTACAACAGAAATAAAGCGGGTCCACAACATATATTGTCATTATTACAATCAGAAATTTACATGACGACTTTGAGATCCTCCTAGGTCCATAGAGGTATCTTGATGAATCAGGGCTAACTAAAATAACTCAGAGAACAGAATAAAGAAATAACTAAGGTTTATACGAGATTTAATATAGGTAGAGGATAGAGATCTATGCTACTGGACTAGATCACTATATATGCTACATCTATACTCCAGATACGTCGGTCTCCATTCCATAGATGTTTTCGTAATTGTTACCTTCGACGCTTCCAGATACTTTTGGTTCTTCATAGCGGAATTCTTCTTGATCTTCAATTGGATACAATATTTACTCTTTCTGACCGTTAATGTCTTCAGAATCTAGCAAGGGTTAAGAAGATACGTTGAGTACGAGCGTACTCAGCAAGTTCACTAAAAAGGAATGTTTGATGCACTATATCTACAGCCACAGACCATAGGTCATAGGACATGCAATTTTTTGTAAACATTTCTTCAAAGGTTGCTTTTATTCTAAAAAGTTATGTCCATCAGCCTTCACGGGTTGACCAAAACTTTCATGGAGTTCCTTTCCCACCGCGTTCGCAGCTCCTTCCCGGAACAGGGAGTAACAAGTTACAGTTCTTACACTCTACAGAGGTGCGTCACTTTACCCATGAGAGATCTTAGCTTTGTTGCACATCCAGGTGCCCATTCCCGTTCACACTTCCTTGGTATGAGGCCCAGACTAAGATCCAAGCCAATCACTGTCCTTCTCCGTGACCCAGCATACACCACAATTGTTGGATGCCCAAACCGAAGGTAGAATTTTCCCCGTATAAAATGGCTATACCTTAGTTGGATACATACAACAACCATTGATACTAGATATCTGTCTTTTGTAAGCCCAGATCCACGGTAGACTTTTCCCCGTATAAAACGGCTATACCCACGATCTGCAACTTACAAATGCCCAGAATAGTGTCCAATGCATGCGAATGGGAGCCGATCCAGCTGACTTCTTCGTCCCATTCAAAATCTCATGGTTAACGCGTAATATACGGCGGAAGAATCACTCGTGACATTGGTTGTTAAGTCCTAGATAATATGTTCCTTTACCACCAGAACTTTCATAGAAGGTTATTACCTCATGGTAAATAACCTATAATCATATTATTATGAAAATAGTGTTTTTTGACCTTTTTGAAGTGCAGGTGATGACAACACTGGATTTGCAAAATACTTTATAGAAAATAATCAAAGGACATGAGCAAGTGATGAACTTGCCTTGATATAGCGAAGTATTGTAGTCGAATGTCTCGACTTGACCCTGGACCTCGGGTTCTAAAAAAGTACCATCATTGCCCGGTAAGGACAATGTTTAAAGAAGCAATATGTTTTTATGCATAAGTAATGCTATGCATTTTGTAAAACCTTAAGTAATTACTCAACATTACATGTGAGTTGCATTTAGATGATTTGTTTAAGATCGGAATTATCTTTAAGTTTACTTCATAAAGGAGTGTAGTTGTAAGGGTCTTTTGGATAACATATACGATATGAAAGTAAGGTACAATTGTAATACAATTCTAAGATTGGGTGATGTCATGTAATCATTACAAGATTTATATTTTAATTTTGTTATGGTTTAAAAGAAATGGTATAGTGTTTCTTTTGAAAGTGGCAAAAAGAATAACATTTGAAGAAAATATTATTTATGTTAAGTTAATCAACTCTAAAGATGAATAAGATTAAAGTTATGGTTTAGGATAAGGTTTAAATGATTTTGAGTCATTATATACCAAGCTTGTGATATGTCAGACCAAAGTTAATTCTAAAGATATAATTGGGCTTGGGATATAATATTTATGGTATTAACAACAATTAGGGTTTTTCCTAAGTATAATGAAACTTAGTCTTAAAGACTTAAAAAAATAGTATCCTAAATTATAATTATATATTAGACTATTTTAGAGTTAAAAGATTGTGTTTTGAACATAATTATTTCTTACTTAGGAAATATTGTTAAATATTTAATAAAACAACTATCTCATTTTAATAATTGAAGATATATGATCTAAGAATTTTAAAATGTTTTTGGAATAATATATTTAGTATTATTCTAGTAAGTATTCTCATTTAAAATCTTAAAATTGAATTTCATTTATCTTTAGATATTTTTTATTAAATTTCTCAATTATTGTATGTCTTTAAATATTTGTTTTAAGTTTTATTTGTAAAAAAATTAGTTAGTATTTTTATTAAATAAGAGATTTACTTTTATGTATGAAAGTGATTTTTATTTATTTTTTTTAGGATTTTTTCTTAATTTATTAAATTTCATTTAATTATTTAAGGGTGTTAATACTTATTTGTATTTTATTAAAAAAAATAAATATGATTATATTTTTCTTAGGTGGAGATTATTTTGACGAGAATTTAGATGTATTAAATATATTTTTAGGATTTTTCTACATTTTTCTAAAAAATAAAATAGTGTACATGGTATTTTGGGTTATTTAATATTCAGCTTAACTTTATTTTTTTTCTTTTACAACCCAGGCTTGGGTCTTGGGCCAACCCAACCTAATTCTAAGCCCAGCCCAACACCCATCTGGGCTATACCCCTGGACCCGGTTGACCAAGTTTGGTCAAACCAGATCTAGTCGATCCCCTCTCCTCTCTCTCTCTTGGGCCTCCTCTTCTCCACGACGGGTGACTCCGCCTTTTGCCGCTTGATTCGTGAGCTCGGTGTTCCCAAATGACGGTTTGAGGTTTTGACCGATGACGCAACGTCGACTGGTCCAATTCGATTCATCGCACGAGCCCTCCCCTGGTCATGCTCTATTCCCCGAGGCGGCTAGGGTTTGTGGATCCTTGGTGGTGCTGTGCTTCGGTGCTTCCCTGGTTGCTTTGTTGGCGCCTTGGCGGTGTGGTGTTGTCCAGCACCGCCGTGTTTCTCCTCTGGCTGCTGTGGTGGTGGCTTAGGCGTGGGTTGCAGCGCCTCTAGGTGCTCCTCGTGCAGTGGACAAGCTGGGCGGACACTTCGCAGGCTACTCCGTCGAATGGATCGACAGGCGGAAGAACGAGGAGGCCGACGCACTCTCTCGCATCGGGTCGGCTCGACTCGCACCACCCGCCGGCATCTTCCTCGACACCATCACCAAGCCGTCCGTCTCTCCCCCAAGGGAGATAGACATCGGAGTCCCGCTGCAACCAGAGGCAGCCTTGGTCGCACTCATTGCCGAGCCAGAAGACTGGACTAGGCCATACATCGCCACGGAGGAGGCACCTTGCGGCGGCATTAAACAGACGCCCGGATGATAACGCGACACTGCAAATCCTTCGTCATCATCGACGGCGAGCTCCACAAGCGCAGCGTGATCGGCGTGTTCCGACGCTGCGTCCAACCCGCCGAAGGACACAAGATCCTCCACGACATCCACTCTGGCGACTGCGGCCACCACGCCGGAGCCCGCTCCCTGGTCGCAAAGGCTATGCGACACGGCTTCTACTGGCCCACCGCACACGCCGACGCCGTCGACATTGTCCAGCGGTGCCGGTGCGGCACGCCAACCAGACACACGTGCCGAGCTCAGCGCTCAAGACAATCCCCATCACCTGGCCATTCGCCGTGTGGGGCATGGACATGGTAGGCCCTTTCAAAAAGTCCCCCTCCGGCTTTACCCACCTCCTGGTCGCGGTCGACAAATTCACAAAGTGGGTGGAGGCCAAGACAGTCCGGAAATGCGACAGGAAGACCGCCACCAAATTCCTACGCGAGCTCATATATCGCTACGGGTTCCCAAACAGCATCATCACGAACAACGGCACCAACTTCGCCAAAGGATCCATGGCCGAGTTCTGCGAGGAACATCACATCCGACTCGACCTCGCGTCAGTCGCCCACCCGGAGTCCAACGGCCAGGCGGAACGGGCCAACCAGAGCATCCTCCACGGCTCAAGCGCCGGGTACCACTCGAGTGCACCGCCGGGTGCTGGGTCGAGGAGCTACCCTCCGTCATCTGGGGAATCCGCACCTCGGTCAACAGGTCGACAGGGTTCACCCCCTTCTTCATGGTATGGCGCCGAGGCAGTCATGCCCACCGACCTCGAGCACGACTCGCCAAGGGTCGTCCACTACACGGAGGCTGCGAACGAACTCGCGCGTCAGGATGGAGTCGATCAACTCGATGAGGCACGCGACCTAGATCGCTCACGCACTGCCATCTACCAGCAAGGACTCCGCCGCTACCATAGCCGGTGGGTGAAAACTTGCACCTTCCAGGAAGGCGACCTGGTGCTGCGCCTCATCCAGGACAAGAAGGGCATGCACAAGCTCTCCCCCATGGGAGGGACCATTCGCCATCGGGCGATTACTCGGCAACGACGCCTACTACCTCACCGACGTCCGTGGAGACGGAAAACTCGACATCAAGCGACCATGGAATGTAAACCTCCTACGGAAGTTCTACTCCTAGAACTCCGCATATGTATCCTCCAGTCGCCATGAAATAAAACATATTGGTTACCGCAAATTGTGTCTACTCTCCGTGTCTTGGGCCACTCGCACTCGTAGTAACAGCACCAAGCTAACTGCAGGAGTCAACCTCTGGTACAGCGATCGGCACGGCCAAGTAGTGCGCTACGAGGGCACTGGGTTACCCCAGGACTCGTAACATCCATGAAAAACGCCTACCCGGAGCCCCATTGGAGTCGCCTAGCTCGACTGGCTTAACGAGCCAAGACAACGCCTTCGCCTCACAAATGACCATGATCCTCCGCGTCCTCGACACAGCGATTAACGGCCAAGTACCACGCTCGGGATCGACGACCAGTTCAGCGAGCGACTAGGAAAACGCCAAGCACGAGAGCATGCCCAGACTCGCCATGCGATCGACAACGGGGGCAGAGGACGGCGCTCACGCGCCAGATCCTCACCCACCCTAGAGCCGCGACTAGAACAAACAAGTACCACGCTCGGGGTCCCGGCTACCCGACCTCGTTCGCGCAAGGGAAAGCGGTGAAGTAAAGAGAACTCATGGGATTCGCCCTGCGACTGGCTTTCCAAGCTCGGGCGAGTCGACCTCAATAACAAAACGCTCAAAACCGCAAACACATAAACAAACGAGGTAAACCCCACAAAAGGGCGGACGCGCTCGGGGACTCGTTCAACCCCCAAACTCAAACACAAGACAATTCACAAAATAACACGATATCCCATTGTAGCAGATTAAAGTTGTTACAAATTACAGGTTCCGCCTAATGGCCGAACTGCTACTAACGCCCCAGGGCACAAAGTTTTACTCCGCAGGTTTCGACGAAGACTCGCCGCCACCCGTGCGGTTGTGAATGAAGGGAGTGTACGGGTACGTCGTCAGCTCACCCGGCATCGCCGCATGGAAGGGCTGCTCGATCTTTAAGTCCCGGTGCGGCAGCTCGGGGTCGTTGGGCGCGACGATCGTCCCCTGATAAGGAAGGAGATCGCCCATCCCCCAGACATGATCGGAGTATACCGCAGCACGGTCCATCAGCTTCAGCACCTCGGCAATCTCCAATGAGCCTATCGACGATGGGTAGCCACTCGTAACGTCGTCCAGATCGAAGTCCTCCGGGAAGTGGGCGAGCCCAAGGCTGAGCGCCGTCGCTGCCCCGCGCCGGAACGCCGACCGCGTCATGAACTCGACGACCGACGGCGCCTTCTCCAAGTATCACCACACTTCGACGAGGTCGCTGGGAATCACTTTCGTGGGCGACATCTCCTGAAGATACGCCCGAATGCAAGCCGCGGACAAAGTGGGCGAGTCGACCAGAGTGGCCACACACTGTCGCGCGTCGTACGACTGCGCCTCCTCCGAGCTGTCTATGCTCCGACCTGTGGACAGAGGGTGGCAGTGAGTACAACAAAGATCACGCAATGCAAATATTACAAGTAGAGGCAGGCACACTTACCAATCAAAGGACGAGCGAGATCCGTGATGAAGCTTTGAAGAGAGGAGTAGTCGTCTTGTAGCCCAGCAATAAGGGCGTCAGAGACCTTACGCCTCTCGGGCGGTAGAATACAGCCTTGGCCCGCCCATCCGCTGAACTCGCCTCCTTCGCTTCCTTAAGCTCGCTCAAGGTCGGCGATCCGCTTCTCACCGAGCTCAACGCAGATTGAGCCACCAATTCACTCACGGGAAAAGGCCTTGGCGTACCTCCTCTCGCCAGCAATCGCTCGAGTCCCTTGTTCGCCTCTTGACGGCGACAAGTTCCTTCTCCGTGACACCGCAGCAAGCGGTCGCTGATTCACGCCGCAAACCCCTGCAAAAGTCAAACAGTCAACAAAAATCTAAGTGCCCACCCGCTGAAATTCAGCGATCGCCACTGGGGACGGAGATAAATCCTAGTGCCCATCCGCTGAAATTCAGCGAATAGACACTGGGACCGAGATCAAAATCCTAAGTGCCCACCCGCTGAAATTCAGCGACTAGACACTCGGGACGGGCGCGAAATAAAACAAAACACCAAAAGAATCACCACGCATTCAAGAGACCGATCCTCGGGGACTAGACATACCGGATGGCGCCAAGCATGCCATGAAGTCAGAAGGCCCACGGATGCGAGAAGAGCGAGTGTGCCCGCGACGCTGTTCGACCTCCGTTTGGCGACATGTACGCGGCTCGATGGCGTGGTACCACTCGTAGCCGCCGGCCATGAAGCGGGAAGGTCGCGATGGATGCGCCGCACCAAAAGAGGCCGGCCATCGAGCGAGGAAGCACCTCCTTGATTGTCAAGGCCGCTTCGCCGCAGATCACTCGAAGAAAACGTCGTGTCGCCGGACACCGTGATACATCGCTCTTGGCCTTCTTGGCACCGTGCGGGGCAGCGACATCATCGCCTTCCTCTTCCGAGAAGGATCCTCCTCACGACGATCGGCGGCACTTTGCTGCATCGGTGGCCTATCTTTTAACCAGTCCTGCAAATTGATTACATGAGCAAAGTGTTCCAGTACAACGAAAAGCAAGGCGGTGAATAAAACTCACTTGGCGATCGGTATGAACCGCAGCCCATGCGCGGATGCTAGCCGGCTTCAGCTTAGGGGCCCCGATCGAGGCCCATCTCTGTGACATCATGCGCCCAAGACACGGACGGCCTCTTTGTTGACGAGGCCGCGATAGGAGCCTCCACAACGTTTTCGGCAGGAGCTCTCACAGGAGGCGGTTGCCGCGTCGAGCAGCCCCGACCCGTAGATCGGGCGAATGGGGGAGGAATCGAGGCCAGAGGTACCTCACTCCGGACGGCGGTGACATCCGGTGTTGCCGTCGTCTGTGGCACTTCATCACTGGCCAGGCTGGTGGCGTCGGAACTACTCGCCGAACGAGGTGGAGATGCCTGTCTCGCTGGCTTCGTATTCCTCTTCGGAGGGGCCTTCACTTCCTTATTCTTCTTCTTTTTCGACGGAGTTACCTCACGACGCGAGGTGTGCTCGGGGAGCTCGTCGTTGTCATGTCATGACGTTCAAGACTTCTACTCGCCTCGAGTTCGCGCTGACGCTACCCGCGAGTTTTGCGAACCAGTGGGGCGGCCTCTTCCTCGGACTCGTCGTCGTTGTCGCTCCTGTCGCTCTCGGCGCCGCCCTTGGCGGGAGGCGACTCGCCCCCGTCCTGGACGGACGAGCTCGAGTTCTCGTCATCCGCAAGCGGAAGCCACCCTTCCATCACTTGAAATAACTGCAGCAAGCATGAAATAATATCAATATAACCGCGACAGCATCAACTGCGACTGCGAATGGTAGAAAGTGACTTACCGTCGGGGCTGGATGCTTTGCGGTGTAGGGCGACCCCAGCCTTCGCATCCAGGTACACCGCCTGGGTGATCTTCTTCAACGCCGGGACATAGTTCTCGAGTTTCCACTCGGCGAGGCAGGACTTCGTCGAGTCTTCCCGGCCCGTGTACTCGTACATGTAATGGTCACGGCGGGCCAGGGGAACGAGTCGCCGCCCAAGCCAATAGTTGTACAAATTGATGGTCTGAAGACCCTTCTTCTTGTGCCGGATGGTTTGAAGCATCTCATCCACGACCATCCGCCGGTGCATAGAGCTTGCCGACTTGGAGTCGGCGTGGTTCGGGCCGGTCGGAGTATTTGGGATCGCCACCTCGCCGTCGAGTCGCCTCGGTGACGTAAAACCAGGACTTCTTCCACTCGCTTGCAGCCTGGCGGTAGCATCGGTCAAGAAGGAGGCTTTCGACTTGAGCTAGAACGTCGGGCCACCCAAAGATTGGGCCGCTGATTCTTCACGACTAATCCTCCCGTGGAATGATCTTGCTGAGGAAGTAGGGCCTGCCTAGGTAGCATTCGCGAACGCCACGAAGATGGCGAGCTGTCCGATTTATCTTGGGCCCAGTCCGATGGTGAATCCAGAAGGCATGAAGCGCCGGAAGAAGAGATGGGAAACCCCAGCCGCCTGTGGCCGGGTGAAGCGACAATTCTCCTCGCGGGTCCGGATTCACCTCTCCAGCCGCGGGGATGCGCCACCTACCGGCGCGCAGGATCCCGGCTTCCTCGAAAGACGCCAGTAGCGCTCTCGTGCACTTGGATCTGCCCCACGGCTCGGCGGAGGGGGCCATTGGCGGAAAGGTTCGAGGAGTTCGGAGGATTTTGGATCGATTGGATCGCGATGCGGAGGAAAACGGAGATGCGCAAAATCGGAGGGAACGATGAGAGGGTGGTTCTCCGATCGCCTACTATTTCCTTTATATAGCAGTTGTTACCCGCCAAATCAGGGAGCCGTTACTACGCGGTGATTACGCCAAAGGTTACCGTTGGATTACTCCAACGGCTAGTTTTGACTGCGTCTGACGGTCCAACTTCATCCATTCGACTCGCCGACCTTATCACTACAACAGTGACTAAATATTTCGCCGACCCGTTCGCCGAGCTGCGACCAGAATGACTATTTTTTCCTTTATTTAGGAGCCCGCCACCGATTCGACTGGGTGTCTGCATTGGACCCGTATGCTCCGACTGCCAGCAACCACTTGCGCCCAATCGACGACGGCCTCGGGGACTACTGATGGGGATATGCCTACCGGGGTATACCCAGCAGATTTCCGATCGCCCAGAATCGGCGTGGGCACGCAAGACGGCGATGGATCAAGACTGTATGGACCCAAGCGATGGAAGCTGAAGCCTGAGAGTAGATAGGCCCATCGGATTAGGTTAAAGTAAAAGAAACCTTAACTGATTCGGTTGAGATATGTAAACCCTAGGGGGGGTGAGTCTATATAAACCTCCCTACAGGGCGTGTAGAGGATATGTTCCACCATCCACCCAAGCGACTCGCCGCCTAGCCGTCGAGCTCGGCCATTGTACCTTCATCATAATACAATCTAGCAGGAGTAGGTCTTTACCCTCCAGGGGGCCGAACCTGGGTAAAACCCTGTTTCTTCGCCCTCATCTAGCACCGCAGATGGATGGCCGCCCTTGCCCTTTGTTCTACTACTCGCTGCCGATTGCAGCGTCTGCCGTGGTTATTCCCATGACAGGAAAAGTAGGAGAAGAATTGATATTAAATACTCAGGCTGGCTTAGAGATGAATAACAACCTGATGTTGAGCAGTATATGCTGATGCTTGGTGTGGCTTGAGTTGATCTTGAGTAGCTCTTCCTGGTACTTTGGTTTTGATCTAGTTGACCTTCTCCTCCCTGATCTGCTACCGCCTCCTTCTTGATTAGATAACCATAGTTGCTCTGATATATGTGTGGTTTCTTGGTGACCTAATCAGCGATTACTCTGTATATGTGTGGAAATGGGTAATAGGGTGATGTTCTTATGTGATCTTGAGAGAGGTCTGATGCTGGGTCTGTGAATTGTGGCTAAACTCTGATGGGTGTCTAGAATATAGAAAGAAATAAGAAAGCGGAGGCTTTGCTACTACGCTCCCTATTCTTATCTACTTTCCAAAGGTTCTGGTGTGTTGACAACACACATGTCTGCATGTGTTGAGTAAGCTACTTACTTGTGGGTCCTATAGGTTCAAGTTTCAAGGTTGTGGAAATATCTGTTATGGATGAGCTCAAGTTGAGAAGTGAATTTCCTGCTTCTTTTACTATGCCTCTCTCTTTGTAGTTGGATCTCTAAATGGTGAAACTTGCCCCTGATTGCCTATGATGTTGAACTAAGGCGATTATATCCGAGAAGAAGATATAATTTTGGTGAAACTTGCCCTATTCAAATATGCTCAATGATGTGAATAGCAATGCACTTCATTGCCATCTTGAGAGCAAAACTTATTCAACACTAACTCGCTTTTTTATATTCTATTTGGTTTACTTTGTGCCTTTTCAGGAACAAGATCAGAAATTGAGAAGATGTGAAATGAATATTAGTTTTAGGATTTTCTAATTATTTCATTTATAATTTGTAATATTCATAATTATTGTAACATATTCCTTGGAATATATTTACTTGTACCTATTAGTTCTTATTGTAATACTCTCATCTGTTTGAATAAATATGTGGACATTGTAATATTTTTTTACTACTCTAATAAAGCATTCCTTTATTATAAAGGAACATTGTTACATATATTATTGTAATAAAGAATTACTTTTATTTATTTCATTCTTGTAATTTATTTTCCTTTTCTTTATTCACTTATTTGTTTCATTTAAATTTTCCTTTATTCTTTTATTTATAAAATAATATTGTAATGTTGGTCTTAAATAATCTTTATACTTTTATTATAATACTTGTATGTGTATTATTATGAATAATTATTCATAAGTCAAATTTCTTCCCTCATTACCCAACAAAACGATAGAGGTCATGTCAAAATTCATCTCACTCCCATTCTAATAACACTAAACCTAATTCATCGGAGTGAGAATTCTGATCACTCTAGTCTTTTCATTTGGAGAAAATTTTACCCGGATTTTCAGATGCATGCATGCAGATGCACAAAATCCTAAATCTACCCTTCGTTTAGTCCTAAATGCTGGGATGTTACACCAACTCTAGTCATTTTTCAATGACTAATCTCACTTTCGGTACTTCTAATCAAGAATACGCACCTCCTCGATGCTCTTACACTCCGGAAGGCAGTCGTAGGACTTCACGTCATCATGGACGGAACTCCTTGAACCACTAGAGGAAGATGAAAGTAAGAAAGGAACCCTAAACCCTCGCGATCACACGTTCGGTACTCGATGAAGACCTTCCTCCCCCTTGTTCCAGCAGGCGGCGGAGGTTGTAGTTCTCCCATCGCGATTCCGGTAGCACGACGACGTGGCATCGGAAGTAGAGGGAAGATCCTGCAGGGCTTCGCCTAAGCCGGTGCGAGTTATGGTGGATCTAGGGTTTCCGGTGATCTAGGTTTAGAAGGCCGGAGAGGAGGAGGAGGTGTCAGCGGCGGCTAGGGCGACGGCGATGAGGCGGCGGCGCGGCGGCGGCGCACGGGGTGGGAGGGCTTTCTCTTGTGTGCTTGGGGCAGCCCTCTCCCTCTATTTATGAGAGGGGGGCATCTTTGAGAGAGGGGAGTTTGAATCCACTTCCAAACCCAAGTTGGAAGGATTCTTCCTGCTTCCACTAGAAAACCATTGTTCCAGTTTGACTTTTCAAACCTCCCATTTGACTTTCAATTTAGATCTTTAATTCTCTCTCACAATTCCCACACCAAGTGACCTAGGATATGATCCAATCATTCCACTTACCCATGACACATTCATGGACCATTCCCCTTCCGGTCCGGTGAACCTTCTAGAATCTTTCCGATGAAAACATCAAAATCATTCCCGAAGTCCAGAATCGGACTTTCCTTATATGAACTCATTCTCCGGACCATTCCGTATCTCCTCGTGATATCCCGAATCCCATCCGAGACTCCTAACAACATTCGGTATCCCTACTTACATTCCATATCTGCTAACCAACATTGAATCCTTAAGCGTGTCTCCCTACGGTTCGTGAATTATGTGGACATGACCGAGACACTTCTCCGATCAATAACCAATAGAGGAATCTGGAAATTCATATGGCTCCCACATATTTCTACGATTACTTTGCGATCAAATGAACCACTTACATACGGTACCAATTTCCTTTTGTCTCGCGATAGTTTACTTATCCGAGGTTTGATCGTCGGTATCTCTGCATACCTAGTTCAGCCTTGTTACTGATAAGTACTCTTTTCTCGTTCCCGTGATATGTGATCCCTTGTGAGCCAGTCACATGCTTGCAAGCTAATTGGATGAAATTCCACCGAGAGGGCCCAAAGTATATCTATCTGTCATATGGATGGACAAATCCCACTCTTCATCCATGTGCCTCAACCCATACTTTCCGAACACTCAATGCCACCTTTATAGCCACCCAGTTACGGTGTGGTATTTGATGTCATCAAAGCATCCTTCCGGTGATGGTGATTAGCATGATCTCATGGTCGAAGGAATTAGGTTACTATGTATCAGAAAGCTTATAGCAAACGAACTATTGAAATGACTTGATCTTTATGCTACGCTTATCTATAGGAGTATGTCCATCATACCATTCTCCTAATGATATTACCTTATTGTTAACAACATCTCAATGTTCATGATCGAGAAACCACGATCATCGATTAACCAACAAGCTAGTATTATAAAGAGGCTTTACCAGGGACTCTAATTTAGTTTACAAATCACACAAGTATTAATGTTTCCGATTAATACTATTATAGCATGAATGTAAACATTTATCATAAACACAAAGATATAATAATAACTACTTTTATAATTGCCTCTAGGGAATATCTCCAACACAAATCCCACAAAATCAACAAGTGCTAGGGATAAATTAGAGAGGAAGAACAATGGTGGAAATCAACAAAAAATACTCCAAAATCTAGATCCAATGGGTTCCCCTCACTTAGAGGAGGAATTGATTGGTGGGTATTGTAGATCTAGATCTCCTATTCCAAATCCATAAAAAAGATACAAGAATCATAGGAGAGAAAGGAGAGGAAGCAAGATCAAGAGAGTCAACAATGGAGGTAAAAACATGCTCAAGAACCCTAAAAACCGTTGGGTAAGAAGGTCCCTTTTATAGGGAAAGCCAAATATAACTATTGGAGGTAAAACTGGGCGTCTTGGTCCCCTGCTTGGTCAAACCGAACCCTAGACCGAATCCCCCGATCAACCAGACTATATCGGACCTGCCTAGTAACCCGAGTCAATATAAAGTCGGTTTAGGGTCGGTCTAGACTAACCGTTTCGGTGGACCGGATCGACAACCGACAGCCAATAGACTTCACGAAAAAGGTCATAACTTTTACATCTGAACTCCGATTATTTTTAAGATAACAACAAGCTATATCTCTTTATGCGTATAAACATCGATAAATATCAAGAGATAAAATGTCAAGAGAGGAGATGTGTGAACCTCTGAAAACGAAGAACCGGTAAAACCTCCAAATTTGAAAACACAATAGAATATGCATATGAATTCCTTTTTTGATGAAATTGTATGTGTTGAAGGGATAGAAACAATATCAAGAACTTCACATGGATAAACATCAAGAAGCATCAAAATAGGGAGATAATAATTATGCAAATTATTGAGATCCCTAAGACGAAGTGATCAAGTTACGCAACCTAAAGCCCCCTATTGATAGTGCGGATATCTACCCTATAACCCGGTCTCCCAACAAACACCTTGAGACCGGTAAAAAGAAACCATAGCAAGGCCATACCTTTTCCTTGCGTACCCCGCTTGATCTTGATGACAATGCTTCAAGCTTTATTCAAGACGGAATGCTTCACTTGATCACTGTTGATTCGTGAAGACTCATAATTTGCTCCCCCATACACCACTATGGGATAGCTTCATTAAGAAACAAATTCAAACTTCGTATTGGTCAACCATGTATCTTCACATTCTCTATCATAATCTCTTGAGGTGCATAAATAATTTTTCATTTGATTGCATTCTCTAAGTATTTGTCAACCGTGGCTCAACTCATGAGTCTAGCATGAACTCGACATAGAGCCATGGATTAAATTCTTCACTTGTAAACTAGAACAGGGAGGAATATTGCCGTTTAGAGTAAATTCCATGAGCCATCTGGTTTTAGGTATGTACAACGGGATCCTAGACCGGATACTCCGGTTCCCCAACCGGTCCACCAGGCCATAGGCCAGAATGTGTCAGTATAACTAGTCAGTATAGAATCAAAAGTGAAACCGGGCCAGATCGGTGCACAAATTGGTGCATCGGTGTTCGCGCCGATAAAACCAGTGCGGTGGCAGGTCGGACCGTCCTGGAGACCGAGACAGGCAGAAAAGCTCCATAGGGGTTTCTTCTTCTTGAGCATATCATATTTTTCTCTTCAAATTGGTGATCTCGATGTCAACACTCAAGTTATATCTTTATCTTCATGGCATCCATATTTGAGTCTAACACACAGACTAAAAGAATTACCTACGGGAATATTCCTTCATATAAAACTCAATGAAAACATTAGTTCATTGGAATTACCATTAGTTATCAGAACCACACATGTGGGAAATTACCCTCACATATATCTATTGGTGTATCTATCAGATTAAAAATAAATTCAAATTTTACAATGTTTAAATTTTAAAAAATGTATACCTATCCGCAACTTAACTCTCTTTAAATATAGTGGATATGGAAATGCTCTTGCCCAGTAGGTCACTACCTGATCCGACTTGTTTTCCAAGCGGAAGACCCTCTCAGCTTATAACTAAATCCACTCGGATATCCATATGACAAGCGTGTCGCTCGGCAAAGCGTGCTCCTCAAGAATTGGGTCGATAGTTGCTCAGGTGCCTCTCGACATACATTTTTCATGGCCTTCACCAAACAGCTCACTCGGCATATAGCAGTAAATGCGACACCAGGTTGACGACAACGGTGCGCTTGGGACTCCTAGGTTGTGCCATGTGGCAAGGATAAGTTGAGGTTTATGCCAAGTATTTACCCTGACACATGGCATCTACGTCATCTACCCCCTTTGACTTGCTTCAAAAGGGGGTTGACAATAGGACTTTTCTCTTTATATGTGTTAATATAGGTGATAGGAACATGGAAAAACAAATTTGAGCCCAAGTTTTCAAAATATTTATTTCAATGGACCCGGAGTGGGGATTTATACTATAAGTTCAGATTCTTCCTATGGGTGTTTATGTGTGAAGCATGTCACACTAGGAAGTTAGATAGTGTGTTCTCCACTTCACACCATCCCTATATACATATATTAGGATCATATGCAAGTTTTGAGTGGTTCTGACACTCCTCCCCCATTTCGAGCAAAACCCTACTATGTGGGCCTAGTCATTTATCCCCTTTGACCGGCTTCAAAAGGGGTTGACCATATCATTTTTCTCTTTTTTTGTATCGGGTAGGTCATAGGAACATTGAAAGTCAAGTTTGAAATCTTTTAATCATTTTTGCACAACCATATGGATTTGGTACTCTCATAATGTTATTATATGTGATTAATTCTAGAAGTACATATGTATATGCATGTGTGCACAAGGAGCAATTGGTAGAAATAAGTATTTTGGTATATAGTAGTTTCGAATTTTTCATCGAGATTCTAAAGACCATGGATCTAGCAAATATACAAATTTTTTAATTTGCTATTTCATTATGCTAATATTTCTTTTTTGGAATAGTAATATTTTTTAGGTTTTTTTGTATGAACAAGTGGCAGAGCTCGGCAGACATTAAAAATTATCTTTACGGTTCTGGAGTAGAGGGGCCATTGCCCCTTGACTCCGGGGAAGCTCTTCCACTTTAAACAAATGGACGTTGATATCGTGTTGCCCTAGGATCCCAAAATCAATGAACCAACCCCACTTGCTTTGTTAATGTTATCAAATATGTTCTAAATCAGATTTGCAAACAAACATGGTGTCGTATACACTGACCAACATAATTGTGAGCTAACCTTGACTCGTACATCTAAAAAAACAACACGGGCGTGACGTACCGCCGTGTCACCTTTCCTAGTACTATCCTACATATGTCGAGATTTTATTTAAGCGCTAGGCTTACTATCTTAGTGTGCCAAGCGCCTTGGTAAAACATCTTCGGCATGTAAAAGTTCGACATAGTACGAGCTGATTCTGATAACATCCAGATTTCTGGGCTTAGTTTTGGCCTACATGGATGTCGTATCTCGAGAGATCAAATCCAGAACGAAGGCACACGCCGGTGTTCACAGTACCGGGCATGCAAGGGAAGGGACCATCATGACTTGCGCACCAATGGCGTAGGGACTAGTAGAGGAGGCCCCCTAAACGGTTGTGAGACGCAAAGAGGTGAAGAGGGAGAAAGTGTCGATGCAGTCTGCGGTAGTTGGAGCTGACAAAGTAGTCGAGGACAAGATGATGCAAGTGATGAGGGTGTGGTGCAAGAAGACGTAGAAGGCAACGAAACCAACGGCGGCCTGGAGTGGTTGTACTGGATGCCTAGACTGAGGCAATTGTGTAGTCGGCAGGACCTACGACAACCTAAAGTGGCCATGCAGGTTACCTGTAGAAAGCGTGGCGGCAGTGCTCGAAGTTGGCGAGGAAGAACCCCGTGGTGTGACGAAGACAATGTGTGGATGGTGGTGACCCATGTCGAGGGAGGCGGCGCGATGGTAGCCTAGGATGTCGTGCGCATGGAGCAAAGATGACCGCGTGGAGCGATGCTACGACCCGAGGGGTTTGGCATGGCTGCGAGAAGCGATTCGGTGCAGCGACTGGAGACCACCAGCGACGTAGACGCTAGGGAAGGAGCGTTGGGAGCCAGTAGCATGGACCAAGGGCGGTGACACTGTGGCCCGAAGAGGCGAGGTAGCATCAGCTCGATTCTCTATTAGTGGTAGGCACGTGCTCAGGGACATTCTTGGTGAAGACATTCATGAGGTCAGTTAATCAGACCGACAACAACGTTATACCAGCATGGTTGCATGGATGACCCATAAATCAGAGTCGATGATGGCGTTGTGGGTGAAGTCCCGGGCGATGACGACAAAGACGGAATGACGATGTAGACCATGCGAACGCGAGAGAAGCCGGCAGTGACGCATGAAGGTGTTCCTTATCTAGCGCGTCTAGGCCTGCCGTGCGGTTCTAATGAACTGGCCGGCGTAGAGTCGACGCCGATATTAGAGTAGAGGCACATGAGGACGAGGACGGTGGGCGATGCTAGACAGCCGATCACAATTCAGCCAGCGAACCCTGCTACGGGTCACCCAACCCTCAGCAGTATCATGGAGATTGACCTCCCTGGGGTGGCTAGGACAAGAATCTCGTTGCATTTATAGCATGAAAGATTATGAGAATAGGTGCAATCTGTTGGATGCATTACTGAGCCTTGCGAACGAGTATATATAGACATATACTGCCGATTTTTAGTAAAAATACGGTCAGAATATTATTGAAACAGATGCTACCTCTAGCCTATACTATCATAACAAACTCACATACCTTACTAATTCAGTGTCAATGCCTGGTCTGTTATATAGTCGCCGAGGCTCTCCCTCAAACAGAAAAAAGACTCCACGACATTAATAATACGAAACACTTTTAACAAACTGTTTTTTGAATATGTCACCGATCTATTATTATTATTATTAATAGTACAAAAAACACCAAAAGTAATAAATATTAAGAAATATTTCTTTGCATCACCTATCAACGACTAATCAACTATAAACACTAGCGCAAACCGATTGCGCGGCCGCAATCCTCGCATCTACATCTTCATCATCCGAGCCGGCCAAAATTTGTCGTGGCAGAGTTTATTGTCATAGACAGCTAGGAAGTCGTTGTGCCAAGCCCAAAGGACCAGCACCAAAACAGCAACCGTCCCAGGAGACCCGTCGGACCCATGTCTCCACGCTCCCTCCGCCGGTGCCAGACACACCACCAAAGCGAGAATAGGTCAAATAGAACCATATTCTAGCTTCGTGATATATATAGCCGCACCTGACCATCCTGAAAAAGACACTGATAATAAAGTAAATAAAGAATGAAAACCCAACCACGGAGTCATGGTCTGTCACACCTCCAAAACCCAAGATGATCGGAGACGGAGTGGAACACGGTTTGACAAACTGCTTTAATTTGCCAAAATGTATTACATTGTGCATGGAAGGAATTGTGTTATATGCACATAATCTGTTGGCACCAAGTATTAAACGGGATTAAATCTAATATTTTCTCCTATCCATGATAAGTATCTTTGATTTAGTATAAAAAGAGTTGGTATGACACTGCTCGCATCGTAGTTCTATCATCAAGAGCTTCAGAGTCACATCATCTACAAGCTGTCCAACCACTGCAAATTGGACGCTTATGTGCTAGTTTCTGTGCATTGGCATGGGGTTGCACTAGAGTTTCAGAGTCGCTGTCCAAACCGCTGCAAATAGACTCTTCTCGGGCATGGGGCTTGGGGCTGCACTGGCGAATAAAGGCACCCCCGCACTCGGCTCCTACCATCCCCACACTCGCACGCACCACCACACGTTACTACTGAAGCAAAGCAAGCGTGATGTCTTCGTCTCCGGTGAGAATTATCGACACGAGCTATGTCAATGTGCCGACAACCACCACGCCGCCACCGGAACCGATCAAGCTTTCGTCGATGGAAGCTATCTGGGTCGTCTTCCCAGTGCTGCAGCACGTCCTGCTATTCGAGGATGCAGGTATGCCGCCCTTCGACGCCGTTCTCCTGTCACTCAAGTCCTCCCTCGCCGCGACGCTCGCCGGCTTCGCGCCACTCGCTGGCAAGCTCGTCCACCTCAAGGACACCGGCGACGTCGCCATCATCTGCTCCCCCTCTGACAGCGTCAGGTTCGTCGTGGCGGAGTCGGACACCGACGTCCGCCGTCTGGCCGGCGACGAGGAGCACGACCTGCCCGTGCTTGAGCAGCTGGTGCCGGACGTGGACATGAGCGAGCTGCCGACAGCGGTGCTCGCCGTGCAGGCCACGAGATTCGAGGGCGGCGTGGCTGTCGGGCTGACCGTGCACCACGCCGTCGCAGATGGACGGTCGTTCTGGACGTTCGTCGAGGCGTGGGCGGCCGCGTGCCGGGGCGAGACGCCGGCCACGACACCGACCTTCGACCGCTCCCTCATCAAGCTTCCCGGTGACGAAGAGCTGGCCAGGAGCATCTTCCGGAAGTGGTTGCCGAATTTACCTTTGGTACGTTCTCTACAGCACTATCACTATGTCACTAGTACATCGTGTACGCTGAAAAATGCCACGCGATTTTACTTCTGCCCGTACCGGCGCGCAGGTGACACGGCCACTGCCGCGAGCAGAAGCCCGCTCGCGGTTCACCTGCCGGACGTTCACCTTGGACACGGCAGACATCCAGCGCCTGAAGCAGCACATCGTGCGTCTCGGCGAAGCCGACGGCGAGCCCCTGGCAGGCCCTCCGTCCACCTTCGTCGTCGTCGCGGCCCTCGCCTGGACGTGCTTTGCTCGGTGCAGGCCGATTGCCATGGACGAGGACGTGCTTTTCCACTTCATCGCGGACGTCCGCGCCCGTCTCGACCCTCCTGTAGACGCGGGATACATCGGAGCGTGTCTCACCCGGTGCGTCGTGATGATCCCCGCAAGGGAGCTCCATGGCGCGCGCGCCTTGGTGGCCGCGGCGTTGGCGCTCCAGAACGAAATCCGTAGGATGAATGGAGACCCGACCAACGGGCAGGATCACTTGGCGCCGGTTGTCATGGCCGCATGGGCGGACAGGCTAATGCTAGTGTCGGGCTCATCACGCTTCAAGGCGTACGACATTGCCGATTTCGGGTGGGGAAAACCGACGCGAACGGAGCCGACGAGGATGAACTACGACGGTCAGCTGGCGCTGATGGGTGCAAGGGATGGCCAAGGAGTGCAGGTGTCGGTGTCACTGCTCCAACGCTCGCAAATGGATCTGTTCAAGTCTCAGCTGCTCGAGCTACTTGGTAAATCTACCACGTAACTTTCTATTAGGAATATTTGTGCATGCCCAGCAAAAAGTAAGCTCTAGCTTATCTCCGTTATCTACACCCCAATCAGTATAAACTACTGTATAAGCTTTCCCGACCTCACCCTAATGTTTAGTTGTATATTGAGTAAACACTTCATGCTTGTCAGCGTTTTTCCTCTGAAAATTACTACACAGATCGAGTAATTGGTGTGTAATGTATAGTATAAGTTATTTGCATCACTGGTTTCTCCTAATTTTGACACGGTAACACAAATGCATGAGTTTTGAACTTCACCCATAACTGTTGTATTTTCTGAGAAATCTGGCCATTGGAGACAATTTTGTTAGAGCGCATAGAGGTTTGGCCCACCTCATCACACACGACCCAGAGCCATACGAGCTCAGACTTAACTGGAGCCTACAACCAAATAAGACATCTGGCCTAACTCAACCTAAAATATTAGCCTAATAGGTGAGGTTTTCCCCCATCATATAAGTCCACCACATCCAATTTCTAGTGTGCAACTAAACCTAACATTTTCTCCAATCACACATCAGACAGAACGGGTCCTGTCATGGAGATGTTATAGATTTTTTCTTCTAACCATGGGCCTCTGATGCCGAGTATTTTCCAACAACACAATGACTTCTCATTACTAGAAGATCAGTTACGAGACTATGATACCACTTGTTACAGCACACATCACTTTGGGCGAGCTCGTCACAGATGATCCAGCGCCATACCAGCCCATGTTCATTGGGGCCCACAACCAAATAAGGCATCTGGCGTAACTCAACCCAAAATACTAGCCTAATAGGTGGGGTTTGCCCCCACCTTATAAGTTGGATTCCACCACATCCATTTTCTGATGTGGGACTAAACTTAATAGATTTCACCTGCTTGTGGTCCAAAAATGATGATACTACGGAAATCGGAATGCCCCCCAAAAGGGGAGGGGCATCGCCGAATCTAACTTCCTTGTTTAGATAATGTATGAATAGGCCTGACTAAATCCTTGCATGGCTTCCTCTATTTCTCTATAAAAAGAAATATGACCAAGAGTGGTTCGAATGTATATAGAACGGATTTCTTTTTTTCTATTTCCCACTATTAGATAGTGGGCATAAATCTCATGATAAGTCTCCAAAGATTCTCTGAAACTATGTCCAAATTTGGCTTTCAGGTTGGCGCGAAGGAGAATGGAGCCGAACATCTATCCCTTATAGCATACCCTCGCAGAGAGGAAGAAAAGGCAACTAACATAGGGTGGCTGTTGACGGACTATCTAGCACTAGAAACTAGTGCAGACCAGGCCTATTAAGGCCCCCCGTCACATACGGGAAAGCGCTTTCAGTGTGTGGCATGGAAGATCGTTGATGACACAAAAGTTTGACTATCTGCCCACGACCTAGGAAGGCCTCTACATGGGGACATCGCACATTCTTAGTGGAAAACCATCCACAACTATTTCTGCCTGACATACCATTTGCTTGTCACTTGCAACGTTGCAGTGCCCTTCCTCAAATGCTGAGTCATAAATCATAGTGTGTACAGATATTTCTCGAATTTTGTTTGGCGTGTTGGGGACGATGCGGCTTCCAGGACGTGTGCCAAACCATGCCGATGATGTCTTGGCACACACCAGTCTACCGTAGACACACTTCGATATGGCTCGCACTCAGAAGATTGCTCGCCTTTCTTGCGTTTGGTAGTGTCCATCGGTGCAGCATCGCTATGTTGAGCAGGCCTCTTCGATGGTGGAGGAGCAACCATCTCCAGTCGGGGAGGAGGAGCACCCCTCATGTCGTCAGACCACGATGATGATTCCTCACCCTCATATTTCGGCTGGTCTTCGAGGAGTACACGGATGCAACAGATGACTTGTACTGGGTGGTGGAGCGGATCCAGGAGCATATGCCAGTGGAGCAACCACGAGTCTCTCCAAGAGAACCAACTGCCCGCCAAGAAGGAGGCATTACGCGTAGAGGCCTCTCCACGTGGTCTTGTCCGCGCAATGTGCTGTACAGAGATTCCGTTGACAAGTTCGACGTGATTGCGGGCATTTGGAAAGCCGTCACGGCAAAGTGCAAGGCGTTAGTGGACGTGGCATCTAGGTTTGAGAAGGGAGAAGCTGCCGACACTGTCGACTCCACAGTCATCTCCTCTAACACCGGGGGATGGGTTCTTTCTATATCAACATCCCACCACACGTTTTGTACATATGCTAGTTTCGCATGCAAGTTTAGGAGGGATTTCGATGCTCTGGTGCTTTGTTTCTAGTGAAATCCTGGATCATGGGCCCTGTAGATTTACCCCTTTGACCGCCTTCCAACAATGGTACACCCATGGAATTTTATCTATTTTAGTATTTATGGTTACAGCAACATGGAAAACCAAGGTTGAGCCGATTCTACCACAAGATTCGCTCGGATTAACCCAACGTGAGAGTTTCCAGTTGTAGGTGCAAAACTTTCTAAGTGTTATCATATGTATATGAACAAACTCACGTCTGAGGGCTAGGTTATTGCTATGTCAATATCCCACCACACTTTTATACATATTATAGGGCCACATGCAAGTTTTGGATGGATTCTGATGCCCCGGTGCACGGTTTTCTCCGAAAACTCTAGATAGTGGTCCCTAGAGATCTACCCCTCTAGTATTAGTCATACGACGGGTTGACCAATGAAATTTTATATTTATTTTTATTAGATTAGGTCATTGCAACATGAAAAACCAAGGTTGAGCCATTTTTACCACAAGATTCGCTCTGATGCTTGGTTTTAATCGAAACCCTAGACCCTAGGCCCCACATATCTATCCTTGACAGGCTTCCAACAATGATTGACCAATGGACTTTCATATTTTTATTAGTTTAGGTCATAGCAACACGAACATCCAAGGTTGAGCCCATGCTACCACAATATTCGCTCCAGTCAACCCGATGCGGGAGTTCCGGCTATAGGTCTAGAACCTTTCTAAGTGTTATCACATATATGTGAACATGATCACAATCAGGGCCGGGCTGGGTTCTGGCTATCTCAATAGCCCACCATAATTTTATACATATGCTAGGGAGATATGCAAATTTATGAGGGATTCTGACGCTCCGGTGCTCGGTTTCCAGCGAAACCCTAGATCGTTGGCCTCGCATATCTACCCCTTTGACTGGCTTCCAACGACAGTTGACCAATGGACATCTTTGTTATTTTAGGTGATAGAAATATGGCAAACCAAGGTTGAGTCCATCCTACCACAAGATTCGCTCTAGTTAACCCGACATGGGAGTTTCCATCCATAGGCACGATGTAAAACATTTCTAAGTGTTATAGCATGTATGTGAACGAACTTCACCGAGGGGCTGGCTTCTAGCTATCTCACCATCCCACCACACTTCTATACATGTTATAGGGACACATGAAAGTTTTACACGGACTCCTTTTCTCTGATGCTTAGTTTCTGGCGAAATCCTAAACCATGAGCCCCATAGATCTACCCCTCTAGAATTATCTATATGTCAGTTGACCAATGGACTTTTATCTTCATTTTGGTCAGGGTAGGTCATAGCAACATTAAAAACCAAGGTTGGGACCATTTTAACACAAGGTTGCCTCCAAATGACATGACGTGCGAGTTTTCGGCTATAGGTCTAGAACATTCCTAAGTGTTATAACATGTATGTGAAGCGGTACATATCTCGGATGTGAGTTTTGGATATTTAAACATTCCACCACTTTTATGTGAAGGGGTTTGTAGCATGGAAAACAAAACAATTCTACCGCATGCACACAAACAAGCCAAGATCTATCTACTAGATTGTAGCAACGAGTCGATTAGAGTACTCACCCTCGAAGATTCCAAAGCGGTTAACGAGAGAAGATTCTCGTGGATGATGTAGTCGTACACTTGCCGATCTCAAGATCGCGTAGACGATCCTTCCGGCGCTGCATTCCGCGCTTCGTCGTCCATTACGTTCGATACTCGATGAAGACCTTCCTCTCCTTGTTCCAGGCACGGAGGTTATAGTTCTCCCGATTACGGTAGCACAACGTGGTGTCAAGTAGAGGAAGATCGCAGGCTTCGCTAAGGTGCAGGTTATGGTGGATCTAGGGTTTCCGGCGATCTAGGTTTAGAAGGCCGGAGAGGAGAAGGAGGTGTCGGCGGCGGCTAGAGCAACAGCGATGGGCCGATGGCGGCGGCGGCCGTCGGAAGTAGAGGGAAGATCCCGCAGGGCTTCGCCTAAGCCGGTGCAGGTTATGGTGGATCTAGGGTTTCCGGCGATCTAGGTTTAGAAGGCCGGAGAGGAGGAGGAGGTGTCGTCGGCGGCTAGAGCAACGGTGATGGGCGGCTGGCGGCGGCGGTGCAAGGTGGGGAGGGCTGGTTGTGGTTCTTTGGGGCAGCCCCTCCCCTCTATTTATGAGAGGGAGGGCATCTTGGGAGAGGGGACTTTGAATCCTTCCCCAAACCCACGTTGGAGAGAAGGAAGGACTCTTTCCTTCTTCTACTAGGAAACCATTGTTCCAGTTTGACTTTTCAAACTTCCCTTTTGACTTTCAATTTAGAGCTTTATTTCTCTCTTGCAAATGCCCAACCAAGTGACCTAGGACATGATCCAATCATTCCACTTAACCATGACACATTCATGAACCATTCCCCTTTCGGTCCGGTGAACCTTCTAGACCCTTCTAGAACCTCTCCGATGAAAACATCGAAATCATTCCCAAACTCCAGAATCGGACTTTCCTTATATGAATCTTATTCTCCGGACAATTCCGGATCTCCTCGTGATATCTCAGATCCCATCCGAGACTCCAGACAACATTCGGTCTCCCTACTTACATTCCATATCTAATAATCAACATCGAATCCTTAAGTGTGTCTCCCTACGGTTCGTGAATTATGTGGGCATGACCGAGACACTTCTCTGATCAATAACCAATAGAGGAATCTGGAAATTTATATGGCCCCCACATATTTCTACGATTACTTTGCGATCGAATGAACCACTTACATATGATACCAATTTCCCTTTGTCTCGCGATAGTTTACTTATCCGAGGTCTGATCGTCGGTATCTCTGCATACCTAGTTCAACCTCGTTACCGATAAGTACTATTTTCTTGTTCCCGTGATATGTGATCCCTTGTGAGCCAGTCACATGCTTGCAAGCTAATTGGATGACATTCCAGCGAGAGGGCCTAGATTATATCTATTTGTCATATGGATGGACAAATCCCACTCTTGATCCATGTGCCTCAACACATACTTTCCGAACACTCAATGCCACCTTTATAGCTACCCAGTTACGGTGTGGTGTTTGATGTCATCAAAGTATCCTTCTGGTGATGGTGATTAGCATTATCTCATGGTCGAAGGAATTAGGTTACTATGTATCAGAAAGCTTATAGCAAATGAACTATTGAAATGACTTGATCTTTATGCTACGCTTATCTATATTAGTATGTCCATCATACCATTATCCTAATGATATGATCTTGTTGTTAATAACATCTCAATGTTCATGATTGAGAAACCACGATCATCTTATTAACCAACAAGCTAGTATTACAAAGAGGCTTTACTAGGGACTCTAATTTAGTTTACAAATCACACAAGTATTAATGTTTCCGGTTAATACTATTATAGCATGAATGTAAACATTTATCATAAACACAAAGATATAATAATAACCACTTTTATTTTTGCCTCTAGGGCATATCTCCAATAGTCTCCCACTTGCACTAGAGTTAACTAATCTATATTACATGGTAATATACCGAACACCCATGGCAGTTTGGTGCTAGTCATGTTTTGCCCTCGAGAGAGGTTTAGTCAACGGATCCACCACATTCAGATATGTGTGTACTTTGCAAATCTTTATGTCACCATATTGGACATGCTCTCGAATAGCGTGAAAACGCAGCTTGATATGCTTCAGCTTCTTGTGTGACATTGGTTCTTGCGCATTGGCTATGGCGCCCATGTTATCACAGTAGATAGACATTGGGTCCAACGCACTTGGAACCACATCGAGCCCAAGCTCTGCAATGAACTCCTTCATCCATATTGCCTGTTGTGAAGCTTCTGAAGCAGCTATATATTCCGATTTAGTTGAAGATCTCGCCACAATGCTTTGCTTTGCACTCCTCCAGCTAACTGTTGCACCATTCAAAATAAATACGTATCCAGATTGAGATTTAGAATCATCCGGATTGGTGTTCCAACTATCATCGGTGTAACCATTAACAACGAGCTATTCATCACCTCCATAATAAAGAACCATATCCTTAGTCCTTCTCAAGTACTTAAGGATGTTTTTGACCGATGTCCAATGATCCACTCCTGGATCACTTTGATATTTGCTAGTCAAACTAATAGCATATGCAATGTCTGGTCTAGTAATAGCATGGCATACATAAGAGATCCTATGGCTGAGGCATAGGGAGTCTTACTCATCCTTTCTCTATCTTCTGTCATTGCAGGACTTTAAGTTTTACTCAATGTCGTATTGGGCAACATGGACAAGAACCCTTTCTTGCTATCTTCCATTCCATACCTCTTTAGAAATTTGTCCAAATATGTACTCTGTGACAATGATATTAGGCGTCTTGATCTATCTCTATAAATCTTTATGCCTAATATGTAAGCTGCTTCGCCAAGATCTTTCATTGAAAAACTATTATTCAAATAATCCTTAACACTATTAAGAAGGTCTACATCATTCCCAATCAACAATATGTCATCTACATATAGTATTAGGAATGCTACAGATCTCCCACTCACTTTCTTGTAAATAAAAGCTTCTCCATAAGTTTGTATAAAACCAAAGCTTTTGATTACCTTATCAAAACGTTGATTCCAACTTCGGGATGCTTGCTTCAATCCATAAATGGACCGTTGAAGTTTGCATACCTTGTTAGCGTCTTTCAGATCGACAAAACCTTTGGGTTGTACCATATACAACTCTTCATCAATGTCTCCATTGAGGAACGCCGTTTTGACATCCATCTACCATATCTCATAATCATAATATGCAGCGATTGCTAACAAAATCCTCATAGACTTTAGCTTCGCCACCAGTGAGAAAGTCTCATCTTAGTAAACTCCTTGAATTTGTCAAAACCCTTTTGCAACAAGTCGAGCTTTATAGACAGTAACCTTTCCATCAGCATCTGTTTTCTTCTTGAAAATCCATTTGTTCTCGACGGCCTTCCGGCCATCCGGTAATTCAACCAAATTCCATACTTGGTTTTCATACATGGATACAATCTCGGATTTCATGGATTCTTGCCATTTATTGGAATCCGGGCTCATCATCGCTTCCTCATATGTCGCAGGGTCATCGGTGTTGTCCACCATCATGACACTCATAATGAGATCATACCAATCAGGAGTGGTACGAGTTCTCGTTGACGTACGAGGTTCCGTAGTAACTTCAACTGAAGTTTCATGATCAACATCATTAGCTTCCTCTCTTATTGGTGTAGGCGCCACATGAACCACTTCCGGTGCTGCTCTACTCTCAAGTCCGAGAGAAGGTTCGACAACCTCGTCGAGTTCTACTTTTCTTCCAGTCACTTCTTTCAAGAGAAACTCCTTCTCTAGAAAGGATCCATTCTTGGCAACGAAGATTTTTCCCTCGGATCTATGATAGAAGGTATACCCAATAGTTTCCTTCGGGTATCCTATGAAGACGCATTTTTCCGCTTTGGGTTCAAGCTTGTCGGGCTGTAACTTCTTTACATAAGCTTCGCAACCCCAAACTTTAAGGAACAAAAATTTAGGTTTCTTCCCAAACCATAATTCATATGGTGTCGTTTCAACGGATTTAGATGGTGCCCTATTTAAAGTGAATGCGGTTGTTTCTAATGCATAAACCCAAAACGATAGCGGTAAATCTGTAAGTGACATCATAGAACAAACCATATCCAAGAGAGTTTGATTACGATATTCGGACACACCATTACGTTGTGGTGTTCCTGGCGGTGTCAATTGTAAAAGTATTCCGCATTTCTTCAAATGCTCGCCAAACTCGTAACTTAGATATTCACCTCCAGGATCAGATCATAGAAACTTAATCTTCTTGTTACGTTGATTCTCTACTTCACTTTGAAATTCCTTAAACTTCTCGAAAGTTTCGGACTTATGTTTAATGGAATAGATATACCCATATCTACTCAAGTCATCCGTGAAGGTAAGAACATAACGATAACCACAGCGTGATGCTACACTCATTGGACCAAAAACATCGGTATGTATGATTTCCAATAAGTCTGTAGCTCGCTCCATCATACCAGAAAATGGAGTCTTAGTCATTTTACCCATCAGACATGCTTCACATCTTTCAAGTGATTCAAAATCAAGTGGTTCAAGAAGTCCATCGGAATGGAGTTTCTTCATACGCTTCACTCCAATGTGACCAAGACGACAGTGCCACATATAGGTCGATTTATCGCTTAATTTCAAACATTTAGCTTCAATGTTATTAATATGTGTATTACTACAATCGAGATTTAACAAGAATAGACCATTTATCAAAGGTGCATGTGCATAAAACATATTACTCATATAAATCGAACAACCATTATTCTCGGAATTAAACAAGTAACCGTCTCGCAATAAACATGATCCGGATATAATGTTCATGCTCAACGCAGGCACCAAATAACAATTATTTAAGTATAAAACTAATCCCGATGGTAGATAAAGAGGTAGCGTGCCGACCATGATCACATCAACCTTTGATCCATTTCCAACGCGCATCGTCACCTTATTATTTGCTATTTTCCATCTATTCTGCAGCACCTATTTCGAGTTACAAATATGAGCAACCGAACCAGTATCAAATACCCAGGCACTATTACGAGTACTAGTGAGATACACATCAATAACATGTATATCGGATATACCTTTCTTCTTGATGTTGTCGTTCTTCAAATCCGCCAAGTACTTAGGGAAATTCCGCTTCCAGTGACCTTCTCCCTTGCAGTAAAAACACTTAGTATCAGGCTTATGCCCAGCCTTGGTCTTCTTCGCCGGTGCGGTAACTTTCTTACCGCCCTTCTTAAAGTTTCCCTTTTTCTTAGACTTGCCTTCCTTCTTGAATTTGGTGGTCTTATTGACCATCTATGTTGCCCGGATACGGTGATACGGATACGGATACGGATACCGCGATACGCCGATACGACGATTTTATAAAAACACAGATACGAGGATACGTTTCTATATATATAATAATATTTAAAAATTACTGCTTTTTACCCAAATGAGAAATATTATATAATCCGTAGGAGTATAGAAGTATCTTGACAGGGTTGTTTGCCACAAAAGCTTGACAACTCTAGTGGTACAGCTGTATCTCTCCCTTATCAGATATATTTTTTAAAAAATATAATACATAAGGAATAGGTATCCAGGTATCCGATACATATCCGAGTATCCGATCAGGATCGACACTTTACTTTTTGTCAGATCCGCATGATTGACCATCAACACTTGGTGCTCTTTCTTGATCTCCACTTCCGCAGACTTTAACATGGAGAAGAGTTCGGGCAACGACTTTCCCATGTTTTGCATATTGTAGTTCATCACAAAGTTCTTGTAACTTGCTGGCAGTGATTGGAGGACACGGTGAATCCCCAAAGCGTTAGGAATCACTATACCCAAGATTTGAAGCTTGCTTGCATGCCCAGACATCTTAATCACGTGCTCACTGACGGAGCTGCCCTCTTCCATCTTGCAGTTAAAGAACTTTTCAGAAGCCTCATAAATCTCAACTTTCGCATGAGCCTCAAATATCATTTTGAGTTCACGGACAATATCATGTGGGTCATGGTTCTTAAACCTTTTCTGAAGCTCTGATTCCAAACCGTACAAGATAGCACACTGAACTGTGGAGTACTGATTTTTCCGAGTGAGGAAAACATTCTTCACCTTATCGGTAGCATCAGATGCAGGTGGATCACTCAGCGGTGCATCCAGCACATAGGTCAAATTACCAGCATTAAGGACAATCCTCAAATTGTGGAGCCAATCCGCGAAGTTGCTCCCTTTGTGTTTCAACTTTTCTTTCTCTAGGAACGCATTAAAATTGATGGTAGGGCTGTCATTGATCTACAACATATTTGCAATAGTTTAGACTAAGTTTATGACAAATTGAGTTCTAATTAACATTTAAATTAATCTAGGTGAACTCCCACTCAAAAAAATATCCCTCACATTGTTTTAGTGATCACACGAACCAAATCCACCACATCAAAACCGATCATCACGAGACATGATGTAGCTTCAATGGTGAACAATCAACATGTTCATCATATCTAATATATGACTCATGCTTTACCTTTCGGTGGTCCGTGTTCCGAGACCATGTCTATGCATGCTAGGTTTGTCAAGATCAAACCTTAGCTTCCGCATGAGCAAATCTGGCTTGCTCCCGTTGTATACACTCGTAGAATCTAACACACCCGATCATCACGTGGTGCTTCGAAACAACGAGCTTTAGCAACGGGCTTACTAAGGATGAACACTTTATAACTTGATATTTTGTGAGAGGGATCATCTTATAATGCTACCGTCACGAACTAAGCAATACAAGATGCATAAAAGGATTACCATCACATGCAATTCATAATATATGATATGATATGGTCTTTCTTCTTGTGCTTCCGATCTCCATCTTCAAGCACGAACATGATCTCCATCATCACCGGCATTGCGTCAAGGTCACTGGCGCCGCTCCATGGTTGTCATCCACCAGCATCAACTATTACAACTACTTTGAATAATAGACATGAAGGTCTTAACAGAATTAAAAGACAACCATATGGCTCCTGCCGCTTGCCGACTTACAATTAGGAACATTGCATACATCATATATAATCACAATCATGGCCATATCACCTCACATCACACCCCTGCAAAACAAAGTTAGACGCCTCTAATTTTATTTGCATACGTGGTTTGGGGCTTTCAATAAGTGTCGATCTAACTTACGAATAAGAACCACAACGTTGATGCTTGAACTATCAAGCGCCCATTGTAAATTGAATCTATACTATGATAGGAGAGACAGACACCCGCAAAGCCACTTATACAATACAAGTTGCATGTTAAGCATGGAGCAAGTCTCATGAACGATGTCATGTAAGGTTAGCCCGGGCCGCTTTTGCGGTGACCCAGCATACCACTGCATGTGTAGTACACTATAGTCGTTGACATGACATCCACAGAACACCGTTCCGTAAATATCACATCCCTTAGAGTGGTACAACAGAAACATTGCGGGTCCATATTACAAAAGTACACACATTATTATTATTAAAATACCGAAAGTTCAAGACTTCCAAAAGATCCAACTTACAAACCAAAATATAAAGTGTTTCAGCGGAATTTAAAAGTAGCAACTCCGTCTAGGAGTTGAGCTCAGCAGCTTATTCTATAGATTTCATGCTGCTCGGCTCCATTGGTTACTACTAACTAGGAGTAAATAGTTGGACTCGTTATCATCGACACCGTAGCGGATCTCGTAATCCACTCCTTCAACACCTCCGGATAAATCAGGTTCCTCGTAGAACACATCTTCTTGACATTTGGCTACATACATTGGCACGTCTTCGGAATCCTCAGAGTCTAAGCAAGGGATCAAAGGAAAGAATGAGTAACAGCGTTACCCAACAAGTTCATTATATGCAAGGTGGGAAGTTTGATGCTCTAACTACCACCTCGGATTATAAATCCTTGGCACTATGCAATTTTTGTAAATCTTTGTTTAAAAATTGATTTTATTCTAAAAAAAACTATGACAATCAGCCTTCACAGGTTGACCAGAACTTTCATGGAGTTCCTTTCTGCCGTCAGTAGCTCCTTCCTAACGAGGAGTAACAAGTTACAATTCTTACACTCTGCAGAGGTGCGTTACTTTACCCATGAGAGATCAACTCCTTGATGCACAACCCGGCGTACTTTCCCGCCCACAATTCCATGATGTGGGGACCAGTAGTTGGTCCAAGCCAATCATCGCCCCTTCAGCGACCAAGATGCCTCCTTGGTGTACACCATGCCGACATAATGAATTACGGCAATGGTTTGTACAAACCGTTAGATGCCAGAACTATCGTGGGACGATGAGGGTTCCCAACCATATGCTACATATCCACTAAAAATTACCAATTAATATGCACGCTAGGAGGATAACAGCCATGACCTGCACATCCGGCTTCATGCGAGAGGAAGAAGATACAGCTGACTTCTATGTCCCATTCCAAATCTCATGGCTAACGCGTAATATACGACGCTAGAATCACTGATGTCATGGGTTATTAAGTCCCTACTTGATCATCATTTCTTGCAACTAGAACCCTAAGTTCCATTGCTCCATTATATCATCACTTAGGATGATATCTATGATTTCTTTATTGTGAAAATAATATTTTCTTTGTTTTATAGCATATATGATAACACACAATTTGCAAATAGTTTGATAAAGACTCTTCAAAGGACATGAGCAAGTGATGAACTTGCCTTGTGATGTAAAGGTATTGAAGTCTGATGCTTGCACTGGACCTTGAACTTCTATGTCTACAAAAACATCATTATTGCCCGGTAAGGACAATATTTAAAGAAGCAAAATGATTATGCAAGTAATGTAATGCATTATTTAATTCTATATGCATTTACCCTAAAAAAGGCGCACTTAAATGATGATTAAGCATTTACAAATATTACTTTTTAATATTTATAGTATATATTATTTTATTTTATTTTCTTTTATTCGTCTTTTATTGATTTAATAATTCTTTTATGAATTATCAATTATACATTAAAAATTGCTATTAAATATTTATTTAGTATTTTCAAAAATACTATAATATTAATATATAATGAAAGTGATTTTTATTTATTTTTATCATCTTTCAATAATTTTGTAAAATTCCATAAGGAATATATAAATTACAAAATTCTTATAAAAAATTTAATGTCTAAAGTTTTATATTTTATTTTATTTGGATAAAGGGGATTATTGTGAATCCAAAAATATTTTATTTATAATTTTTGGAATTTTATTTTATTTTCTAGAATTTTATTGATGTCAGGGGCATTTTGGTCTTTTCCAATTGATTAAACAGTTTTTAAACGATTTGGGCTGGCCTTTTGGGCTTATTGGGCCAGTGTGGCCCAATAGGGCAGGGTCAAAATCATCACCTCGAGGGGTTTTGGCCCACCCATCCCACTCTCTCTGCCTCCTCATCGTTCTCACCTTTCCTCTCCCTCGACCCTATGGGCTCCGACGCCGCCGCTGGCGATGGCCGCTGTTGAGGTTTCCCCTGATCGCTGCCGTGGTGCAGGGCAAGGTTTGCGACTATGCTCGTTCATCTAGTCTAGCTCGATTTTACTCTAGGCTTCTCCGTGGCCAGGTTCACCCTGTTCCCGAACCCTAGGGTTAGGGGAAAGTGCTGCCGCTGTTGCGGTCCCGCCTGTGGTGGTGTGATGGGTTCATGTGCTGACGTGGCCACCGACATGGTCGCAGGTGCGGCCCACAGGTGCTCCCCTGTCCGCCGCGGGTTCGTCGCAATCGCTCTTTCAATTCGTCAGCGAGGACCTACGGTGAGTTTGATTCCTTTTCCTCGGTGCTCTCTGTGCTTGTTGATTCGATGCCAGATGCTGGCAGTGTTCTCTCTTGCTACTGTCTGATTCAGATTAGGATGATTATCCATTTAGGGTTCCTGTTATGTGATTGATCATGTACTGGATGAATTGAATTATGTTTGGATGGTCTGTACACATGTTAAATGATTATTGGCCTGAGGCTTGTTGCTTAAGATGCTCTATGATGTTTCTGGTGGCTTACTAGATGATTTGATGCTTGGATTGCATCATATGCAGATGATATAGTTTCTTGGAAATCATACTTGATGAAGTCAGTGACTTGATAAGTTTTCACTGTCATTTCTGGGTTTATGATCATGATTATGACATGATGAAATCATTGTCCTGGTGTTGTTGGCTTAGAACTAGTGTATGGTTTGAGATCATCATGATATTAAACAGTGAAGTTTAATATAGGAATATCCTAGTTATGATTCCTGTGTTAACAGGAAAATGATTAGTTAAGTTGATTGTTTGAATTTGTGATGATTAAATGTCTATCCTGATTCATAATGGATTGTTCTTGTGACACCATCATGGTATGGCACACAAATTTGATTCTAACCCATTGATTGGGTTGTTTTAGGCTTAAGACAAAATTGGCTTTATAAGATAAATAGAGATGCTCTTCTCTGAATTCCCTAAGACCAATGATGTTGGTCTGAGGCTTAGGGTTTCAGATCTTATCTAATTGGTTCATCTAGATAGTCCTTGTCGTGGGAATGACCACGGCAGATGCTGCAATCGGCAGCGAGTAGTAGAACATGGGGCAAGGGCGGCCAGCCATCTGCGGTGCGAGATGAGGCGGAGACGGTGGTTTACCCAGTTCGCTTCGGAGGGTAAAGACCTACTCCTGCTAGATTGTATTATGATGGAAGTACAATGGGGCGAGCTCGGCGGCTAGGCGGCGAGTCGCTTGGGTGGATGATGGAACGTATCCTCTACACGCCCTCTAGGGAGGTTTATATTGACTCACCCCACTAGGGTTTACATATCTCAACCAAATCAGTTAAGGTTTCGGAAATCATTTAACCTAATCCGACTGGGCCTATCTACTCTCCTGGGCCTTCATCTTCCAGTCGCTTGAATCCACGCCTGGTCTCGATCCGATCCCCGCAGTCTCCCAAATCGCGGTTCTAGGCGATTGAAACGTCTCTTGGTATACCCCGGTAGGCATATCCCCATTATTGCATAAAGTTCTGCACCATTAACGGCCTCATTGGTGGTGGTGGTGGTAATGCTTCTTGCTTTGCTACATCTGCATCGGCCTTTTCCTTGGCCTCTCGCTCCATCCGTTGCTGCTCAGTTTCCATGCCTACACCCGTATCCATGACCCTCTAGTCCTGCAACATAAAGCGAATACTCATAATTACATCATGCACATGTGTTCTGAGCTCGACTTTACGCACAGAACTAGTCACACAATGAAGATCCAAAGAAAATCCAAATATGCATTTCACATATTTTACATAATATCATAATGATACAAAATCATTACAACATATACCATATAGGTCTAATCACAAAACTACCTTATTACTTGGGGTACAATACATGGTACTAGATACTACTAACTCATTGTCTCCTTCTAGTAGTAACTACTCTCATCGTACATGCCTGATGTCCAACTGTGATGACGTGTTATTCGTCGCACAGTTTGTGTAACATATGGCCTTCCAAAAGGAACATACTGTGTATCTGAAGTGTCAGGACTTGAGTCATTACTCAACCTGAGCGCATTGAATCCCTCCAGCTCAGCTGAAAAGTCTTCAAAAACATATTCAACATTATCTCCAACCTGCTTCTCCTGAGCTTCATTTCTTGAGTTGTCAACAGGATACGCAGATCCTGCTGCTTCCCAGGTGCTCTCGTGGGCAAGATAGTTAAACACTGGATAATGTATATTCCCTAAGTTTTGAGAAGATGTTGATGATTCAAACACTCTCTCCTCAGGATCTTCTTCATCCTGATTATCTATTGACATGGCATTTCTACTACTATTATTAGGGTTCATTCTTTCACCCATCCAACTAGATTGTCCAACATTCCTGTCGGAACCATCTGTGGACATATGGTGTTCATGAGATCCATTATATGATCCCATTCTCCAACCATCCGAATTCTCAATAGGAAGTTCTGAGTCAGAACCATCCTCTGAGCCATGTGGTACTGCATACCGCATATCCATAGTAGGATCATGTATAGGTTCAGGTCTTGGTAAATAAGGATATGGTATAAAAGATTCAGGATCTATAGGTATATCCTTAAAGATAGGTGTTGCACTACTACCTGCTTCTTTCTCTAACTGGAATGCTAACTGCCTCCTCCTTTCCGGATCAGTTAGATCCTCTAACATGTCATTTTTGTCTTCAACAATCACTTGATGGGTCTTATAAAAAGACGCAACGACTGTTCGATATCTATCCATAAACTTGGAAGCTAAATTAGGATGCTTCTTAACCAAAGTAAGATGATCCGGTATAGGCTCCGAGTCTATAGAATCATGAGGTATCATAGAGAATGTGCTACCTTCTAGCTCCTTGGTTTTATGTTCCCGGATATTAGCTATCGCCTCCACAACAGCAACATGATATGCTGCTAAATGACTCCTACCTTCTCCTATATGTAGATCATGATATAATCCAAGCTTCTCTGGAAGTTGGATACTCACACGATACTTGGATAACATCCGGCCATCAAGGTAAGTGATAGTGTTCACTGGAATTCTAGTTGGACAACTAAAGAGCTTTAAAGATTGACGAAGTTGGTCTGTGAATGATCCTTGATAATCATCAAGAGTCTCCTCTTTCCTTACCAAAGTCTGTTTTGGAAACTTTGGTGCCATATCTCTGTATATCAGAAAAGTAATTTTGATTAGTATCCAATGATATGTTGCATCATAACAAAGAATTATCGCACTAAAATATATAACAAAATATTCTCATTTGAATACCCATTATATTACTTTTAGATAATTCTTTATCGTTGCTAAATTTTTCCTACATGTAATACCCTTTACTAGGTTCCCAACCTAAGGTCAAAGCAATTTGCTCTGATACCAACTGCGGTGACCCAGCATACCACTGCATGTGTAGTACACTATAGTCGTTGACATGACATCCACAGAACATCGTTCCATAAATATCACATCCCTCAGAGTGGTACAACAGAAACATTGCGGGTCCATATTACAAAAGTACACACATTATTATTATTACAATACTGGAAGTTCAAGACTTCCAAAAGATCCAACTTTCAAACCAAAATATAAAGTGTTTCAGCAGAATTTAAAAGTAGCAACTCCGTCTAGGAGTTGAGCTCGGCAGCTTATTCTATAGAGTTCATGCTGCTCGGCTCCATTGGTTACTACTAACTAGGAGTACTTAGTTGGACTCGTTATCATCGACACCGTAGCGGATCTCGTAATCCACTCCTTCAACACCTTCGGATAGATCAGGTTCCTCGTAGAACACATCTTCTTAACATTTGACTGCATACATTAGCACATCTTCGGAATCCTTAGAGTCTAAGCAAGGGATCAAAGGAAAGAATGAGTAACATCGTTACCCAACAAGTTCATTACATGCAAGGTGGAAAGTTTGATGCTCTAACTACCACCTCGGATTATAAATCCTTGGCACTATGCAATTTTTGTAAATCTTTCATTAAAAATTGATTTTATTCTAAAAAAAACTATGACAATCAGCCTTCACAGGTTGACCAGAACTTTCATGGAGTTCCTTTACTGCCGCATTCGTAGCTCCTTCCCGGAACAGGGAGTAACAAGTTACAATTCTTACACTCTGCAGAGGTGCGTTACTTTACCCATGAGATATAAATTCCTTGTTCACAACCGGGCATACTTTCCCATCCACAATTCCATGATGTGGGGCCTAGTAGTTGGTCCAAGTCAATCACCGCCCCCTTCGCGACCCCGCATGCCTCCTTGGTGTACACCATGCCCACATAATGAATTACAGCAATGGTTTGTACAAACCGTTAGATGCCAGAACTATCGTGGGACGATGAGGGTTCCCACCCATATGCTGCATATCCTTTACGAATTACCAATTAATATGCACGCTACGAGGATATGACAAAGACTGCATCCGCTTCATGCGAGAGGAAGAAGATACAGCTGACTTCTCTGTCCCATTCCAAATCTCATGGCTAACACGTAATATACGACGCTAGAATCACTGATGTCAGGGGTTATTAAGTCCCCACTTGATCATCATTGCTTGCAACTAGAACCCTAAGTTCCATTGCTCCATTATATCATCACTTAGGATGATATCTATGATTTCTTTATTGTGAAAATAATATTTTATTTCTTTTATAGCATGTATGATAACACACATTTGCAAATACTTTGATAAAGACTCTTCAAAGGACATCACTACTAGGAAAATGGTCGTTTATGGCGCACCTGAAAGGCCCATCCGTGGCGCAAGAGTGCGCCACGCCTGCGCCTGACTATCTCACCGTGGCGCGCCTAGTGCGCCACGCCAGGTAGAGATAGGCGAAGCACCACCCAGTGCGCCACGAAGTTTGGCATGGTGCGCTACCCTTGATCTACAGTGGCGCACTACCCGGCGCCACTAAACATCCATGGTGCGCTTTAGGGTAGCGCCCATGAAGGTAGAACATGCGCCATGTATGTATTGTTTTTTTAATTTCCATGCGGATTATATGCACAGATTATATACAATATTACAGCAGATATACACACACGATACAAGATATACAATTATATATATAAATACTGATATGAAAAACAAGATTGAAACAAATACATATAGATAAGTCTCATACATGAATACATAGTCCAAGTTACATTGTTTTGATCATGTTACAAAGTAGTAGTTGGTGACATGCGAATACATGTGTCGATCGAACAAGTTAGAGCTAAGCTCGCTAGACATCTAAACTAGCTAGCTAGACACAAATGCGGATAAATACCCAAAGAAGATAAGCATGATCACCGCCATGACGAAGGTGTAGGTCTTCATCCGGTTCCTTGACCTAACTCCCGCTAGATAGGTGGTATCTATCTTCCGCCTCCGCCATAGTGTTGTACCTTTGTAGCTATTACTCAAACGGTGCACTGTCTCGTAGTCTTCCCAATCATCGAGACTCAGGGAACCCGTCCCTTGTACACGACGTACCACGTCATCTACAAGTTGACAATAATAACCGGTGATTGAAAAACATGTATAATTAAAGTCGCATATGAAGATACACTTATAGAAAGTACTCTTAAATCAAAAGAGCAAACTCAAAAGCATGCCTCATATATAACTAGCTAGGTCGTTGGACACGATTGCTTATGACGGGACCGTTAGCCAAGTAGGATGCACAATTCACGGACTTGTGCATATCACAACTAATCCCGCCATAGCACATTCACATATATATTGTGCCACGACATTTCAATCATCGGCATATTCTCAAAAAGACAAAAATAACTCGAAAAGCATGCCTCATATATAACTAGCTAGCTAGGTCGTTGGACGATTGCTTATGACGGACTGCTAGCCAAGTAGGATGCACAATTCCCGGACTTGTGCATATCACAACTAACAATCGCCATAGCACATTCACATATATATTGTGCCACGACATTTCAATCATCGGCATATTCTCGAAAAGACAAAATAACTCAAAAGCATGCCTCATATATAACTAGCTAGGTCGTTGGACACAGAATTGCTTATGACGGACCTAGCCAAGTAGGATGCACAATTCCGGACTTGTGCATATCACAAGCTAACAATCCCGTCATAGCACATTCACATATATATTGTGCCACGACATTTCAATCATCGGCATATTCTCGAAAAGACAAAATAACTCGAAAAGCATGCCTCATATATAACTAGCTAGCTAGGTCGTTGGACACGGAATTGCTTATGACGGATTGTGAGCCAAGTAGGATGCACAATTCCGGACTTGTGCATATCACAAATCACAATCCCGCCATAGCACATTCACATATATATTGTGCCCGCGACATTTCAATCATCGGCATATTCTCAAAAAGACAAAAATAACTCAAAAGCATGCCTCATATATAACTAGCTAGCTAGGTCGTTGGACAGAATTGCTTATGACGGACCGTGAGCCAAGTAGGATGCACAATTCACGAACTTGTGCATATCACAAGGCTCACAATCCGCCATAGCACATTCACATATATATTGTGCCACGACATTTCAATCATCGCATATTCTCGAAAAAGACAAAATAACTCGAAAAGCATGCCTCATAACTAGCTAGGTCGTTGATTAGGAATTGCTTATGACGGGATGTCCCAAGTAGGATGCACAATTCCGGACTTGTGCATATCACAAGTCGACAATCCGTCATAGCACATTCACATATATTGTGCCACGACATTTCAATCATCGGCATATTCTCGAAAAGACAAAATAACTCACACTTGTCGTCCAAAACCAAAGAGTAAGCAAAAAACCAAAGAGTAAGCAAAAACCAAAGAGTAAGCAAAAACCAAGCATTGATTGATATATAATAATAATAAGCAAAATAAGTAAGCGGTGATACATAAACCTAATAAGATAAGTACACTTGTCCATGTACACACACACAAAGGTCATCTATAGTTTGCAACTACAACTAGGCCAACATCAAGCCTTCGGCTCGGCTTAGGAGCGGAGGACGCCACGCCTCGTCATGAACTTCCTATAGTCACCCTGCATCTCTAGGCGATCTTCTATGTCACGGTTATTCGGGATATTTCCTCCAGAGAAGATCCCAAGTCATGACATCACGAAGATGATTGCCCCAAATCGCTGCCGGATGCGATACATCTCTTGTCTAATATCCGAATCATTGATCTTGGCCTTTGCTTCGCCCACTGTTTGAGATGATCCGCAACAGAATTCCTGGTCAAGTAGGAACGCCTCATGTGATGGAGTGCGAGTAGGATTCCTTCTTCGCTTTTCCGCCTGCTTCACGCAGGGAACTCGTTACGTGGTTGAAGACGTGCTGCGAACTTGACCTTCTTACGCACGTAAGTCGGTGCCTTCCGTCGAGGCAAAGCCGTGAGAGCATCATCCGAACTTCCTTGATCTTGTCGTAGTTTTTCTTCTTTTCTAGACTCCCAGTCAAAATACGTGGCGTGGGAATGCTTCGCGATAAGGAGATGAGCGCGATGGTTCATCTCTGCGCAAAAAAATTCAAATGGAATGTGTTGAAAAAGAATGATGATGATCTAATAAAGCCAATCGACGGTGGCGAATAATAACGACTTACTCGGGAAAGTAAGGCACGAGAATGTATTCCTTTGTCTTGTTCGCCACGAGGATTCTTTTTAGGTGCGAGGCCACGATACGTCGCTCATGGGGAACCCAAGCAAATCACGCATGTAGTAGGGGTCCACTATAGCGATGCCCGTGTGTTCTCTCTAATGATCTGGCGGTGCTGAGAGAAAAGAGACGGACCATGGTATAGTGCAGCGGGTATAGGTGGAACATATTGAAGATGTCCTCGAACCGCAGGAAGAACAGATCCGCGGGGGAAGTGTCGACGAAGCCCAAGCCTGGTGGCACCTTAACCACGAATACCGGGTGCGAGGGATCTTTCTCCGATAGAAGGCGTCTCTCTATCGTCAGCACGCCGTCATGCACACTCTGCAGTTCCGAACTGGCGAGCTTCCGCAAATTCTTAGGTAGCATGGGCTCACCCGCCACATGAATCCTCCACATAATACCCTCGGGTCTTGGTGGCCCGTCCCGAAACCTGATCGGATTCGCAGTTGTTGACGCCACCGGCTCGAGCTGCTAGATTTTCTTTTCCTGCCTTTTTCCTTTTGGAGAGCGGCAGGCACATAATCGAGCACCGGCCGCCCTATGTAGTGTGTCGGGGCTTAGAATAAAGGGCGGTTGGTTGTATCACCGGCTCAGAAGGCGCAAGCCGAGGCGTCTCACGAGAACCAAGCAGACGCTTGGTGATAGTGGCTTTCTGTGGGGCCACCAGCTAGGTCTTCGTTATGGCCCGAGTCTGAAGAAGTGATCATTCCGATCTTGAAGTCCTCGGCGGATCTGCGCCATGTGATCATCAACATGATCATCCGACCCACCGTGGAGGTGACGGCGGTAGGGGCCTTGCCACCGCTTGTCGCACGACGAGCGGTGCTGTTGTCGTGGCGTGATGGCCCGCCGTCCCAAACGGATCATGCTCTTTGGCCATAGCATGAACAAGCGAAGCAACCACGAGGACAGCGACTCTTCTTCATCCGCTCACAGGGGTTGAATGGGAGGTTCGGTCGTCGCAGCCCCTTAGCACCCGACTTTTAACCCCGTGCGCTATCCGGCATCGGCTTTGAGTGGAACGTCGCTGCAAGGGTTGAACGATGGTACCCTTGGCAACATCCCTCGCTCGTTGTTCACGTAGCATAAGAGTGCAAGGAACATCCGTCTGCGGAAAACATGTACGGCGTCGTCGGGCGAGGCCACAAGAGTAATATATAGATGGCATGAAAGGCGGTAATTAAAGCAATTTGTTTACCGTGATGGCGTCGAGATCGGCTAATGTCGACGCACCGCATACGGCAGGCGTGCAAGAGGCGGAAGGGCTGCTTGATGGCGCGGTCTGGCCGGTGTATTCTCCCTACCGACGGGTGCTTGGAGCTCCGGTGCCGCGCGGCGATGGTAGGGGGCACCAACATGTACTCGGCGCCGGTGATGGCGAAGTCACCAACACTTGCGGCGCCGCGGTGCTGGCGGAGTCACGAACACGTGGTTCGCGCTGATTCGTCGGCGCCCGCGTTGTTCGAGTGGCTGCGACCATGCTTGGAATCGGCACGGCCCTACTCGACCACCGCACTCGATTCGCTATTGACTCCACCAAGGTAGGCGGGAAGGGCGTAAGGGTGATTGCCAGTTGTCTTGGGCGATCTGCGGGATCCGCGCCACTTGTGCCTTAAGTTCTTGAACCTCTGCTTTCCTCCTCGCTCCTTCCGGCGCCACATGCGTCCTCGTCGGTGGACCAAAATGATCCACCCAATTCTTACCCCGAGGCGGCCAGACGGCCAGACGGCAACTTCTTCAGAATCGCTCTATTTTCTTGGCGGTTCGCCATACAAAAAGGGTTATCCCACGGGTGGCCGCCGTCGACCCACAGGATGAGGAACCACGGGATCCATGACTAGCAACAATTTCCTCCTCCTGCGGAAAGAAGTAATGAATCATTTAGATCATCGATTAGATTGCAATCGTGTTGATCACCGTAATTAGATTATACTTACCACAATTTCTCGAATTCCTTCACCGCAGGATCCGCGGTGAGTTGTTTAGTTTTGGGTCCACATGGTAACGGGCCACGATGAAGTTCGAACCTGCCGGGTTCGAATTTAGCAAAGGGTTTTCTATCCTTGGATCTATACTCTTCGTCCTCCTTATTCCATTTGGCCTCCGCGATTACGTATCCACGATCCGAGATGGTGATGACCTATATTCATCGCTGCGCCTTTCCCGATTACTATTGGCGGGGCTCTTTCGGTTCACACCTCTCCTTGAACTCCGGAACTGATCTTGTGATCTGCGGGTCAATCTTAGATCTCCTCGAGACTTTTGCCTTCTTTATAGATCTTCTTCTTTATCCGGGTTCTCCGGTGGCGGTATGTGCTCATCTTTGTGAGGGCGGATTTGTTTACCGTTCCCATGATAATTTGTGTTCGATACTTAGCGGGAACTTGTATCGGCGTGCAACTTCTCGAAGAGGTGTGCGCAAGTGGCCATTATCTTTATGCGGAGATTCTCGGTGTTGATCGAGATGGTTGTCGGGTGATCGCCGCCACTTGCCCACCACTTTTGACGACAAGGGCGGGCTCCAAAGGAACCCCGATGGGCTCACTTGGTAATTTCCTCCACGGCCGTGCGGCCGTGTTGGGCGCGGTCCCCTTCTTAGGAGGGTTGCTACCACTCCCTGTGCCCTCGCCGCCATCAGTGGTTTCATCGTCCAAACCAACCAGAACCTATCAGCCTTTAAATCTATATATCAGGGCATGCTTTATTTTGCTAAACCACAATCTGAACCCTAACCATGGAGTTATCTTCAGTTCAACACCATGGCTTGTACTGAAACTTATATTCTGAAACTTGTAGTGAAACTAGGAGTAAGTAAACATGCAAGAAATTTTCCATGGCAAATACTGAAACTTGTACTGAAACTTGTACTGAAACTAGGAGTTATCTTCAGTCTGAATATCAAACTTGTACTAGAAATTTTCCATGGCAAATACAAAGGAAAACAACCTGAATATCAAATTATCTTGGTCTTGTACTAGGAAACTTGTACTAGAAAACAACCACTGAATACAAAGGAGTTATCTTGATCTGAATATCAAACTAGGAAACTTGTACTAGAAAACTTGCTTGCCACAGACCATCGAACAAGAACTCCTAACCCTAACCTCTAATCGTCTCGAACCCTAACCTAATCCTCGAACCCTAACCTCGAGCAGCGGCAGTTACCTCTAAGATGGAATGGATGCAGAGAGGCGAGAGAGGAGAGAGGGAGGGCGAGGCTCACCTCTAAGATGAGGGGACGGCGGTCTCCTCCACGGCCTCCTCCTCCCTCGAGCGTCCTCCTCCTCCTCGGCGACGGGCGCGGGATCCTCCTCCTCGGCGCGGCCTCCTCCTCGAGCGCACGGGCAAGGTGGCCTCCTCCTCCTCCTGGCGTGGCTGGGATGCGGCGGCGGTGGCGTCGTCAGAGATGCGGCGGTGGCGTCGATGTCGAGCCGCAGCGTCCTCCTCCTCCTCGAGCGACGGGCGCGCGGGATCCTCCTCTCGGCGCCGGCCTCCTCCTCGAGCCACGGCAAGGTGGCCTCCTCCTCCTCCTGGCGTGGCTGGGATGTGGCGCGGCGTCGTCGGAGATGCGGCGGTGGCGTCGTCTGCGTGTCGAGGACGATGGGGATGGATATGCGCTAAGGGCGATGGAGTTGTTGACTAGCTAGTCATACTCACTTGGGCGCCACCACAGGCAAGTGCGCTTCACGGATAATCAGAAGACTTGCCCGGTGCGCTACGCCTAAGTGGGTGACTACTTAGATAAGAGGCTGCCACCCCTTTGCTAACACTAACCTTTGCCTTACCCTTGGTTCGCTTAACTGGTCTATTCTAAACTGTTAGCACCAGGTTGAATCCTGGTGCCCACATTTTTATTTTTATTTTAAAAATACTTTTAAATATTCAAAAATGCCCAAAAGTGGTGATATATGCTACAAAGTTTTGTTTTGTTTTAAAATACTTTTATATATTCCAAAAATGCCCAAAAGTGATAATATATGTCATAAAAGTGGTACAAATTAAATATGCTTCAAATATGTCATAATAATTTGTCCATAAATATTACAATCTTTTTTTGACCACGCGTTTTACAATATTTTTGAGCTAGCGTTTTACAATATTTTTGAGCTAGCGTTTTACAATCTTTTTCCCTTCTTTGTCGGTTGAATAATTTAGCCCGGCACTTTAATGTTTCTTCTTTCGAGCGGGCTACCTTTTTTGGGTAGGGTTGTCCTTTTTCTTCTTGTGATGTATGTTCTGCATCGTAGTCGTCATCTTCAATCTTTGGATCGCCGTCTGGTGAAGTCTTGCTCATTGGCGACTCCATCCATTCCGATGATGTTCCTTTTTCCTCTCCTCACGACAACACGGCTAGGCTTTGTCGGTCGGTAATGAAAAACATTGGTCCACTTTGGTAGCGATACCACGGTTCATTTTTGACCCACGTTTACCGCGGCCTTGGATTTGCTGCCGGGTATAACCATGGTTGTGAAATACGGTCTTCTCTTTCGGCGTTCTTTGCCCATCGACACGGAACATCGGCACCTTTTCTCCACGATAGTCGAGCTCCCGGATCTCCTCGATTCTTAGTAGAATCTTTCCTTCACGTTGTCATTGTAGAATTCGGCGTTACGCTGAGTTACGATAATCACACTTGTTGTCCTTTTCCTCCGTGTAGAATGTGTAGCCGTTGATATCATCGCTGATAGGTCACCAGGTTTTGCATCGGTCCCTGCGATAAGGTGAATATGATCTTTCCGTGTCGGAAGAATGCGAGCGGGATTATCAAGGGCGTCGCCTAAACCAACGCGTGAAATCTGAGTTGTGCTCTTTGATTATTTCTCCCTGCGTCCTCTGTATGCCCGGTCCGTACTTCTTCTCGATTAACCTTTTGTGCTTCGTGCAAGGATCGACCAGTTCTAAATGCTGTGGCGACGAGGTTTGCTCGATCAAAGTCTGCGCGTCGAAAATCAAAATGCGCATGCGTATGTCGACCCTCTCGGTGACCAGATCCGTCGAGCTTGCCAAGGTGTCTGTTGACGGAAGACCGACAGGTTCTCGATGTCTAGATAATTCGTGCGAAAGAGATGCACTCTTGCCGGAAAGCCCTTGGCTATGCTTCCATCTGGGCGGGACTGTTGCGACGTATCCTTTGATGTGTCCGCTCATCCTTTCGAACGCCATCATCTGCGGAGAAACATCGGCCCGAGTTGTCGATGTCCTCCGACATGGACCAGCGGATGCACCATAATGTCGAAGAATGCGGGTGGGAAGTAGACCTCAAGCTCACATAGTATCACCACGATCTCCTCCTGTAGCCTTCGAGCTGATTCAAGCCAATCGACTTCCTAGAGATGACGTCGAAAAACTTGCACAGGCCAAATAACGTTTCCACGTGCTCGTCCATTATCCCTCTTAGTGCGACCGGAAGTACTGCGTCATTAGCACGCAGTCGTGAGACTTCATGCCATCGAACCTCTGCTTGCCTCGTCTAGGTATCGCTTATCTTGCCAGCGTGGCCGTAAGGAAATTTGACTCCTAGAAGGCACTTGAAAAACTGTTTGATCTCATCACGGCTTAGAGTGAAGCAAGAAGGAGGCGTAATATTCGTTCTTCTTGAACTTTTTACCCTTCCGACGACCTTGTCGTCTCCGACTCATGATCATCGTCATCTTCACGATCATCGGGAGTAGTCGTCCTCCGTGAAGCTCCTTGGGATACCCAAGCATATCAGGTCGTGCCTTGCTTTCGGACCATCTTCGTCCTATCCGCATGTTGATTATGGTGGCGACGGACTCTCGCACACGTTTTTCGTGATATGCATGATGTCGAGGCTATGAGGCGTCGGAGAAACTTCCAAGATGGCAACTCGGAAAAGACCTTGTTTTCCATACCTTCATCGGCTTGTCTTGTTTTGCCTCTTCGCTTCTTTCCGTGCTTAGGACAATCTTTCCGGTTTTCAACAACTCTTCCACTTCTTCGCTGCTCCTACGCTCTGGGATTCCTCGGGTCTCGATTTGCCATCGAACAGGTCTCCACGTTTCTCCATGGATCATTCTTGCCGAGCCACCTCCGGTGCGCCATGAACACGGTTTTCGATGACCACGGATCTTTCTCTAGTTGGAGATAGCTTGTGTTATCCATGCACCTAACGCATCGTGGAATCCTTGGATAACCTGCCCCGAGATATACCCGCAACCTGGATAGTCTTGCACCGTAGTGACCAACGGCTCTCATAGTGAAATAATCTTGTGCGACGGCGTCGTAAGTATTGGCTCCATTCCCATAACGTGGCTCCTCTTTCAACAGCCGAGATACTGATTGATGTCGGTGCAGGTTGTTTCGGCCCTTGAATTAGCATACTCATTTGTATGTACTTCTTCATGCACAACCATGGAGGAGGTTGTACATCCATACAAACACAGGCCAAGTGTTGTGCGTCTTTTCGGCTACCGAGCGGATTGAGTCCATCGGTGCTCGCACCAAGCCCGATGTTCTCGAATCTCCACGAATTGAATTCGAGGTCCAATGCTTTCCACCGGCTAGCATCCGAAGGGTGCGTCGGCTCATCCTTTTCGGGGTCATCATCATCTCCGGCTTCTTCCTTTCCATGCCATCGCATGAGCTTCGCTTCCTTAGGGTCCGCGAAATAGCGCTGACGAGGGTAATAGGAAAGTACCATACCACTTTTCGAGGTGCTTTCTTCCCTTTCTTGTATCGACTCACGCCAGACACCGGACATGTGGTTTTCTCCGCGTCCTCGCCCGATAAATGATGCAATCGTTGATGCATACGTGATATCTAACGTGCGGTAGATCGAGAGGAGACGATTTTCTTGGCATCCTCGATACTAGTTGGACATGTGTTCCCCTCCGAGACGATCGTGCGAATGCCATCATATCGCCGAAGCTTGCGTCGCTCAATTTGTGCTTTGCCTTCATCTCCATAGCCTTGAGCGTTACATTCAACCGGGTATCATCGGGCTGCATCCTTCATACAATGGAGTAACGCGTCTTTCTCAAGTTGCGCAAGCTTGGCTTTCTCTCTAGCGGCAGCTGGCGTTACTAAATGCTTGAGAAGCTCTTGCACATAAGGGTCCCGACCCACCGACGTTGTTCCATCGTGCCCGCTCCTCCGCCATCTAGATCATCATCATCCCGTGCGCTTCGTACCTTCACCATCTCCGGAGCCTCTTCATCATCTCGCGTTCTCGCCGTGATGATGATCACCGTCTCCATCATCTACGCCATCGCTTATCCAACGAGTGTATCCATCCATGAAACCATGGCGGAGCAGTGCGCGCAGATTCCGGAATCGGGTCGATCACCGATTGAGTTTGCATCTTACGCACGGACATCTTATATCATCTTGTTATTTCGTATCAGGTCGGCCGTCGCACATTTCAAAAATCTATCCACAATGTCTTCGCTCATTATGCGGACCAATTTTGCCTGCACGATGTACACGGTACAATTTTGAAGTCTATTAGAACCACATAATGAATGCATGCATGCAATGGTCGATAGAAAATTTCGGCATGACCTATCCTAAAATTAGGACCTTTGCGAAATGCCAAAGTCTTGCCAAAATGGAAATGAATCAACATTTTGGCAAAACAATGGCAACTTGTTCACATACAAACACAAGAGAGAGAGAGACCGATCCATACACACATGAACATATCATTATACTCTCCATACACACATGCATGAGCATCATCGATACTCTCCATATACACACACATATGACCTTCGATCCTAGCTCTCCACACATACACACATGCATCATGACATGAGCATCGATCATCTACATACATATGAGCACATGCATCATCCATATACACATGAACACATCCTTACATGGACAACTTACCGAGATGAGAGACCGATGGCGAGAAAGATGGAAAGGAGAGGTGCGCGTCGACCGGAGACGGATAGATGAGAGAGGAGACCTCCTCTATTACTTATGTAACATCCAAAGCAAGTTTTACATGCTAAAAATGGTGAATGTGTGGAGAAATTGAGGTGGGAAGGAGAAGATCCCGACTAGATCTAAGGAGGAAAAAGAAGGGCAAAGTGAAGTGTGGGGTGGTGGATGTGGTCACACATGTGCACATAAAGTCTTGTCTTAAAAATCGACACATCCGTGGCGCACACGGCAACAAAGGCGCCACGGGAGTACAAACTGTGGCGCACTAGGCGAGTGCGCCACAGATTCTAGTCCCGGTGGCGCACTAGGCGTGCGCCATGGGTTAGTGGCCGTCTCGGAAGCGAGGTGGGCATGCGGTCGTGGCGCACCATGCACACGCGCCACAGATGACCCTAACAAGTGGCGCACGTGTGCATGGTGCGCTGAAGTTTGGCGTGGCCAACAGGCCTGGCCACATATCTGTGGCGCACTAGGGTCATGCGCCACGGATGTTCTAGTTATTAGTAGGCCGCCACAGGTGAGCCACGCCTGTTTTAGCCGTGGGGCACTTCAACCATGTGAGCCACGGATGTGCTGATTACCTATAGCCGTTTTCCTAGTAGTGCATGAGCAAGTGATGAACTTTCCTTGTGATGGCAGGGTAGTGAAATCTGATGCTTGCACTGGACCTTGAACTTCTATGTCTACAAAAACATCATTATTGCCCGGTAAGGACAATATTTAAAGAAGCAAAATGATTATGCAAGTAATGTAATTCATTATTTAATTCTATATGCATTTACCCTAAATAAGGTGCACTTAAATGATGATTAATCATTTATAAATATTACTTTTTAATATTTATAGTATATATTATTTTATTTTCTTTTATTTGACTTTTATTGATTTAATAATTCTTTTATGAATTATGAATTATACATTAAAAATTGCTATTAAATATTTATTTAGTATTTTTCAAAAATACTATAATATTAATATATAATGAAAGTGATTTTTATTTATTTTTATCATCTTTCAATAATTTTGTAAAATTCCATAAGAAATATATAAATTACAAAATTCTTATAAAAAATTTAATGTCTAAAATTTTATATTTTATTTTATTTGGATAAAGGGGATTATTGTGAATCCAAAAATATTTTATTTATAATTTTTGGACTTTTATTTTATTTTCTAGAATTTTATTGATGTTAGGGGCATTTTGGTCTTTTCCAATTGATTAAACAGTTTTTAAACGATTTGGGCTGGCCTTTTGGGCTTATTGGGCCAGTGTGGCCCAATAGGGCAGGGTCAAAATCATCACCCCGAGGCGTTTTGGCCCACCCAGCCCACTCTCTCTACCTCCTCATCGATCTCACCTTTCCTCTCCCTCGACCTGTGGGCTCCGGCGCCGCTGCTGGCGATGGCCGCCGTTGAGGTTTCCCTTGGCCATTGTCGTGGTGCAGGGCAAGGTTTGCGACTATGCTCGTTCATCTAGTCCAGCTCTATTTGACTCTGGGGCTTCTTCGTGGCCAGGTTCACCCCGTTCCCGAACCCTAGGGTTAGGGGAAAGTGTTGCCGCCGCCGCGGTCCCGCCTGTGGTGGTGTGCTGGGTTCTTGTGTTTTTGTGGCTGCCGCCGTGGCTGGTGCAGGTTGCAGCGCCCCCTGGGCGCTCCCTGTGCCGCCGCGGGTTCGTCAGCCAATCTTCTTCCTCTTCAATTCGTTAGCAAGGATCTACGGTGAGTTTGATTCCTTTTCCCCGATGCTCTCTGTGCTTGTTGATTCGATGCTAGATGCTGACAGTGTTCTCTCTTGCTACTGTCTGATTCAGATTAGGATGATTATCCATTTAGGGTTCCTGTTATGTGATTGATCATGTACTGGATGAATTGAATCATGTTTGGATGGTTTATACACATGTTAAATGATTATTGGCCTAAGGCTTATTGCTTAAGATGCTCTATGATGTTTCTGGTGGCTTACTAGATGATTTGATGCTTGGATTGCATCAGATGCAGATGATATAGTTGCTTGGAAATCATACTTGATGAAGTCAGTGACTAGATAAGTTTTCACTTTCATTTATAGGTTTATGATCATGATTATGACATGATGAAATCATTGTCCTCGTGTTGTTGGCTTAGAACTAGTGTATGGTTTGAGATCTCAAACAGTGAAGTTTAATATAGGAATATCCTAGTTATGATTCCTATGTTAACAGGAAAATGATTAGTTAAGTTGATTGTTTGAATTTGTGATAATTAAATGTCTATCCTGATTCATAATGGATTGTTCTTATGACACCATCATGGTATGGCACACAAGTTTGATTCTAACCCATTGATTGGGTTGTTTTAGGCTTAAGACAAAATTGGCTTTATAAGATAAATAGAGATGCTCTTCTCTGAATTCCCTAAGACCAATGATGTTGGTCTGAGGCTTAGGGATTCAGATCTTATCTAATTGGTTCATCTAGATAGTCCTGGTAGTGGTACCAGTTATTCTTTATTGAATCAAAGCTTAAAAAATGATAGTGAGCTTGATCATTCTATGGATCCCAAAGATTTGTTTCTAAGGTGCTACCCTTCCTTTAGGGATGTGCCTATAAATAGATCATAGGTATATGTATGATTGAATTGTAAAATATAGTTGGACAACTAGAGCAAGGATGTTGCTCTGAGCTCTGGTTGGATCCTGGTAGTTTGTTGTTTGCTTTTAGAGTTTAAAAATCCCTATGATGGATTCACCCCACTTGGGTGCTTTCTAAGGGTTTGTTTTATAGAACATCACATGCTTTTCTCTAAATAAGATGATTACATCATGTGAAGGTTTTATGAAACTCACCACAGACTCTGATGTTTGTGGAGTAAGTTAGTGATGATCTTGATCTGGTTTTGCTGGACTCTTGTGCTTGATATTGAGCTAATCTTCTCCTCCTAGTTCCTAGGCTTGATCTTGTTGTCCACCTGATCCATTCCCCTCCTTATGTCACCATCCTGGTGATGTGATCTTGCTTTGGTTGGTTTATTTGCTGGATGTGGTGCTTGGTTTAGCTGATGTCTACACTGGTTGTTCTTGTGTGTTGTGCAGTGGAGAGATGCACTAGTGCCTCTTCACGGTTATGCTTGTGGTTTTGTGAGTTTGGGCTGTTCTGTGAGGTTGACAGCACACCACATGCATGTTGATGTGTGTCCTGCCTGTGTGCTTGCTATGCACTTGTGGATATGTTCAGAATCTGGAAACTTACTATTACTTGGTTACTTTCACCTGGCTGGTGGATTTGTCCCTCTTGGCTATTATTTGACTTCTGGCTTTAAATTTATGAAAGATGGATTCTTTCATATTGGTGAAACTTGCCCCCTTTTATAAATTTCTCACTGATGAATTTTTCAAGTGCATTTCACTGACATGTCTGAGAGAAAATAATACTAACTCTAACCTTTCATTTCTCTATATATTTCTGTTTGTTTTGCAGGTACAAATATAAAGATGAAGATTTAGTTTAGGTTTAGTTATAGAATAGTTAGTAAATAGTCCAATGTAATCTTCTTCATACTTTTGTAATTTTCTTTATTATTTTTGTAATCTTTATTTTATTCTTTTGTAATTTTCTTTTATTATTTTTGTCATCTTTATTTTACTCTTTTGTAATAAGGATTACATTATTATTAATAAAGAATATTCTTATTCTTTGTACATTTGATTTTGTGAAATGTTGTGGATGATTTCAATAAGTTATAATTTTATAACTTGATTATATATATTGATGATAAGAAATAAGTTTCATATTCATTATTGTTTTTCTTTGGTTAGAATTTAAGTTATAATGTTTATTTCTTAATTAAATTAAGACTCAAAACTTATATCTAATTCATTTGAATTATAATTCAAACACTCAAGTTTAAATTTCAAATTCATTTTAAAACACATAACTCCTTAAAGATCATCTCAAAGTTTATAACAATCATCCTTTAAGACTAAACCTAATCTGAAAGTATGAAAGAAACATTGATCACTTAAGGTTTTTATTTAGCGAAACATTTACCCACATTTTCACAAATGGATGCATGCAACATTCCATATTCCTAAATCTACCCTTTGTTAGTTCCTAAATGCTGGGATGTTACAGATTCATCCCATCATACCGCAAGATGCAAAGTACACAAAAAGCAATAGATAATAAAAGCACCGCCGCCCACAATGACCATTGTGTTCTACTCGTGCAACAGGTCTACATATAGACATGGCTCTGATACCACTGTAGGGGTTCGTAGTATGGAAAACAAAAAAAATCTACCGCATGCACACAAACAAGCCAAGATCTATCTACTAGATTGTAGCAACGAGTCGATTAGAGTACTCACCCTCGAAGATTCCAAAGCGGTTAACGAGAGCAGATTCTCATGGATGATGTAGTCATACACTTGCCGACCTCAAGATCACGTAGACGATCCTTCCGGGCCAAGGTTCAGAAGCGCTTCATGATCGGTCACCGTTGATTTCGATGAAGACCTTACTCTCCCTTGTTCCAGAAGGCAGCGGAGGTTGTAGTTCTCTCCTCGCGATTCCGGCAGCACGACGGCATGGTGTCGAAAGTAGAGGGAAGATCTCACAGGACTTCGCCTAAGCCGGTGCGAGTTATGGTGGATCTAGGGTTTCCCGGTGATATCCCGAATCTCCTCGTGATATCCTCGTGATATCCCTGATCCCATCCAAAACTCCGAACAACATTCGGTCTCCCTAACATTCCATATCTATTATACAACATCGAATCCTTAAGTATGTCTCCCTACGATTCGTGAATTATGCGGACATGACCGAGACACTTCTCTGATCAATAATCAATAGAGGAATCTGGAAATTCATATGGATCCCACATATTTCTACGATTACCTTGCGATTGAATGAACCACTTAAATACGATACCAATTTCCCTTTGTCTCGCGATAGTTTACTTATCCGAGGTCTGATCGTCGGTATCTCTGCATACCTAGTTCAACCTCATTACCGATAAGTACTCTTTTCTCGTTCCCGTGATATGTGATCCCTTGTGAGCCAGTCACATGCTTGCAAGCTAAATGGATGAAATTCCACCGAGAGGGCCCAGAGTATATTTATATGTCATATGGATGGACAAATCCCACTCTTGATCCATGTGCCTCAACACATACTTTCCGAACACTCAATGCCACCTTTATAGCCACCCAGTTACGGTGTGGTGTTTGATGTCATCAAAGTATCCTTCCGGTGATGGTGATTAGCATGATCTCATGGTCGAAGGAATTAGGTTACTATGTATCAGAAAGCTTATAGCAAACGAACTATTGAAATTACTTGATCTTTATGCTACGCTTATCTATAGGAGTATGTCCATCATACCATTATCCTAATGATATGATCTTATTGTTAATAACATCTCAATGTTCATGATCGAGAAACCACGATCATCTTATTAACCAACAAGCTAGTATTACAAAGAGGCTTTACTAGGGACTCTAATTTAGTTTACAAATCACACAAGTATTAATGTTTCCGGTTAATACTATTATAGCATGAATATAAACATTTATCATAAACAAAAAGATATAATAATAACCAATCTTATTATTTCCTCTAGGGCATATCTCCAACAGTTTATACATATGTTCATGTGACTATGCAATTTTTGTAGGGATTACGACACTCTGATGCTCGATTTCTACCGAAAACCTAAACTATGTGCCCTCTACATTTACCCCTCTAAATATTTTCTTATGATGATTGAGCAAAGGACTTTTAACTTTATTGTTCTTAGTTTAGTTCATAGAAACATGCAAAATGAATGTTGGGGCCATTTTACCACAAGTTTTGCTCTAGTTGACCCGAGGTGGGAGTTTCTTGGTAAATCATTTTATGTTAGCCCATATGTGATCATAAGAATTTTATAAAAAACAAAATATTTATTTTTTTCATTTTTTGATATATTAATAGAATGTATAGTACTATGCAAAAAAATGCAAACATAAATAAATCATAGGAATGAGCATCTTTAATTTTGAAAAAAAGGAAAAGGAGGTAGCCGCCGACCTATCTCTATGTCGACGGGTTGTTGTTAGGGATGTCGGTGTAGGTCTCACCCCGTCAGACGAGTGTTGGGCAGTTCGACGCAAGCACCACTTGGTGTCCACCTTTCCCGATGGTGTCCATTGGCGTAGATCCTGCTACCCCGATAAACGAGTGTGCCGCTAGTTTTGTCGACTTAGTTGCTAATGTTCCGATGGATTTGATATGACGACGGTGTTTTCCTAGCCATAGGAATCTAGGGTCTACGTCGACGATCCCGATAAATTGTTGTCGGCATAACTTTTGGTCGTCGATGTAGCCTCTGTTTCATGTCATGTTTCTCACATGTGTATGAAGCAGGTTGAAGCTTTCCATCTTGCTTTGTTCGTGAACATATCGACTGGGAGCACAGGATGACGGCTCTATGTACCATTGGTTTTGGTGTTAGTCTTGTAATGCGTAAATCAGTCACCGTTGTGCTAGTACGGGTAATACAAGAGGAGACATGGAGGTTGTCCCCCATAGATTTGTAGGGGTTCGTAGCATGGAAAACAAAAAAATTACCAATTGGATAACATTCCCCCCTTGTGAGACAGAAACATGCTTGCAAGCCAATTGGATAACATTCCACCGAGAGGGACCAGAGTATATCTATCTGTCATATGGATGGACAAATCCCACTCTTGATCCATGTACCTCAACACATCCTTTCTGAACACTCAATGCCACCTTTATATCCACCCAGTTACGGTGTGGTGTTTGATGTCATCAAAGCATCCTTCCTGTGATGGTGATTAGCATGATCTCATAGTCGAAGGAATTAGGTTACTATGTATTAGAAAGCTTATAGCAAACGAACTACTGAAATGACTTGATCTTTATGCTACACTTATCTATAGGAGTATGTCCATCATACCATTCTCCTAATTATATGATCTTGTTGTTAATAACATCTCAATGTTCATGATCGAGAAACCACAATCATCTATTAACCAACAAGCTAGTATTATAAAGAGGCTTTACCAGGGACTCTAATTTAGTTTACAAATCACACAAGTATTAATGTTTCTGGTTAATACTATTATAGCATGAATGTAAACATTTATCATAAACACAAAGATATAATAATAACCACTTTTATTGTTGCCTCTAGGGCATATCTCCAACAGTCTCCCACTTGCACTAGAGTCAACTAATCTAGATTACATGGTGATATACCGAACACCCATGGCGGTTTGGTGCTGGTCATGTTTTGCCCTCGGGAGAGGTTTAGTCAACGAATCCGCCACATTCAGATCTGTGTGTACTTTGCAAATCTTTATGTCACCATCTTGGACATGCTCTCGAATAGCATGAAAACATAACTTGATATGCTTTAGCTTCTTGTGTGACCTTGGTTCTTGCGCATTGGCTATGGCGCCCATGTTATCACAATAGATAGACATTGGTTCCAGCGCACTTAGAACCACACCGAGCTCTGTAATGAACTCCTTCATCCATATTGCCTCTTGTGAACACTCCGAAGAAGCTATGTATTCCGATTCAGTTGAAGATCTCGCCACAAAACTTTTCTTTCCACTCCTCCAGCTAACTGCTGAACCATTCAAAGTAATATGTATCCAGATTGAGATTTAGAATCATCCGGATCGGTGTTCCAACTAGCATCGGTGTAACCATTAACAACGAGCTGGTCATCACCTCCATAAGAAAGAACCATATCCTTAGTTCTTCTCAAGCACTTAAGGATGTTTTTGACCGCTGTCCAATGATCTACTCCTGGATCACTTTGATATCTGCTAGTGAAACTAACAGCATATGCAGTGTCGGGTCTAGTACATAGCATGGCATACATAAGAGATCCTATGGCTGATGCATAGGGAGTCTTACTCATCCTTTCTCTATCTTCTGCCATTGCAGGACTTTGAGTTTTACTCAAGGTCGTATTGGGCAACATGGACAAGAACCCTTTCTTGCTATCTTCCATTCCAAACGTCTTTAGAACTTTGTCCAAATATGTACTCTGTGACAATGATATTAGGAGTCTCGAACTATCTCTATAAATCTATATGCCTAATATGTAAGCTGCTTCGCCAAGATCTTTCATTGAAAAACTATTATTCAAATAATCCTTGACACTATTAAGAAGGTCTACATCATTCCCAATCAACAATATGTCATCTACATATAGTATTAAGAATTCTATAGAGCTCCTACTCACTTTCTTGTAAATACAAGCTTCTCCATAAGTTTGTATAAAATCAAATCTTTTTATTACCTTATCAAAACATTGATTCCAAATTCGGGATGCTTGCTTCAATCCATATATGTACCGTCGAAGTTTGCATACCTTGTTAGCATCTTTAGGATCGACAAAACCTTTGGGTTTCATCATATACAACTCTTCATCAATGTCTCCATTGAGGAACGCTGTTTTGACATCCATCTGCCATATCTCATAATCATAATATGCAGCGTTGCTAACATAATCCTCACAGACTTTAGCTTCGCTACCTGTGAGAAAGTCTCATCGTAGTCATCTCCTTGAATTTTTCGAAACCCTTATGCGACAAGTCGAGCTTTATAGACAGTAACATTACCATCAGCATATGTTTTCTTCTTGAAAATACATTGTTCTCGACAGCCTTCCGGCCATCCGGTAAGTCCACCAAAGTCCATACTTGGTTTTTGTACATGGATCCAATCTCGGATTTCATGGCTTCTTGCCATTTATTGGAATCTGGGCTCATCATCGCTTCCTCATATGTCGTAGGGTCATCGGTGTTGTCCACCAACATGACACTCCTAACGGGATCATACCAATCAGGAGTGGTACGAGTTCTCGTTGACCTGCGAGGTTTCGTAGTAACTTCAACTGAAGTTTCATGATCAACATCATTAGCGTCCTCTCTTATTGGTGTAGGTGACACAGTAACTACTTCCGGTGCTGCGCTACTCGCAAGTTCGAGAGAAGGTTCAACAACCTCGTCGAGTTCTACTTTCCTTCGAGTCACTTCTTTCGAGAGAAACTCCTTCTCTAGAAAGGATCAATTCTTGGCAACGAAGATTTTGCCCTCGGATCTATGATAGAAGGTATACCCAATAGTTTCCTTCGGGTATCCTATGAAGACGCATTTTTCCGCTTTGGGTTCAAGCTTGTCGGGTTGTAACTTCTTTACATAAGCTTCGCAACCCCAAACTTTAACGAACGAAAATTTAGGTTTCTTCCCAAACCATAATTCATACGGTGTCATTTCAACGGATTTAGATGGTGCCCTATTTAAAGTGAATGCGGCTGTTTCTAATGCATAACCCCAAAATGATAGCGGTAAATCTTTAAGTGACATCCTAGAACAAACCATATCTAAGAGAGTTCGATTATGATGTTCGGACACACCATTACGTTGTGGTGTTACCAGCGGTGTCAATTGTGAAAGTATTCCGCATTTCTTCAAATGCTTGCCAAACTCGTAACTTATATATTCACCTCCACGATCAGATCGTAGAAATTTAATCTTCTTGTTACATTGATTCTCTACCTCACTTTGAAATTCCTTAAACTTCTCGAAAGTTTTGGACTTATGTTTCATGAAATAGATATACCCATATCTACTCAAGTTATCCGTGAAGGTAAGAACATAGCGATAACCACCGCGCGATGCTACACTCATTGGACCACACACATCGGTATGTATGATTTCCAATAAGTCCGTAGCTCGCTCCATCATAACAGAAAATGGAGTCTTAGTCATTTTACCCATCAGACATGCTTCGCATATTTCAAGTGATTCGAAATCAAGTGATTCAAGAAGTCCATCGGAATGGAGTTTCTTCATACGCTTCACTCCAATATGACCAAGACGACAGTGCCACATATAGGTCGAGTTATCGCTCAATTTCAAACGTTTAGCTTCAATGTTATTAATGTGTGTATTACCACAATCGAGATTCAATAAGAATAGACCATCTATCAAAGGTGCATGTGCATAAAACATATTACTCATATAAATCGAACAACCATTATTCTCGGACTTAAACAAGTAACCGTCTCACAATAAACATGATCCGGATATAATGTTCATGCTCAACGCAGGCACCAAATAACAATTATTTAAGTATAAAACTAATCTCGATGGTAGATGAAGAGGTAGTGTGCCGACCGCGATCACATCAACCTTTGATCCATTTCCAACGTGCATCATCACCTTGTTCTTCGCTAGTTTCCATCTATTCTGTAGTACTTGTTTCGAGTTACAAATATGAACAACCGAACCAGTATCAAATACCTAGGCACTACTACGAGTACTAGTGAGATACACATCAATAACATGTATATCGGATATACCTTTCTTCTTGATGTTGTCGTTCTTCAAATCCGCCAAGTACTTAGGGCAATTCCGCTTCTAGTGACCCTCTCCCTTGTAGTAAAAGCACTCAGTATCAGCCTTAGGCCCAGCCTTGGTCTTCTTCGTCGGCGCGGTAACTTCCGCTCTTCTTGAAGTTTCCCTTTTTCTTAGACTTGCCTTGCTTCTTGAATTTGGTGGTCTTATTGACCAACAACACTTGGTGCTCTTTCTTTATAAACGCATTAAAATTGATGGTAGGGGCCGCCATTGATCTACAACATATTTGCAATAGTTTAGACTAAGTTTATGACAAACTGAGTTCTAATTAATAGTTAAATTAATCTAGGCGAACTCCCACTCAAAACAATATCCCTCACATTGTTTTAGTGATCACACGAACCAAATCCACACATCAAAACCGATCATCACGAGAGTTGATGTAGCTTCAATGGCGAACAATCAACATGTTCATCATATCTACTATATGACTCATGCTTTACCTTTCGGTGATCCGTGTTCTGAGACCATGTCTGTACATGCTAGGCTCGTCAAGATCAATCCTTAGCTTCCGCATGAGCAAATATGGCTTGCTCACGTTGTATACACTCGCAGAATCTAACACACCCGATCATCATGTGGTGCTTCGAAACAACGAGCTTTAGCAACGGTGCTTACTAAGGATGAACACTTTAAAACTTGAAATTTTGTGCTTGAGGGATCATCTTATAATGCTACCGTCGCTAACTAAGCAATACAAGATGCATAAAAGTATTAACATCACATGCAATTCATAATATGTGATATGATATGGCCTTTCTTCTTCTGCTTCCGATCTCCATCTTCAAGCACGAACATGATCTCCATCATCTCCGGTGTGGCGTCAAGGTCAATGGCGTTATTTCATGGTTGTCGTCCACCAGCATCAACTATTACAACTACTTTGAATAGACACGCTAGTCTTAACGGAATTAAAAGACAACCATATGGCTCCTGACGGTTGCCGACTTACAATAAGGAACATTACATACATCATATATAATCACAATCATGGCCATATCACATCACAGTACACCCCTGGAAAACAAAGTTAGACGCCTCTAATTTTTTTTGCATATTTTACGTGGTTTGGGTCTTTCAATAACTGTCGTTCTGACTTACGAACAAGAACCACAACGTTGATGTTTGAACTATCAAGTGTCCATTGTAAATTGAATCTATACTATGATGGGAGAGGCAGACAACCGCAAAGCCACTTATGCAATACAAGTTGCATGTTGAGCGTGGAGAAAGTCTCATGAACGATCTCATGTAAGGTTAGCTCGGGTCGCTTCATCCCATCATACCGCAAGATGCAAAGTACACAAAAATCAATTGATAATAAAACACCACCACCCACAATGACCATTGTGTTCTACTCGTGCAACAGATCTACATAAAGAAATGGCTCTGATACCACTGTAGGGGTTCGTAGCATGGAAAACAAAAAAATTCTACCGCATGCACACAAACAAGCCAAGATCTATCTACTAGATTGTAGCAACGAGTCGATAAAAGCACTCACCCTTGAAGATTCCAAAGCGGTTAACGACAGCAGATTCTCGTGGGTGATGTAGTCGTACACTTGCCTATCTCAAGATCGCGTAGACGATCCTTCCCACAGGCTCGGCGTTGTGCTTCCACATCGGTCACACGTTAAGATTTTCGATGAAGACCTTCCTCTCCTTGTTCTAGCAGCGAAGGTTGTAGTTCTCCCTCGCGATTCGGCAAGACGATGGCGTGGTGTCGGAAGTAGAGGGAAGATCCCGCAGGGCTTCGCCTAAGCCGGTGCGAGTTATGGTGGATCTAGGGTTTCCCGGTGATCTAGGGTTTACAAGACCGGGAGGAGGATGAGGTGTCGGCGGCGGCTAGAGCGGCGGCGACGAATCAAGCGGCCAGGCATGGCAATGGGCGGGTGTGGAGGGGCTAGGGCTTGGTGTTTTGGGGCATCCCTCCCCTTCTTTTTATAAGTAGGGGGCAGCCTTGGGAGGGGTGGGTTTGAATCCAAACCCAAACCCAATTTGGATTGAGAGAAGTACTCGTTCCTTCTTCCACTAGGAAACCATTGTTCCAGTTTGACTTTCAATTTAGAGCTTTAATTCTCTCACAAATGCTCACACCAAGTGACCTAGGATATGATCCAATCATTCTACTTACCCATGACACATTCATGGACCATTCCCCTTCCGGACCGGTGAACCTTCTAGAACCTTCTAAAACCTTTATGATGAAAACATCGAAATCATTCCCGAACTCCGAAATCGGACTTTACTTATATGAATCTTATTCTCCAGACCATTCCGGATCTCCTCGTGATATCCCGGATTACATCCGAGACTCCGAACAACATTCGGTATCCCTACTATCATTCCATATCTACTAAACAACATCGAATCCTTAAGTGTGTCTTCCTACGGTTTGTGAATTATGCGGACATGACCGAGACACTTCTCCGATCAATAACCAATAGAGGAATCTGGAAATTCATATGGCTCCCACATATTTCTATGATTACTTTGCAATTGAATGAACCACTTACATACGATACCAATTAACCTTTGTCTCACGATAGTTTACTTATCAGAGGTTTTGATCGTCGGTATCTCTGCATACCTAGTTCAACCTCGTTACCGATAAGTACTCTTTTCTCGTTCCCGTGATATGTGAACCCTTGTGAGCCAGTCACATGCTTGCAAGCCAATTGGATGACATTCCACCGAGAGGGCTCAGAGTATATCTATCCGTCATATGGATGGACAAATCCCACTCTTGATCCATGTGCCTCAACACATACTTTCCAAACACTCAATGCCACCTTTATAGCCACCCAGTTACAGTGTGGTGTTTGATGTCATCAAAGCATCCTTCCAGTGATGGTGATTAGCATGATCTCATGGTCGAAGGAATTAGGTTACTATGTATTAGAAAGCTTATAGCAAATGAACTATTGAAATGACTTGATCTTTATGCTACGCTTATCTATAGGAGTATGTCCATCATACCATTATCCTAATGATATGATCTTGTTGTTAATAACATCTCAATGTTCATGATCGAGAAACCATAATCATCTATTAACCAACAAGCTAGTATTATAAAGAGGCTTTACCAGGGACTCTAATTTAGTTTACAAATCACACAAGTATTAATGTTTCCGGTTAATAGTGTTATAACATGAATGTAAACATTTATCATAAACATAAAGATATAATAATAACCACTTTTATTATTGCCTCTAGGGCATATCTCCAACAAGATTTCTTAAAAATAGACCAAATAACACATGAGGATACGTGGAGGTTGTCCCCCTAGAACGCACCAAAACAGATCGCATATGTGTTGGCACTCATTTTGGACCGATAGGATGTTAAGAATCATGAGCACTTGATGAGTCATTATTTCTCATTATAGATGCATCATGCCCATCACATCGATTTGTGCTAAGATCAGACTTGATAATCGATTGTGATAATGTTTAGAGAAGACTGAGGGACTCATATATATGGAGGCTTCCACTATGAATCTTTTAAGATTACCTCAAATGAAAAGTCCTCAAGATGAAAGTTGTGCGTCTTGTCGAGACAAACAACTTTTCTTTTTCTGTTGTCGTGATCTAAATTAATATGCAAATTTGAGGGCCAAACTGCTACCAGAGACCGAATTAGCATGGTGAGTTCCATGGTCGCCCAACCACATACAATGTCTATCCTTCTACAGGAAAAATAGATCCAAGCGACTCAGAAACCTCCTTTTGGACCTATCTATGTGCGATCAGAAATAGCCAGTTAAGATGAACATCAGACGAAAAAATGGTAAATATGAAATCTCTTGGCCTTTTTGAGACTATCAACTTTGTTTTTGGAGTCATCTTCATCTAATTAAGTATATGATCTCTTCAAAATAAGGCCGAACAGATCTAAGAAGACTATTTAGCCAAAATCAGAGTTTGAAAGAAAAACAAGATAAAAATCCATCAAGATCTACTCAGATAAAAAAGTGCAGAACATGATAGTTCCTCGTCTTTTCTAGGCAAACAACTTTGGTTTTGGACTATCCATAAAGAGTTTAGACATTTTAGGCAGACTTTAGACGAGACAGTTAGGCTAACATATGGAAAGTTCGAATCCACACATCCGAATTTGACCGAAATTAGGGTTTTGGACATGAATCCAAGTCTCTATCTTGCACGGAAAGACCAGTCGCTCATTATATGCGTGAGGGATGGATGCTGATTGAACCAACAACAATCTAACAAAAACATGTACTACTCTTTTGTGTTCATCTACTTCATCTATCCCTATATCATGCATGTTGCTTCTCACTGATTCGTAGTTCTTCATACCAGAGGGCTACAATTCCACGTGCCTATTGTAGAAATCGTAGGTGGAATGGTGTGACCTCTCTCGAGGCACCAATTGCATGTTATACCGGGTGAGGAAAATCCCCTGACATGGCTAATATAGTTTGATATGTATAAAATTGGTGTACTACACCATGTTGTATATTACCGGTATATTACATGTATAATTCCCCCTTAATCTAGACTCGAGAGAGGTTTAGATTACGCTTAAACTCATTTAACTTCTTGGGACATAGAGTTTTGGCGAAGCCATCTGCAATCTGATCCTTGCTTGAAACAAACCTTACATCAAGTTTTTTGCTAGCAACCCATTCTCTAACAAAATAAAAATCAATCTTAATATGTTTTGTACGTGCATGAAAAACTGGGGTAGCTAACAAGAAATTGGCACCGGGGTAATCACACCACAAACACGATTTCTCCTTGAGTGAAACACCAAGTTCACGAGCTAGTGCTTTAACCAAAAATAAGCTAAGCAGTGCCATTTGCAAGGGCCTTATATTCAGCCTATGTACTGGAGCGTGACACACTAGGCTATTTTCTGCAACTTCAAGAGATAAGATTGGAGCCAAAAAATATAGCAAAACCATCGGTACAGCGTCTGTTCTCTAAGTCACATGCCCAGTCTACATCTGAACAGGAATTAAGCAAAGTGGAATTGGACCTCTGAAAAGTAAAACCAATTTTGCATGTGCCGTGGATGTACCTCAAAATCCTCTTGATAGCAGCACAATGTGCAGTTGTGGGAGGAAGAAGATATTGACATACCTTATTAACTGAGAAACAAAGATCAGGCCTAGTAAGTGTCAAATATTGAAGTGCACCTACAATACTCCTCTAGCGAGTGATATTCTTGGGGCCAAGAGGAGAGCCATCTGTCAAGGCTAGTGTATTGCTCGTGGAGGGTGGTGTTGGCAAGGTGTACAATCATTCATACCAACACGAGTTAGCACATATGTAGCCTATTTTTCTTGGGTTAAGATCAAACCATTTGATTGCTTATGAACTTCAATACTTAGGAATAAACGAAGATCTCCAAGATCCTTGAGAGCAATATCAGAACTCAAGTTATGAAGAAGAGCTTTGATGGCCAAATCAGAAGAGCTTGTTACTATGATACCATCGATATAAATCAACAGAAACATAGTAATACCTCACTTGTAAAAAATAAATGGTGAGGCATCAGCCTTGGATGGAAGGAAACCAAGGATATGTAGCTTCGAGCTAAGACGAGAGTACCAAGCACGAGGGGTCTGTTTAAGACCATAGGCCTTATAAAGTTTGCAAATGTAGTGTGAAGTAGTGTGTAACACCCTCAGAATCGAACCTATGCAAGTTTGAGCAAAATTCGCCAAACCCGCATAGAAACGATTCAAAGGTGCCCACCAGGCACTTTCGTGCGGGTGGAAAACGAAGTAATAACATCACACAACAGTCCTCGATGGGACCCACAGAACAGATATATATAACAGCGACTCAAGAATCAAGATTACAGATATACGGTACAAAGATCCAAATCACCTTGAAAACGATAGCGCGTCCAGCTACGGACAAGATGCAAATGGGGCTAAGAGCCCTGAAGAATAACCAATGGCGTCCATAACCCTGCCCAGGCCAAGCCGGAAGGGTAACCCTGCTAACGACGTCGATCTCAAAACCTGCTAAAACAAAAGGGGTGCCGACAAAGGGCAAAGGAAAAAGAAGGAGCGTCGATCGAGGCCAAGACACGGCGAGGCTAGAATTCGCGGTTCTCGCCTACATAGGTATGGTGGATCAAGCGGCAGCAAAGATGCACTAAACAACCTATAGAGACTCGATACAATGGCGGTTATCGAGAGGGGTAAGAAAGACCTATTCGGATCCAACTGAAGCTATCAACAAACAAACCCATCCCGTGTTTCCCCTCGAGACCAAACGAGGAAGTCAACCGAGGAACTCACATGGCGCTTTTACTTATTCGTTATAGTTGCGGCACTTTACTAGTCGTTTAGATATTCATCCCGATAAAGTAAACAAGGGGCACTTTTACTTAACCATTCCGTGATAGTTGTAACACTTACTAGTCAGATACATTTATCATGAGATAACCCGAAAACCCAGCAGTTGTTGGTATTTTTATTCAGCCATTCCGCTGTAGTTGCAATACTTACTAGTCAGGTACAATGGTCGCAAGCGACACTCCAAACAAGCAATTGTGGACAGTATTATTAGCCATTCCATTATAGTGAAGCTGATTACTAGTCATTATAAGTCAAATTTATGGCGATAAACTTTAGTTATGCTTGTCTATGATCGAGATACTGTGCTCCAAGTCGTCCATATCCGCGGACACGGCTTTCAGAAAGTTTTACCCGGCCGGGGTGCACCAATAGCAACACACGCTCGATCAACCTCGGAAAAACCAAATCAAAACCCAACGAGGCTTTCACGACTGAACAATCACAGGATTCAGAAATATTTCAGGGGGCCACACCTTAAGTAGATTCCAACGAAGCCTTTGACTCGAGACGGCCTCAAGGTTTGTGGGGCGGTAAACGATCGGGAACCCGAAAGTGTGGCTGGGCTTGTCGATACCACGTAAACGGGTCACAATTCCTAACAGACAGGTGCTCCTCGCACAATTTAAATACGTAAAGTAGCATGGCATAGGTACAGGATAGTAAATAAAACCTCAAACTAGTTTGTGGCCCCAAGAAATAAGACCGAATCAAGCTCGCTGGGGGGTCCCATATACCTCCCGGATGTGGATAGCGCGATAAAACAAGGAATGTATCAAGTACTCGTGGTCTTACGGACACAAGTGGGCTCGAAACCAAATATTTTCTATCACCCACCGATGCCTCTGCTTATTTCAATTTTAGTTGTTAAACAGAAATTAAAGTGACGATAAGTAAAACTAGAATCATCTCCAACATCAACATGCGGCAATACATCAACAACTGTGGCATTTGACAACACGCGACAACACTTGAGCAAGCGACTACGACACGCAAGTCCAACTATCTACCAAACAACAGGTAATAGGATGTGTCCAAGGCAATATACGGCTGCAGGGGATATCAAAGGGTACGAAAACTAGAGCATCGCAACACAGATAGCAATAGATCAACAGGAGGGAATAAAGACTATAAAAGTAAGATAGGTGGAAAGGGGGAAGATGCTCGCCTGGAAACATGTCGAAGGTTTTCCCCGAAGATCGGGGCGAAGCTCACATCAACTCAACGGCCTTATCCGCGAAGAAGCAAAACACTAGAAGAAACACCGGATGCAATATTTAATACACAGCAGAAGATCGGCATGATGCATGTATGATGCATGGCATGCAAAGGTGCGATGCAATTAGGTCAAGATTAAGCAGAACCGGGGTCCCGACAATTAATTAGATGGTTCAAGTTATTTAGAACCCCGCAATTTAAATGTTGTTTAGCAAGACAACAGATGGAACCGGTTCTCTACACAAGTTAAATGAGGCCAATATAAGGCTAGACTTGCCTGCATATGGGCCCCATATTTAATTATTAGGTGAATCGGCTTAAGGCCCCCAAACCACATGATTATGCATGCAAGTATGGCAGTTAATATGCAACAATTTGTTATATATGATAAAATAGGGTCTCGGGGAGGGGTTCACACATTTAGGGTTCTCGGCGAACTTGGGGCTTCCGGGGTCGGTCTGGGTCCGTGGTTCGACGGAAACGCTCGATAACGGGTAGATCTTGGCGCAACCTGGCGGCGTTTGCATCGGTGACGATCTTGGCGGTCTTTAGATCCGGACTTCGCCCGAACGGTTCTCGTGGTCGCGACGGACTTGGTGTCCCGCATCTCCGAGTCGTGGTTCTGACGCGCACCGCCTTATGCTCGGTAGAAGTACTTGTCGCACCATGTCGGGTCCTTGAATCGGAAGGAGAACTTGACGCGCTGTGGTTCGGGTCTCGTGGTTAGACGAGGAATCGAGCCGGTTCGCCTCCCGGAACGGGGCCTGTGGTCCGAGAGGAAAACTGCGCCCAGTGGTTTCGCATCTCCGGATACCGGACCGGGTTCTTTGAGCTCGCGAAGATGTACTCAAGTTCGTGGTGAAGGTCTCGGACATCGCCGTCCGTTCCCGGTCGACGAGCGTTGTCCGTGATGACGATCTTGGATCCTAGTGGTTCGACTGGGTCTCGCTACTTGGTGTTGCTGACGGGACGATCTTGTCACAACTCCCATCAGACCTGTTCGTCGAGCGGTCTCTGCGATGCGTCTACGCACAGGCGCGAGGCGGGAGGCAGCGAGGAGGAGCGGATGGAGGACGCGGGCCGGCTCGAGCGCCAGGAGAGGCCCGCGGCGGGCGACCGCGAGGTGGTGAGGCACGTGCGGGCGGCGGCAGGGGCGCTGGGCGCCGCGGTCGGCGAGGAGGAGGAGCGCGGCCTGAGGCTCGGGACGGCTCGCGCGGGTCCGGCGAGGAGGAGGAGAAACGCGGCAGAGGCGAAGCTCGACGGCGACGCCGGACGCAGCGAGGCACCGGGCGGCAGGGCGCCGGGGAGCGCCGGAGGAGGCGGTTGGAGAGGGCGGGACGCTGGGAGGCGAATCGCGGCGGAGCGCCGGGCGGTTCGGGTCGCCGAGGGCGCGCCGGCTCGGAGGACCGCCGCAGCTTGGAGGAGGCTAAGCGGCTTAGCGCGAGGTCGAGAAGGCGGGCCGGAGGACGCAGCGGCGGCGCTGCCTGGGGGCGGGAATCGCATGGCGAGGAGGGCTGGGCAGGCTACCGGGCGAGTGAGGAGGCGGCGGAGCAGGCCGGGCGGCAAGGCATGGCTCAGAGAGAGGAAGAGAACATGGGGAAGAGGAACAGGATCTAGGGAGTGGTGGGCCGGACGTGGGGCCAGGGCAGGCGGGTCCCACAGGGCAGGGGAGGGGCTGGCAGAGGCGTGTGGGTGCTGCGTGTCGTGTGCGTGCGTGCTAGTGTGTGTGTGGTTTGGTGGGTGAGGGCAGGGGGAGTGGGGCCCAGGGCGGTTGTGTGCTGGCGTGTGTGGTGAGGAGAGAGGGTGGGAAGAGAAGAGGGAGTGGGTTGAGGGGTTGGACAAGGTGACGTGGCGAACACCGATTGGTTGGGGTGATGTGGCCTAGGGGTGTGGGTAGACTAGAAGGTAGCTTTAGGATTTAGGGGCGGTTGCAGTTGGACCGATTCAAAAACCTGGGGGTGGTCGTTCGGGTCGATCTGGCCCGTTCGACTGCCCCCACTAAAAATAATATAATTTTTATTTGTTTTAAACGGGCCGTATGCAATCCGATAGCGGCCAAAACAAAATAATCCGGAGCCCCGGGTTTGATATTTGATTAAAGTTGGGGCGTTTTAGAAAACAAAACAGGCGCTATGAAAATAGTTTTAGCAAACAATGCATGATGATGACGATGCAATGCACAAATTCAACGCGATTTTCTAGTAGTGGTTTTGCGGGATGCCACAATTCGACACCACTAACAAGGGATCTCGCCCTCGAGATCCACCTCATGGTACCGGACGGAGGGTCGGCGATCTTCGTCTTCGCGCTTTGTGTAGATCCTCGCGACACCACTAACGAGGGTTCATCCTCCATCTTGAAAACGGCGACACCGCCAACAAAGGGTCGTTGTTCCTGATCGTCGAGAGAACACTCCGGGAACAAAAGGTCGAAGGTAGAGGTATCGCAATAAAGCCACCCCTAACTTCCGTGGACGGAGTAAAATTGCTGGATCCACTGATTCAATGTACAAGAGCGAATGATAAGAGTAGTGGTATGGTAGCTACTCCATCCCGCACTCGAACCATTACTCTGCACACGAATAGGCGGATTATGCAACCAACTCGGAATCGCATCAAGATCTTGACAAGCGAGGTTCGAACAAAGGAGTGATGCATCGCATCGGATCCGCATAGAGGATGTCGTCGCCGGAAAACTCCGAAGACACGAACAAAGAACAAAGGACGGTACCACGTATTTAAGGATTCCTCGGATAGCATGAAGACCAGATGTAGCAACACCGTTATCGAAGAAGGAAGCGAAACCCTAAAGGTACAACGAAACCCAACCACGAGAATTCTGGACTCAAGAAAAGAAGAGAGCGGATTCAAAACACGCCGGGATAAGAGGAGAATAGCAGAGGGTAAGAAGTAAAATCAGACCCAACCGTAACTATCCAACCGATTTTTAAAAAATAGTTCGACACTCTACTTCGCGTTAGCTAGGTTATCCCACAGTCGGACTTGTGGGTATCGCAACCGCCGAGCTCGATACCACTCAACACCTCGATCGAACCTATGCAAGTTTGAGCAAAATTCGCCAAACCCGCATAGAAACGATTCAAAGGTGCCCACCAGCACTTTGCGGGTGGAAAACGGTAATAACATCACACAACAGTCCTCGATGGGACCCACGTAATGTATATATATACAAATGACTCAAGAATCAAGATTACGATATACGGTACAAAGATCCAAATCACCTTGAAAACGATAAGCGCGTCCACTACGGACAAGATGCAAATGGGGCTAAGAGCCCGAAGAATAACCAATGGCGTCCATAACCCTGCCTGTGCCAAGCCGGAAGGGTAACCCCGCTAACGACGCCGATCTCAAAACCTGCTAAAACAAAAAGGTGCCACAAAGGGCAAAGGAAAAGAAGGAGCGTCAAGATCGAGGCCAAGACAGCGAGGCTAGAATTGCGTCCTCGCCTACATAGGTATGGTGGATCAAGCGCAAAGCATGCACTAAACAACCTATAGAGACTCGACAACCAAGCGGTTATCGAGAGGGTAAGAAAGACCTATTCGGATCCAACTCAAGCTATCAACAAACAAACCCATCCCGGTGTTTCTCGAGACCAAACGAGGAAGTCAACCGAGGAACTCACACGCAGTTGGCATTTACTTATTCGATTATAGTTGCGGCACTTTACTAGTCAGGTTTAGATATTCATCCTGATAAAGTAAACAGTGGGCACTTTTAGTTGACCATTCCGTTATAGTGGCAGCACTTACTAGTCAGATACATTTAACATGAGATAACCCATAAACCCAGCAGTTGTTGGTACTTTTATTCAGCCATTCCGTTGTAGTTGCAATACTTACTAGTCAGGTACAATGGTCGCAAGCGACACTCCAAACAAGCAATTGTGGGCAGTATTATTAGCCATTCCATTATAGTGAAGCTGATTACTAGTCATTATAAGTCAAATTTATGGCGATAAACTTTAGTTATGCTTGTCTATGATCGAGATACTGTGCTCCAAGTCGTCCATATCCGCGGACACGGCTTTCAGAAAGTTTTACCCGGCCGGGGTGCACCAATAGCAACACACGCTCGATCAACCTCGGAAAAACCAAATCAAAACCCAACGAGGCTTTCACGATCGAACAATCACAGATTCAGAAATATTTCAGGGGCCACCCTTAAGTAGATTCCAAGAACGGTTAGCCGACTCGAGAGCCTCAAGGTTTGGGGCCGGCAGAACGATCGGGAACCCAAAGTGTGGCTGGGCTTGTCGATACCACGAAACGGGTCACAATTCCTAACAGACAAGGTGCTCCTCGCACAATTTAAATACGTAAAGTAGCATGGCATAGGTACAGGATAGTAAATAAAACCTCAAACTAGTTTGTGGCCCCAAGAAATAAGACTGAATCAAGCTCGCTCGGGGGTCCCATATACCTCCGGATGTGGATAGCGCGATAAAACAAGGAATGTATCAAGTACTGGGGTCTCTTACGGACACAAGTGGATGCTCGAAACCAAATATTTTCTATCACCCACCGATGCCTCGCTTATTTCAATTTTAGTTGTTAAACAGAAATTAAAGTGACGATAAGTAAAACTAGAATCATCTCCAACATCAACATGCGGCAATACATCAACAATCGTGGCATTTGACAACACGCGACAACACTTGAGCAAGCGACTCACGACACGCAAGTCCAACTATCTACCAAACAATGTAATAGGATGTGTCCAAGGCAATATACTACATAGGGATATCAAAGGGTACGAAAACTAGAGCATCGCAACATACGATAGCAATAGATCAACAGGAGGGAATAAAGACTATAAAAGTAAGATAGGTGGAAAGGGGGAAGATGCTCGCCTGGAAACATGTCGAAGGTTTTCCCCGAAGATCGGGGCGAAGCTCACATCAACTCAACGGCCTTATCCGCGAAGAAGCAAAACACTAGAAGAAACACCGGATGCAATATTTAATACAAGAGAAGATCGGCATGATGCATGTATGATGCATGGCATGCAAAGGTGCGATGCAATTAGGTCAAGATTAAGCGAACCGGGTCCCGACAATTAATTAGATGGTTCAAGTTATTTAGAACCCCGCAATTTAAATGTTGTTTAGCAAGACAACAGATGGAACCGGTTCTCTACACAAGTTAAATGAGGCCAATATAAGGCTAGACTTGCCTGCATATGGGCCCCATATTTAATTATTAGGTGAATCGGCCTAAGGCCCCCAAACCACATGATTATGCATGCAAGTATGGCAGTTAATATGCAACAAGTTGTTATATATGATAAAATAGGGTCTCGGGGAGGGGTTCACACATTTAGGGTTCTCGGCGAACTTGGGGCTTCCGGGGTTCGGGGTCGGTCTCGGGGTCCAGGGTTCGACGGAAACGTTCTCAGATAACGGGGTAGATCTTGGTGCAACCGCGGCGAAGTGTTTGTCGTACCGGTGACGATCTTGGCGGTCTTTAGATCCGGACTTCGCCTCCGGGAACGGTTCTCAGGGTCGCGACGGACTTGGTGTCCTGGCATCTCCGAGTCGTGGTTCTTGACGCGGCACCGGCCTTATGCTCGGGTAGAAGTACTTGTCGCACCATGTCGGGGTCCTTGAATCCGGAAGGAGAACTTGACGCGCCAGGGTTCGGTCTCAGGGTTAGACGAGGAATCGAGCTTCGGTTCGGCCTCCCGGGAACGGGGCTCCAGGGTCCGAGAGGAAAACTTGGCGTCCAGGGTTTCGGCATCTCCGGATACCGACCGGGTTCTTTGAGCTCGCGAAGATGTACTCGAAATTCGTGGTGAAGGTCTCGGACATCGTCGTGTCCGGTCCCGTGTCGACGAGCGTTGTCCGTGATGACGATCTTGATCCTAGTGGTTCGACTTGGGTCCGGCTACCGGTGTTGCGACGACGATCTTGTCACAACTCCCATCGCACTGCCGAGCGGTCTCGCGATGCGTCTACGCACAGCGCCGAGGCGGGAGGCGCGAGGAGGAGCGGATGGAGGACGCGGCGCCAGCTCGAGCGGCCAGAGACGCCTTCTGAGGGCGCGACCGCGAGGCGGGTGAGGCACGTGCGCCGGGCGGCAGGGGCGCGGGCGCCGGCGGTCGCCAGAGGAGGGAGCCCGCTGGCGCGAGGCCGGACGCTCCCGCGGGCGCGGTCCGGCGAGGAGAGGAAACGCGGCAGAGGCGAAGCTCGACGGCGCGAGGACGGCGCAGGCCACAGGGCGGCAGGGCGGGGAGCGGCCGAGGAGGCGGTTGAGAGGGGCGGGACGCCGGGAGGCGAATCGGCCGGGCGGTTCGGGTCGCCGAGGCGCCGTTGGCTCGGGAGGACCGCCATGAAGCTTGGAGGAGGCTAGCGGTCATGGGCGCGAGGTCGGAGAAGGGCGGCTGGAGGACGCAGAAGGCGGCGCGGGCAGGCGCGGGAATCGCCGGCGAGGAGGGCCGGGCGAGGCTGTGGCGAAGTTGGGAGGCGGCGGGAGCAGGCGGGCGGCTGCGGGCTCAGAGAGAGGAAGAGAACATGGGGAAGAGGAACAGGATCTAGGGAGTGGTGGGCCGGACGTGGGGCCAGGGCAGGCGGGTCCCACAGGGCAGGGGAGGGGCTGGCAGAGGCGTGTGGGTGCTGCGTGTCGTGTGCGTGCGTGCTAGTGTGTGTGTGGTTTGGTGGGTGAGGGCAGGGGGAGTGGGGCCCAGGGCGGTTGTGTGCTGGCGTGTGTGGTGAGGAGAGAGGGTGGGAAGAGAAGAGGGAGTGGGTTGAGGGGTTGGACAAGGTGACGTGGCGAACACCGATTGGTTGGGGTGATGTGGCCTAGGGGTGTGGGTAGACTAGAAGGTAGCTTTAGGATTTAGGGGCGGTTGCAGTTGGACCGATTCAAAACCTCAGGGGTGGTCAAGTCGATCTGCCCGCTCGACCGCCCCACTAAAAATAATATAATTTTTATTTGTTTTAAACGGGCCGTATGCAATCCGATAGCGGCCAAAACAAAATAATCCGGAGCCCCGGGTTTGATATTTGATTAAAGTTGGGGCGTTTTAGAAAACAAAACGGGCGTTGCGAAAATAGTTTTAGCAAACAATGCATGATGATGACGATGCAATGCACAAATTCAACGCGATTTTCTAGTAGTGGTTTTGCGGGATGCCACATAGTGGAAGACTCAAAATCAGGTGCTTGTTTCATGTAAACCTCCTCTTTCAGAACACCATGTAAAAATATATTCTTGATATCTAGCTGCCGTAAACTCTATCCTCTTGAAACTGATATAGATAAAACAAGCCTGATGGTAGTCGCCTTAGCAACATGACAAAAATTATCTTCATGGTCTATACCATATCATTGTTTGAATCCTTTGGCAACAAAATGCGCTTTATACCTATCAACAGTACAATCAGCATGTTTCTTAATGCGGTAAACCCACTTGTAGTCGATGATATTTTTTATTGGAGATCGGAGGTATGAGGTGCCATGAGTTGTTAGCAATAAGAGCATCATATTCATCTTGCATAGCATGCCTCTAATTTTCATCAGTTATAGCATCAGAAAGATTGTTTGGTTCACCTGTAGATGTGAGTAAAGCATATCTGACAGTACCATATGTATATTTTTTCGGATGTCTAATACCTTTTTGCAGTCGAGTTTGGACACAGATGGAAGGAGGTGGTGCAGGCGTGGGATGCACAGAAATCCTAGAAGATGCATATTATGCCTGGATGGTGCAGAAAATCAGCGGAAGATCCCAGGCTGATGTCGCTGCTACTTCCTGTCAACTGGTCGGGAGGCGACAGTGATGGCGGTAGGGACCACAACAGCATAGGATGTTGGGGCGATGCAGTAGCCTGGGGCGATATGACATCATAGGTTTGGCGAGGGGTCAGATGTCTTGCGCGCACGCGCATGCGAAGAGGGGTTCAATTGTGACGTGTCGGCAGCGGACGGGCTCGCACGCACACGGGCAGGAAATGCTTCACCGTTTGCATCAGGACCTAACAGGGAGTAATTCCAGGCGAATTTCTCGACAGAATCAACCTTAGGATCGTTATGATCCGTTTCTGTCCTTTTCTCCTGATCTGGACTTTGATTGGATGTGTTATTTCTATTGTTTTTTGTGGCATTTTGATGAGAATCTTCACTAGAATTTGGTGTGAACTCTTCAGCAATATCCTATGGAGGATCAACAATAGAAACAACTTGCAAATAATGTTCACTAGCTTGCACAACCCCATCATGAGATACTAACGAGATATCATCTTGTAGAAGTACAAGAATTTCTTCACAAATACATTGACCAACATTATGATGAAAATCAGCAAAAGGAAAAAATATTTTAATCAAAAACATCATGAGAAACATAAACATTGTCAGTGGTCACATCAAGACACCTTACTCCTTTATGTTTCAAACTATAACCAAGAAAAACACACAGTTTAGAATGAAAAGAGAGTTTGTGTTTATTGTAGGGGCAAAGATTTGACCAACATGTGCAGCCAAAGACATGTAGTGGTTTACAATTGGGCTTGACTTACAAGAGTTTTTCTGTAGGGGTCTCAAAAGTGAGGACTTTGGTAGGCAGTAAGTTTATGAGAAACGTGGCTATAAGAAAAGCACCGTCCTAATATTTTAAGGGCATGGATGCATTAGTGAGTAAGGCAAGACCAACTTCAACAATGCTATGATACTTACGTTCAACAGAGCCATTTTGTTAATCAGAATGTGGACATGAAACATGATGAGTAATGTATTTTTTATGGAAAAACCATTGAGTTTTTCATATTCACCACCCCAATCAGTTTGCATGGTGATAATCTTTCTGTCAAACTTGCGCTTACCCTATTGTTGAAAATTAAGAAAGACTTGATAAACCATAGAACATTTTCTTAAGCAAATATATCCAAGTAAATTTTCTAAAATTATCGATAAAGCTTACAAAATAAGCATATTTCCCTATAGACAGAGGAGCATGACCCCATACGTCAGAAAATATTTGTTCCAAAGCAACTGTGGAAACACTAGTGAAATCATGATAGGATAACTGGTGACTCTTAGCCTGTTGGTAAGGATCCTGGTGGGAAGAAAAAAGTTGGGCCATGGTGTTGGCAATGAAGATCAGGTGCTGGAATGGCGATCTAGATCGGATCCTTGAGAAGAGACGTACGAGGGTTTTTTAGGAAGATCAACGCAGGGAATTGAATCCCCCATCAATGAAGAAGGTCCTGGTCCTGACGCTCGATTCCAGCGATCTGTTTCTTGGCGGCGGCGCAAATGGAACTTCCGACGGCGCCGGCTAGCTAGAAGGGAGAGAAAGGGCTCTTGATACCATGTAGAAATCGCAGGTGGAACGGGGTTGCGTGTTATATCGTGTGAAGAAAAGCCCCTCACATGGCTAATACAGTTTGATCTCGGACGAGCGAGATTTCAGATCTTAAAAACGCCTATTGGATTATCTTACATATCGCGCTTTCAAATAGCATCCCTTGGCGCGTGCTTACGCGCATTGCACTGGACGTTGAGGGTACATGGTAACTTTTCGTGTGCGAACAGGTCTGAACCGCTCGATCCATTTGTGTCCCGTAGGTCCTTCCCTCCGTCAAATGGACAGGCGCCGTTGGAGTTGCCTACACGGCTCGCGGGAGGTTCTATCGGTCAAGAGTTCACATCATTTAGTAGCGGTCCAACCACTGCACATAGGAGACTTTCGGCTGAAGTGGCGGATAAAAGGCACCCCGCACTCGGCTCCTGTCATCCCCACGCTCGCACGCACCACCATACTGTCCATACGTTACTACCGGAGCAAAGCAAGCAGAGTCATGTCGTCTCCGGTGAGAATTATCGACACGAGCTATGTGGATGTGACGACAACCACCAAGCCGCCACCGGACCCGATCAAGCTCACGTCGATGGAAGCTATTTGGGTGGCCTTCCCAGTTCTGCAGCACGTCCTGCTATTCGAGGATGCCGCTATGCCGCCCTTCGACGCCGTTCTCCAGTCACTCAAGTCCTCCCTCGCCGCGACGCTCCCCAGCTTCGCGCCGCTCGCTGGCAAGCTCGTCCACCTCAAGGACACCGGCGACGTCGCCATCAGCTGCTCCCCCTCTGACAGCGTCAAGTTTGTCGTGGCTGAGTCGTCAGACACCGACGTCCGCCGTCTGGCCGGCGATGAGGAGCACGACCTGCCCGTGCTTAAGCAGCTTGTGCCGGACGTGGACATGAGCGAGCTGCCGACAGCCGTGCTCGCCGTTCAGGCGACGCGACTCGAGGGCGGCGTGGCTGTCGGGCTGACCCTGCACCACGCCGTTGCCGATGGGCGGTCGTTGTGGACGTTCGTCGAGGCGTGGGCGGCTGCGTGCCGGGGCGGGGGCGAGACGCCGGCCACGACACCGACCTTCGACCGCTCTCTCATCAAGCTGCCCGACGACGAAGAGCTTGCCAGGCGCATCTATCAGAAGTTAGCGCCGAATTTACCTTTGGTACGTTCCTACAGAACTACGTTACATCTTGCGCGCTAAAAAAAATGCCACGAATTTGACCTTTTCCCGTACCGGCGCTCAGGTGACACCGCCACTGCCGCGCGAAGAAGACCGCGCGCGGTTCACCTGCCGGACGTTCACCTTGGACATGGCAGACATCCAACGCCTGAAGCAGCACATCGTGCATCTCGGCGAAGCCGACGGCACATCCCAGACACGCCCTCCGTCCACCTTCGTCGCCGTCGCCGCCCTCGCCTGGACGTGCTTTGCTCGGTGCAGGCAGTTTGCCCTGGACGACGACGTGCTTTTCCACTTCCTCGCCGACGTCCGCGCCCGTCTCGACCCTCCCGTTGACGTGGGATACTTCGGAGTGTGTCTCACCCGGTGCCTCGTGATGATCCCCGCGCGGGAGCTCCATGGCGCGCGCGCCTTGCTGGCCGCGGCGTCGGCGATCCAACACGAAATCCGTAGGATGAGCGGGGACCCGGCCAACTCGCAGAATCACTTGGGGCCGACTATAATGGACGCATGGGACCGGCTGATGATCGTGTCAGGCTCACCGGGCTTCAGGGCGTACGACATTGCCGACTTCGGGTGGGGAAAACCGACGCGAACGGAGTCGACCAGGATGAACCACGACGGTCAGCTGGCGCTGATGGGCGCAAGGGATGGCCATGGTGTGCAGGTGTCCGTGTCACTGCTCCAGCGCTCGCAAATGGATCTGTTCAAGTCTCAGTTCTTTGAGCTACTCGGTAAATCGAGTACCACGTAACTTTCTATTCGGAATTGCTGTGCAAGTCAGGACGCACGACGACTGTAAAAAAAAGATTAAGCTTATCTCCGTTATATACACCCATACCTTAATCATCTTATAACCTTTCCTGAACTCACCCTACTCACCCGTGTTTATTTTGAGTTTGAAGTTATATATCTTGTTTATCCTTGTGTGATATCGAAAATGCAACTCTGGCGTGCACGCGACACGTCCGAGCCGTCCATCCTTTCGAGATTCGGATAAGCCAGTCCACCAAGTTTCACGTATAAGCTCTGTATTGCATCTGGCCGGACTGTTTACTCCGTGTATCCCGCGACCTCGCGTCCATCCATCTGACACCATCTTCTCCCCACGACGCCAACTCTCTCTTCTTCCATAACTCCTGCCTCGCTTTCTTCCGCCTCTCTCAAACCATGGCCAGGAAAATCCTTTCTTCTCCCCACGCAGCCTCAGATCTAGCACACGCGACCGATCTGTCCGCCGTCGATCAGATCGCCATTGAGGGCGGCAACCCGATTGTGTTCTTCTCCATGCCGGTGACCTCCATGGATTCAGATGAGGACACTGAATCTAATTCCAGCGAATCAGGTTTGTGAATCCTCGCGACCTCGTTTAACTTACATCCGACCAGATTCTTCCGACAATACTAGATCGTTTTCATTTTTTCCATGGTCTTTCAAGTTTTCTACTATGCGGGCACACATTCAGATGAATCCCTTAAGTTCTTAATGCTAATCCGTAAGATTCTATTTGGTCCGATGCTAGTCTGTTTTGGGGATTTTTCTCTGGATTCAGTGTTTTTAGCTTTTTTTGGGGATTTTCCTCTGTTTTGGTAAAATTTCCACCAAATACTACAAACCACAATCCAGACGTAACAATTCTTTTCGAACAATGCAATCATTACAGAATTCCTGATTCTACTTTATTGCTTGAACTAATGGAATATTTGAAAGGGGAAATGTAATGTGTGGAGAATACAATAAACTCATCTATATCGACTTCTATATTGTTATTTTGGAGATGGCCAACAATAAATTAGTAAACTTCAGTGCGCCAAAATTAGAGCAATCAATTATATATCATTCAAAGTTAGGACGATTATTTTTAATCAACGCTGACAGTACTTGCTAACATAGATGGTCTTGTATTTACACAGTTGATTAACAAAATACAAAAGACTTGTAAATGCATTTGTAATTATGGAGCGCCCCAAAAAAGTTTGACATGAGAGATTTATGTTTCATCAGGCCAACTAGAATATATATACCGCCAATGGGTTGGGTATCGGACGATTACGATACATCAAGACCAATGTTATAATCGAAAATTAGGATGCCATAGGAAGAACAAGAATGCTCACGTCTCTTCTTCAACATCTAAGTGTGGGAGATAGTCCTCGTATGATTCAATTGGGGGAGATCGAACAACCGGTAGAGGAGTGGTTGAATCCAAATTTCTGTGGACAGAAAATATATAAGTCAACCTACAAATCCAGATCTACGGTGGGAGAAATAATGTTAGTGATTGTGGACTCTTACGTTTGAGCTATTGACGGATCAGCAGCCATAAGGAGGTCCATGTAGCATCCACCACCATCTCCGGCTAAAAAATTGGGAACTGCGGGAACAGAAAATGTAAGAGACCAAAAGGTCTTGAAGATGCAGAATTTTTTTTTGTCCATTGTAAGGGCGAGGAATCAAATGAAAGCAACACATTACCTTCCGAATCTAGATAAGAGGGTGCATCAGGAACCTCCATCTGGAAGTTCACAAAATAGAAAGATCTTCACCAAGCACAAACGGGGGGAATAGGATATTCGCCCTTCATGCCCTTGCAATATCTTAGGGTTCCATAGATCTGAAGTTCTTGGTGAAAGAAAGAACGAGGAAGAAGAAGCAGGGCCTGGTCAGGGATTGGGACGGGAAAGAATAAGAGGACAGGGAAGGACTATTCAAGACAACCCTGTCAGTGTATCTGACATGTATCTGACAAAAAGCAGCACGTATAAGATGAATTGGTGGCCTGATAAAAAACTGCACAACTCTGCTATGCTGCTGGGCCCACTCCACAGCCCCGAATCTCCAGAGCCAGGCGGACGGTCGATGGGTGCACGCTACCTAGCGTGCACGCCAGAATCGCCGTTTTGTTGTGTGATATCTGTTGTGCTCATCTTATCTTATTTAGCTTATTAAGTTGTTGGTGCATTTGGTTCAGCCTAACATGTTTAGGTTTTATGTTTGAAAACTAAACGAACGGTGTAACTTCACAATCTTCACGGCCAGGTCCGTAATATTTTTTTAAACGCCTATTCGCCCCTCTCTCGGTGACATCTCGATCTTTTACCAGTATGAAAATTGTACCATAGGGGACCGGTAAGACCAATAGTTACCGGTAACCTCGAAATACTATCTACATAGATTCAAATGATATTTGGTAAAAGTGCAAATTGCACAAATGCACACAATTTAGGTTCGGGATAACATAAACACAACTTTTGAACTTTGTGACAAAAACCCAAAGTATTGAGCCTAATTGTAACGTGTACACCGAATCTACACATAGTAGTCCATTGGTGTCAAAATCCAATTTTGTCTATTATTATATTTATATAAAACGTAATAGGTACTTCCGTGGTAAAAAGGGCCAAAAAAAATCAAGATCTATATTGCACGAAATTTAGTCAAACAGTTATGTTTCACCGGTACATCAGCACATGTCTCTGTATACGCACGCGGCTGCTGGATGAAAGTTTTACGGGGGTACAGGACGGTAGCTGAAACAGGTGCCCAGCGTCACAATCTAGAACACTGTTTGGTACTACGCCGAGTGCTCGCGATCACGCGGGAAAGCAAAACCTCCCCTAATCGTCTGACAACGACCACAGGAGTCTTATTGGTTGCTGCAAAGTGGCATGAGGAAATCGGGATGCAAGCTCACACACAGATTGGGCGAGGACAAGCGATTGGTTTGTGACATGCGTACGAAGCAAGCAGGCCGGAGCTTCCTTGCTCTTGCTTTGTTCATAGACATTTCGAACGTGTTTGGTTATTCAGATCTCCGTTTCTCGTTTTTATCTTTTGGTCGGCTGGATGCTGTATGAATAAAGATTTAACTTGGGATAACTTTAGGTTTTTGTTTGATTCCTCGTATTATCGTCTCCCCCAAAATAACCCGGTGTTTAGTTCCTCGCTGCACACAGTAGACAATAAATGATATTCCTTTAATGTAACATACTTGATCTTAATCCTCTCTAATCTATCTAACTATGTTTCCATTTGAGATAAGTTGTGCATGAAAAAGGTGTCTTTCGATGTTATAAATCCATTGTAGCGAACAATTTGTAATTTAGTTGAGTGTTTGAAACGCTAAGTCGTTTTCCCTTTTAGAACTTTTTTGAATGAATTTTGTCAAATTTTCCACACGGTTTTGATCATTTAAAATTTCCTTTGAGGAGAAGCTTCATATCATCATTTCACATGACTTTGATGTTGTAAGTTTTTGTTTATACGAGTATATTTATGTGTATGTACGTACAATACAACAGTCTAGATCTACATAGTTATGTATGTCAAAACAAAAAAAACTCACAATAAGAAAGTTGTGTGATATGATGAGCCGAAGCTACACCCCAAAGAAAATTTCAAACGGTCGCCCGTATACAAAGACTTTTGCAAAATTCATTTAGAACATATAAACATGAACACGAAATAGACCCTAAAAGGTCAACGAAACTAGGAATCGATCGTCGGGATGGATTCGCAACATCGATTCGCATCTTTTTAATTTCATATACAACTTATCTTAAATCGGTGCATGATTTTATAGATCAGATTGGATTAATCTAACCATATTTGTGGAGGGTTTATGAGAAAAATGATAGCTTAGTGGGTTCCATGTATAGAGAAGAATTTGCAGCCAATGGGTCTGTCTTGTGGAAACGCCCTAAAATGCGTGTTCTCAGTGAACCAAGTTTTGGTCTGCTTTAAGAATTGTGCGATGCAACAATTTCATGCGAACCAGCTCTCCAAACTGCCCTAATTCTTCCCACGTCGTGCGAGAAACGGGCGTCGGCCCAAAAAAAACACGCCTTGCGTGCCCGTGGTCGCTTAGGGCATATTTGGTTGGTTGGGCTTAAATTTTTCGCCAGTTAGTTTGTTGGATGCTGCATTCAGCGAGATTGAGCTTGGACCAAAATTGAGGTATTGTTTGGTTTTCTTCATTTTTGTTTCCTGAAGTTCGGCCTAGTTGTTTGATTGCACACATTTGTGCGTTCTACCGAGATGCTGGTAGAACACCGTGTAGTCATCGTCGTTGTCGTCGCTCAGCGGCTGGGAGTTGCAGCCCTGTCCGGCATCGCTGCTGCGCCACTGCTAGGAGAGAGCCTAGACCCGCCCTCGTCTTTGTCGTCATCGTCGAGGAGGATGACGTCGGCGCCCTGATAGGCACGATGTCGACGAGGCTTGATGCGGCTCAGATCACTATAGAGCTTCGTTGAGAAACCCCAAGAGGAAGGTATGATGAGCACAGCAGTAAGTCTTCCCTTAGTTATGAAATCAAGGTTATCGAACTAGTATGAGGAAGAAAACGACTCCAAGGTGTTGCAAATAACTTGGAACCTGCACAACACAAACTCGAGACTTTGCCCCAACATACAGTGAGGTTGTCAATCTCACTGGTTTACTGAAAATAAATGATTAAACATATGCTGTGGAAGGTAATGGTTACTTACATAAAGTAAACAGTAACAATAAATCATGTAACAATGGTAAAGATTGGACAGGGGTCGATAGTTCACTAGAGGTGTTCTCCTTAATATAATAATATAACATGCTGGGTAAACAAATTACAGCAAGACAATTGAAAGGACTGAGCAAGGCATAACAATGCAATACTAAACATTCATGATCCTAAGCGATTTGATTGGGCATTACAACAATATATATAGATCGCCATCCAATTGCATCTATGACTAGTAATCCACCTTCAGGTTATCATCCGAACCCTCTTCAGTATTAAGTTGCAAGCAACGGATAACTGATTTAAGCAATGTGTGTAAAGTAAACAATACAATTATTTCATAAACAAGAGATTGTTGTTTTCTCCCAGTTGCAACATCACATCTACAACCTTAGAGATTTATGTCACTTCCCCAGATTCAATAGAGCATGAACCCACTATCGAGCATAAATACTCCCTCTTGGATTCAATAGCATCTACTTGGCCAAGATAGCTACTAGGAACAGAGAGCATGCAAGATCTCAAATAACACAGACTATGGTGCTATGGTGAAATCAAAGCATAGAGTGATACTACAAGTCAAGGACTAAATGATCATAGAGGCTATGGTGACTTGTTCATAGTCATGACATTGTGTGAGCATGTGCCAAGTCAACCCAAACAAATAATCAAAGGAGAATACCACAATACTATGCTTTTACATGCTAAAACAACGCATGATTCTTTTAAGACACACTAAGCAATCCCAATTGTTTGGAACAAATCATGCTACAACAGTAATCACTAAGAATAAGTTCAAAAAAACACCTAGCATGGCATGTTAAAGTCTAAGTCACAGTCAAAGCAAGCTCCTCTTGAACTATTTTAAGCAAGAACTTTCTACTCCTTTCCAACACCAATCAACTTATTTGAAATAACGCAGCGAGAACGGGGGTCCAAACTACTTTATTCAAGCAAACTAGACAAACTAAGCAAAGCAAATGAAAAACTAAGAAGCTTCAAGAACAACACAACAGTGCATGAAACAATAAAAATAAAATGTCTAGAAAGACCTGAGTTTTTTATTGATGAAGAAGGGGATACCTTGGGCATCCCCAAGCTTTGACGCGTGTGCCTCTTGGATATTTCTTGGGGTGACACTAGGGTGACATCCCCAAGCTTGATCTTTTGTCCATTCTTCATCTCATTACATCATTATCTCTTTACACGTGAAATCTTTCCTTCATACAAAACTTCACACAGTCTTCATTTGCAACACCAGTGTATTCAAAAGATAATAGACCCTTAGGATTTAGCTTTGGAACAGCAAAACTTTCACTAAAAACACAAGCTACTGTAGCAACTCCTTCAAAAATATCAATTTCTCATAAAGAACCCAAAAAGGAATTAATAAGAAGCAAATGCAAATAATGGTAGAAATCTGTCAAAACAGACCAGCAGATAGAAATCGGGTTTTTTGAAGACCTTCTGTTGCTCAAATCAAAAAGTGTTGAACTAACTAAAGTTATCTAACATACTGGGGGATTTATTCGTAAAGTTTCAGATCAATATGACTTACATAGACTCCTCACGAATTTTTATGGTGAAGCACAAAAATCTGTTTTGGGACATCAACTCCCCAAATCTTACTTCCCTCTTATTAGAGGTCATTCTTGGAACAAAAAGCAAACAAAAAGGATAAGGAAAGGTTATTACAGAAGTAATAACTTTCAAGACTCAATAAAACTATTGGGTTATCTCTCAAGAAGTACTTTTCTTTGACGCCTTTAAGTTAGGCTTGATAATTTGAGAAGATGCTCATATAAGAAATATAAATTAAAGAAAAAGAGAGCATAAACAAGAAAATACAAAACACATTTAAGTCTAACCCACTTCCTATGCATAGGAATCTTATAAAGAAACAAGTCATGAAAGCGCAAAGCAACAAGCATAGGAAAGCAAAACAAGTGCAACTTCAAGACTTTCAACATAAAGAGGGGAAACTTAATATTGTTGAGATACGTAAGACCATGTTTCCCTCTCTCATAATAACTTTCAGTAGCATCATGAATAAAATTAACAATATAACTATCATATGAAACATTCTTATCATGAGCCACATGCAGAAAATGATTATTACTCTCCACATAAGCATAGTCATACTTATTAATTGTAGTGGGAGCAAATTCAACAACATAGCTATCACTATTATTCTCATCACCATAATCATCAAATATAGGAGGCAGATTGTAATCACAATTAAATTTCTCCTCAATAGTAGGCGGACTGAAAATATCATATTTATCATTGTAATCATCATATATTGGAGGCATGGTATCATCATAAGGAATATAATAGCTATCTTCCAAAGTTGGAGAACTAAAAAGATCATTTTCATGAAAACTAGCTTCGCCAAGCTTAGACTTTTCCATAGCATTAGCAATAATGGCATCCAAAGAATTTATACTAATAACATTGCTATTAGCATGCAAATAAAAGCTTCATAGGTTTTTAAATTTTCTCTTCAAACACTTCATGTCCTAACTCAAGATAAAGTTCTCTAATTTTTTTGTTATTTTCCATTAAGCCTAATTAGTGAAAACAAGAAACAAAAATACAAAATTGCAGAATCTAAAGGAAATAACTTCGAGCACTCACACTGGAGGATGTGAGTACTTTTTACCTTACCTCCCCAACAACGGTGCCAGAAAATAGCTTTCTTGCTTGTTGTTGCCATGGGGTAACGTGTGTGAATGCCTTTTACCTTTCCTCCTTGGCAACAGCGCCAGAAAATAGCTTGATGTCTACGTACTTCTATTCTTATAGACAGTTGTTGGGCCTCCAAGTGCAAAGATTTGTAGAACAGCAGCAAGTTTCTCTTAAGTGGATTACCCAAGGTTTATCGAACTTAGGGAGGAAGTGGTCAAAGGTATCCCTATCAAGCTACCCTACAATCAAGATACAAGAAGTCTCCTGTGTCCCCAACACACCCAATACACTTGTCAGGTGTATAGGTGCACTAGTTTGGCGAAGTGATAGTAAAATATAAGTGATAACGGTGCCAGAAAATAGCTTCTGACTTGTTGATGACGTGGGAGAGACTAAAGGCGAACTGAAATAAAGATGGAACAAGCAAACATGCAATAGATTGTGGCATCCCGCAAAAACTGCTACTAGAAAATCGCGTTGTTTTTGTACATTGCATCATCATGACCGCATGCTCATGTCATCATGCCACATTGCATTTGAGCATCGTCATCATCATGCATGGTTTTTGTCTAAACTATTTTCGAAACGCCTAGTTTCGTTTTCTAAATACTCCCGTCTTTATTCAAATTAAAACTCGGGTCTCTGGAATATTTTGTTTTGACTAACCACGGTTTGCAAAGGCCCCGTTTAAAATAAATAAAATATTTAATTATTTTTAGGGGGCAGCCGTGCAGCCAATCCTACCCAAATCGGCCACCCCTGCAACAAAACCGGACCACCTGACCTTTTCCTACCTAACCCTATCCTACCCGGCCTCCCTCCACCTCACCCCGACCAATCCCTCCCTCCACCTCACACCTCCACATCACCTCCACCAATCTGGTCGCCACCTCCCTCTCTCTCTGGACCTACCCCACCTCACACCACATCGGTCCCACCCCACCGACCTGCAGACCCAACCTGCCTCCACTCCTTCCCCACCAACCACCCCAGCCCTAGGCGGGGCCCCAACCCGCCTCCCGCATGCCCCGCCTACCACGTGGCGCGCTCCTCTCTCCTCGCGATCCCCCTCTCGCCTCCCTCTCTCGCTTCACAACTCGGCCGACGCTTCCCTCGCTCTCCGCCGCCCGCCATGAGCCTCACCTCCATCCGCTCCCTGCCGCCTCGAGCTCCTCAGTGGGCGCCCACCGCGCCAGCGCCGCCCATCAACCTCACGTCGGTCGCCCACCTCGGCGCGGGCGCCGCCGCCACGCCCCCACGTCGGCCCCTCGCCGGTTCCCCTCGCTCGGCCAGACGCCTCTTCCTCGAGCAGTCCCGCGCCTCCCAGGGCCGCCTTCCGCCGTCGGCCCTTCTCCGACCCCGGCCTCTGCGAGAGCCGCCGCCCAACTCCCTCACCTCGCTTGGGTCCACGTACCCGTCGTCCGACCGCCGCTATGGCCTCTCTCCTCGCGCCGGCCCCGTCGTCCGTAGCCCCGACCTCCGCCCGCGGCCGCGCGATCCCTGGCCGCCATCTCCGACGCCACTCGGTCCTGGACCTCGGCGACGCCTCGAGCCGCGCCGCCAGATCCCGCCGTCCCTCTCGCCTGCTCGCCTGACACGGCGCCCCTCCGGCGCCGCCTGCCCCGGGCTCGCGTGTGCCTCCCGAACCTCTCCCTCGCCGGCGCCATGCCTCCCGAAGTCTGCCGCGGGCTCGCCTCCTGCCGCCACTGGCCTTGCGGTCACGCCAAGATCCCGGCGCCCTTCTCGCCCATCGGCTCGCCTCTGTAACGGTCTGGCAGCAGCGAGCCAAGATCGGCAAGATCACTAGTTGATAGTGATGGTTGTCAGGGAGGATGTGGTGGTGATGCGGCTGTGCAATTGCAGACGGCTAGAATAGCTCGAAGTTTTCCAAACCCCAGAAACCATCGGCGTTTAGACCCAAGAGGACCACACCGAGAACCCGCGGTACTTGGAGGACGACACCAGACCGAAGCGTCAAGGCCTCCTTCATGGAACGTCAAGATCTTCCCGATGTCAGGGCCTTCGATATGGTTCCAACAAGATCGCCTACACGGACATCAAGTTATCCAACCCTAGACCCCGAAGCCCGATCCCGGTGATCCAAAGGCCACGCCGAGGCCCGGATCCGAAGACCGCCAAGATAGTCACCGGAACGACAAGCACTTCATCATGGAACACCATGATCTCCAAACCGGAACGCCGAGTTCTCCATCTTGGACGTCAAGCACGTCGACATGGAACCGAAGGACGCCGAACGCCAAGCTCTTCATCTCGGACCCAGTAGCCCTGATCCGCACCTGATCCCCGTCGAACCCTGAGACCGAACCCCGAACCCCCCGGAACCAAGATCGCCGATAACCGATGTGTGATGCCCTTTCCAAGCCCCGTATTTTTATAATATATGATATAAACTTGTTGCATTAAATCATTCATGTCGCATACATATCTGTGGGTGTTTGGGGGTGTTTCGACGATTCACCTAAATTAAATATGAGGCCATATGCAGGCGAATCTAGTCTAATATTGGCTCCATTTAAAATTGTGTAGCGAACGGGTGACATGTTTTGCCTTGTTGAGACAACATTTAAATTGCGGGGTATCTAAACAACTTGAGCCTATTAAATAATTGTCGGGACCCCGGTTCCTCTTAATATGGCCTAATTGCATCGCATCTTTGCCATGCCATACATCATACATGCATCATGCCGATCTTCTGCTGTAGTATTAAATAGTGCATCCGGTGTTTCTTCTAGTGCTTTGCTTCTTCGCGGATTAGGCCGATGAGTTGATGCGAGTGTCGACCCGATCTTCGGATGAACCTTCGGCAATGTTTTCCAGGCGAGCATCTCCCCCTTTCTACCTATCTTACTTTTATAGTATTTATTCCGTCCTGTTGATCTATTGTTATCTGTGTTGCGTTGCTCTAGTTTTCGTACCCGTGATATCCCTTGCAGCCTTATATTGCCTTGGACACATCCTATTACCTGTTGTTTGGTAGATAGTTGGACTTGCGCATCGTAGTCGCTTGCTCAAGTGCTGTTGCGTGTCGTCCAGTACCACAGTTGTTGGAGTATTGCCGCATGTTTAATGTTGGAGATGATCATGGCTTTAATTATTGTTTAATAACTAAAATTGAAGTAGGTAAATGCAGAGGCACAAGTGGGCAATAGATGTTATTTGGTTGTTAACCGTCCACTTGTGTCCCGTAGGACCCCGAGTTCTTGACACCTGTTCCGAGATCGAGCGCGCTAACCATAGGTGGGGTGTATGGGCACCCCCATCGATTTAGTACCTGATTCCAAATCTGTCTTGGGGCCACAAGTAGTTTGGGGCTTTATTACTATCTGTACTTATGCCATGCTTTCTTGCTTTATTGACAGCGAGGAGCACTCTTATTTAGGTCCGTGACACGTTTATTTGTCGACAAGCCCGATCTCATTTGGGATCGATCGTTCTGCCGTCTCCACAAACCCCGAGTCTCGGAGACCGGCCGACTTGTTCGGGTAGCTTAGTGGGTGGCCCCCTTGCTTGCTTTGGTCCGGGAAGCGTCGTGTCCGAAACCCCGTCGACATACCGTTGGGTGTATGTTTTGTGATCTTGTACCTACCTGATCCGACAACAAGGGTGTAGGTGCGTGTGGAAACTTTGGTGCACCCCTGCAGGGTTAAATCTTTTCGAGAAGCCGTGTCCGCGGTTATGGACGACTTGGAGCACAGGTCTCGATCATAGACAACTATAACTACAGTTTACTGTTATAAATTGACTTGTATCTGATATGACTAGTAATCAGCTTCACTGCAACGGAATGGCTAAATAAAAGTACCAACAATGCTGGGTTTTGGGGTTATCCCATGCTAATTGTATCTGACTAGTAGGTGTTGCAACTACAACGGAATGGTTAACTAAAAGTGCTCACTGCTTATTATATCAGGATGACTATCTATACCTGACTAGTAATTGCTGCAACGATAACTGAATAAATAAAACTGCCAACGGTGTGAGTTCCTCGGTTGACTTCCTCGTTTGGTCTCGAGGGGGAAACACCGGGATGGGTATGTTTGGTGGTAGTATCAGGTTGGTTCCGAATAGGTCTTTCTTACCCCTCTCTGATAGCCGCTAGTTGTATCGAGTCTCTATAGGTTGTATAGTGCATGTTGCGCTGCCGCTCAGTCCACCATACCTATGTAGGCGAGGACCGCTGAATTCTAGCCTCGCTGTCTTGGCCTCAAGATCTTGCTCTCTCTTTTTCCTTTGCCCTTGTCGGCACCCTTTTGTTTAAGCAGGTTTTGAGATCGGCGTCGTTAGCGAGGTTACCCTTCCGGCTTGGCTGGCGGGGTTATGGATACCATTGGTTATTCTTGAGGCTCTTAGCCCCATTTGCATCTTGTCCGTAGTCGGACGTTGTACCATTTTCAAGGTGATTTGGATCTTTGTACTGTATATCTGCATTCTTGACTCTTTGAGTCGTCGTTGTATATATCTGTTTTGTGGGTTCCATCGAGGACTATTGTGTAATGGTATTACCGTTTTCCACCCGCGAAAGTGCTGGTGGCACCTTTGAATCGTTTCTATGCGGGTTTTGGCGGGATCGCTGAAACTTGCATAGGGCGATTCGAGGTGTTCTGAGTGGTATCGAGCTCAGTGATTGCGATACCCCACAAGTCCACTGTAGGATAACCTAGCTAACGGTAGTAGAGTGTCAAAACTATTTTTGAAAAATCGGTTGGATAGTTACGATTAGGTCTGATTTTACTCCTTACCCTCTGCTGCTCTCCTCTCACCTCCGCGTGTTTTGAATCCGATCTCTTCTCTCTCTTGAGTCCAGATTTCGTGGTTGGGTTAAATCGTACCTTTCAGGTTTCGCTTCCTCCTTTGGTAACGGTGTTGCTACATCCGGTCTTCATGCTATCCGAGGAATCCTTCGTGCGGTGGACTTCTCTTTGTTCCTTCGTGCCTTCCGGTGTTTTCGGCCGACGACATCATCTACGCCAGATCCAATGCGAGTGCATCACTCCTTTGTTCGAACCTCGATTGTCGAGATCTTGACCGATTCCGAGAATGGTTGCACGCTTTTCTACTGATTGTGCAGAGTAATAGTTTGGGTGCGTGATGGATTTGCCCCCATGCCGACTACTCACTCTATTCGCTTGTGTACATTGAAGTGGATGAGAATGCATCGGTTCCCTCTTTCCATCGAAGCTAGATGTGGCTTTATTTGTTGATACCTCTACCTTCGACCTTTTGTTCCCGGAGTGTTCCCTCGACGATCACGGACAACGACCTCTTGTTAGTGGTGTCGCGAGGATCTACACGATGCGAGAAGATTCAGATCGCCGCCCTTCTTCCCGGTACCATGAGGCGGATCTCGAGGGCGAGATCCATTGTTAGTGGTGTCGAACTGTGGCATCCCGCAAAAACTGCTACTAGAAAATCGTGTTGTTTTTGTACATTGCATCATCATGACCGCATGCTCATGTCATCATGCCACATTGCATTTGAGCATCGTCATCATCATGCATGGTTTTTGTCTAAACTATTTTCGAAACGCCTAGTTTCGTTTTCAAAATACTCCCGTCTTTATTCAAATTAAAACCCGGGTCTCCGGAATATTTTGTTTTGACTAACCACGGTTTGCAAAAGCCCCGTTTAAAATAAATAAAATATTTAATTATTTTTAGGGGGCAGCCGTACCGGGCCAATCCTACCCAGTCGGCCACCCCCAGAACAAAACCGGACCACCCAGACCTTTTCCTACCTAACCCTATCCTACCCAGCCGTTCTAGAAAGTGTATAAAAATACCTTAAAATGTAGACAAAACATAACCAAGTTGATACTAAACAAGCAAGGATCACTAAAAAATAATAGATACGTTTATGACGTATCAGGAGGAAATGGAGGAGAGAAGATGGGTGCTCCGAAGACGGCGAGGCTGACCGGTGTTTACAGCCATTTCAAGAAAGCGTGACGAGGACGAGATGGGTATAGCAGCGAGAGAAGGGAAATAGGAAAATGTGGAAAGACGGGCCGGCGGTGACGCGCTGTTACACTACCGCGTGGGCGACTGGGCAAGCTGCCATTGCCCACCAATCCAATAAGAAGCCGAGGCAAAGCGATGAAGACCATTTCAAGAAGCCCTGGATTTGGCTTTATTTATAAAGCGGAGCGAAAGCCTATTTCGAGAAAAACGATGAGGACGAATTGTTGTTCTCCCAGTGACAGGGCGGGGCCACGAGCGAAAAAAAAATTCCAATGTTTTAGCTTCATCAGGCATTCACAGGCGACGCCCGGCTCTTTGGGTTCGGCTTAGGAATGCCGATTAAAGTTAGACTAAATCCGACAAAAAATCGGATCAAAAAATACTATGTACTACGCGCTCTTATCAACTGGGAGCACGGGATGACGGCTCAAACACAGGTCCGACGTCGCATTCTGAAACACTGATTGGTGCTACAGTGAGTGAGCGAGGGAGAGAGCTCGCAATCACGCGAGAAAGCGAAACCTCCCCTAATCACCTGAAAACGACCACTTGAGTTGATTGAACTGCCCGATATCTTCCAAGCACTTTTACACGCAATTGCTCAGACCCGGGCACGGGCAGGTAAAGCGCACACTCAATCGCCCTCGGGTATACACGCATCCTCATCGACAGCGACCAATCCGGACCGGAGCAACCCATATGCTTGTACTCGTACTATGCCCCTATCCCTCTCCACGACGACACGACGACACGCGAGTTAAGTTGCCGTGGCAAAATTGTACTACACTACTACTTCACCGTGTATATGCAGTTGAGAATTACGGGATGTACACCGCCGGCGAGACGTCTCAGTTGCCATCCTTGCTGCACAGGAGGATTCTCGATAGAAACAATCAATCAAAAGTTCAAAACGAATAAAACTTGTTAATCAGCAGCAGCATCTCTTGCGGCTTGAAACGTACAGCAAAGACAAAAGGGGGCCGGGAGCCATTCATTTTTCACACGGGATCAGGATGTATAAACCCGATCTCCACCTACTAATCCATTAATTAAACCGAAGGAAAAGTTCAGCGCCACGACACGAGCTTATCCGGGCCAGAGCACACCGGAGCAGCGCGGATCAGGCCTTGCGTCGTCGTCATCGGCGGCAGCGGCGAGGTCAACGGCTGCACCTTGAGGGGAGGGAGGAGTCCGAGGAGAGGTGGAGACGACGCCCGCGAGGCCGAAGAGCAGGGCGACGCCGGCGACCCACGGCATGAGGAGGAACCCGATGGTGAAGGTCACCGTCCCGCACAGCATCAGGGCCATCGACGCGCCCAGGAGCATCGACGCGGCGCCGGCTGCCGACATGCCGCCGAGAGGGCGCCCGGGCCCGGACCTCCGCGCGTCGGGCGGGGCAGCCGCGGCCGCCGCGGGCGCGATGATGGTCACGAGCAGCGTGCAGAGGTCGCGGATCAGCCGCGCGTCGTGGTCGCCGTGGGCGCCGCCGGTGGTGGCCTCCTCCATGGCGAGCTTGCGTGTGGCAGGAGCCTGCATGGTCTTGTCTTGGCGAGGACGGCTAGCACGCGATCGAGTCGAGCAGAGCAGTGGAGCGCGCGAGAGAGAAGAGGGATGAAGCGAGGGGGCAGGGGAAGACGGACGAGTGGAGAAGGAAAGGGAAAGCGCGGGCGGAGAAAGGGCTTTATAGGCCCCCCACGGCCCAGTGGCTCGCGCATTTTGCTATCCAGTTGGGGGCCCGGTCAGCGTAACAGTCCACGCACGGCGCCTAACGAACACCCTCCCTGACCACCGACCCCGTAGCCTGATCGTACACAGACACGCGGGACCAACCACTTCCGGGCCCACCGTCAGTGAGAAAGACAAACATAAATGCCGCCTCGGATTGGTTGGCTGGGTGGGCGTCGTGGACGAGGCGATCGACATTCCGGATAGGGCAAGGCGGGTTAAGAAAAGCTGCACGCGTCCTCCGCCGAGTCACGGCTGCATATGCGTATCGGCATCGGCCACCGGCGTTATCCATTTCCTGACAGGTCGGCCCAGGCACGCGGCGGCGGGAGACCGGCGGTGTGTGTGTGGCTGCGGAATTTTCTGGGATCACCGGCGGGCCGGAGATGGAACTGGTCCACGTCGTCGCTGAGGTTCCCGAGAAACGGAAGATGATGGCCGACGGAACGGAACGGGAATAGTGGGCGGGGGTGACGTGCTGCGGACTGCGGAAGTTACGAGACATGGCGGGCCCACATCTTTTCGCTTTATCTTTTCGATTCAAGGAAACTGAAATGCATAACTTTCGGTTCATGGTCACATAATTCTCGAGAGCACCGACCCGGTATGGCAGCAGGAGAAATAGAATTTTTTTGAGAGAGAAGGAGAAATGGAAATTGAGACGCGGTGCAGATCGAAAAGATGAGACCGTGGTGTATTGTGAGTTTGTGATGAAAGCGATGTGCTTTTCGCCGGGTATGGAGGACGAATGGTCTGATTCGGTTGCGACGACGTCCTACTACCTGAAGATTTGTTTACAAATATGACTCCCTGCAACTTCTTATTGCCAAAACTAACCTCTTCTCAACTCTATTGCCAAAAATAACCTGGCGGAAAAAGAAAAAGGATCCGCGTGTAACATTCCGCCACAGCGGCTGTCGGAGCTAACCTCCCGCCAGCAAGAATGGCGACAGGGACATACCGCCTGGGCCATTGGCGGATGGTGGCTTCTAAGCTGTCATGAGAACAACTCCTAATGGCATGCACTGATTAAGCTCTATTGATGATGGCGAGCAGGAGACCTGCAGTGCCCTTGTGGCAGCTCTAGTGTATTTTGAAAGGAATAAGTTCTAGGTAGATACCTATCATAGTTATGTACTACTAGCGGTTAATTAGACTGAGGCCAAACACAAGATAGTAGGCCTCTATCCTAGACTAATTAGTAAATACATGCTTTAATCAGCTAAAGATGGCAGCCGAATTTCTTCAATCAACGGCCACGTAGCCTTCCGCCCTTGGCAGGGGCGGGATGTCCTTCCCGCCAGTCCCCATGGCGGGAGCTTAGCTCCGCCAGCTGCTGTGGCGGGATGTTACATGTGTAACTTTTTCTCTTTTCGCCAGGTTATTTTTGACAATAAAGTTAAGATGGGGTCAAATTTAGCGATTAAATACCTGGCTAAATGTGGATCTAAGTATTTAAATACCGATATATGATGGAAATATACTTAGAGGTCGTTTGGTATCCATCATTTGGGCCTGAAATCCTGAAGTTCATTTTGCAATTCCATCTCCATGTTGTTTGGTTGGCATGGAATTGAGCTGTCATTTCATTTGGCAAATCCATTCAAATATCCCCGTGTGTAAACCTGATTCATATCTCAGACCTGTCATTTCCAAATTCCGATGGCAGCCAAACATGTGAGTGTTTTTGAAATCATAATATAAATAAAATGAATACCTGGATGCCAAACGACCTCTTATATTTCAAGACAAAACAAGAAAAAAAATAACATCAAAGAAAAATAAAAGAAACACCGAAAACCGGAGAAGTAGGATTCACTCAAAGACGAGCGAGGAAAAAAGTGACCCAAAAATATGGACCTAGTCGACATGGTACATAGTGTACGTGCCACGAGTATGAAGTGTCACTAAGAGCAACTCTAGAAGACCCTGCAACCCGCGATCCTTAAAACACGCGGATGGTGGATACTGAAAACTCATTATGTGGACTTAAAATGCCTCACGCAGTTTTAGACCCCCGCAAGGGAGCATAACAAAGACAATCTCCAATACGCTTCTTCACGGCAGCCACCTTCACCCTCGATTTCGGGACCCTACCTTATCTCTTTCCCCTCTCCCCGCCATCATGTTGCTTGACCGCCGGCCAAACTGGCCGACCTCGCCCGGCTTCACGGTAGAGGCGGAGAGTGCGACTCGGATCTTTTCTGTATATACTAGCTGAGGTTCCGCTTTGTGCCGGAGTTTGGCGTCCGCCGGGCGGTATCTGTCGAGTTCCTCGGCCGGAACCGATGGTCGCGGCCGCTTCTTCAGCTGCCAAGACGGCAGAGCGGAAGTTCGTGGGCTGCTTGTGCCCCAAATAAGGCCATCTCTTGGCGCTGCTCCAGGCGTGGGAGTCGCCGTCTTCTTCGCCGTGGCGGCGAGGAAGAACGGCGACGGCCTATCGATTGGAGTTCCCGCCCGCAGCCTCCTTTGTCTGGTCGTTTCAAGACAACGACCGCGGCGGTCCTGCTCCTCTCGGTGAGGCCTCTTGGTGGGGTTTCTCGTGAGTTGGGGAATGACCGAGCTGCAAATAAGTGTGGTGCCGTCAAGCCGGGCATCCGCCGCCGCTTCTTCTTGCCGACCGGCCATGGTGGCGGGGAAGAGGGATGGAGCGTGATGGTGCCTTTGCCCGTGGAGATGGAGTTGCCGCCGCTTCTCGCCGCCATGGTGGCGGCGAGGAGAGGGCAAGTTAATTCCATGTTCTGCGGTATGAAGGCTTGAAGATGGCGTCTTGGAGCAGCGCCTGGCGAAAGGCGGCTTCGCTCGAGCCTTTTTGGTTCTTGTCTCTTCGTGCTCGCTCTGGTTGGAGCTTGCTAAGAAGGCGGCGCCACCGTCTCCGGCCAATAAATTAGCGCCGTGGTTAGGGTGAGGTGGGGTAGCTCTGCAGTTTCAAAGCTCTGGCCGGCCGTGGTGGCGAGGAGGAGGCCGATGCAGCGGAGCTTGTGCGTGGTGTGTTTTCCGGACCGTGGTGGCGAGGAAAGGCGCGACAATCCCTTCTCTGTCTGCATGTTTGGGTCGTGAAGGTTGGCTTCGAGTTCCTGCTCTTCTCCCGGGCCGCGTGGTGGCGAGGAGAAGGTGTGGCGTTCCTCAAGCTCGGGCCTTACGCAATTCCAAGCTCGCTTCATATGGGTGCTATGGTGTGTTGCGATCTGCGACTCGAGATCTTTCTTCGCAGTGGTCCTTTGCGGCGGGCTGCCGGGTCACTGCTGCCCGCCGGCGGCCTTGGGTTTCAACCTCCATTGGAGGCCTTACTCAAGCTTGAAGCCGAGCTCGACGCGACTTGACACGACAAGTGGTTTGTCCCGCCGTCAAGAAGGTGGCGGCTTGCTTCTCCGGCTCGGAAGGCGAACGAAGAGACCACGACCGCCATGGCCGGAGGTCATGGAGAGTGGTGGAGGCCCGAGGACTTGATTGCTTTTATGTTTTAGTCCTAGGGTGCTTTTTGTAAGTGTTAGCCAGCCTTTCTTTTTGCCTACAGCGGAGTTCTTAACGCCTGCCTAACCGTAATTCAGACCGCCACGCTTTATTAATTTGCCTTCACCGGTCCTTCTGGGCCCTTTTACCGTTCAAAAAAAAAAAAAAACCCTCGATTTCGGCACACGTCCCGTCAGGATCGCCCTCCCATCGGGACCCGTAGCGCCGACCGGGACGACATGCGTCCCTTGCTGCTTGCGTTTGCCAGCCACGGGGATGACATCGTTTTGGGCGGCGGGACGACAGCGAGCTGGGTGCCGATGGGGGATTGCGGCTGCGGATCAAGATCCAGGAGCGGCTTGCAGGGTTGATTGGACCGGCGCGACCTAGTCGGCGACCACCGACAGGTTCGGAGCGGCCATCGCGACATGAGAGGCCAGAGAGGGCGGGGCGACGAGATCGGATGCGGTGGGGAATCAGGAACTCGCGCTACTAAAACTTTCTTCGCGTCAGCGCCTAGCACAAGATAGGGTTCGCTAAAACTTTCTTCGCGTCAGCGCCTAGCATAGGATGGTGTTCGCGCTCAGAAAGCCCTCGCAACCTGCGTATGTGCAGGCTAGGAGGCCGAGTTTTTCAAGCCTCCAATTTCTTTTTGCGGATGCACATTTATGGAGTGTTCGAGCGGAACCTTTTTTTGGACCAAATCTGCACATTAGCGGTTATTTTGTGTATACGGCGGGTCTGCTAGAGTTGCCCTAAGCGGCATATAGGATTTCCTAGACGGCGGGAAAGCGGGAACTCGTGCTGCTAAAACTTCCTTCGCGTCAACTCCTATCACAAAAACTTCCTCTGCGAAAACAGCTAGCATGGGATGGTGTTTGCGCTCGGAAAGCCCTCACAGCGTGTGTATGTGCACGCTAGGAGGCTGAGTTTGTCGAGCCTCCAATATTTTTTTGCGGATCCACATTTATGGAGTGTTCGAGCGGAATCTTCTTTTTTCGACTAAATTTACAAATTAGCGGTTATTTTCGTATACGGCAGGGTCTGCTAGAATACCTGGTTGCTCTAAGCGGCACATAGGATTTCCTAGGCGGTACATATGGTGACCAAGGGTCGCCTTAAATACTGAACATGCCTCGTCTGCATCCAGTTTTGTTGGTTTGCTAAGCCCATTATTAGTTATACGCCCTCTTGTCCTACCAAGATGGATCAGCATGTCCACTCGGGCTGCAAAGCCTTTTCTGGCTTCTTATTTGGTGGAATAATTGACTTTGTAAGGAAAAATAACAGAACCAAGCCTGCTAGGCCCCTGCAGTTGGTTAGTTTAAAACTCGTCGAGTTTGTCCACGATATGGCAAAATAAATAAATCAAAAGAAGTATGGCAAAACATTAATGCAGGGCTGGTTCTGAGATTTCAGGGGCCGGTGCATATATGAGATGATAAAAAAAATATTTTCAGTATATTTCCAACTATAATATTTATATAAAAATAACAATGTTTATATGATACTTTAAATTTTTTTTCGAAAATTCTTAAAAAGCAAAGTCCGTAACGATGAAATCAATATCAATCTCGTCCACTAACTTCTTCTCGATGCATAGACTTGCCAAACCATTTAACTTCTCCCACAAGAACTAGAACCAACTCATCAGAATTCCTCAAAATGCTCGTGTTGCTCTTCAAAAATTTATGAAAAGATCCTCTCTGCGATTCTATTAATTTCTTCTCTTGTTCTCTCCTTTTTCTTTTCTGAGCACCGGATTCAGGCGCCATAATCAGTAAACCTCGGGCGCTATAAACAAGAACAAAAATCACGTACTAAACTACTAATTAGAATATGAACTAAAAATTAGGGCAAGCACAATCAGCAATGGGCTAGGCGTGGGCGGCAACCCGCTAATCGATCGACGATTCAATCTAGTTCAGGGACAGGAGGCAGGGAGGCGGGGTCGAACCAGGCCACCAGGGAAAACACGGCAAGCGTCGAAGCAGGCCCTGCGTCAACCGGTCGACGCGCGACAACAGTCCTGGGGCGTGGGTGATCGTCGAAATGGGATTGTGGGCGGGCGGCAGGCGGTGTCGATCAATGTGTGATTCCTGGATATGCATTTGTCCCTGGTTTCTTCGATCGAAGAAGCAACGAGTAGGGCCAGGCGGTGCGATCAATGCGCGATATGCGCCTACCGCTTGGGACTGGGAGTTGTCGAGTTGAGGCGTTCGGTCCGGCGTTGTGAGCCCAATATAATTTTTTGATGTATATTAGAACTACATTTTTTGGGTCCCTATTTTTTAGGCCCAGAACGGTGCAAGCACCGCTGGTTCCCCCAGGGCCTGCATGAATGTTCTTCTAAGAATAAAATGTGTACTCTCTCTGTCCGAAAATAAGTGACTCGGATACATCCCTCCGTCCGAAAATAGAAGTGTATCCGAGTCACTTATTTTCGAACAGAGGTAGTACTATACTTATATATAGACACTGATTAAACAGTAAGAGGGCGATTTATGTTAAGGAACCACCAATGTCTATCAAAGACATAAAAAAACGAGAGCTCAAATAAACTAGAATAGCTCCCCGGACTATTTTCGACAGTTAACAGGAACACGTCGACAATACAACAATACTAGAATACACCCAAATGACCAAACTAGGCAGAAATTCATGAATTTAGTTTGTCACCCTCCCAACAACAGGCAGGGCCGGCTCTATGTTTTGCGGGCCCCTAGTGCGAAATCGAAGAATGAGCCCCTAAGTTATATATATATATAGAAATATAGATATATATGTATCTAGTTGTACTTGCAAACTATTAAAAATTAACGTCCAATTATACATATATTCTTAGTCTCAAAATATAAACTAATATTTCCTACTAGTTTTATCACGTTACAGCTCAAAGAAGATATAATTTCAATGAGTCTGCTGACAATAATGCTTCATTGCTTCACAAAAAGCTTCTTGAGCATTTCTAAATGCAAAATCATTGATTACAATTTTAAGATCAATTTTATGCAAGATACGAAAATATCGTTTGCGCTAGACTTAATCTCTCGCTTTCTTTTATTCCTTTCGCAGCGCTAGACTTATGTCTCGGTACCATATCACCTAAAATACATTATACGAAGAATTAAAAAAAATCCTAATATACTTTCATATAAGTTTGCCTAAAAGACAAGAAACAAGAATTAAAGATTCGGAAAAGATTGAATATACCACATAGAGCAAAGCCGGAGTGTCGAATTTCCGATCGAGAATTGAGGCGGCCGGAGATCCATCGAGAGAATGGGGACTGGCGATGCGAATATGTGATGCCGTCAAACATCGCCGCATAACAGAGGCATATTGAGACATAGAGGTGTATGCCGTAGTACGCAGAGATCGAGGCGTCGAGTTCGCATCCAGGAAATCGACTGCCCGGGCGAGGCGTGTCCCTATCGATCACATATGGACTGCCTTCTAAATTCTAACTTCACGTTATCTGATTCTCTTGCTTGGCACGACTAGGCTATGTGCCTTTTTTAAAAGACGGGCAAGATATGAACTATACAGAAAAATTACGAGTGGAAAATTACAACATTCAACTTACCTGCTGATTATTTTGTCCTTGCTCTATGTCGGTGTCATGCTTAAAACGAATTAACTGTCCTATGCTATGACAGGACCCTGCCAAACCCATGACCAAAGTTCAGACTTAAATTAACCATAATCTTTTGGGAATTTAGTTTATATTTTCCATTGTTTTTGCAAATGTTCTAAAGTTCTCTTCGAGCGGCCGGCCGCGAGTGAAGCAAACCATGTAGTACACACACGAGCAGGGATATAAGCGGCGTGCCACTTAATTCCGCATAATATTATTTATCAATACTTTAGTTCAATAAAATTTGTTTTTTCTAAAAAAAACTAACAAGTTGAATAAATAAGACTTGCTGTCACAATTTAGCTTGCATTTACATCCCTACACACGAGCAACCGAGAGCTGCGCATGTTGCTCCCCGATCGAATCGTCCAGGTGGACGAGGTGCCAAGCTTCTTGATTTCTTCCATGGTGGAGGATGTATCATGTCAGTATAAATGTATAATTCATTTGTTTTACGTAAGTTAAGAAACATTTTATCATCTCATTTATATCAATAAGAAAGATTTTGTGTCACAATGGTTGATTGTTTTCAAATGTTCACGTCTCAACGTATCAGAAAATTTCTGCACCGTACTACTAGGCCACAGCGCTTCCTACACACACGCCAGTAGCCCAGTACATCGTCACTCGGCTACTGTAACACGCCCCAAGTTGGCATGTAAGCATGTACTGTGTGCTGGGCACTTGAGTGCCATCTTTTCACCGACAGACTGCACTGCTTTATAGGTGAATAAACAGCCGACGTTAGGCACGCTGCAGAGCCCGAGAGTACTGTGCAGAACACTGGCGTGTACCGAGGACAACAAAGAATCTTAGTTAATTGTTTTAGCACAAGTCGGTGCAAGTTTGATGTAAACAGTGACAAAATTTGGTGTACTGCTTTGATGTATCTATTTGTGGTGCTCAGTAGCTGCAGTGACAATAACTTTGTTTAAACGCTAATACGGAGACGGAGTAGTATTAACAGCAACCCATCACGAATACTAATCATCGGTTGAGTGTAAGTGATGTGGTTGTGTCCTGAACTCAAAAGACTAGGGATTCTTTTTTTTTAATAAAAGAGATTATGGATTCTAGGTTTACCGTAAGTCCCGCGAAATTCTCGTACTCCGTTTACCATGCCAGATTTGGTCAGGATGATCCTGGTATTTTTTTTGTGAATGAGGATAATTCTGGTATATCATTAGAAATTCTCTTATTATTATCTAGATTAAGAATCTCATCCATGGTAGAGGTTTTTTTGGGAAGAGCATTTGGAAGAATTTGAGAGTATTAGGTGAACAACAAATCCTCCCAACCCAAAACCTCTAGGAGATTAAAAAAAATTACGACAGAAGTAAACCGGGACTTACTGGGAGACGACCCACCGCATTCGCTTATTTACATCGCCTTTCGATCAATTGTAGTACAACTATTTTGAGACTATGCATAACTGAGATAAGACAATGTGTGCTAAGAAAAGTATATATCGATGTCCATATATCGTGGTAGGAAGATAACTCTATTTTTTCCCATTAAAAAGTTAAGGTTCGTTTCGATGCAAAAATATTTATGAAGTATTTGAAGAAAATACCATTGATTCTAATTAAGTAGAGGTATGAATTTTTTTGAAGTGTTTTTTGTGATAAAGTCCCATCGCTATTAAATATGTATAAGCACGACCTGCAAAAAAAAAGAAATTAAACACAAAGGACAGGGGTGGCTAAGGATGTTGCATTGGGACTGACATCGCCATCGTTGGAGGATTCAACCGCTACTGCAGTGAGTTCTGATCTCCCTCGGGAGGGGGATTCGACTCTCTCTTCGTTCGTTTGGAAATCGGTGAGTAGGAGTTTGATGACTTAATCATTGAGGAGATTGATGTGGATCTAGCGAAGAGCACGAAGAGGTTCGTTGTTGCTCAAGTACAGTGTTGCAAGGGTTTTTGTCATGAGGCCTTTTTTAACAGATAAGGGTTGTGGAGAACTCGGAGAGGGAAATCTCGATTTGCCCCGCTGGCATGAATCGATTTTTCATACAGTGTTTCTATCTTGATGTCTGGGAGAAGGTAATGCTCTGTGGCCCTTGGCTTTTTCGTGATTGGGCCATCGTCATTGCTCGATATGATGGAATCTCTGATATGAATACATCAATCTCGAATTCTTGCAAGTTTGCATACAAATACATAAAATTCATGAGGCTTACGTAAGGAATTTGTGGTCAAGTTGTTGGTTAACCGCCAAGCTAGTGAGGTGATTACTGTGGAGATTCAACCTTCTCATGGATTTAGAGGTGACTTTGTTCGCGTCCGCATGCAATAAGATGTGCCAAAGCCTCTCACACGGTTCGTTTCAATTTCTCTAGCGGGGAAAAGATCTGTGTTCGTGGTTGAAAAGTTGGGTTGTGTTTTGCGTGCGACTTGATCGGGCATGAACAGAAGGAATATAGTATCGGTGTGTTTGAGGACAAGGACCTACGATATGGAGAATAGATCCATGTCTATCCATGTTATGGTTGTTTCCCTTCCTTCCCTCGCGGAGAAGGGCGAGGAGGACGTGTAAGCACTCATGGTGGTGGCCCTAGTGCTAGGAACAAGATGTTTACAGGCCAAACCTATGGCTCCTTTTAAATAATTCTAAATTATTCCTTGGCCTTTCTGATCTCCTCCTTTTTCTAGTGCAATCATTTCTCTAGGCAAGAAAACACTTTGTTTTACAATGGGATTGAACAATTCAAACTTCCTTTGAATATTCCTCAAAATAAATTCGCATGACATTAGTTTGATCTCAATACATGTAAACTCTTTACTGAAGCATTAAACGGAATTTACTAGAAAAAACTCACTGAGTACTTCAATGTCATAACTCGTATGTTCTTATATATATAATGAACTTAACATCTAGTAAGTAAGATATTTCTTTTATATGTTCTGGTCCTTTTCCAAACAACACTTTCTACGAGGCTCATAGTGGACATATTCATGTCACTACATGATTACTCTACAAGTATTTGTTCACACACACTCCTGTGTTATTCCAACAATTGCATAATTATGAAACTCTTTTTATAATTACTATAACGCATTGCCACATTTATTTTAATCATTAGCAATCCACATTGCAGGGATCAAATGACATGGCTTTGAAAAGAACAACTTAGTCTCAAATCTTATTTGAACACTTTCAAATTTGTTCCAAAAGTCTGCACAAACTGAACCCCCTTATAGCTATTTAATCTTTAGTATAATTCACTAAGCGTTACTTTGCCATCCATCTATGCAGGTTCGTTGAACTTCATATATCTAATGTATATCTTCAATTAACTTAGCAATTTCATTCACAACACTTGTAAATTATGACTTAGTCATTTCATTGGAAAATTCTAGTATGCACAAGAGAAATTGAATTTCATAATTTTATCTTAAATAGAACTAGTGCATACAATTTCCACATGATTATGACCTGAGTCATATGGCGCCTACATCATAGGTGTTTGGCTCACAACATTTCAAACATAACAATAAGTGAAATTAAAGATTTTCATTCAAGCAACAAGATGATTAAGATAACGGCCTTAGAAGAGGCATAATCAATTACACACTTTCCCAAAACAACTGAGAGCAACCATTGTTCAAAACATTAAGAAAGATCATTTCTAAAACAAAACTCACAAACAACATTTATTTCCCTCAACTGTCATCTTGGGGCTTGACCTTGAGCGCTTCATCTCTAGGCCCCGGGACCGGCAAAGCAATCACCATCCTAATGCATTCTCAGTGGAACACTCCTCTCTAGTATCCCTCTTCTTGTACTTGTCCTGCATCATATGCATAGTTATTAGTATCGCACACCAAATACTTCAAAAGAGAATTCTGAATAGAATTGTCAATAATATTGTATAACTTTTTGTTGGGAATATGTCCTAGAGGCAATCATGTATGTTGTAATTCCCAATGTATTCATAAAGTTATTAAGAATACATTGTTGGTGTGGCATTGTGCCCTCCCAGCCTAGATCGGGCCCCTCGGGCCCAATCTGGGATGCAACGACGCCTATCAGAGATGGCAGCGAGGACGGGCCCTAGTAGGGGCAGGCGGTGCAACGACATTCTTGTTGCAGCAAGGCGCGCGGGAGGGGGGGTAGGTTACGGGCCTATATAGGACCGGCCGGGCTCGCCTAAGCCTAGTGTGCCCTTGCTGCTCTGTTCGGTCAATGACCACCTCATGGTGGTGGAGTTGGGCTCCTCCCGTGTGACGACAGTGCTATAGTCCCAGACTTGGGCATTATGGTTGCCCTCGTCTTGCGGGATTTTTGCAGGTGTAGATGATGAGACGATGTCGATGGTGACTCCAAGATCGTGGTGGTGCAAGATGGTGGGCGATGCTCTAAAGCGCCCTTTTTTGTGTGTGGATGGATGACATGGGTATGGCCTACAAGTGCCTAACGTTAGCCTTTTAGATTTGGTCCAACAGAAGCCCATGTAATTATCCACTCCTGATTATGAGGCCCACGAAGGATTCGGGTGGCCCGGGCCCGTGAAGGACACGACTTCTTGAATAACGTGGCTAGTTTTAGATAGAAAATTAAAAGGGTAAAACCCTATTCCGTAACCGACTTGACCTACCCCGGGACCTGGCATCCCCATATAAAGGCCAGGAGGGCGCGGCGAGGAGGAAAATCCATAACCCTAGCATACTCACCCGCCAGATCTCATCTGCGCATCCATGGAACTTTCGGCTTCGCCATCAATCAATAAAGGAGTAAGGTTTCCCTCCGGGGGCCCGAACGTGGGTAAATCTCGTGTCCCGCATTGCTTGTTTGTTAGCCGTCCCACGATCTCCAGCGTCCCCCTCTTCTCCAAAATCCAAGAACATAACAATGGGCATTGATGAATCGAACCCTCATCAATGGGGTTAGGGAGAAGTCCTTGTCAATCCGTTCGATCCTACCACGATGCCTCCTTCGGGTGGCGCCATTCCTTCTTGGAGGGCATCGCGGATATCCTCACTCCACTCTGCTAGGAGTGCCAGGGGAAACTCTAGGTCCAGTGCACTGGTCCGGGTAACAACGACATGTCGACGATGCTTCCCTTCTTGAAGGTGTTGTTTTGGCGCTGTGTGCTTTGATGTTCTAGGAGCATGGTGGAACAAATCTGGAGGGCGCATCGGGGTATTCCTAGCTTCGTCGATTCGTCGTTACTTCCATTCTGTTTTCTCTTGGGCATGTTGTAGCTATTGCCCTAGCATTTTCGTTTGTTCGAACTATTGTATCATGTGCTTGCTTTATTAATTAAGCGGGCGAAAGCCTATTTCGAGGAATTTGCAATCCTTGACTTCTTTAGTTAACTTGTAACGCTCGAATATACATTGATCCTAATAGAAGGAAACCAGTTCATTCATCATTTAGGCGGGGTGGGAATCATGGAACCTTCCTTTCAGCTCAGCAGTATGTCATACATGTGAGGATAAGGGTTTTAACCATGATCTCATCATTTTGTTCCTTGGTGTATCAAAGCAATGTGGCGATGGTGCAAGTGAAGGAGTGACGAGCGTAATCCTTCTCGATGTTTCTAAGAACAATCCTTAGCATGTAGACCTAGTCCACAAAACAACTTCCATTTGTATCCAGCTTTTTAGCGTCGATACTATAAGAAATGTGTTGATTAGTGACATTTTCTTAATGTCCATAAGGTTTTTGGTCATGGATCTACAACCAACCTATTTTGTCGAGAATGCCATATTTTTCTGAAATAATTGTCCTACGGAGCCAATTTTGTCAAGATCGAAGGACATTTGAGAGGGGGCCAACTAACCTACAATTCGTGCAGCTGGCCACTCTATGCATCACATGATCGTGCGGAGCGGTACACGTGCCCACCCCAACGTGCTGCCGCGTGCGCGACGAACTGCCATGCTGCTCACGCGACGTACGGTCACGCACGCCGATGAGTCGATGGCGTCATAGTACGCTACGCCGCGGTGCGTCATCTCTGTCGATCGAGCAGTAAAAAAAACGAAAGGCCCTAGGTGGGAGCGGGAGCCAATGCCGCTCGGGCGGGTGTTCACAGGTGTGGGTCCAACAGAGTAGTACTAAATAAAAGGGCAGGGCGCCGGCGAGAAGCCACATCCGACATCTGGACCCGTGGAGGTAGCGGCAGGGAGGCGGCCAAATGGCGACGCGCGCCTCCTCTCTGAGTTGGTCCGGGGCTCGCGCGAGCGGAGATCTGTGCGGCCTCCAGGCGTCGCGGGCTGAGTGGTAAGCTATCTTCTTCCTCGTCCGAGCTGCCTAATTTACGTCGGGTTTGTTGCTTCCATCTCTGTTTGCTCTGGCTATACTACTTCCCTTTTGCCTCTGGAGTCTGGATGCGTCCTTGTCCTTTCGTTAATTTGTTTGTCGGAGAAACCGTGTTCTCGTTCTTGCGCTAGTTCATGACTGTTGCTGGTTCAGATCATAGATCATGCCCGGCGGCGGCGGCGGCATGAATGAGTACACAGCTTATTAGGTACAGATCTCGCAATGTAGAACGCGGGTGCGCTAGTGGAGGACGAGATGAGCTCGATCGGGGTGCAATGTCGCGCGAAGGTGGCGATAGCTCGCACGGCAGCACGCCTGGTTCGTTCGCCGGGCCGGGAGAACAACGAGGTCGGGTGCAAGGAATTAATGGCGCGCAAACGTCGTGCGGTGCATGCCCAAGGGTGGCGCTCGCCGTCCAGCTGGGGGAACTGATGAGGAGTAGTGGCTTCGCTGGGACGGCGCTGGGGGAGGAGGACGTCGAGAGATGCTCGGTAGATAGATGGCGGCCGGGGCCCGGAGCCCGGAGCTGAAGCTGAAGCTGAGGTAGAAGATGCATGCAGCGGTGCAGCACGGCAAGATTCGCGCGCGCGGTTCCCCGTCTCGTTTTCACCTGTACTCCATGCGCAGCTCCCAGGGGCAGCCTCCTTGTCCCCACAGGCCAAGGGGCGCCAGCCCACCGCGGCGCCGCCGTGCAAAGCAATTTTACTCCTCCTCCTCCTCTTGCAATTACTACTACAACCTCTTTGGCGTTTCCGTGAGCAGTGACGCGAGTGCATAGTATATGCCTGATATGGACGTACTCCGTAGTAGTATTACAGTGATCGCTAACATGACGCAGCTGGCAGCAAGCGTACCCATGTCTGTCTGGTCGAAACGTACTACCCTTGCAGTCTGCAGCAGCAGCGCCCTGACGTTTCGACCCGCCAGACCCGCCACGCGCCCTGACCCGCGTGGGCAGCACAACGGCGGGGGTTCCCAAGCTGCACCTTCGTAGGCAGCAGGTGGCCCGCTTCCAGCGAGCGCTAGCCAACCGCTGGTCGACACGCAACGCCTTGTGCCACGTGTCCGCTGCCTATAAAACGGGACAGCGCCCAATCGGAGGCCAAATGGACATTCGCGTGCTGTTGCTCTTGGTGGTGTGGTGCAGCAGGTTCGTGCCATTCATCGTTCATCGACCTCTGCTCTCATCTGCTTCGTTTCTTCTTGCTTCTTTTGGAGTTGATTTTCCCACCCTATTCCCGATCGACACTCAAAGTCGGTTGCTGCTTTGGTTCCTTCTTGTTGTTTTGCTACTAGTATACAGTGTTGTTGCTGGCTGATGCTCATCATCTGTTCGTCCACACAAGTCACAGAACGACAACGACGGCCACACAGCGACAGGAGGCTAAGAGGAAGGAGGGGCATGCATCGCGAGCTTCCGCAGCCGGTGCGTCGCCGGCTCGGACGAGCTTTGGCCCAGCACGGAGATGCACGCGTGGCGCGGGGGCCATCGATCGAGCGCACCGCCGGTGACTAGCCGGGGATCAAACGGGAGCGGTTCGCGGTGTCAACGTTCATCTGCGGCCTCGCCCCATGCAGCTCCATCAGGTCTGTTGCTCGCTGCTTTCTTCCTTCTGCAAATACCCATCTTTTTTGGAGGCCTCTGCTTGACTGCTTCTATCACAGAGAGGACCTGCACGCACACCTTTTTTTTTTCGACAAAACGCACACTAGCTACAACGACCGTGCATGCCAACATTTCTGTAACAGGAGGCCGATTTCGAGCCCATTTGCAATTTAACTCTGCCTACTTAATGCCTGGGTTCAGATCTTGCTTTTTTTCTTTTGAGGGATGGTTCAGATCTTGCTGCTTCCTTTTTTATTCCTACTTCGAATATTTTAGCAAATACTCACTCCGTTTTGAAATCTAAGATGTTTTAGCTTTATGAAAGAAATGTATCAGGATCCATTTTAGTGCGTTAATTCACTCTAAATCTACACAAACCTACACATTTAAAGGGGTCCATGTGTACTTTTTCACAAAACTAAAACATCTTTTATTTTAAAACCGGAGGGAGTACAACATAAAACCGACCCAGCCCAAGGACCACATCTGCTGGTACTACTGGATTTGCAACCAACTTTTGGTACCAGCAAATGAGATCCAAAATACCATGGTTGCACAACCCAGGGTTTAAAATTTCGCACAAGCTTCGCGAAATTTCAATATTATGGAATCAAAAGCCTTTAGCTTTTTTTTTCCGCCTAATGCATACTAGTATATGGATATTATCATCTTCACCTACTTGAGAAGTAGTACCTGCATTAGGTTATAGATATAGTGCACCCACATAAAAATGATTTCCCATTCAGTTACATAAGACACAGGTGGAACACTGACTGTAGAGTTGACAGGTTCACATAAGAGTTACACATAGTCCTAGGAAGGCACAAGGTAAAACTACATGTTATGCAACAGATCACACACACGCACACACTGTTTAGCATTAACCCACGACCCTTTTATTGAATTCGCCACTTCTGTCTTATGTAAGCCCACTTCTGTCTTACATGTTATGCAACAGATCACACACATGCATGCACAGCACATTACTGCTCAAGCCCTTCCTTCCTCCTGTCCCCTAGGTCCATTGGAGTTCTCGCTGCTCGCACTCGTGCTTGCGCCACCATTTTGTTGCGCCAACATCTGCACTCAAGAACAACAAATCAAAGATGAAAATGTGGTGTATGGGGTGCTTGAAACTTAGTTTGGTATCTGTTCAGGGATTCAGAGGATGCAGTAATATCTTGGTTCCATAATACAAACTAAATAGCCCCATGGCTAGTCTTTTTATCGTTTGAACTCTCCTTTTTAGCGAAAATTGGCAGCTCTCCTGCCAGGTTTCGTTTGAAACCTTGAGTTCCCGTTTTCAGGTAACCGACAGCAACTGTTCTGATGTCTCCTTTTTGTGTGTCATTTCAGGCAGCCTGCAATACAAACGGGCTTACTGATGCTATGGGATAGGCTACACAATTCTCAGACAAATGGCAACAGAACCCACCCGTCGCTGTCTTACGATAAACAACTTTATCATTGGTATATCCTGATTTTAGTATATGGCCAGAAGATCTATTGACCTCTGCTATCTTGACCTCACAGAGCAGTTCATATATTATTTGTGTCTACTGAACGACCTTCCTCACAGGGCTTGCATCATTTTCGGCACAGAGGTCAGATCTATGCATATGCGTGTACATTACTTGGATCATATCCACACAAGTACAGTTCTATACAACCAAGATCTGTACGCAGTAGCACATACACCTTTATGCTGAATTTAGAAGATACTAGCTAGCTGTTAACTCCTGAGCTAAGCTGAAACTATCGAAGACAGCCACATGCATAGTGAAGTGGCTCATGAGTTTTTTTCTCTATATTACCTATCATGTACCAAGACATAAGAATTAATACTGCGCACATTCAGGGCCATTGTCTGAAGATGCAAGTACTTCACTGAACCGTAGTGCTTAAGAGTTGATAATCAAAATGGAAAATACATACCCTACACCATAGGTATATTGTCAAAAGACAATATATACTCAGTAGGAGGAAATTATTTCTGTCAAGAAACCAACATGGATTGGTATACCTAGTTAGACTGTAGAGACTAAGATGAAAGTACTTCACTGAACTTTCAGTAGTGCTTATAGTTGATAAAAATGAAAAATACATAACCTACACCATTAGGTAACAATATATACTCAGTAAATTCTCAAAACAAAAAACAATATATACTCAGTAGGTGGAAATTATTTCTGTCAAGAAACCAACATGGATTGGTATACCTAGTTAGACCGTAGAGACTAAGATGCAAGTACTTCACTGAACTTTCAGTAGTGCTTAGAGTTGATAATCAAAATGAAAAATACATAACCTACACCATTAGGTAACAATATATACTCAGTAAATTCTCAAAACAAAAAAAATATATACTCAGTAGGAGGAAATTATTTCTGTCAAGAAACCAACATGGATTGGTATGTTACAGCGTCTAGAGCTAGACTGTAGAGACTAAGATCATGGTAAAGCTGTGAGCTGCATAATTAGTAGAAATGGCCGAAAACAGAGCCTTTTTCTGATGACACAAGGGTGCAACAGGAACCAGAAACCTGATTACTTGATACAAAAGTTGATTGGAAGTGTCAGTAGAGCCATTTAAGTGTACCTTCTTGGATTTTGTGTTCCTCAAAGCATGTTTCAGGAGTTTCTCCAGTTTCTCTAGCTTATTAACATCTGAGTCATCAGCATCATTTTCAAGAGACCTGCAGGATCACACATAATCAGCTTTGGTCTAAACACAGTAAATTACACACTACTTGGAGATATCATGAAAGGACTCGATAGCTACCAGGAAGCAATATCTCTTAGCCTTGACTGTATATTTGAAGGATCTCCATCCTGGTTCAGGACCAAAATACCATGTCAGAGATATGTGAGTGTACATATATGCAGTCGTACAATTTCACTATCTTGGATACAGTATGGTATATTTACAACCTAGTTAGTTTATAAAACATAGATAGCTCATTTAAAGAAACTTGCAATTATTTTAAAAAAAAAATCCATATTTGAGTTCATTTGCTGGCTTGCGCACAGGTGGCACAATTACAAACACTTCATCATGCACAGCTCATTTCCATGGAAACTTCAGAAATATAGAGTGATTGAATTCAAGTATGATGTTGTGCAATAAGAAAAGCTATCAAGATTATTTTACATTGTTGCCACTTGCATCTCCTTCATTGGGGTTCTTTCCGGCTCCCGAAAATCTGTGGTATCGGTCATATGTATCTTCTATGCTGAAAACAAATGTTTCACGTTAATATCTAGAAACTTGCTGTACTTTTAAAGCTTTAAGGCTCTAACTAGAAATTTCAAACTAATTCTTAAGCACCATGGAAAAACAGTAAAATAGAATTCATTTGTTTCTTTTTTATAATTTGGTGAAGACCTGTATATAGGTCCATTATATCTCTACCACCACAAACAATGTCCACCTAGTGTAATTTATTAAGCTCCTATATCTCTTTTTCCTGTTACAAACCAACTTCCTTTTGACACTTGATTATTTGAAGGAAACGAGAGACTAGCCTTGAGATATACTTAAGCCTTTTTCTTAGCCTTCTTATTTCCTTTACCCCAGTTTCACATTACCATTGCACTTGAAACTGATGCAACATATTCAACGCAATGTTATCAGAATAAGAACAACAATTCTAGGTTCTTGCATTAGAAAATTGAGAAATCCTTTCTTGAAAAATAAATGACTAAATTGCTCTTCATAATCCATATCATAAAAATAGGGATCACACATACTTAAATTGATACGAAGATTTTAGCTAAATATCAAGAGAACCATAGTATTGGGTTAAGCTATGATTATGTACAAATGGAAAACAAGAAAATGTGACAGGTGTGGATAGATAACAAAAGTTGGAATCAACTATTGATATAACGCAAGTACTCCTCTATACTAACGGAGAGGTGTTGTACTTGTAGTAGGGGGTTGAAGAAAATGAGAACTTACAATGAAAATAATTTTAGAGAACACATGCAAATAGACAATTTTATCAAGGAAGGAATTTAGTGAGCATGGAAATATAATACCATGGTGTATGACTTTGCCATTCGTATAGAACCTAAAAGATTAAGGATTATTGAGTTTAAAAGTATACTCCTCTCTTTAATATGTATGTATTGATAAGCCAATTACTTTGTGCAATGATCTTTATATGGTTAATGTATCTTAGTATGCAATAGGTACTTTATTAATAGTGTTACTTTAGAGAATAAAGGTTGTAGCATGTGAATATGATTAGATTCTTTAATTTTAATTTTATGTTTTAGTCCTCTAAATTATTTGGCATAATAACCATTCATTAGAGACTACAAAGGGATGTATGTACTATTGTAGTTGTAGTGCTAGATACCACAAAAGACAAAGCGAGAATTCATTCCCTAAAAGAATACCCCTCCTTGGGCTCGAGGGTGTTTTGCCTCGCTCGAGGTGGTGCTCCGAACAAAGGAGACAATAATTCCTTGGGCAAAGTTGCTTCAAGCATCCCCTAGTGTAACTACCGAAGTTGTGATAGTAATCTTTTGCCATGGAAAAAAGCAATCTAGGCCATTGATCTATTCACTCCATTTGTTAGGGCTGACCATGTTGACCATTCTCCAATGCGACTTGGGACCCAAACTCAACTTCTCTAGGAAATACCTTACGCGGTTCAAGAAATAGGACAATACAGTGACTACGGTCTCCCAATCAAATGATATACTTCAAGATTCATCACATCAAATGTGTGGTTGAGGAGGAATTGTATGTTCACTACCTTTTCCTACTTAAGTATGCCTCTCAAAAATTGGACAATCAAACACAAAAACATTTGCATCACCCAAATGGACCGAATGGCACGAGACTTACTGGGCACTTTTGTTGCAAGGTAAACTCCAACAAGCCTACATAGGTCATGCACACGAACATCATGTAGTGCACTGCTTGAGCAAGCCAGGTCTTGGCAACCCTGAAGGGAAGGTCGTGAATGTGATAGGGTAGGAATTCCTAACCACAACAAGGAGACCGAGTGGAAGCATACTTTCTTGCACAGTCAACCACCACGAAAATATCCAAGGTGGAGCCATTAACTTGCCCAGCAGAAAGTCTGCTAATGAAGGTTCTCGCACTCGATCAAGTATATAATAGAGAAGTTCACTAGTAAAGTTGCTTACAAGGGCAAAGGGGCTTGTGAAATCTGTCGAGTAAAAAATACACATGAGGTACGAGCTTTACCGTCATTGAAGGTCTACCATAGAAGATTTTTTACAAGGGTTTGTTGTTCGCCTTTGTGGCACAATTTAGTCCTTTAGGGCCATCAATGGGTACAACATTCTAGAAGGATAAAGGAGGTGGATCCTAATCTTTAAAGGGTGTAGGACATGGATAACAATGGGTACTATAGTTAGGCATATGAGAAAACATACCCAAGGAGCTTCCTTGCCATTCAAGCTCTTGATTGAAAATGATGCCATGCAGTCGGGGCAGCTATAAAGGCATATTGCCCTAAGGTGGTCTTGCTTGGCAAAGGTTCCTCTACAATGATCCATGATAGGTACCACCAGAGCATGTTAGTACAGTATGACTTAGGGCAATATTGTATGCCTTTGCAAATCCTAAAGCACGTCATCAATCATACGATAGTTGAAACCTCGGGTCAACATGGGAGAGGCCATATTGTACCATCAAGCGGCTAAAGGTGTACAACATAACCCATGTATGTAGCCTCGATCACACAAAGGAAAGATCGAAGAACCATGCGTAGGCATGAGAGTAGAGCGTTAGGGGTTATACCTGTTGGACCATAACCTAGTAGGATCATCTATGGGTTGTGGCCTACTTGCTCACAAAAAGAATAAATACAACATGAAGGTGGCGTGTGGTTCTCCTTCGAGCCAAATTCCATGTTGTGCTTTAAAATATCCATAGGTATTGAGATGAAAACACACAATACTTTGTCGCCCATTAATGGAAATCTTCCCTAGGTTTTGAGCCTAGACTTAAGAGAAAATAACCTCTTACTCCCAAAGTTGAGCCCGAACTGCTTTAATGGTATAAGGACTTTCAAGAAAGGTTGATGGGGGGCTTTCTTGTGAACGTGTACGCTCCACCACAAAGCAATTATATGATAAGATATTGCGTCAGATGAGATCGATCACGAGATCCCTCCGCGTCATTAATTGTGCAAACATTGATTGAATTGAGTTGCGAGAACTGTAAACATGTGCACTATGCTTTAAAAGGGGGAATGAATGTTGGATCTATTACCTTTTGAAGGAACATCATCATTGTCATGGTCTAAGAAACATCATATCAAGGCAAAGTTTTTGATATAACCCCAAAGTTTCCCTCAAGGGACAAGTGTGAGTGGTGATTCTACGGTTAAGAGGTTAAGACGTCGCTAGTGACACTAACATGAGTGTTGAAGCATCCTCAGGGCAGAACACATGGTCATTATCGATGCAAGACTAGATTTCTCATCTTGAAAGAGGGCAGTCAAACTTGTGGAAATAATTTCTGTAGAGAATGTTTTAGATTGAACCCAAATTACTTGAACCCAAGTAGATAGCACCCATGGGAAATTTTCCACCACATCGTCATTAATATGAAGACCCTCCATTGCAAAGCCTCTCAAAGGAACACCCTAAGTTCGAGCATTGTCATTTGAAATTTTTAAGGATACAATTTGAAGAAACAAGAAGTGATCAAGTAGGCTTTGCCCAAAGTTTATGAGCATGCCATCATAGCTTCTCTATGTCGTCAGATGGACATTCATCTATAACAGAAGGTAATCTCCGCTCTATCCCTCGTTGGTCCCTCCTATTTCAATAAGCTCTTGATATGAGTTGAAAGGATTACTGTCTTTCGAGCATTGGCATTCGCTATAGCATAATCCTTCATCCTCAGATTATCATCACTAACACACGAAAGAAAAATGTGATCCACCTATGAACAAACATGTAGGTTAGATCTATCGTTCCTTCATTCAAACCTTTGGCGTACTTAATACGACTACTCTCTCTTATTCCTTGGTGAGCACAATATCTTATGAGATAGGATGATTCAATAAGCTTCAATTTCATATAACCAAACAAGAATCAAACCATAATACTATGTAGGATGACTTTGAAATCCTTTGACGAAATATTAGGACCCTTTGACTACTTGCTCAATGGCACCGAGAGAAACCTCATACTTCAAGGCATGATTGTGGGAGTGCTTGCACGAAAGCGGTGACCTATCAATCTTGCATGTCCTATCAAGGTGTCCTAGCTAACGAACATAAAAGTGGTTCAAGGCTTTGTCAAGTGGTCACCATCTATCCTGTTATTTATTTTCTCTGACACATCCATCCATGCAAGATCATTATGTCAATGGAATGTTTCAACTCTCATGCTCCTTGTCCATTCCCATGGGTCACTAACAAAGCTTATGTGCCTTTTGGCCTCCTGACAATTTTTTTTGACCCTGTCAACTCAGAGATACCTCATCATATACATGCTAAAAACCTTCTTCAGTGATACCTACCAAGGAACAGAACGTGTATGCATTTAGGACATCAAAGGCATATCATTGTAAAATGGGATGTACTTATATCTCTTTCATTGGAGCTTATATCAGCGCATCTAGGCATGACATGCCATTCTTGGATTGGCATCTTCTAGCGTTTAGGTTGGCGAGCATGACATAGCTCTTGGTGTGCCATACTTAATGGGCTAACACCTCGAACGATATAGCTAGACAATGATGATAACATTCTAAAATTTAACATGCCCTTGAAGGTACACAAGATGACCATGCGATCCAAGGTGTCTGGCTTGAGCAATAAGATTCTGGTGTCATACAACCTTATGACTTCTGTGAACGGGCCAACCACATATAGGTAGTTCTAGTACCTAGTATGAAATGGAGAATCATTTAATATCCATGTTTTCATACATAAGGGCCTTACTAGTGGAAAACAAATCCTTATGTCTCTTCACTCACATCCCACTGTGTCTGGCATCGGACACATACAAAGGCACAAAGGATACATGACAAAAAAAAACCCAAATGTTACTTCATGGGCTACATGTACAACATCAGAACTAGGTTCAATTAGAAAAAAGAACATGCTCCTCTATCAAGATGGGTAGGAAACTTTCCCTCCATTAAGTTTGTACATAATGGTACCATGGAAGAACTATGGGCATTGGAAACCAAGAGTCGTTGCACCCTAAGAAACCGCCAATGTGCATGGTGATTGATACAAGCAAAGAATACCAAGGTACAACATCTTGTAATATGGCCTTAATCAGTGACTTGGGAGCAAAGGTAGTAATGCCCACATGCAGAAACTAAAAAAGTTTACATCTACCTCCAAGAATCTCATTTGCTTGTAGGTCTGGATGGTAATAGGTAAAATTTTATGAACATTGCGCCAATCCATTCTAATCAGAATTTGAGAAATCTGCTTAGTCATCATATCCTTCTCCCTGAGGAGGATAACACTGTAGGACGGTAACCTTGAGTTCCCCAAAGAAGACATGACAAAGTAGTAATCAAAGCAAAAAATATGTCTCACTCTCCTAGGTCCTTGTAATCTTTAGGCTTGAACTACCCTTTGTGTATGATTGATCCTCATGTTGGGTTGTAGCTAGTAGTCTGATTGGTTCTCTTACCTAGGTATCTGTTGGGTGGTGTAGCATATTTTATAGGGTTGGATAGGAAAAGGATTAAAAGGAGCATTCATACAAGTATACATACTTGTATCAATATACTACTGATGTTCGCAGTGTCTACTTTAAGACACACGACGCATGTCATATTCTAGTCACTTGCTCACTTAAAGCTGGTTATGCAAAAAAAAACTATTTGGCAATATTACCTCTTTCTCTGGTGTAGTTTACAATTTTGACTCCAATACCATCTAATTTTTACACAAAGTCTATGTTTGGTCCCTCAACTCTTGCTTCTAATTGCATTTGCAAGTCTAGAAAATCATTGATCCCATGATGCGACCTAGCCGTGTTGTGAGCTTCCTCAACATGCGCCTTATAGAAGGTGTGCGCCACGGACAACATCGCCATCACCTCTGGTTTCTAGAGTGATGCAAGCCAAGGCCCGCTCACAGATTTGGTGGTATATCCCTATTTTGAGGATGATGGCGCAATCTCTGAGATGGCCAGCCTTTGGATCCATGATGGTTAAGTTCTTATATGATCTAACACTTCGGTTGTGCAATTTTTTGCAGCCAAGCAAAGGTGTTGCATAAATGTAATTCTAACCATTATTCCTTATTGTTGTGCTAGACATTTTATAATGGCCATAGCTTGAATGTGTTGTTGGAGGTTGCTTTGAGGTTTCTGTTATGCACTCTTGATCAAGATTTTGGAAACCACTTCTAGCCGTAAGATCACCTCCAAGTTCTATGCAATTCTGAAGGGAGGACTACCTCAAAAGTTGTGGCTACACAATATTTACTCTGTTGTTGGTGATCGTGGTGATAACCCTCATCGTTAGGTTGAATCGTAAGAGGGGGGTGAAATCTCCTTTCATGTTGGTCCTCGGATTTAACAACAAAGACGCTCTTAGATTGAGCAATGTGATGGATCAACAATATATACAACTATGTTCTATCCAACCCAGATGGATCGATTTGGAGGGATATCGGTGGACCACGAAAGGTTAGAGTTGCAATATCTTCGAGTCTGTTTTGTTAGATGATAAGTGATGAATGTCTGGCTCCATCAACAGTCTTATGTATTCACTCCTCTAGCTCTAACAATCATATCTTTAGTTTGTGCTCCTATGCATAGTTGATTCATTACTTTATGAGCAGAGCTCTGCAGTGTGCAACTATGCTCCCTGATGCATTATATCCTAAATTGTTCCAAAAAAAAACTAGGTATGTCACTTTAGCTCCATGCTTATGAATTAGTGGACTCTTCTACTTGTTATGTTGTCTTCCATGTCCATATATGACATACTTTTTATCTCTTTCCATGTTTCAAGCGAAGCTTCTATCTGAAGGAGATATGCCCTAGAGGCTAATAATGAAGTTGCTTTATTGTATATATCTCTAATGTTCATAATAGCTTTGTATCATGCTAGAAATATATTAAGTGGGAACATTATTACATGTGTGGTATATAAACAAATCAGGTCCCTAGTATCCTCTAGTACTAGTTCGTTGGGCAGCTGATGATCGAGGTTTCCCAGTCATGGACTTATTAACGTCAACTGACAACGAGGTCGCTTCATTAGATAAATCAAGTGATGGACACACCCGACCGTAGAATTGCAATGTGATCCTGTCAGAAAGTTCAATGTTGCAATATCTAGCAAAGCATAGTGATTCAGTCCTTTGACTGTGAGATCATTTAATCACTATCTTCCATGGATGCTTTGATCACATCAACCATCATGATCGTAACTGGGTGGCCATAAAGGTGTGTATTTGGTATTCCACAGGAATAGATTGAGGCCTATGTATTAAGATCGAGATTTTCCTATCCGAGTGACGGATAAATGCACTAGGCCCACTTGGTGATATTACATCAATGAGCTTGCAAGCATGTGACTAGGTCACGAGGATGTAATATCATAGGAACAAGTAAATGTGTTTGTCAATAAAAAGATCGAACTAGGTATACCGATACCGAATATCAGGTCTTCAACAAACCATGTATCGTAGTGCAGTCAATCAAATTCGTGGAATGTGAAGTTTTCAGACACCGCTATTGGTCATTGATCAAAGAGATGTCTCGAACATTCCCTAACCGTAAGGGTGTCACGCTTAAGGGTAGAGACGACGTGGGTTGATTTGTTAACGTAAGAGAAATAGGAAGAGAGAACCGGAAACATTCTAAAGAGATACCAAAATGTTTGGATTTTATTCAAAAAGAGTTTTGAATAAAGAGAAATTAAATATAAGGTATTTAATACTTAATTGATGGAATTCATATTAAATATATTTACTTAAATAAATAAAAATGGGAAATGCACCTAAACGCAACGAGGTTGAGCTCTCTCTCTCTCTCTCTCTCTCTCTCCCCTTTCCCTCTCGTGTGTGTTCCCTTGTTTGGAATGTTCGCAACGAGGTTGATCTTTCTCCATCAAACGCACACCATCATGCAATCGGAATCGGTTCGGATCTTCTTCTTCCGTTGTCTTGCTGGACTGGGGCCCGACAGACGTCTTTTACACCGGGCGTGTGTAAAAATTCAGAGGCATTGTCATTAGTGGTGGTGGATGCTTGAAGCCTTCTAGACCCTAAGGTCTGCTACGCTCAGCTTCATCAGCAACATTTGTGCGGGAACATAATCCTGCTTCCGGTCTTTAAAGGTATGAACACCATATCTCGCTCGTTACTATACTTCTCCATGAATAGATCTTGCCTGGTGCGTTCTCGTAGGAGTTTTTTGTTTTCTATCACGGAACCCCTTCACTATCCATGACTACATCACCATGCTCTATTGTGTCATTCCTCATAAGGACATGACAAGGTGATGGACATGGAGGAGAAGTGGCCCATACAAATAGAGGCCAAATAAGTCAAAACTGTTAAGGTTGACCAAATCATGTAATACTAACTAACATTCTTTCAAATACTAAGGACTATGAAGCATGTATATATACATTTGTGAGAGCATTGGAAAGCTCTTATTCCCTTACTGCATGCAAAGGTAGCACAACAATATGGTTGAGCGTGAGAATAAAATGTGGATTTAGCTGAATTGAACTACTCCATAGTCGCTCGGTACCAAGATCCATAGAGAAGAGCATACACAACATGATATATGTAGTTATGGCTAAGGAACTTCTGCATCTTCTTGTACCAAGCTCCATAGTCCCTCCCTTGAGCATTGAAGGATGCATTAAAACTGGGCAATGCCCATGCTTGGTGACTAGAGAAGACGAGGACACCACAATGAGACATGTGGCTACATTTTAGGGACCTTTGATAGGGTTTCAACATAGATATTTTGGATGCTCCAAGCATTAAAAACAAATGAGGTTGTGGTGGTATACCAAGGGATCAATCCTAGGGGAATGAAAAATAACAAGAAATGTGACGCATGATAGTAGGTTCTACTTCTAGAAAAACTCATTTTGTTGAAGGGGACATGTGATTGTAGTTACACCCTAAGAATGACTTGAACTGGCACTATGAAATACCGGTGAAACTTAATAATCTAAATGAATCATGTGTTAAATGATCAAAAGTACACATTTGAAAGTTGACTGGTATGGATTCAATAACCTAAATCACAATGTCTCATCTAACTGTCATTCCAAGTTGGGATGTATATATCCACTAGCATTCGCGAGGTAAACCAAGCATAGCATCACAAGACATATCCTAAAAGTTAAATATCTCCACATAGAAGACCAAAGTCTAGTTTTCAAATATAAAATTGACAACGCAATAAAGAAGTTTTCCTTTTGCTAATCAATGTACTCTGTTACTTTTATCCATGCATTATGTATCTAGATTGATATTTTCATTCTACCATATATGTTTAGCATAAATCTTTAATACTAATAAAATCAAAATTAAATCTTGTCATATTAGTGCAACATGATATGTTCTATTTCATGGAAACACTATTTCTTAACAAAAACATTAAAATTTGCTTTATGGTCTACTTTAGAAAAGGCATACTTCCATGACCCTTTTTATATGTTTTTGTTGTGTAGTAAACAAACTAATGTAAAAACAAACTAATTTATCGCTAAAGGTACCTTCAACAATGTAAAAACTAACTAATTCTAATAAATAGTTGAAATAAGGAGTTTCACACCGATGTACTAAAAATAGCAATATTCAGGTGATATAGAAGTTTACATACTAGGCGATTCAATAAAATCTAAGTATATATATACTTAGAATTAGTCGCACTAATATGGTAAAAATCAAACCACTAAATGAACAACTAATATTGGTGAAACATAGACTTTTGTATCACTGTAAGCAGCATCACCACCGTATGAATGGAAACTCCTGTAAATCTTGTTTGTTGTAGCAATTTCCACTTGAGAGGAATTATATCGAAGTAGAATTTCCTATGCACATCTTTTAAAACCAAGTTAGAATAAAATGCACATGAACCATCAAACTATAGAAATCAGAAGTCCCATGGAAACACTAATAATGAAAATCAGAAAAGCATCAATAGTCAAAAAATCCTAGATTTCATATCAAAGCATGGTACTATGAAAAACACTTTGTGCACGAGATTCTTTTCAAACATTTCATAATCTGTTGTCAGAGCCATTCTAAGGTGGCATTCTATGCAATAAGAAGACTAGGAAACTAAAATAAATTCAATAAGCATAGAATATATCTTATTGTATTTATTGAGTGTAATGTGAGAGGGTTGAGACAACAATTGTCTTGAACCTAGTTACAATAAAGAGGGCTAATTGTGAAAGTTCATGAATTAGATGAAGGGGACGATCTATATGGGTAAAAGGGTCTAGCTAGGCAGTCCCATTTGTGAATACCTAATTGCTTCAATATTTTACATAAATATAACTTATCATATTGACCTACCATAGTTATATAACATCTATTATGATATTGGGTATTAATATTTTTTTGCTTAGGGAGTCTAGAAATTATTAAAAAGGGTCAACATGTGCGGTATGTGGAAATTTACATCTAAGCCCACCATAGTTCAAACTTACACATATAATAAGTGTTTTTTAAGATGTACAAATTTAATTATATGAGTATCTTAGTAGAATAAAATTACTAACGCACTATGATGATCTAATTTCCTTATAACATTTTTTCTATAGCAAGCGTGATGGAGTAGTGGAGGTTGTAATATCATATTTATTCAAATACTATGGGATTTTAATTTTTTTGCTTGCATTCTCAAGGTTGGAGTGGATGAAAAAAATTCTACGAAATATGTGCCAATGAGTAGTAGGGAAAATTACTATGGTTTGCGTTCCTACCAATCAAAGGATCCACGTAGGAAAAACTATGAAGGATTAGAATCATCCAAAAATCCTTTTGAACTCTTATGAATCATGGACACCCTTATGACCTCTTTGGTTCATAGAATTCTGAAAACACATGAATAGCAAAACCCATAAAAAGAATAGGAAAAACCACATGCAAAATCTAGATTAAAAACATAGGAATTGTTAACTTGCTTATTTGGTTCATGTGAATACATGACCAAACGAAGATTGTGCAAAATAGGACTAGAAACACACACATTGGTTTGAATAACAAGATGTAATTTAGAACGATAGCAAATTTATGTCATATCTTATGAATGGTATTAAGAAATTATATTTATCTTTTCTTTATAGTGGATCTTGCATGTAGATGGATTCATTGTTATATGGTATTGTGTTTGATGAATGAGATAATTGTGTTTGGGGCCCATGTCATTTTGTTGGTGGATTTGTAGCATTTACGTGATGACTCTCATGTGAGGACTATGAGCTTGCTAAGAGGATGTACAATAAATAGTTATTCACATTAGATGTGAATGCAATCATATTCCACTTGTCTTTCCTTATTGTGATCATATATCAAACTAATAAGTATATGCTCAAAATAAAATATGAGATTACATTTTAACATAATATAGCACAAAAGCATTCTACGACTAATTGCATTAAGTGCTCGATTAATGATGTTAGTGTCTTCGTACTAACCGTTTGTTAGTTGTGAATGTCATATGTAGAAGGATGTACCAATTGGTATGTTTGTTATATGGAACGTTGAATCAAACAATGGATGTTGACTTGGAGAACACTAATGTTAAGATATTGGTGTACACATGTGACCTTTTTGTGATTGTTGATTCAATTGTAGTATTTACATGACATATTTGCATGCTAAACCTAGGGGTTGTTTAGACAAGAAGAATTGCATGGCTCTGCTTATGTAACTTGAGTATCATAGTATTTAGGAAGTAAGTTATTTCATGGTTCTTAATTGTTATATGACAATAGTAAGGGAAGTAGATGGTTATTCATACTACCAAACGTCATGGGAAATGAACAAAGGTGCCCAAGGAATGATTCTTATGTGGTTGTCCTTGTGTAATGCACAATTCTTCCTAATTTTCATTTGTTCAATGAGAACTAGTTTGTTGGACATGAAATCATATGATATGATGCTTTGTAGGAATTGGTTGCTCTTGAAATTGAGGAAGTTACAAGGATCTATAGTGAATTTATGCCATCCTTGAGCACAACAGTTGATATTTTTCATATTGACGTTATTGTGTGTAAATATGTAAGTTAGCAAGGCTTCTTTCTAGTGGAATAGTAAACCACATGTGACATCAATTGTGTTTTGAAGGTGTTGTTCTTTTCAAATCTTACTGAAGCATATATGCCTGACTCACTCCCCCAAGATGATATGGATGCAGTAATGACGACTTCATAAAATATCACTAGAGTTCCATAAGGTAGGGGCACAAATTAGGAGACTATGTAGACATGCAATCTAGATAATTTTGGTTGAGGGAAGATGTACATTAGTTAACTAAACCATGACGAGCGATTGTGCATCACTTGTAAAGAGTCTTGCCACATTAGCGCAAATTGGATTCGAGGATGGTGCCAATACAATCATGCATTGCATAAACCCTTGATGGAACATACCATTGAAGGAGTGACCTTCACAGGAGGATTGTGCAATGTGGCATGGCACTCATACTCCATGGATGACTGAACTCTTGAAAGTCCTATCATTGATATGAGTTGCGAACCTTGATACCATACTCATAAACAATGTACTCAATGGAGCGGTATTTGTTGAAGGAATGAAGAATGTTGTTGATGATTCCAATTTTTTTGGCTCTAGTGGTGATGAATCCCTTGCATAATGTATGGTTACGCACAATCTTGAGGCCAAAACAAATCACACAACCATGTGGCTAACAATTGATGAGCTTGTATATTTACTTTCTCATAGCTCCTAGCATTATTGTCAGCTTCGAATGTATGCATGATATAGACATAAGAACTGATTAGGTGTTGATCATCACCTTAGCAACACATTTCCTCATAGTTCATCATACGCAAGCCCCTCCCAGGGAATACTTCTCCTTTTGCTCCTAAGGCTATAGGATATTAGCAATTGTTTCCAATTTTTGTCCCCCTCCAAAGGGCAAGTTCTTACACACTACTCTCTCATTCTCCAACACTTTATGTTCAACTTGCATGTGTTAACTATGTTGTCAATCGTTCGTCCAGGGATAGGATGAAACCCTTCATGAATTTAGAATCAAATGCTTAAAACTTCCTTATTCGTGAAGAAAGAAAATAAAAATTGTCTTTCCTTCAAAGAAATAACTTGTATCCATGCACTTTTAATAATTAGATTGGAGTTCACTACCGGTACTATAGAAAAACCTACACTATCATGAAAATCCGAAAAGCATCTTATTCATTCCTCTATGCTCATGGTGTATGGGGCAGGAGTCAAAATGAAAATCAAAGGCACATTGGGCTTAGGGATAAAAGGCTTGAACTACGAGACTACCATTCCCTGTAACACTATGAACTATCAGGTACTTGATCATACATTTCCAACGTGGGTACTCTTTGGAATCTAACAAGTTCACAAATATACAATGAAAATGATGTATTAATGTTGACGAGCTTATGTGGTTGTGTGCTCCTCAAATGAGAAAAGCTATAGTAGCGTTGGTGCTAGATATCTTAAAGATATATACGATACTTTCAAGAGATAAGAGGCAAATAACTGATTATCAAGAAGGTCGACTCCTATCATCGTATGCTTGAAATTGGCTATGAAAAAAGGGATATAGGCTTCCTACAATTATATTCAAACTAAGATCCCAAATTCCACCTGAAATACATTCGGGAAATAATTTTGTAAAATATGATAATAACACAACCAAGCTGCATATGCCAGTATATGGAAGACACAAAATATATCAAGATTATGTAGAGTCAACAATTGGGCGCACCTTATTTGAGGCTAAAACCAAAAAAATGTCATAGGGAGAATATCAAAGATGCTTGTAGGAGAAGAAACAATACTCTTTTTGATTTAAGGTACCCTAGGTATTCTTTATGAATGATATAAACTCCATCCTCATAATGTCATATTCAATGTATTGCTAGGGTATATTGTATATGTACTAAAGTACAACCGTAATGCAATGAGGATCGGTGCCGATTATAGTCCCTCGTTTATACCACCAAACTATACAACCTTGGGTTCTAGTGTAGTCACACACCTATGATCACAAGGACTATAAACATTATTTTTCAAAGTATGGACCTTTTGGATCAACAACCTATGGACCAGTTGTGATAACCCGTCTTTGGTTGTAGCTTCATGGAATTATGTGGGAATTGTTTCTTCATGAATTACGTTCTTCATTACTATTTATTAAGATGTATAGATCAAAGTTATGGAGTGCATATGTTTTGACAATGTTACCGTTGGGAAAGCCCCTACAGTGTTGGTGGAGTGCATTTTTCATCGAGAGTTACTAGTAATTACTCAACACCGGGGCCAACTATAGAGCTAATTATACGATGTCTCGTATTCTTGACTATCACACCCCTCCCCCGTCTCATCTATCTTTTTTCTAAGAATTATATCTGCTCACGATCTATGCCATTATTATTTTAAGAAGTAGCCAATAGTACCCAAAAAATGAACATTTTTTATCTTTAAATATTTAAATACGAATTAGGGGTAGCTAAAGTTTTTCCTAATTGTATTTTCATATCTAGATACTAGGAAAACATCATATGTTCATAAATCTATTGGTTTTATCGGTTGAAGCACAGGAAAGCAAACGATACTCCAACATGCATCGCTTTATCTTGAGTTTTACAAAGTCTTTAGTGTATTTTGCATTAGAGTTTAATTATAATAACTTTGGATATCCAATTATCTCATGTTTATTCATGTACATCGAAAAATAATGCGGTAGAGAAAAATCCAACGAGATATAAAATAGCACGAATTCAGTGGATCGATTGCCAACACAATGTGGTCACACGACGGGACCACGACATGCCTAGTTACTCCACCACGTGCCACATGGCTCCGTCGGTGACACCCTTTCAAGAACATATCCATTCCATCCCCCCATAGTATCAATTCTAGACGTCTACCTCATGAGACGAGAAAGGTCATCTTACAAATAAATTGAAGGGAACAAGGTAGAACGTCAGAAGACCCCTGTTGTCATTTCACCCATAAATTTCACCATAGTTGACATCATACTTACATCTCCTTATAAGCCACCAAGACTCTTCAGGATTGTATCAACTATTGGATCCAACTGGTAAGTTCTCAATGTTTGAATGTTATGTGAATAGTTCATTAAGGCTATGGGAATGATAGTAGTAACTATGTAGCAATCTCTCTATTATTGGTGTGATAACTATCTATATTTGTCACGATAAATTTTTACTCTTATTTGATGAACATCCACCTTTTGCTCCATTAGTTTACCTTTAGTATGAGTGACATCAATGAACTATTTATTTATAACAAATCTTGTGGCATATGATGATGCATTGTATGGTGAACTTTGAAGCGGGTTTCCCTGCCCATTTATATTGCACATCCTCATTTCACACCATGGTAAAGCAAATTTCATTGCCACCATCAGTGAAATATAGTCAAATTCTCTAAATTCAACTATCACCTAATCATTAATTCATTGTAAATGGGTTAACACAAGCTAAATATAAACTGATTCATCACACTGAGTTTAATATTGCATATTACCTCTATTCTGTCCCAAAGCTTAAGGCTTTTTAAAAAAGTCAAGCAACATAAAGTTTGACCAAACTTTTAGAAAAAACTATCAAGAACTACGATATTATATAGATACCATATGAAAATATGTTTCATGATGTATCAAAACATATGGATATCATATGTAAATATTAATATTTTTCTCTAAAAAATTGGTTAAACATTACATAGTTTGACTTCTAGAAAAAAATATAAGCCTTAAACTTTGGGACATAGGTAGTACTATAAAGTATATAATGCACTAATCCCAAAGCACGATGTGAAGACCCATCATGGGAAAAACTACACTTATATAGAAAAATAATACACTAACTTAATAATCAAGCACTAGGCGATAAAGATTACAAGAGGTCTCTCAACTAAATTAGAAAAATAAAGGCCATCTAACCTTGGAGAGGGTAGGGGTTCAACTCCTTTGAACAAGGGCCAAACGCAAAGTTTTGGTCCATCTATTACAATTACTTTTTGATTTGTTAGGTATTTGTTGATGCAAAGGGCCAACCTCGAAGCTTCATCAAATAAATAGGCTATGGTTCTCAACATGAATATCTGCACCACTTGGTGGATAGGACGACATGAGTCAGGGTGCTTGTCTACTTTTAAGATATAGGTTTTGAGGAAATTTATTTCATGATGGTTTCATGCCAGATTAAGTTGGTTGTATGGATGGTCATTAAATGATAGTGATTCTAATGCCTATTTAGAATTGCTTTTATTATTCACTAATGTTCCACATTTTATCTATTATAATGTATATATTTTTATCATGAGTACTACTGCATGTTAAATGGATATTTCCCAATTATGTTTACTTAGTCATTAAGGATATCTAAACATTTAATAAGATAACAAAAGTACTACTCCATTTGTTATCTCTTTAATGAGTTAGTACTTTTGATTTTATGCTTCATTTGTACTACTCCACTATTTTATCATTTTGTGGCTACTTTACATAATATTTTGTAAAATAAGTGTTAACTAGTATGGGTTTAGCAATCTTGAAATGAGCACCGAGAGTGTTATACGTCCAATTTCTAGCAATACTAGGCTTTATTTCATATGTTTCACTAAGATGAATTATTCTTCTAGTAGGAGAAACATTTTCAGCGACAACAAACCGACTACAATGACATCAGCTACTAAAGTTATGTTACTTTGGTATGCCATAGTTCCATGCTTTTGCATAACACATACTGGGGGATGGTGTCATGGTCTTCTTCTTTGACGATCCGTTAGCAAACCAGAAATACGAAGACATGCCTATGATGGCATAATCAATGCTAGAGCTGTCCACTCTAATCTTAACACATACTCGGTGTTGTCATCATGGTCTTCTTCTCTAACGGTCCGCTAAAGAAGGAGCGATACAAAAATAAGCCTTTAAAGGGTGGGTCTCTAGCCTCGATGTGTTCAACGTTCTAACTTTCTCACTCCTTACAGTGGGCGAATCATGCCGCTATACAATTGTTGGGTGGATGAAAGAACAACTATTAAAAATGATGGATCTATCACAAACCAGTAGACAAAACAGTGCTCTGGTGGCCAACGAGTCAAATACACTATAACGGACGCATTACTCTTCTAGGCCTAATAATGGATAAAACAATCTAATTAATAAGTAGATTCTAGATTAACGATTGTAGTTGGGCATATAGGAGGGCCGGACATTAAACAAAATCACACCTTCCAGCTAGCATCCGCCCACTTTGATTAGGGTTAGGGTCCTCCCACTCGATTCAGGCGACGAAATCTCGCCACCATAAGCATCGTGCCTCCAAATCTTGATCTCAACCTATCCTATTCTACAAGCTTGAGGCCATCATCATGAACTCGTCTAGAAGTTTAAGCAACAAGTAGAGAAGGTAGGAAAAGCGAGAGATGAGAGAAGGCAGAGAGAAGATGAGAGATGGAAGAGTGGGGTGCGGATGTAGTCTGGTACATGTGGCCTATGGCTGGTGGAGATATAGTACTAGGTCATCTAAGAGGAGATGGTAGAAGCTTTATACGGCTTTTGGGCCTAGGAAAGTAATGGGCTGGGTATGTATAAAATTTATTGTACATTTGTTTTCAAAGCATATTTGCTAATTGACTTACTAATTATTGTTGATTTACTAATTCAGTGGTCGGCTAGCCAAGTTCCCTACTCCGACTAATGATTTCCTTACCATTGAAAAGAACATCGAGGTGTGATTAGCGAAGTTAGAGACTATAACTTAAGATTGCTTTGATATAGCGTTCAAGTTCATTAATGTTTTGTCGTTTTTAATTTGGTTTATTCAGTTTGATTTTACATCTTGTATTTATATATATAAGTATTAAAGCGTAATAATAGCATGGCACGCTTATAACTCGGTCCACCAAGATTTAACTAAATCACATTCGGTTGATGTCACCCAAGTCTTAGTTGCATCTTAGTTGCAACTCATGTGCAGTTCTTAGAACAACATGAATCACGAGACGAATTCAACCACTAGTAGAAAAAAGGGCTTTGGTTCGGTCTTGAGTCCGACACTAGTCCCAGTTTGTTACGGGTCGGGACTAGTGTGAGCACTAGTCCCGGTTCATACCGTTATCAGTGGCTAGGAGCTCGAGAAAGCTCTAGCCTCGGGTCGTTCTAGACCTTTAGTCCCTGCCCGTGATACGGTCCGGGACTAAAGGGCTGTGGGCGCAGGCAACATCCTTTAGTCCCGGTTGATATCTTCAAATGGGACTAAAGCAACGCCCTCTAGTCCCGGTTTGTGACATAAACCGGGACTAAAAAAAATCTGGCAATTTTTTTGGCGGGTTCTGCCACGGCAGGAAAACAGGCAAAATCCTGCCGTGGCAGGAGATTTTTGTCCACCACAACCCTCCCTCCCCCGAGATCGCCTTTTCTAGTTTCAAAAGCATGCCATAAAATTATAAAAAATCCAAAAATAAAATCCTTCATATTAAGTGATTTAGTTGTTACGAAAATTAACTAACATGAATTTTGACATATTTTGCGAAAAAATATCATGGAAACTTTAAATGGATAACTTTTGCGTACGGTGTCGGGAAAAATGTACAACCTGTCAAAATGTGCGAAAAAAATTCGAGTTCGATTTCAACGGCCTTAGGATGTTTTGGATTCTTTTAAATTTTTAAAATTCAAAAAGGAAAAAAAGTTATTTTAAAAATTAATTTTTTTAGCAAATTTTTTTATGCCATATTTGGATTCCACACATTTTTCTGATAATAATAGATATATTATTTATCGAATTTCGATTTACTAATTTAAAGATATTATTTATGCCATATTAAATGAATAAATGGCAAAAAATGATTAAAATATTATTTTAGTTAGTTTTTATTTTCATTGGAATAAAATATCTATCATTCCTTATTTATTGGTGTTTACTTAAATAGTTGTTTATAGTTTCGAAAATAAAGACGTGTAACATATTTATATGAGCTAATAGGATTGATATCATAGGCTTGACAACATGATATAATATACTTCGCGCAAGGACATCCTGATAGAATAGAGAAGTTAAGCGTGCTAGGATGGAGTAGTGCTAGGATGAGTGACTGACCGAGAAGTTTGACCACGAGTGTAATTTGACCTAAGATTAAGTATAGTTAATATTAAAAATGTTTCAAATAAGAGGATTAACAAGTCAAACAATTCAAATGTTCAAGAAAAAATTGAAAAAAAATGAAAAAGATCTCTAGTCCCGGGCCGTATTACGACCCGGGAATAAAGGTCTTTCGTCCTCCCGCTCCGGATAGTGGCCGCATGGTGGCCTCTAGTCCCGGTTCCTTTAGTCCCGATTTCGACCGGGACTAATGGCCCTTACAAACCGGAACTATAGGCTATTTTCCCATTAGTAAACAATCTGAGTATTTTTTTCCTTTTTAGTTGCAATCCATGTAGAACTAGAAAAATCTAACTTAGAAGACCAAGATTTAACTAAATCTCGGTCCTTTGACATCATCCAAGTACCAGTTGCATTGAAGTCTCTTGAATGGTGTGTGTGTTCTGAGTTGTAGGTGTAGTTGTTGCATGTGCATAGTAGTGTGTGTGTGCGTTGTGGTGTGTGTCTCAGTGTGCTTGTAATACTATCCTTGTAACTCAGTGTTAAGGCTCTCAAAAAATGTACCAGTTGCATTTTTTTTATCAAAAAGTGATAAAAAGTCCCGGTTACATCTTACTCCAGTTACAACTCACGCGCAGCTCTATGGACGCATGAATCACATCATCTTTTTTCTCTCAATTCCGATCTACATATAGTTGGAAAAACAATCTCACGTGCTATTCAAAAACTATCAGCTACGGCTCATAGAAAAATCTAAACTAGTTCGGCCGCCGTCGCCGATCTGCCTTGCTTTTGTGGCCTTGCTTCAGGCCGTGGCAACAAGGTGGATCTAGGACCCCGCTGGCAGGAGGGCTCCATTTTTCTGTTTTCAGGGTTCAAGTTTGATGAGACGACGCTCAGGAGTGGCGGCTGCGGTTCTTCTAATAAGGTCTTTTCGGCTTTAGCATCTCGATGGTGATGTCGAGGAGCTCGTGGTGCGATCCTCGAGAACTTCCTCTGGCTGTTGGGATCTTCGGATCATGAAGGAGTTTCATTGGCAGTTTATCCTTTTCTTCGTTTCTAGCATGGATACGGTCTTTTTGACCCATTTGGTGACTTTCTGTCCTCTGTAACCAACAACGCCAGTTCGGCTCAGCGAGAAACGGCGGTGGCGGCATGCCATCGACACAGTCCAGAGGTTGAAGATGAAGGGTTTTTCAAAAAAATTGATGTAATTTTCGTTTTTGTTAAACTGCTTTGTACCGTTCGATGTTCCGTAATCCTATTCGGAAAAAAACGTGACTCAACGCAGTTTTGTTGTCCGGACGTGAAATTCCCGTACTTCTGCTTGGCATTTGGCAACCGAAAAGTCAGCCCAGCTGAAAGCCGTAATCACCGTGAAGGCAGCTCACTGGAGCGGAGCCAGGACCTATGGCTGGGCTGGCCTGTGCGAAAGACAAAGGGCGCGGGGCTCAAGTGTCCCAGTTGTCTCCCATGCCATGCGGAACAACAGGAAGACGCGGTCCACGCCATTAGAGAAGCTTCCCCCATAGGCCAGAGCACCACCCCTTTCTGTCTCGAAGGAAGAAAAACGCCTTCTAGAAAAACAGAGCTCGTGCTCATGCTCTAGTGCTGACGTACCACACCAGTACACAGAGAAGTTGAAACCAAGATCCTAAGCTCTTAAACAGATTCGTGCAAGATGGCAAAGCCTGTGGGAGATTGTCGCGAGCACATGGCGTGCGCGCGCAGAGCAGCCTGCCATTACATGAGAAGCTATGGGTAGGGAACAGATTCAAGCAGTGCGATCGGAGCAAATCGAGAGACCTTATTCTTATTGAGCGAATTCTAGTGCTTGCAGAGAGGTAGTAATTCGATTGAGTACGTGAAAAATAAGTGCGGTTCGGCGAGCGGCGGCGCATGCACCTGGAGGAGGCGAACTCGTAGACCTTGCCGGCGGGGGAGAAGACGAGCAGCGCGACCTCTGCGTCGCAGAGGAGGGAGAGCTCGAAGGCCTTCTTGAAGAGGCCCGAGCGGCGCTTGGAGAAGCGCACCTGCCGGCTCGTCCGGTCCTCGATCCGCCGCAGCTCCACCCGCCCCCGCCGCGTCATGCCTCCTCCGGCCGCCGCTCGTCTCTCTCTGGGTGGTTGGAAGGGATCAGGGGGTGTGTGCCGGTGAGGGGATCACGGCAGCGGGCGAAGGAGAAGGAGAGGGACGGGCCGTGTCGGGGTGATGTGGGGCCCACCTGGATGAGGACTCGCTGTACACGTCAGGCGAGTCGCGCTCGTGGCTACTTATCCGTGTGGCTATTTGGACAAAATTGATCTGAAGTTAGAAGAAATATATAAACTAAACTCACGATAAAAGTATTTTACTAGATCTAACTTTTTTTTATGACGCCTTATAGAGTGGTGCTACGCTACGGTGCAACTTATCACACATGGCGTTGTATAACACAATGTAGCGTCGTCAGACATGGCGTTGCACTTATAAAATATGGCGTCATTAGTTATGGCGTTGCACAACACTGTGCAATTAAGTGGCGTCATTAGTTATGCAACGCTGGCATTGCACTACATAGTGCAGCGCCACTCTATATGGCGTCGCATAAAGGATTAGATTTAGTAAAATACTTTTGTCGCGAGTTTATTTTGTATAATTTTTTTTTAACTTTGGATTAATTTTATCCAAATTCCCGCTGCATGTCCGTGCCATTGGGTAGGTCGGTACGGTATTTTTGCTCCGCGCACACATTCTCCCGCTTGTGACTATTCTGTTCTTCACTTTCTTCATGTGCGGTAGCATGGGTTACTGATAATTTTTTTTAAATAGACATGACTGACGAATAAACTTTATGTGCTGATAACTTCATCTTTCTTAATCTGCTCCATTCTTGACGTTGACGCACTAGGATTTTTTTTTGAAAGGTCCATGTAGGATCCAAAGCTGTTTCATTTAGGAGTATTAAAGAATAAAGATTGATCAACAACACTGCTTGATCTCCCACAGAAGAAGAGCGCAGCGAACCCTGGGCCTTCGGTCCAGGTAAACGTAGTAAATTCCAGATTAGGAATACGGGAGGTGACCTTTTTCCAAACGGGATCGGGACAGGTTCCACGTAGGCGCGGTACGGCACTACTGTGATGGTGTGACCTATCCTTATCCACCCGGGCGAAATATCTGCGTGGGCCCGCCCGAAGCTCAATGAGCCGAAAGTAGTAACGCGTTGATGGGATAAGGATACCGTGAAAGGCAAGTGTTGCTGCATGTGGTTGCCATACTCTCCACGCATAGCACCTGTGCGTGTGTGGTTCGATCGAAAGCAGGAGAAATTTGCTGCTACAGTAGTGCTACAGAATATATGATGCTTTGATAGGCTTTCATGGTTTATACATATCTCTGTTATTAAATCTAATTGTGAATCTAGGCATGCTTCTGGTCCGGACTTTTTCCCGATTTTTTTTAAAGTTTTCACTTATTCTTGTGGTATATTTTTTATTAACATATAAGAGCAACACATCATACACGAATTCCCTGTTCAAAAAAAAAAATACATGAATACATACTACGTTGAGAAACGAGTATGACCGAAGTAGGTATACCTCACGATCAAATATGGAAGCATACTACTCTGATCAGAGTACCACTAATTTGTCTAAAAATGATAAATCATGTAAATTTAAAAATTATGCATTCATGTTTCTAGTCTAAATTCCCAAGTCTATCCGTTGCTTTCTACAGTGTCTATAGTTTCTGGCATAAAAATTAAGAAACACATGTAAAGAGAAAATTACACAAGTTTTGTACCAGATTACTTCTGGCTAATGCTAAGATAAAATAGAGAAGTTTGCATGAGATAAGCAAACATAATTAAATCCTTACAAAATTGCCAAGAGTTGTATAACACTGTATACCTTATTTTTTGATTTTTTTTCTTAAAAACTATAGACACTATAAAAAAGAACGTGGGGAGTATGAGACTGCGCATCTTCGTAATTTCTCAAAGCAAAAAAGATGTCAAAATTATACTTCAATAAAAGCTTAGCATATAGTACATGCTTCATACCCCCATGTGTGGCGATGCGCACATACCGTACCATTCATGGTAGGAGATGTTCCGTTTGGACGGATAACATGGACGGGTAACATACGCACTATGAATAAACTGAGTGGGTAAGAAAAAAACGATGCATACTTATATAATTTAGTATTCGTGCGTGGATAGAGTTCCTGATGAGGAAGAAGGGTCTGCACGGCACTGACTTGGTGCATTGTTGTCTGACCATCGTATCCAGGCTCTGCGGCACCGTGAGTGTCTCATGTGCACAATCACAGAGTCAAAGACGGATAATATTCGAGTTTATCTTATTCAGGTACCCTGACAGGAGTATTACAAGAGGATGAGGTTCTAGGTGAAGGAGGGCGAGCATCGAAATATTCCGGAAGTCCCTTTGCTCATGTACACTGCCAGAACCAAAATGCCCAAGGTACTTTCCCGTCTTGAGTTGTAGTCGTTTTATTTCTTGACTCTTTTTCCGCCCTGCACGCTGATTACATTTTTCTGACTTGTAGTTGGAGGAACTCTTACAATAAGAATTGGATCCTTTGAAGGTTACCCACCAGAAGAAGTGATGGTTGTTGAGGAGGAAGAGGATTCGAAAGAGCAACTGGCTCCATGCCCAAAAAAGCGCAAAGCTCCCGCCATCACCATCTCAAGAAATATTTTCCTTCTACTTCAACTAGTTGTTAGTTTCTCTAGTATCTTCTTTGTTTTCTTCACATGTCCAAGCCTTCGAAAGGGAAAGGTGATTCTTACAAGCCAAAGAAAGGATTTGTTTGTGAGGTGTGCTTGGGGCCCCCCCCCCCCCCCCCCCCCTCTAAACTTAAGTTGCATCGGCTGTTTTATTTTTTGACCCGTCGAAACCCATATCGAGGCCACGAATATCTCCGTATATGTGAACTCGGTCGAACTGGGTATAATCCACGTACCGGTCGGCTGATCCCACCTCCCATTATCGCAATCTACATCTTTGCATGTCATATTTTAAATTTTTTTATTGTTGTTATATAACTTCCGATTTTAGCCTTTTGCAGGCACATAAGTATACGTATACGGTGAGTACATGTCTAAGAGGACCATACCTACGGACTTCAGATGGGTTCGTACAGTCCTTTAAACAATCGGTATCGGTTTTTTTTTGTCAAAGTTTGAAAGAACGAGGGGGGGGGGGGGGCGAAGCAAAAGTGTTTGTTCAAATGGTGTTGACGATGATTCACCTATCACCGCTCCTTCTACCCTAGTCAGGGGCGGCGCATAGTGGAGGCCATACTGGGACATGTCCCACCCTTATATCTCACTTTCCCTTAAGATTTGGTAATAAATCGGCCCACTAACATCAATTGGCCCAGTTTATGTGGAGCCGACCCATCCTGTATTTAGTGTCACGCTCCGCCACTGACCCCAGTGCCACAATCTTCTACAATGAAAACAATGGAGATTTCTCCAAGTGCTCCAGAGCTACACAAAAAAATTGCCTCAGAGATGGAAGCTATCATAGAGCCGGAAGCAGCGAGGGCTTCAACATGAGATGTTGGTTCTGATCCCAATGTCATTATGGGTGAAGCAATAGCTAATGATCCCATATCAAGTGACCTGGATTCCAGGACTCTGATCCCAATTCTAGAGCATGAAGGTCTTGGTGCATCAACTTCAACAATAGATCACCATTTGAACTTTGCCACCGATCTCAAGGTCTCTCCCAAGAGGAGGAAAACAACAAGAATAAGACGTAAACTTGGAAATCTTGTTGGAGGCCATCTAAAAGAGGATGCTGATTGCAAGGTTGAGAGGATATATTCCTCTACTAGACTTTGAGCCCCTCACTCTGACTAAGATAGTCTATGAGTCTATCGTTTTTGGATTCCAGTGTCTGCGTGTTGAACATTTGGTAAGTTCTTTGACTTTTTGCATAGAATTCATCATATCCTCTAGCCCCTGAGCAGTGAGTTAGAAATATCAAGTTGAATTCCGACTTGATTCTTGTATATGCTATAGGACGAAGTAGAGTAACCCCCGAGGCTCGTGCTAAACTTCTACTTAGTGAAAAAACAACTCAAGTCTCAAGAGCCCCCTGAATCTGGTTATTATCCATGTATCTTGATTAAAAAATCTTCTTGTCACAACTAGGAATTTTTAAAAAGTATCAGCGATAAGAGGCATGAAGTTGAGAGCCTGGAGGCAGAAAACTCCAAGTTCTTGCAAGATACTCTGAAAGAAAGCGGAAGGTAAACTTTCCCATTCCTTTTCCGACTCTATGTTGCATATTTTCTCTCTTTGTTCCTCACTTTATGCAGTGATGTGATGACCCACAAGTATAGGGGGTGTATCGTAGTACTTTCGATAAATAGGAGTATCAATCCCAACGAGGAGAAGAATGTGCTAAACAGTGGTAAGGAGCAGGAAATCCTTGTGAATACTTAGCAAACGGATTTTTAGTGGTTTTCTGACAAGGCAACAAAACAAGGAGCAAGTATCAAAGGTAACGAACAAACAGAGCAAGTGGCCCAATCCTTTCTTAGCAAAGGACAAGCCGGTGGAAATACTTATAAGGACCAAACGTTCTCGAGGACACATGGGAATTCTGTCAAGTGCTTTCGCTTCAAATAGCTGAGTACCCTTCTCTGGTGTTGTAAGTGTTGTGTGGATGAACTTGTGCTAATGTACCGACCGTACTTGAACTAATACATACTTGTGATTAAACCCCTCGCAAACATCCGTAACTATAGGAAAGTAATTAAGATATAAATATAACCACGACCTTAAACTCTGAGATCCTACATTCCCTTGTGCAAAGGTGTCCTAACGGGTTTCAGGTTTTTGTCACTCCGGCAACCCCAGAATTAGTAGCCAAATACACAATGCATCCCCCTAGGCCCACAAATGGCGAAAAGTGTCATGTAGTCGACGTTCACACCACTATAATAATAGCACCACAACTTAAATACTAAACCATTGAATAACAACTCATCACAGATTCACTACTAACAACAAGACTTCTCCCATGTCCTCAAGAACTAAACGAACTACTCACAAGACATCATATGGATCAAGATCAAAGATGATATGGTAATGGATAACAATCTGAACACAAACAATAATCCAATGGTTCCACTCACAAGCATCAACTATAATAGTAATCAACACCGGGAAAGTTTCCCCTAATGAACTAAGCAATATCCAACACGATTGTTACAGCGGGACGGAGTGGTGATGATGGTGTTGGTGGAGATAATGGTGTGGATGATGATGACCCCGATGAAGCCTAGCTTGATGACGGTGTTGATGGCGACGTGCCTCTCCCGGAGAAAGTCCCGGCAGAATCTGTCACGGAGAGATATTTCTCTCTCGGTGTTTTCCACCCCCTAGAGGCGGCGGAAATCTATCTGTGGTCACTCCCCGAGGCTTAGGGTTCCGTAGGGAAGATATAGGCGAAGGGGCGGGGTCGAAGGCCGAGCAGGTGGGCCACACCTGCCCTAGGCGCGGGGTCAGGTCGGCCCGCGCCTAGGGGGTGTGTGGGCCCCTGAGGCCCTTCTTCGTCCCTCCTTTAGGCTCCCTCATTCTTTTGGAGAAATAATATGTTTTCATATTTTTTTGGTATTTTTCTGATCTTTGCAAAATTGCACCGATACGCCTTCTTTTCCATCAGAATCCAGACTCTGACAGTCCATCCTCCAAGAATCATCCAACATGCATAAATATATGAAAAGCCATAAGTAGTACCTCATAATAAGACAAATATCAATGAATAGAGGTAAATTATGATATAGAATGGTGATGCAAATTGGGTGTATCAACTCCCCCAAGCTTAGACTTCGCTTGTCCCAAGCGAATACTGAGCTCAGTAAACATGTCCACAGGTTTATGGAATGAAGTGTCGATAAAATAATACGAACAAGAAGCATCACACTTACCATTGCACAACTCATAGAAGAAAGCAACTCACCATTATATAACTTAACTTGCAACCAAGTACAGCAGTCACAATAGGGATGCATAAAGATAAATCATAATTGGAATTGGCAAAAAAATTCTTGGTCAGAGAACACCTAGCAAACAGTTTCACAAAAGCTTTTTGTAGAAGTTTCAAAACAGAAACACTCTTTGATCAAAAAGGTTTTTCACAAGTGAAGGCTTTCAAAGTAACACTCAATAAATAAGAGTTTTGTGCAAACAAGGAAGATATAGAACATGATTGAATAAATCACCATATGAATGCTTGAAACACAACAACTCAAAAGCTTGCTGGAGATAGAGAGGAAGTAGGTTCACTGACTCAACTGGTAACTAGGAGAAAGGTCCATTCTTAGAGGGTAGGAGGGATTACAAGTCATAAAGAGCTTCCAAAAGATTATGGTACTTACTAGCTTTGAGCCCTCATTGCCCCTATCATAGGAATCTTGAGATGATTAAGGTTAAAGTGAACAAAGATGGAGTATATGCTTGACGAAATATAAGTTGGCAATTTCATGTCCCTTGAATATGAGGGCCACTCCTCATGCTACTCAACTTTGGTCACAAGTAAGTTATTGTCATTGTAAGTATTTGCATATCATTGAGAACCGCCAACAGGGTACCCCTTGCACATGGTACAAGAGCTTTCTCATAACCAAAATGATAAGGCAAGTAGACAATGAGCATCCCAACGATCTTTTTATTTACTATGTGCATAGCTTTTTATTGAGGATGCTTCATAGATGACTCACTATGGTGATGCTGCAAGTTTCCACCATGATTAAGCATGGATTAGGCTAGCGGCCCAGGCGTTTCTCTAACACAGGATACAAACTCCATGGACTTACAAGTTCCCTCTTTATTTCACATTGTTGACATCCATAGACAAAAGAGCACGATATCAACTGTGTACAGAGTACAAGTGCAACGTTGAAAACGTTCTCCGTGATAGCACGGTTCTGCTAATTCAAACTTATAGATGCAAGCATATACAACTTCGATGTTCACAATGGTTCAAGTCTATTAGGGGCAAGTAAATAAGGTGTGCCATCAAGTTCGTGAGAGCTTTACTAACTAGTTTTCACATAACAAAATACTTTTTAATTCTAAAGGTAGATGAAGCTTGAGAATTTTCTTGGAATAGCAAAAGCTACTAGGTAGATATGGTGGACACAAGTGGCAAACGTTTTGGTTCAAAGGATTTTGGAAACATGAGAAGTATGCCTTCTCAAAACAAGTTTTTGGCTAGCAAGGCTGGGTAGCAAGCAAGAGAGTTGAAAGAAACAAGCAAACATACAAGTAATAAATACAAACATGCAATCTTCCTTGAAGACACAAAAGAATCTTAAATAAAGAATACTAAGCTTATGAGCCAACAAGAAAGAAAACAAATGATACAAAATATCTGTAAGCCTTTTTTTCTCTTTTTCTTTCGAAGTAATGCTACTGACCAGAACTCGGTTTGACAAAACCAATTTAGATCCACTTGATGATCCCAAAGTGGTGCCAATACTGATCAACAAGATCCATCATATAATAGAGATCGCAAACTAAAATAAGAAGTGCAAAAAGTAAAAGATGAGACTTCTCAGTAATATTCAATAAAGGCACTCACACCATGGGATACATAGATAATCAACTAAAGGAGAGATACTTCCACATGCAAACCAAACTATAAGATAACCCCTCTACCACAGATATGAATCCACTAAAAAGGTAAAAGATAAAAGATAATGGTGGTGATACCGCGGCACTCCCCCAAGCTTGGAACAAGCCAAGGGATGCCAAACCTGATGACGAATTACTCCTTCGGTGGTGGTGGTGTTGCCCCCTTGTTTAGGATAAGAAAACCCTATAGAATCTTATGAAGCTTGTTGTTCTCCTCTTGAAGTTCATCCACCTTTATCCTCAAAGCATGGTATCTTTCACAAAACTCATCAGTGGTTCGAAGGGCTTCCGCCTCAAGATGTCAAGTCTGGACCAAAGGCTATGATTCCCTGCATGTGACGAGAAAAAGCATCCGAAGTGTTAATTGCTCCTACGAAAGTAGGTTTCCTTCCCCTTTTTCCTGCGGCGGTTTGTTCTTCCAATTTTATCTCCAAGGGCTTCTTGCCTTTGTCGTTGGCGGAGGCCATGGTGCTCTAAACTTGAGAAGATTTCCTGACAGAAACAGATCGAAATGAAAACACGACGAGAACACGATGCACGAACCTCGGGGAACCCGGGGGGTTATATATTATAAAGTTTCAATGCATACGGAAGGTTTTGACATGGAAACGAGGCGGAGATGGAGTACGAGGGGGGAACACCCCCTCAAGCGCGGCCAGGCTGGGCCCACGTCTGGGGTGGGTTTGTCCACCCGGTCTCCGTTTTCTCTTTAGTTTCGTCTCGTAACTTCCCTTATGTATTAAAAACATAAAAAATATAAAAAGATTGGGGTTTCACGGACCTTCTGTTTTCACCACTTTTACCTAGTCAAAGATGAACTCTGCAGTTTTCTTTTCTCTTTCTCCTGAAAATTTCCCTCATACAAAACCCTTGCACAAACTCAATGGCAACATTAGTATAAGAAAAAACAATAACCTTTTGGGCACACAATTTAACTGAAAACCCATCAAAACAAAAGCTTCTGCAAGAGGCAAATGCAAATGAAGGCAGAAATCTGTCAAAACAGACCAGCAGGTAAAGATTGATTTTTTTCGAAGACCTTCTGTTGCCCAAATCAAAAAGTGCAGAACTGATGAAAGTTGGATAACAACTTGGAGAACAAGATCAAAAAAATGCAGCTCCATCCTAAGTACTGAGCTTCCTCACAAATTTTTACAATGCAGCACAAAAATATTTCCCAGGACAACCGCTTTTCACAACTCCTCTACTTCACAAAATTAGTTGAACTTGACACAAAAACCAAAACAAAAAGGATAAGTAGCGGTTATTACTGAGGTAATAACTTTCAAGGCTCGACAAAACTCTTGGGTTATCTCCCAACAAGTACTTTTCTTTAATGCCTTTAAGTTAGGCTTGAAACTTCCAAAGATGCTCACAAAGGAGATATATATTTGAAGTGAAAGAGAGCATCAAGAAGCAAATAACCAACCCACTTGAGTCTAACCCACTTCCTATGCATGGGGGTATCATGAGAAAACAAATTGTTGAAACAAAAAGCCACCAGCATAGGAGGACAAAACAGATGCAACTTCAAAGCTTTCAACATAAAACAGGGAAACTTAACATTATTGAGATGCATAAAACCGTGTTTCCCTCTCTCATAATAACTTTCAGTAGCACTTTGAATAAAGTTGACAATATAACTGTGACTAGAAATAACTTTATCATCAGAATAAGCATACTTACAGTCATCAAAAAGAGGTCCAAGGTCATAAACCGGATCAATAGAAGCAAGTTGTTCCATCCTGAAATATTTATTAGGCAAGCTATTTTCACAAGGAGCTTTAGCAAATTTGGAAAAGTTAAACTCATAAGAATCTCCATCAAACTTAGTTAAAACTTTTTCCTTCTTACCATCAATAATAGCTCCACAATTGTTGAAGAAAGGTCTACCAAAAATGATAGGACAAGTTTTGCTAGCTGCTGAATTAAGCACTAGAAAATCAGCAGGATACTTAATCTTACCGCAGAGAACCTCCACATCTCTTACGATGCCAATGAGGCAAATGGTTTCCTTATTAACAAGGTGAATAACCACATTAATGTCCTCAAGCTCACAAGGACCAATCTCATGCATAATTTCTATGTAAAGCTCATAAGGAATAGCATTAGAGCTAGCACCAATATCACATAAACCATAGTAGCAATGATCACCAATTTTAACAGAAAGCACATGAACACTAGCTTTTCTAACCTTACTAGGATGAGAGATAATATTAGAAGCATCTTCACAGAAGAAAATATGCCCATCCTCTATATTTGTAGTGACAGTGTCTTTCATAACAGCTTCTACAGGTCTATCACTCAAATGCTTACCAGGATCCACGGTTTTATTGTACCTTTGTTATTTGCACTAATAATCATAGAATACTCCTTTACCTTAGCTGGGAAAGGCATTTTTTCAACATGAGGTTCAGGCACAATATGATTAGTAGTACAAACTTGAGTACTTCTAATGGGAGCATGATTAACAACATCTTTATACAGAGCATGATACTTATTCCACTTCTTCTTGGGAATTTCAATGTAAGAGATAAAGGCCTTAAAATAGTTGGCAATACTTTGGGAATCAAGACCAAATTCATTACTAATTTCACGGAAATCATGAGTCCCCATAAAATATTTAAGGCATTCATAATCATAGTTTAAACCTGACTTTCTTTCTTTGTCATTCTCCCAAGCTTCGGTGTTATCTTGAATACGGTCTAAGAGATCCCATTTAGCTTCTTCCTTCATACATGTGAATGATACATCACAAGAAGCATCTAGTAAATCTTTATCATGAAGAGGAAGCCTAGCATAAAAGTTATTGAGAATAATATTGTTAGGGAGTTCATGAATAGGACATTTAAGCATTAGTAACTTCAATCTCCCCCAAGCTTGAGCTGTACTCTCTCCATCAAGAGGCCAAAAGTTATATATAAGATTTCTATCCTTATGAATTTCACTGGGAGGATAAAATTTAGAGTAAAAGAGAGATGCCATCTCCTCTCATTCCATGGATTGTCCATTCTTTAGCAGCTTATACCATTCTTCAGCTCTCCCTTTCAAGGATATGGAGAGTAACTTCTTCTTCACCTGTTTAGTTGTGATACCTGCACACTTAAACAACCCGCATAATTTATGGATAAAAAGCAAGTGATCACCGGGACGGACGATTCCATCCCCAAAATAATAATTATCCATAACATGATTAACAATACTTGTAGGTATCTTAAAAGGATCTATCTCAACAGGAGGTGGTTCATCTACTACCCTAGCAGTGGTAGTAGTTTTCCCAAACAGAAAACCAAGTGGGTTATCCATATTGGAAACAAAGTAACAAACAGTAACAAAATAAATACTCACAGTAGAATTTTACTTTACCAGTTCCACTCTTCAATAGTGCTTCACTCCCCGGCAATGGCGCCAAAAAATAGTCTTGATAACCCACAAGTATAGGGGGTCTATCGTAGTACTTTCGATAAATAGGAGTGTCGATCCCAACGAGGAGCAGAAGGTGCTAAACAGTGGTATGGAGCAGGAAATCCCTGTGAATACTTAGCAAAAAGATTTTTAGTGGTTTTCTGACAAGGCAACAAAACAAGGAGCAAGTAACAAAGGTAACGAACAAACAGAGCAAGTGGCCCAATCCTTTCTTAGCAAAGGACAAGACGGTGGAAATACTTATAAGGACCAAACGTTCTCGAGGACACATGGGAATTCTGTCAAGTGATTTCGCTTCAAATAGCTCAGTACTCTTCTCTGGTGTTGTAAGTGTTGTGTGGGTGAACTTGTGCTAATGTACCGACCGTACTTGGACTAATACATACTTGTGATTAAACCCCCCGCAAACATCCGTAACTACAGGAAAGTAATTAAGATATAAATCTAACCACGGCCTTAAACTCGGAGATCCTACGTTCCCTTGTGCAAAGGTGTCCTAACGGGGTTCAGGTTTCCGTCACTCCGGCAACCCCATAATTAGTAGCCAAATACACAATGCATCCCCCTAGGCCCACAAATGGTGAAGTGTCATGTAGTCGACGTTCACATGACACCACTAGAAGAAGAGCACCACAACTTAAATACTAAACCATTGAATAACAACTCATCACAGATTCACTACTAACAACATGACTTCTCCCATGTCCTCAAGAACTAAACGAACTACTCATAAGACATCATATGGATCAAGATCAAAGATGATATGGTAATGGATAACAATCTGAACATAAACAATAATCCAATGGTTCCACTCACAAGCATCGACTACAATAGTAATCAACATCGGGAAAGTTTCCCCTAATGAACTAAGCAATATCCAACATAATTGTTACATCGGGATGGAGTGGTGATGATGATGCTGGTGGAGATGATGGCGTGGATGATGTGTAACTACCTCGGTGAATTACGCTCCTAGTTACAAGCCTGGATGAGCGGAAATGGTTGAAATAGTACGGTGGGGCCCAAATGCCACTCACAGGTAGACCTTTCGGCCGTCCCAACCATTTCCAAACATCGGGACAAGAACGGGCGGCGTAATCGGCAGGCGAAGGGATCAACTACATACACAAATGGGTATGTATGCAAGCCACCATACAATAGTACATCAGAGCCATTCCATCTAAAAGAAAGGAAATATAGCAACGCCATACGGCAAGATTCAAATGTCCTAGATAGATATAATAGTTTAGGATATCTCCTCATACATCACACATCGTAGTATCGGTGAGCGGCAAACAAGATCAAAGTACGGATAAGAAGCAAATCGGCATAAGTTGCCCCATAAATAAGCACATCCATACAGATCTCACGGATCCCGTTCCCGGAATCTCTACACGAACGATCGTTGCCCACATCATCCGCCTCCTCCACCTAGTATCCATCTTGTGAGTGTACCTATTCATCAATCTTAAATAATTTATCGTGTGAGACCCTAGACTAGCCAAGAAGTCTTTATGCCTCTAAAGGGACACAACCCGGGTGTAATTGCAAAAAAAGATAAACGCTATGCAGTTATATAGATACGCTAACCATCCGCCTAACCAAAGATGAGCGGATGTCCCCGAATTAATGAATTAATCAGACGACAAGGTATGCATCAGATCCATCGATCGAACCCAAATGTGACTGGGCTTGTCGATACTGAAACTCCGCTTACCTAACAAGACAGTGCTCCTCGCACAATCGTAAATAAAGCGATAAAGCATGGCATAAGTACAGGATAGTAAATAAAACCTCAAACTAGTTTGTGGCCCCAAGAAATAAGAATGAATCAAGCTCGGCTCGGGGTCCCATAAGCCTCCGGATGTGGATAGCGTGAATAATCAAGCAGGAATCAAGTACTCGGGGTCCCACGAGACACAAGTGAGCAGGAAAAACCAAATAGCGTATATTGCTCACGGTGCCACTTTCATTAGTTATCCCATTACTACTCAAGGTTAAGTTGTTTAGGTACCTCGTTATCCATCGACACTCACATACCCTACACATGTTCTACGACTCGCATGGCTCAAACAACTCACGTAGTAATGGCTCATGGGATGGAGGAACAAGCTTCGGTGGGGTTTAAAAGTAAGGCTATGCAATACTTGGGATTCAATTTAATGCAATCGGGACTCAATGATGCAAGAATAAGATAGAGGCAATAGGTACTATATGTATGCAAGCATGTGGTAGTTGCACAGCAGCTTGAAGCGAGAGAAGGATCCAGGTAGTGCTCACAGGTCTCTTGATATAACCCCTGCTCAGTGTCTATTCGAAGAAGAACCAAACAAACAAGGGCCAATATAAATAAAGTGCAAAAGCATATGAATAAAATGCGACAAGCAAACAATCATGCCATGATGAATGATGCACGATTTGCATGGCAATAAAGTAGCATGGCATGGGTGAGGTGTGGAATACAAGAATAAATCATTTTATTGAGTTTTGGCCACATTTTATCCTCATATTAGTTGCTGTATACTTTATATTTATATGATGCATGCTGCAATTCAGAACATGGAATGCATAAACAGAAAGGTCTCGTCGAGCTGATCATTTTAGACATATCATTTGTTAAATTTGGAGTTATAAAACAAAAGTTATTAATTTATTAAGAAAAGGTCATTTTATTGTAATTTTAATCAACTTGGAATTTTAACATGTTCCAAATATATTTCGGATGGCATATTTGAAATCCTCATTTTTCTCGATCTAAAACATATATCATTTGTATTATTTGGTTGTATTTTAAAAGTTGTTATAAATCTGATTTGAATTTTGAATTTGAATTAAATTTGAAAAGATTTGAATTAAACCGAACACGAAAAACTTTTCCTACTCAGCAGACCTAGCCACTTGCCCGTGGGTGGGGCCAGGTCATTGGGCCCAACACGCCATGAGAAAGGGGGCTGGGTTGATGGAACCAAAAGCGGGACCCTTTTGCAAAAAGGAAACATGAGGCATGTGGGTCCGGAGGATCGCGGCTTGAGCAAGGTGGGGGGTATCTGCAAGATGACCATGCTCATTTTTCTTCTGGTTGATCGTGGCAGCAAAGCAGGCCGCGGTGGGGGCTCGAGCGCGACTGGCGCTTCTTGTGGCGGCGGCGGCTAAGCTAGGCGGTGGTAGTCGGGGAGATGGGCGAGGCCTAGATAGGGCTAAGCGGCGCTATGGCGAGGAGAACGCGACGGCGGCGTATACGAGACCGTTCGTCGGATTGTCCGCATGACCAGCGATGGCAGCGAGGATGCGACAGGATGTTGGGTAGCTCACCGAGTGCGTCGATGTAGGTGGATCGGCTCGAGGTGCAAAGAGGTGACAATGATGCAGAGGCCGACGGACTAGGGTTTGGTCGGGCCGTCGGTGTTCACGGATGGGGCTCCTCCTCCTCGGCTGTAGGTACCGAGGCGACGCAGGATCTCTCCTTCCTCGGCGTCCACAACGCCCGCCTCCTCGTCTGCAGGTGGGCCAGCCGACGGTGGCCCGATGGTTAGGCGGCGATGGAGAAGAGAGGAGCGGCGGGCGCCTCGGCGGATCTGGAGATGCAGGAGGACCGTGAGGTGGTGGTAAAGTAGAGGGGAAGAGGGGTGCCGTGGGGAGATGGGGTAGCTGGGAAAAAGGTGGCCTCGGTGCCACCTTTCTCTCCTCCCCTCCTCACGTGCTTGGGTCGGCCAGGACAGGTGCATGGGGGCTTCCAGGTGGACCAGAGGGCGAGGCCAAGGAGGCAGGGGCAGGCTCGGGCTAGGGGGCCACAAGGCAGGGAGAGAAGAGAGGGAGAGAGGGTAGGCTCGGGTTTAGGGTTTGGGGGAGCCTCGGTTTAGGTTGGTACCAGGGTTGGGGTAGCTAGGTGGGGTGGAGCTAGGGTTTGGTTGGGGTGGCCAGATGGTGAGAGAGGAGAGGCCGAGAGTGGGGAAGGTGTGGTATGCTAGAGTGGTTAGGTTAGATGAGGAGAGGGGGTATGGTGATAGGGTAGGTGATTAGGGGGTAGGGTTTAGGGTTAGATGGGGGGAGAGAGATGGTTTCCTTTTGGCAAGCTCAAGCAAGAACAAGATCAAACCAAAGCTAGACCCAAAAAGAGGGAGAGGTGTTGATATGGTTTTAAGCAAGATCAACTAAGACCAAGCCAAAAAGGAGTGGTAGAGAGAGATGATCCACGCAAAAATCAAATAAAATCCAAATGACAAGCAAAAGGTGGTACTTGCATGGGCCATGCATAAATAATTAATACCATGCTTATTTTGTGAAAACAAGATTATTTACATGGCATTGTTCTTATGCATTCCAAAATGTGTAGTAAGGCCCAAGCAAAAGAATTTGTAGAATTGGACCCACCCTATCTCTCATGAGCTAGATTAAACAACAAAAGAAAAATAATTACAAGCTCATGGATAATGGGATGGTGGAATTGTAAGGTGGTGAAAGAAAGGTGGTGGAGTTGAATAAAAGATATGCCCCCAACTCAACTTGGGCATTTAACAATATATCAAGAACCAAATACAATATCAATAGGCAAATACAAATAATAATGCATATGAGATAAGAACCAAACAAAAAGGGTTCTTGTATGATGCTCAAATGCAAGGTGGCATGATGGCATGATGACATGAGCATGATATCATGATGATGCAACAATTATATATAGGAAGTAGCCATTATATTACTAGATCAAGTAGCATTACAGTTGTTAGACAAATGGGATGCTACAACTCTCCCCCACTAAACAGGAATCTGCTTGAGATTCTAGGAAGAAGAAGACTCAAAGAGGGTAGGATAGTTGCACGGAGCTCATCTTCACGCTCCCAAGTGGCTTCATCAGCGGAATGGTGCGACCAACGCACCTTGCGTAACTTGATGGACTTGTTGCAGTCCTTCTTTACTGCGGTCTCAAGGATTTTGTGGGGTGTTCTTGATAAGACAGGTCTTCTTGGAGATTGATTAGCTCATGATCCACGGTCTGCGGGATCCTTGAAGCACTTCTTGAGTTGAGAGATGTGGAAAACATCATGAACCTTGAGTTTTCCGGAGCTCAAGAGCATAAGCAACTTCTCCTCTTCTTCCACGAATTTTGAAAGGACCGATGTATCTAGGAGCCAGCTTTCCTTTGATACCAAAGCGGTGTGTGCCTCTCATGGGAGTGACACGAAGGTAAACGAGATCACCGAGGCATACACCATGTCCGTGTGCTTCTGTCATAATTGCTCTTGGCGACTTTGAGCAATCTTGATTCTCAAGAATGATATGCACCTTCTCCTCCGCTTGAGTTACAATGTCGGGGCCAAACCAAATTCTTTCACCGCACCCGACCAACCAATCGGAGTTACGCATTTGCGACCATAGAGAGCCTCAAATGGTGCCATCTTGGACTTTTCTCGAAGCTGTTGTTGTAGAGAATTCAGCATAAGGAAGACATTCCTCCCACTTCATGCCAAAAGAGATGACCAAGCACGAAGCATATCCTCGAATCGATTGATCCTTTCAACTTGTCCTTGCATTGAGGGTGGTAAGCTGTCTTTGAAGTTCAACTTTGTTCCCAAAGCATTTTGGAAACTTTCCCGAACTTGGAAGTGAAGATGCTCCCAGTATGAACTGATCTCAAGCGGAACCCCATACGAGAGAGACAATTACGTTGATATAGAGCTCACCAGCTGAATTCCGTAAATTGTTTCCTTGACGGGGAAGAAGTGAGCCACTTTAGAAAGCTGTCAATGACAACAAAGATTGCATTGTTGCCCTTCTGCGACCTTGGAAAACCAGTGATGAAGTCCATCTCTACTTTCTCCCATTTCCATTAGGGGTTTCAATGGCTGTAGAAGACCGTAAGGTTTCGATGGACCTTTCACTCTGCGGCGGACATCACACTCCGAGACATACTTGGCACAATATTGTTTCAATCCGGCCACCAATATTGTGTTTTCAAGTCCATGTACATCTTTGTCTGCCGGGGTGGATAGAAAGAATGAATCATGCGCCTCCTTGAGAACTTGCTCTCTCAAACCGGGTAGTTGAACAAACATCCGGTGTTCAAAGAAAAGCGTGCCTTGATCATCGACGTGGAAGGACTCATACTTCGGAAGCTGAAGTTTGGAGATGATCTTTTTGGTGTGCGGATCACCAAGCTGACGAGAGCGAACCTTTTCTTCCAAGAGAGGAGTAGCTAGAAGGTTCAGGAGATGCCCTTGTTCCACAATTTCAAGGTTGGTGGCGAATTCCTCGCACAAGAGAGGTTGTTGTTCTTCCATCATGAGGTTGTTGACATAAGCTTTGCGGCTGAGAGCATCGTCCATGACATTAGCTTTGCCCGGAGTGTAGTTGATGGTCAAATCAAAATCATTGATTGCTTCAATCCAGCTCCTCTGCCGAAGGTTGAGATCAGGTTGAGTGAAGATATACTTCAGACTCTTGTGATCAGAAAAGATTTCACAACGGTTGCCAAGCAAGTAGTGCCTCCAAAGTTTCAAAGCAAAGACAACTGCTGCGAGCTCGAGGTCATGTGTAGGATAGTTGATCTCATGCATCTTCAACTGTCGAGAGGCATAAGCAACAACTTGTTTTCTTGCATAAGGACCGCCCAATCCTTGCAAAGAGGCGTCCAGAATATCCGGAAAGGCTTAGATGTGTGGGAGGAACCAAGGCGGTGTGGAAGTGAGCTTCTCTTTGAGTGTCTCAAAGCTTGCTTGACATGCGAGTCCAAAGGTATTTCTTGCCCTTTTGAGGAGATCGGTAAGAGGCTTCGCTATCTTGAAAAGTTACGAGCAAGCGGCAATAACTAGCCAAACAAAGGAAACTCCGCACTTCTTTGACATTTACAGGAGGAAGCCATTCAACAATTGTCTTCACGGTTTCGGGTTGACTGCAATTCCTTGCAGAGATAGCGTGACCAAGATAGGTTACTTGAGGCGGTCAAAACTCACACTTTGAGAACTTTGCATACAAGCGGTTCTCACGAAGTTTGTTTAGGACACAGAAGGTGTTCTTCATGCTCTTCCTTTGACTTAGAATAGACTAGGATGTCGTCGGATAGACCTAGCGAACTTATCAAGATACTCCATGAAAACCGAGTTCATGAGTCTCGAGAAGGTGGCGGTGCGTTGGTGAGACGAAAGACATGACCGTGTACTCATACAGGCCATAGCGGGTGGTGAAAGCTGTTTAGGAACATCTTCCTTGCGAATTTTGATTTGGTGATAACCACTTCTCAAGTCAATCTTAGAGAACACCACAGCTCCACCTAGCTGATCGAAGAGATCATTAATCCGCGGAAGGGGATATTTATTCTTGATGGTTTTAGCATTGAGAGCCCGATAGTCAACACAAAGTCTATCGATCTGTCGCTTCTTCACAAAGATTGTTGGGCTACCCCAAGAAGAAATCTTGTGTTGAATGAAACCCAACTTCTCTTGTTCATCAAGGCGACGTTTGAGTTCACCAACTCAGTAGGACCCATTTTATAAGGCCGCTAGGAGATAGGAGCCGTTCGGGTTCAAGCTCAATTACAAACTCAACCTCACGATCCGGAGGCATACGGCAACTCTTGGGAAAGACATCGGGAACTCACGGACCACGGAACACTGAATAGCTTCCATAGCATCATCATTGAGCCGCCAAAGAAAAATTTGGATAGCGAGTTGAGACTTGGAGAATAGACTATATGGCCTTGAGAATCTTGAGAGAAAGCGTTGTCAAAGACAATCAATCACAGCTGCATTTCTGTCAACCAATCCATGCCCAAGATGACATCAATGTCGAATTGCCTGAACAATTAAGGATGCGAGAACGAAGAGCCACCAATCTCAATTTGATTGCCATGGCTGATTTTAGAAGCGCCATATTTGCTCGGAGAAAGGACCATTAACCGCTTGAGGAGAGGAACCAACGCTAACCCATTCTCATAAGCAAACTTGATAGAAACAAAAGAATGCGATGCACGAGAATCAAACAAAACTTCGTGCAAGGTGAGTTAACGGAAGCATACCCATCACAACTCGGTGCATGCTCGGCTTGGCGTTGACACGATTAGCACGAACATGAGACCGGGCTTGGTGTTGATGTTGAGAGCCCGAGGTGGTGGTGCACGAACCAAAGGAGAGCTTGCCGCAGATCTTGGAGGGTGGAGGAAGAGCTTTGTTTTCATCGGACGGTTCAGCTTTGATGCCCGAGTCTCCACGTGAAACAAGCACCGGTGGGCGTGGAGCAACATAGGGGGACTCCTTGCCGCTCGGTAGTGGTGGTTGTAGCCCACAGGAGCGGCAGTGAGGAAGTTTGGTGGCCTTTCCGCGTAGCTTGCGGGTCTTAGTGGAGCCGGGCGGCGGTGGGGTGTTAGGAACCCGGACACGGCGCTTAGAGGAGCCGACATAGTGAAGAGCTTGGTGCATCACGGTTGTGTTTCTTTGACTCCTCAAACACTTGCCTACTTGCTTCTTCTGCCGCAGTATCTTTGAAGTTCCAGAAAAGACGCTGGCCTTGCATGTGTGATTGCATATTTAATCGATGCATTGAGCCCTTGCCGGAACCTCTTTTGCTTCTTCTTGTCATCGGAGATCTCATCGCCACCATAACGATAAAGATTCATGAAGTTCCTGATGTAGGTTTTGTGTGGCATCCCGCAAAAACCACTACTAGAAAATCGTGTTGTTTTTATGCATTCAATCATCATGACCGCATGCTCATGTCATCATGCCACACTGCATTGGAGCATCGTCATCATCATGCATATTATTTTGCCTAAAACTATTTGCGAAAGTCTATGGTTTCCTGAAACTAGCCCTCCTTCTATTTCAAATGAAACCCCGGATGCTTCCGGATATTTTGTTGTCTAGAAACTATTTACAAAAGCTTATTGCAAATTAAATAAAATTATTATATTATTTTAGTGGGGCAGTCGAACGGGCCGAATGACCCGAACGACCACCCCAGAAAATACAATTGGTCCACCCCTTAATCCTAAAACTACCCAACCTATTCTACCCACACCCCCCTCCACATCACCCCACCCAATCCCGGGCCGCCACCTCACCCTCTCCCTCCCCTCTAACCAACCCCACCCTGCCACTTGGCCTCCCTCTCTCTCTCTCCCTTCCCCACTCAACCCACTCACACACACAACACACACCACACACGCCTTGCCCGGCCACAGCCCCCTCCCTGACACCCACCAACACCCCCTCTGGGTCCTTTGCCTCCTCCTGCGCACACACTTCACCCCATAGCCAACCCCTCTCACCGGCTGGGTCCCACCGAGCCAGCCCAACTCCTACTCGCCCTGCCTGGCCGACCAGGCGCCCCACCCGGCTCTCTCCTCTCCCTCCCTTCCTCCCCATCGCCCGACCCCAACCTTCCACCACGGTTCCCTCCTCTCCCTCCCAGCCGCCGCCTCGCCCCTAGACAGAGCTCATGGCCGAGGCTCCCTCCACCAGCTCCTCCTTCCCGGTCCTCCCGAGGCCATGCGATCGGCCGTGCCGTCCCGAAATCCCCTTCTCGCTGCCGCGCTCCTCAGACCGCCTCCCGTCGCCTCATGAGCTCCTCCGCCGCCTCATCCTCCCCGAGCTCCAGCCCGCCCCGCCTCCTCCTCCCGTCCCGCATCCGCCTCCCCACTCCTCTCCCGTAAGGCTCGCCATGACCCGCATGCCCCTCCGCCGCCCGCTTCCTCCCTCGCGCGCCTCGCCGCCTCCGCCCGCGCCCGCCTGCCTCTCCTCCACCGTCCGCCGCCAACGCCCGGGCCGCGCCTCCTCGCCGCCCTCGGCCGGCGCCAGCTCGCTGGCTCCCAAAGCTCCCTCGCCCGCCCGCCGCTGTCGGCCCCCACGCGTTCCCGAGCAGGTCGCCGCGCCGCCGCGGGCGCTCCCGCCGTCGCCGGCCCCGCTCTCCCTCGCGTCTCGCCCGCCGCCTGGGGCCTCCTCTCCGTCGGCCTGCGTCTGGCCCGCTGTCACCTCGTCAGCGGCTGGCGCAGCAGCCGCAACGCACATCCCTGTGTTCAACGCCAAAGCCAAGTGGGCCCGATCGTTTGGGGCTCACCCATATACAAGTTCCCAGCGGTGACAAGTGAAGAGGAACCCGATGGCCGCTCTTAACCCGAGACCATCCTCAACACCCGAAGTTGGATCCCTACGCACGCCGACACGGGACGACAAGATCGACACCGCCCGGATGTACCCGATGAACCACTAGCGTTGAACCCGATGCCGGCCACAGATGATCGAGCTGGCACACCAAGATCTTCCTCAGGGAACGACAAGAACTTCTACCGGAGTCCAAACCCCGAAGGCCGAACCCCGGATACGACAAGTACTTCCTCGAGGATGCCAAGTCCTTCACCCCGAATGACAAGACCGACTTGATGGCGTGGACCCGACAAGACCATCGCAACGATAAGAACGACACCGACCGAAAGAACCCGATGCGCCCCCGGCACCAAACCAAGTACTCCTTTCCGGACGCCGAGTCCGTCGAGAACCCGGATGCGCCAAGACCTACCCCGTTATCCGAGAATGCTTCCGTCGAACCCCGAACCCCAGATCCGGACCCTGAGACCGAACCCCGAACCCCGGAACCCCAAGATCTGCCGAACCCTATGTGTGACCTCTTATCCGAGAACCCTATTTCATAATATAATAACAACTTGTTGCATATTAATCATTCATCTCGCATGCATATTTGTGTGGTTTGGGGGCCTTATGCCGATTCACCTTAATTAAATATGGGGCCCATATGCGGGCAAATCTAGTCTCATATTGGCCTCATTTAAATTGGTGTAGCGAACCGGTGATATATATTCTGCCTTGTTAAACAACATTTAAATTGCGGGGTGGCTGAATAACTTGAACCATTTAATTAATTTTCGGGACCCCGGTTCCGCTTAATAAGACCTAATTGCATCGTGATACCATCTGCCCTATATTGACTTGGACACATCCTCTTTTGTGGTATCATTGTTTGTAGATAGTTGGACTTGGCGTAGTCGCTTGCTCAAGTCTGTTGCGTGTTGTCAATGCCACAGTTGATTGTTGATGTATTGCCGCATGTTGTTGTTGGAGATGATCCTAGTTTTACTTATCGTTCACTTTAATTCTGTTTAACAACTAAAATTGAAGTAAGCGAGAGGCATCGGTGGGTGATAGAAAATATTTGGTTTCGACGCCCACTTGTGTCGTGAGGACCCAGTACTTGATACTGTTCCTTGATTTATCGCGCTATCCACATCCGGGAGGTATATGGGACCCTGAGCGAGCTTGATTGATCTTATTTCTTGGGGCCACAAACTAGTTTGAGGTTTTATTTGATCTGTACTTATGCCATGTTTCTTGCTTTATTTAAATTGTGCGACGGATAGCACTGTCTTGTTTAGGATCGGGACACGATTAGCGGTGTCGACAAGCCCGATTTTGGGTTCCCGATCGTTCACACCGTCTACCCAAACCTTGAGTCCGTTTGAGTCGGCTAACTTCGCTATGGTAGCTTAATGGGGTGGCCCCGAAATAATTCGAATCTGTGATTGCTTTGTCGTGAAGGCCTCGTTGGGTTTTGATTTGGTTTTCGAGGTTGATCGGCGTGTGTTGCTATTGGTGCACCGGCGGGTAAAACTTTAAAGCCGTGTCGCGGATATGGACGACTTGGAGCCTGATATCGATCATAGATAACTATAACTAAAGTTTATTGCTATAAATTTGACTTTATAATGACTAGTAATCAGCTTCACTATAATGGAATGGCTAAATAATACTGCCCACAATTGCTTGTTTGGAGTGTCGCTTGCGACCATTGTATCTGACTAGTAAGTATAGCAACTACAACGGAATGGCTAAATAAAATTACCAACAACTGCTGGGTTTTGGGTTATCTTATGCTAAATTGTATCTGACTAGTAAGTGTTGCAACTACAACGGAAAGGTTAACTAAAAGTGCCCACTGCTTACTTTATCAAGATGATTAACTATACCTGACTAGTAATTGCTGCAACGATAACTGAATAAATAAAACTGCCAACTGCGTGAGTTCCTCGGTTGACTTCCTCGTTTGGTCTCGAGGGGGAAACGCCAGGATGGGTTTGTTCGTTGATAGTATCAGGTTGGTTCCGAATAGGTCTTTCTTACCCCTCTCTGTTTGCCGCCAGTTGTATCGAGTCTCTATAGGGTGTTCAGTGCATGATGCTGCGCGCTTGATCCACCATACCTATGTGGCGAGGGCCAATTCTAGCCTCGCTGTCTTGGCCTCGATCTTGGCTCCTCTTTTCCTTTGCCCTTTGTGGCACCCCTTTTGTTTAAGCGGTTTTGAGATCGACGTCGTTAGCGAGGTTACCCTTCCGGCTTGCTTGCGAGGTTATGGACGCCATTGGTTATTCTTCAGGGCTCTTAGCCCCATTTGCATCTTGTCCGTAGTCGGACGCTCTATCCTTTCAAGGTGATTTGGATCTTGTATATATTATATATGTATTCTTGACTCATGGAGTCGCTGTTATATATATCTGTTCTGTGGGTCCCATCGAGGACTGTTGTGTAATGTTATTACTTCGTTTTCCACCCGCACGAAAGTGCCTGGTGGGCACCTTTGAATCGTTTCTATGCGGGTTTGGCGGGTTTCGCTAAAACTTGCATAGGTCCGATTCTGAGGGTGTTACATATTGACATTGTCATTTCCCTGCTTGAGGTTGAGAAACACTTCCTTCATCCTTTCCATGACAATTTCTGACAGATACTGCTCTTTGAATGCTCCAGTGAACCGTTCCCAAGTAGGCTGAAAACCAAGGCATTTTGCCTTCGTAATTCTCCCACCGAGCTGCATCTCCTTGAAGGTGAGTAGCACACTTTACCCATTCTTGCTCAGAACATCGCGGTCTCGGTAACCTTGACATCTCACGCAACCAATCATCAGCATCAAGTGGTTGATCAGAAACATCAAATTGGCGTGGATTGAACTTCAGGAAGCTTTTGATGTCTCCTCGCTTGGGAGGTGGAGGTAGCGGAGCAAACTCATTCCTCCTAACACTTTCCTCAAAAGCAGCTCTTTATTCTGTTGCATTGCCAAGGCATTGGCGATGTTTGACAACGGACCCCGATTCAGGTGGTATGTCCTCATCGAGCGGCGTGGTGGAGCCATCCTGTGATTGATATAAAACACAAGTCAGTACTATAATGGAGAATAATAATAATCCAAAATAGTACCAAGATGGAATTAACCAAGATTAAAGGATACAATTTACTAAGATGATATTAAATATCAACAAAGTTCAAAGCACCTAAAAGATATTAAGCATATCGCACACGACTGAAAAGTAGTGTGGTACACAGATATATCAAAGAAAAATTTTCCGCAATTCCGGCATTAAAATACCAATAGGTGCGCAAAATCACTTAACGAATCAAGATTAGTGACTCTACCAATTCAATATACAAAAGCGAATGATAAGAGTAGTGGTATGGTCACGACTCCATCCCGCACTCAAATCATTACTCCGCACATGAATAAGTAGAACACATATCCTAACCCCTTCTTCTCACGATGAGCCTAAAGATTGGTAACTACGGAAACGAACACCCCAAACAAGATAACGTCGGATAACAAAGAGTAAGACAGATCGCGTCGGTATACAACGAATCAGATAGATCGCGTCGGATTGCAAAGCCTGTCGGTATGGAATGTACCAACAGTTGATAACCAAAAGGCCGATTAAGATAACAACTTGGATGCAACAGATAGACAAGGAATTACACACACACACACACACACACAAAAATACACAACCTATGGTACTACGGAAACCCAGAACACGTGAATCCTAGTTTGAACTTTTAAGAAGAGGATTGAAAACGTTACACTTCCTTACCAGAAAAGAGTGGGTGGGTTGGTAAGAAGAAAAGTGGAAGCAGTCCTACTCTCGCGTTTTGTTTTTCCCTAATATACATAACTACCAAAATATTCGCTAGACTGACAACAACCATTTGGCTGAGACCCTGAAGGGCGGGATGGCTCTGATACCAATTGTAACTACCTCGGTGAATTACGCTCCTAGTTACAAGCCTGGATGAGCGGAAATGGTTGAAATAGTACGGTGGGGCCCAAATGCCACTCATAGGTAGACCTTTCGGCCGTCCCAACCATTTCCAAACATCGGAACAAGAACAAAGTAGGCGTAATCGGCATGAAGGATCAACTACATACACAAATGGGTATGTATGCAAGCCACCATACAATAGTACATCGAGCCATTCCATCTAAAGAAAGGAAATATAGCAACGCATACGGCAAGATTCAAATGTCCTAGATAGATATAATAGTTTAGGATATCTCCTCATACATCAGTATCGGTGAGGCAAACAAGATCCGAACGGATAAAGCAAATCGGCATAAGATGCCCCATAAATAAGCACATCCCGCCCACAGATCTCACGGATCCCGTTCCGGAATCTCTACATCGAGCGATCGTTGCCCACATCATCCGCCTCCACCCGTATCCATCTTGTGAGTGTACATTCATGAATCAAATAATTTATCGTGTGAGACCCTAGAATTTTCGGCAAGTCTTTATGCCTCTAAAGGGGACACAACCTGGGGTGACGCAATTGCAGCAAAAGATAAACCCTAACAGTTCTATAGATACTGCTAACCATCCGCCTAACCAAAGATGAGCGGATGTCCGTGAATTAATGACAACATTATAACAGTAATATCATCGATCCATCCTCCTCCTCGCTACCAACGAGGAAGCGGACAACCCCCCATCCGTTGGCAATTTTATTAACCATTCCATGAGTATTGCACTATTTACTAGTCAGTTACTTAGTCAAATTAAAAGCGGTACTTTAGTTATGCTTGTCTATGATCGAGAAGCTGTGCTCCAAGTCGTCCATAACCGCGGACACGGCTTTCAGAAAGTTTTACCTGCAGGTGCACAAATAACACACACTCGATCAACCTCGGAAAAACCAAATCAAAACCCAACGAGGCCTTCACGACAAAGCAATCACGATTAGAAATATTTGAGGCCACCCATTGAGTACACCAATGAAGTTAGGCGACTCGAGACGGACTCAAGGTTTGCGCGGTGGCACGTAACCGGGAACCGAAAATGTGGTCTTGTCGATCTTGAAAACACTCCGCTTACCTAAGCAAGATCTGGTGCTCCTCGCAATCGTAAATAAAGCGATAAAGCATGGCATAAGTACATGATAGTAAATAAAACCTCAAACTAGTTTGTGGCCCCAAGAAATAAGAATGAATCAATCTCCGGCTCGGGGTCCCATAAGCCTCCGGATGTGGATAGCGTGAATAATCAAGGCAGGAATCAAGTACTCGGGGTCCCTACGAGACACAAGTGAGCGGAAAAACCAAATAGCAGATATTGCTCACCGGTGCCACTTTCATTAGTTATCCCATTACTACTCAGGTTAAGTTGTTTAGGTACCTCGTTATCCATCAGACACTCACATACCCTACACATGCTGTTCTACGACTCGCATGGCTCAAACAACTCCTGTAGTAATGGCTCATGGGATGGAGGAACAAGCTTCGGTGGGGTTTAAAAGTAAGGCTATGCAATACTTGGGATTCAATTTAATGCAATCGGGACTCAATGATGCAAGAATAAGATAGAGGCAATAGGTACTATATGTATGCAAGCATGTTGTAGTGCTTGCCTGGCAGCTCAGTTGAAGCGAGAGAAGGATCTGGGTAGTGCTCCTGGGTCTCTTGATATATCCCCTGCTCAGTGTCTACTCGAAGAAGAACCAAACAAACAAGGGCCAATATAAATAAAGTGCACAAGCATATGAATAAAATGCGACAAGCAAACAATCATGCCATGATGAATGATGCACGATTTGCATGACAATAAAGTAGCATGGCATGGGTGAGGTGTGGAATACAAGAATAAATCATTTTATTGAGTTTTGGCCACATTTTATCCTCATATTAGTTGCTGTATACTTTATATTTATACGATGCATGCTGCAATTCAGAACATGGAATGCATAAACAGAAAGGTATCGTCGACCTGATCATTTTAGACATATCATTTGTTAAATTTGGAGTTATAAAACAAAAGTTATTAATTTATTAAGAAAAGGTCATTTTATTGTAATTTTAATCAACTTGGAATTTTAACATGTTCCAAATATATTTTGGATGGCATATTTGAAATCCTCACATTTTTATGATCTAAAAACATATATCATTTGTATTATTTGGATTTGTATTTTAAAAGTTGTTATAAATCTGATTTGAATTTTGAATTTGAATTAAATTTGAAAAGATTTGAATTAAACTGAACACATAAAAACTTTCCTACTCAGGCAGACCTAGCCACTTTCTGACAGGTGGGGCAGTCATTGGGCCCAACATCTTATACAGAAAAGGGGGGCTGGGTTGATGGAACCAAAAGCGAGACCCTTTTTGCAAAAAGAAGCATTGCATGAGCAGTGGGTCGAGGGATCATGGTCTTGAGCAAAAAGGTGGGGTATCTGCAAGATGACCATGCTATTTTATTCTGGTTGGTGAAATGGCCAGCGTGGCTCGCTTGTAGAGCTCGACACAGCGCTTCTGTGTGTGGCGACAGCTGCGGCTAAGCGGGTAGCTGTCGGGGAGATGGGCGAGGCCTAGATAGGTCTAAGCGGCGCTATGGCGAGGAAAGCGTCTGTGACGCCCGGTGCATGGAGGCCGTTAAGTCGGATTGTCCCATGACGAGCAAGGCTGCGACAGCGAGGATGTCGGGGTTGGGTAGCTCACAGAGTGCGTCGATGTAGGTGGATCGGCTCGGCGCAAGGCGGCGATGATCTGAGAGGCCGAGCGGACTAGGGTTTTGGGTGAACACGTCGGTGTTCGTGACTGGGGCTCCTCCTCCTCGGCTCTTTGTGTACCGAGGCGGCAGGGATCTCTGTCCTTCCTCGGCGTCCACAACACCACGCCTCCTCGTCTGCGGTGGGCCTTGGCGGGTGGCGCGATGGTTAGTGGCGATGGAGAAGAGGGAGGCGCCTCGGCCAGATCTGGAGATGCAGGAGGACCGTGAGGTGGTGGTAAGCAGATGGGGAGGGGGTGCGTTGGGAGATGGGGTAGATGGGAAAGGTGGCCTCGGTGCCACCTTTCTCTCCTCCTCCTCACGTGCTTGGGTCGGCGGGACAGTGCATGGGGCTTCGGTGGACGGAGGCGAGGCCAAGGAGGCGGCAGGCTCGGGCTGGGGCCTGAGCGGGGAGAGAAGAGAGAGGGTAGGCTCGGGTTTAGGGTTTGGGGAGCCTCGGTTTAGGTTGGTACGGGGTTGGGGTAGCTAGGTGGGGTGGAGCTAGGGTTTGGTTGGGGTGGCGGATGGTGAGAGAGGAGAGAGGCCGAGAGTGGGGAAGGTGTGGTATGCTAGAGTGGTTAGGTTAGATGAGGAGAGGGGTATGGTGATAGGGTAGGTGATTAGGGGTAGGGTTTAGGGTTAGATGGGGAGAGATGGTTTCCTTTGGCAAGCTCAAGCAAGAACAAGATCAAACCAAAGCTAGACCCAAAAAGAGGAGAGGTGGTGATATGGTTTTAAGCAAGATCAACTAAGACCAAGCCAAAAAGGAGTGGTAGAGAGAGAGATGATCCACATAAAATCAAATAAAATCCAAATGACAACCAAAAGGTGGTACTTGCATGGGCCATGCATAAATAATTAATACCATGCTTATTTTGTGAAAACAAGATTATTTACATGGCATTGTTCTTATGCATTCAAAATGTGGAGTAAGGCCCAAGCAAAAGAATTTGTAGAATTGGACCCACCCTATCTCTCATGAGCTAGATTAAACAACAAAAGAAAAATAATTACAAGCTCATGGATAATGGGATGGTGGAATTGTAAGGTGGTGAAAGAAAGGTGGTGGAGTTGAATAAAAGATATGCCCCCAACTCAACTTGGGCATTTAACAATATATCAAGAACCAAATACAATATCAATAGGCAAATACAAATAATAATGCATATGAGATAAGAACCAAACAAAAAGGGTTCTTGTATGATGCTCAAATGCAAGGTGGCATGATGACATGAGAATGATATCATGATGATGCAACAATTATATATAGGAAGTAGCCATTATATTACTAAACCAAGTAGCATTACAGTTGTTAGACAAATGGGATGCTACATGATGATGATGATGATGAAGGGTTTCGCAGCATAGTAAATCAAAAAAATTCTACGGATGCGAACGTGAAAGCCAAGATCTAATCTAGGAGATGCAAACAACGAGGGGGATTAGATGAGATCTTCATACCCTTGAAGATTCGCACAACGGGCGTTAAATCGGAACATGGGTGATGTAGTCGACTCGCTTCTCCTCCTCGCGATCCGATCCGATCTAACACCACAAGTGGCGATGCCTCAAGAGATGCACCGTCACGGCACCTCAACGTCTCCTCCTTCCTCGGTCCAGCAAGTATGGTGGAGAGACGGATTGGATCTACAATGCGACGGCGGTGCAAGTGGTGGAGAGTTTACTGCAGGCTTCGCCACAGCGATCGGGAGGAGAGAGAGAGGAGGGCAGGCGGCTAGGGTTGTGGAGGAGGTGTGGGGAGGTGCCAGCCCTCTATATAGATGGGTGGCGCCAGCCTAGCCTCCCAAGCCCTAGGCCGGCCAAGGAGGAGGAGTGGGGGCAAGTTTCCTCCCTTAGAAGCTTTCCTAGGGTTTGCCCTAGATCTGGCCATTTGGGCCCTATGGGGCCTTGTGCCCAATGCTGACGGCACTCCCTCATAGGCCCATGTCCCCTCCCGGCAGGTGGGGCCACGTTGGTCCCCCTCCGGAAGGTTCTAGAAGCTTCCGGTACAATACCTATTAACCCGAAACAATTTCGAACTCCAAAAACTGCATTGCCTTATATGAATCTTATTCTCCAGACCATTCCGGAACCTCCCGTGATGTCCCGGATCCCATCCGAGACTCCGAACAAAAACTCATAAACCAATTATCCAATCTATCCTAGCGTCGAGACACGTTAAGTGTGTGACCCTTCGGGTTCGAGAATATGCATACATGATCTTCTATCAAAATCAACAGCAGGGTCTGGAAACCCATATTGACTCCCACACATTCATCGATGATCATATCAGATGAACCACGATGCCAGGATTCAATCAATCCCATATATATATTCCCTTCGTCTCGCGATGTTTTACTTGCCCGGGATTTGATCGTCGGTACCATCATACCTAGTTCAATCTCGTTCACAACAAGTACTTTACTCATTCCGTAATCCGATATCACTTTGTGATTAACTCCTTAACCACATGCTTGCAAGCGGTGTTGATATCGATTACCGAGTGGGCCCGAAGTATATCTCTCCGACTTGGGAGGGACAAATCCCATCTCGATACATACAACCCAACAGGTACTTTCCTATCACCTAAGAGACACATTTATGATCACCCTCTCATAGGATGACGTTTGATGACCTCAAAGCTTTCTTACGATACCAGGGAGTTGTATTATCTCATGGTCTAAGGAATACAATATTTGACATAAGAAGAGCTTCGCAAAGATGAAAACGATAACACGATCTAATTGCTCCGCTTAGTTTGGGTCTATCCATCATATCATTCTCCCAATGATATGATCTCATTATTAATCGACAACTCATGTCTATGGTTAGGAAACCTTAACCAATATTAATCAATGAGGTAGTCCATAAAGGCATACTAGGGACACGGTGTTGTTCATAAACCACACAAGTATTAAAGTTTCCGCTTAATACAATTCTAGCATGGAATATAAACTTTATCATGAACATGAATTATAATAATAGCATCTTTATTATTGCCTCTAGGGCATAATTCCAACAGTCTCCCACTTGCACTAGAGTCAATAATCTAGTTTACATTTGGCAACAATCTCACACCCATGGCACTAAGGTGCTAATCATGTTTTGCACGTGGAAGAGGTTTAGTCAATGGATCTGCGACATTCAGATTTGTATGTACTTTGCTAATCTTCAAATCTCCATCTGCTATATAATCTCGGATTATATGAAACTTGCGGTTTATATGCTTGGTTTTTGGATGATATCTTGGTTCCTTAGCGAGTGATATGGCGCCAGTGTTGTCACACAATATCTCCAGTGGGTCCAATGCACTTGGAACCACGCCAAGCTCAGTGATGAAGTTCCTGATCCAAACTCCTTCACTTGACGCTGCAGCTGACCATGTATTCCGCTTCTCTGCAGATCCCGCGATCACGCTTTGCTTGCGACTTCTCGACTCACGCTCCTCCATTCAAAATATAAGCATCATGTCCGAGATTTAGAATCATCCTTGTCGATTGTCGAAACTAGCGTCGACGTAACCTTTTACGACGAGCTGTTCATCACCTCCATAGACTAAGAACATTTCTTTAGTCCTATTTAGGTACTTTAGGATGTTCTTCACGACTGTCCAGTGTTCCACTCGTGGATCACTTTGATATCTGCTCGTCAAACTAAGAGCATTGGACACATCCGGTCTAGTACACAGCATGGCATACATGATAGAACCTATGGCCGAGGCATAAGGCACTTTGCTCATAGCTTCTCTATCATTTACCGTAGCTGGACACTGAGCCTTGCTCAATATCTTACCTGACAACATAGGCACTGAACCTTTCTTTGCCTTATCCATTCTGAACCTTTTCAGAACTTTGTCTAGGTATCAGGCGTCTTTGTCTATCTCTATAGATTTTGATGCCCAATATATAAGCAGCTTCACCTAGGTCTTTCATTCAAAAACACTTGTTCAAATAACTATTCACATCGTTAAGCATGTTATGACATTTCCAATAATCAATATGTCATCCACATATAGTACCAGAAATGTCACCGAGCTCCCACTCACTTTCTTGTAGATACAAGCTTCGTAGCAATTTGGAACAAATCCAAAGCTCTTGATCACTTGATCAAAACGAAGGTTCCAACTCCGAGATGCTTGCTTCAGTCCATTAATGGAACGCTGAAGTTTGCATACTTTATCAGCATACTTAGGATCGACAAAACCTTCGGGTTGCATCATATACAACTCTTCATCAATGTTTCCATTGAGGAACGCAGTCTTGACATCCATCTGCCATATTTCATAATCTTGAAACGCAACAATTGCTAATAAAATCCGAATGGACTTAAACATCGCTACGAGAGAGAAAGTTCATTGTAGTCAACACCTTGAACTTGTCGAAAAACTTTCGTGACAAGCCGTGCTTTATAGACGGTAACATTACCATCCGCGTCCGTTTTCTTCTTGAAAATCCATTTGCACTCAACGGCCTTTCGGTCGCTAGGAGGGTCCACCAAAGTCCATACTTGGTTTTTGCTCATGGATCCCAATTCGGATTTCATGGCTTCTAGCCATTTCTCAGAGTCTGGGCTCACCATCGCTTCCTCATAGTTCATAGGTTCAATGTCTTCTACTAACAAGACAGTTAAGACAGGGTTGCCATACCACTCAGGAGGGGCACGCGACCTTGTCGACCTGCGACGTTCAGTAGCAGCATCGTCCGAAGCTTCATGATCCTTGTCATTAGCTTCCTCTATTGTTCATGCAGGCGACATTGGAACAATTTCAGGTGCTGCGCTACTCTCCAACTCAAGAGAAGGTTCAACAACCTCGTCTAGCTCTACTTTCCTCCCACTCACTTCTTTCGAGAGAAACTCCTTCTCAAGAAAGGAACCGTTCTTTGCGACAAACACTTTGCCTTCGGTTCTGTGATAGAAGGTATACCCAATAGTTTCCTTAGGGTTTCCTATGAAGACGCATTTCTCCGCTTTGGGTTCGAGCTTGTCCGGCATCAACATCTTGACATAAGCTTCACATCCCCAAACTTTAAGAAACGACAACTTAGGTTTAGCACCAAACCACACTTCATACGGTGTCGTCTCAACGGATTTAGATGGTGCCCTATTTAAAGTGAATGCAGCGGTTTCTAATGCATAACCCCAAAACGATAACGGCAAATCAGTAAGAGACATCATCGATCGGACCATATCTAATAGGGTTCGATTTTGGCGTTCAGACACAGCATTGCGCTGTGGTGTTTCGGGTGGCGTGAGTTGCGAAACGATTCCGCTTGCTTTAAGATGCGTGAGAAAATCATAACTCAAATATTCACCTCCACGATCGGATCGTAGAAACTTAATTTTTCTGTTACGATGGTTCTCCACTTCATTCTGAAATTCTTTGAACTTTTCAAATGTTTCAGATTTATGTTTCATTAAATAGATATACCCATATCTACTTAAGTCATCGGTAAAAGTGAGAAGATAGCGATATCCACCGCGCGTCGAAACACTCATCGGTCCGCATACATCAGTATGTATGATTTCCAACAAGTCCGTTGCTCGCTCCATCATTCCGGAGAACGGGGTTTTGATCATCTTGCCCATGAGTCATGGTTCGCATGTGTAAATGATTCAAAATCAAGAGACTCCAAAAGTCCATCTGAATGGAGTTTCTTCATGCGCTTTACACCAATATGACCTAGATGACAGTGCCACAAATAAGTAGTATTATCACTATCTACTTTGCATCTCTTAGCCTCGATGTTATGGATGTGTGTTTCATCCCTTTCGAGATTCAGAAGAAATAAACCATTCACAGCAGGTGCATGACCATAAAAGATGTTACTCATATAAATAGAACAACCATTATTCTCCGATTTAAATGAATAACCGTCTTGCAATAAACACGATCCAGAAATAATGTTCATGCTCAACACAGGCACATAATAACACTTATTAAGGTTTAAAACTAATCCCGAAGGTAAAACTAAGGAGAGCGTGCCGACGGCCATCACATCAACTCTTGATCCGTTGCCAACGCGCATCGTCACCTCATCCCTCAAGCGCCCGTCTATTTAGTAGCTCTGTTTGAGTTACAAATATTAGCCCGAACCAAGATCAAATACCCAAGCACTACAATGAGGGCTAGTAAGGAAGACATCAATAACATGTATATCAAATATACCTTTGATGGTGCCACCTTCTTGTACTCTAAGTACTTCAGACGATTCTTCCGGTGACCCTTGTCCTTGCAATAGAAGCACTCGATGTCCGGCTTGGGTCCGGACTTGAGCTTCTTCTCATAGGGCGAGAACGCGCTTGCCGCCTTTCATGAAGGGCTTCTTTGCACCTTACCTTTCTTGAAGGTGGGGGCTTGTTGACCATCAACACATGATTATCCTTTTGATGTCCACCTTCGCATCCTTGACTGCGAAGAGCTCGGTGATCGTATCGGTGGAACCAATCGATTATGAGTCACTACAAAAGTTTTGTAGGAGGAGGGTGATTGCGAGAACCACATCAATCTTGAGCTCCTCCGGAATCTTGCGATCCGATTGCTCAAGGCGTTGAGTGTAGTCCAACATCTTTATGGCGTGCTCACTAACGGAACTCCTTCCTCCATCTTGCAGTTAAAGAATTTCTTAGAGATCTCATATCTCTCGAGCGGGCTGAGTCGAAACATAGTTTTCAGCTCCTCAAGAATCTCAAAGGGCAGGATAGTCTTCAAAACGATTTTGAAGGTCCGATTCCATAGCAAACAACATGGTGCTCTTAATCACACCATAATCATCTTTCTTGTGATAAACAACTTTCTCATCGGTAGGCGCATCTCTGGGCGTCACCTAGCGCATTCTCAAGGACATAGTCCTTTAGACCGCCAGAGAGAATGATTCTCAGATTGCGGAACCAGTTGGTGAAGTTAGACCCATTGTTTCTAAGCTTTTCTTTCTCAGCAAAAACGTTGAAGTTGAAGTTGGACTTAGCCATTTGATCTAGAATATTTGAAAGTACAAATTAGACTATGTTCATGATAACTAGTTCAACTTTTAATCAAATTACTAGATGAACTCCCACTAAATTCAACATCCCTCAAGTTGTTTAGTGAACATGATCCAAATTCACCACACCTAATCTGATCTTCACGAGAAGAGATGTGGTTTCAATGGTGGACAACGAAGTGTCGATCATATCATTCATATGACTCATGCTTAACCTTTCGGTTCATGTGTTCCGAGGCCATGTCTGTACATGCTAGGCTCGTCAAGTCAAACCCAAGTATTTCCACGTGTGCAAAACTGGTTTGCACCCGTTGTATGTGAACATAGAGTCTATAGCACCCGATCATCACGTGATGCTTGGACATGACGAACTTTCGCAACAGTGCATACATGGGGAGAACACAGTTTTATCTTGATATTTAAGTGAGGAATCATCTTATAATGCTACCGTCGCGATCTAAGCATAATAAGATACATAAAAGGATAAACATCACATGCATATAACTTTATGTGACATGTTATAGCCAATTTTCGCGCGATGATCTCCATCTTATGCGTGCCGGCATGATGTCCATCACTCCACCATGATTGCCTCCACCACGAATATCAACTACAACTATTGCTAACTACTTAGCGATAAGTAAAGCTATTGCATGGCATATAATAAGTTGACACACAAGTCATACACAATTATAAAGACAACCATATGGCTCCTGCCGGTTGTGTACTCATCGACATGCAAGTCGTGAAACATTACAAAACATGATCATTGCATACAACATACACATCACATCTTGGTCCATACCATATCACAGAAAACACTCCCTGCAAAAATAAGTTAGACGCATCTACTTTGTTGTTGCATGTTTTACGTGGCTTATGGGAGTAGCAAGCTAAGAACGATTCTTATCTACGGAAATCCACAACAGTGATATAATGGTTGCCAAACTCCGGTGTAAATCCCATGACAACTATAGTGAGAAGCGGCATCCACCCCATGTGTGGAACAAGCCACACATCAAGTGCGGAGCCGGTCTCGCGAACGACGTCGCGTAAGGTTGGCTTGGACCGCTTCAATATCACTATCCCGCGTCATAAGAAGAACACAAACAAGAGGCTTGCAACAGAAAATATCAACGCCGGCAACAACCATGTTGCGTTCTACTCGTGAAACACATCTATGCATAGAACTAGCTCTGATACCACTGAAGGGTTTCGCAGCATAGTAAATCAAAAAAATTCTACGGATGCGAACGGAAAAGCCAAGATCTAATCTAGGAGATGCAAACAACAAGGGGGATTAGATGAGATCTTCATACCCTTGAAGATTCGCACAGCGGAACGTTTGTCGGAACGTGGGTGATGTAGTCATACTCGCTTCTCCTCCTAGCGATCCGATCTGATCTAACACCGCAAGTGGCGATGACTCCGAGATATGCACACGTGCGTCACCTCGATGTCTCCTCCTTCCTCGGTCCAGCAAGTATGGTGGAGAGACGGATTGTATCTACAACGCGACGGCGCGGTGCAAGTGGTGGAGAGTTTCTGCAGCAGGGCTTCGCCTACGCGCGATCGGGAGGGAGAGAGAGAGGAGGGCAGCAGGGCGGCTAGGATTGTGGAGGAGGTTCTGGGGGGAGGGTGCGCCCCATCCCTCTATATATAGAGGGGTGTGCGCCATCCCTAGCCCCCCCAAGCCCTAGTACGGCGGCCAAGGAGGGAGGAGTGGGGGGCAAGTTCCCCCCCCTTCTAGAAGCTTTCCTAGGGTTTGCCCTAGATCTGGCCGGCTGGGCCCTATGGGGCCTTGTGCCCCTGGACCAATGCGGCCAAGGCACTCCCTCATAGGCCCATGCCCCATCCTGGCAGGTGGGGCCACGTTGGTCCCCCTGTGGAAGGTTCTAGAAGCTTCCGGTATAATACCGATTAACCCGAAACAATTCCGAACTCCAAAAACTGCATTGCCTTATGTGAATCTTATTCTCCGGACCATTCCGGAACCTCCCGTGATGTCCCAGATCCCATCCGAGACTCCGAACAAAAACTCATAAAACAATTATCCAATCTATCCTAGCATCGAGACACGTTAAGTGTGTGACCCTTCGGGTTTGAGAATATGCAGACATGATCTTCTATCAATAATCAACAGCGGGGTCTGGAAACCCATATTGACTTCCACACATTCATCGATGATCATATCGGATGAACCACGATGCCAGGATTCAATCAATACCATATATATATTCCCTTCATCTCGCGATATTTTACTTGCCCGAGATTTGATCGTCGGTACCGTCATACCTAGTTCAATCTCGTTCACAGCAAGTACTTTACTCGTTCCGTAATCCGATATCAGTTTGTGATTAACTCCTTAACCACATTCTTGCAATCGGTGTTGATATCTATTACCGAGTGGGCCCAAAGTATATCTCTCCGACTTGGGAGGGACAAATCCCATCTCGATACATACAACCCAACAGGTATTTTCCGATCACCTAAGAGACACCTTTATGATCACCCTCTCATAGGATGGCGTTTGATGACCTCAAAGCTTTCTTACGATACCAGGGAGTTGTATTATCTAATGGTCTAAGGAATACAATATTTGACATAAGAAAAGTTTCGCAAAGATGAACACGATAACACGATCTAATTGCTCCGCTTAGTTTGGGTCTGTCCATCATATCATTCTCCCAATGATATGATCTCATTATTAATCGACAACTCATGTCTATGGTTAGGAAACCTTAACCATCATTAATCAATGAGCTAGTCCATAGAGGCATACTAGGGACACGATGTTGTTCATAAACCACACAAGTATTAAAGTTTCCGCTTAATACAATTCTAGCATGGAATATAAACTTTATCATGAACAAGAATTATAATAATAACATCTTTATTATTGCCTCTAGGAGAATTATTCCAACAGATGATCCCGATGAAGCTTAGCTTGATGACGGTGTTGATGGCGACGGTCTCCCCTCTCCGGGAAGGAATTCCCCCGGAAGAAATCTGTCTGCCAGAGAGATCTTTCTCTCTCCGTGTTTTCCGCCCCCCAGAGGGGGCGGAAATCTATCTGTGGTCGCTCCCCGAGGCTTAGGGTTTCATAGGGAAGATATAGGCGAAGGGGCGGAGTCGGAGGCCGGGCAGGTGGGCCACACCTGCCCTAGGCGCGGGGTCAGGTGGGCCCACGCCTAGGGGGATGGGCCCCCTGAGGCCCTTCTTCGTCCCTCCTTCTGGCTCCCTCATTCTTCTGGAGAAATAATACGTTTCCATATTTTTTTGAAATTGCACTAATACGCCTTCTTTTCCATCAGAATCCAGACTCCGACAGTCCATCCTCCAAGAATCATCCAACATGCATAATCAGATGAAAAAGCCATAAGTAATACCTCATAATAAGACAAATATCAATGAATAGAGGTAAATTATGATATAGAATGGTGATGCAAATTGGGCGTATCATGATGCCTTTACCATTGTTGATTTTCTTGCCAAGTCTCAAAGCTTGGTAAAGAACGCCCAAAACTTCAAACTGCTCGAGATAGAATGAGGATCTCCGCAAGGAGCTGGAAACTCTAAAGAAGGCTCATGAAAAAGACATTTAAATTTTTTGGAGTCATCTTCCCATGCCATCGAGAAGGTGGAGAAAAATCTGGCTCTTAGAGACAAGGAGATTCAGGATCTTAATGAGGAGATAGAGAAGTAGCGCGATCTCGTCTTTGAAATCCGGTGTGAGTTGAACAACCGGGTTGAGGAGCAAAACACCCTCAACTAGTATGTCTTTGGTAATTTTTTCTTTTACCATGCTTGCATTTGTTCTCCTTTGTATTATCCAATTCTGGACGCTTTACTTTGTGTTTTCTTTCCATAGGCCCTCTTGGACTCAAAAATTCTTCAAGATCCTCTTCTCTCCTGGAGTGGATCGAGAAAGTCGGCAACTTGGTATAGGATTTTCTTCGTAGGAAGTAGCCGAAGCTATCGGTTTTATCGATGTCGACTAGGATGTTCCATCTATGCTGAAGGAAAAGGCCAAGACTATTCCAGGTTTGATTAAAGAATGGAAGACGTCATATGCCTATACCGTAGCACAGGCAACTCTTACCATGGTGGTAAGTGATGGCGCCCAGCACTTGTCGTGGGACGCTTCGTTGGAAACCCCAAGAGGAAGGTGTGATGAGCACAAAAGCAAGTTTTCCCTCAGTAAGAAACTGAGGTTATCGAACAGGTAGGAGGAAGGAAACGTCTGAAAGGTGTTGCAAGCAATGTGGAAACCTGCACAACACAAACTCAAGACTTTGCCCCAACGAATCAGTGAGGTTGTCAAGCTCATCGGTTTGCTGTAACAAATGATTAAACGTTTGGTGTGGAAGGTAATGGTTTGCACTAAGTAAACAGGTAACAGTGGAGGATGTATCAATGGTAAAGATTGGACCGGGGTCCATAGTTCACTAGAGGTGCTCTCCTTAGATAAACAACATGGCATGAAGGGTAAAAAAATTACAGCAGGGCAATTGACAGGAATTGAGCAAGGCATAACAATGCAATACCAGACAAAAATATCCTATGAGATTCTATTGGGCAATACAACAATATACATAGACCGCCATTAAACTGCATCTATGACTAGAAGTCCACCTTCAGGTTATCATCTGAACCCCCTCCAGTATTAAGTTGCAAGCAACAAACAACTGCTTTAAGAAAAGTGTGTAAGGTAACAATCCACTTGTTCCATGAACAAGAGACCATTGTTTTCTCCCTAGTGGCAACATCACATCTACAACCGAAGAGATTTCTTTCACTTCCCTTGGAAACTAGAGGCATGAACCCACTATCGAGCATAAATCCCCCCTCTTGGAGTCACTAGCAACTACTTGGCCAAGATAGCTACTAACAACGGAGGGCATGCAAGATCACAAACAACACATACATGATAGTATCAATAAGACAAAACCATTAATCAATCTGACATAGTAATCTCAATATCCATTGGATCCCCGCAAACACAACATGCATGATTACAAATAGATTAGATCTTGATCATGAACGGAGCTCACAAGATCTATACATGAAAGCACAAGGAGGAGATACAACCATCTAGCTACTTCATGGACCCGTAGTCCAAGGTGGAACTACTCACACATCATACCGGAGAAGAAGGCCTCCGGGATGATCTCCCCTTCGGCAGGGTGCCGGGAAGAACTTCAGATCCCCCGATCTAGGGACAACGGTGGCTACGGCCACAGAAGGTTTTGTGGAGTTTTGATCGGGTACCTAGGGTTTCTGTATCGGGGGCTTCTTATAGGCGACATCATGGTTCTGCTAATTCCAATGTATAAGTGCAAGCATATACAACATAGAAAACACAATGGTTCAAGTTTATTCGGGGCAAAGAATATAATGTGTGCCATCAAGTTCGTGAGATATTTAATCACTAAGTTTTCACATAACAAAATACTTTTTAATTGGAAGATAGATGAAAACAAGAATATACTTGGAATGGTGTAACACACCATGCATAGGAATTTATAGTCGACACTTTGGAATGACTTGGTTTTTTGGGAGTTGGAAGCATGAGTAGAGCTTACTCATACAAGTGGAGGCTAGCAAAAAGACTGGGAGAAACCAACTAAGAGAGCAATAATGACCATAATCATGCAGAGCAACAAAACATTTCTAATCAAATCATAGAGTGGTACTACAAGTCAAGGACTAAATGATCAAAGAGGCTATCGTGACTTGTTCATAGTCACAACATGGTGTAAGCATGTGCCAAGTCAACCCAAACAAAGCATCAAAGGAGAATACCACAATACTATGTTTTTGCATGCTAAAACAACGCATAATTTCTTTCAAGGCACACTACGCAATCCCAATTATTTGGAACAAGACATGCTACAACAATAATCACTAAGCATAAGGTTAAAAAAACACCTAGCATGTCATGCTAAAGTCTAAGTCACAGTTAATGCAAGCTCCTCTTGCACTTTCAAGCAAGAACTTCCTACTCCTTTCCAACACCAAGCAACTTATTTGCAACAACACGGCGAGAATGGGGGTCCAAACTACTTTATTCAAGCAAACTAAATAACCTATGAAAAGCAAACGAAAACTAAGACGATCCAACAACACAACAGTGCATGAAACAATAAAAACGAAGTGTCTAGACAGACCTAAGCTTTTTATTGATGAAGAAGGGGATGCCTTGGGCATCCCCAAGCTTTGACGCTTGTACCTCTTGAATATTTCTTGGGGTGACACCGGGGTGGCATCCCCAAGCTTTAGCTTTTGTCCATTCTTCATCTCATTACATCATTCTCTCTCTACACCTGAATTTTTTCCTTCATACAAAACTTTACACCATCTTCATTAGCAACATTAGTGTATTTAAAAGATAATAGACCTTTGGGCTAAGCTTTGGAACATCAAAACTTTTCACAAAAAACAAAAGCTACTGTAGCAACTCCTTCAAAAATCTCAATTCCCTTAAAGAGAACTCAAAAAGGAATCAATAAGAAGCAAATGCAAATAATGACAGAGATCTGTCAAAACAGACCAGCAGGTAGAATCCGATTTTTTAGAAAATCTTCTGTTGCTCAAATCAAAAAGTGTTGAACTAAAGAAAGTTATCTAACATACTAGGGGATTTATTCATAAATGTTCAGCTCAATCCGACGTATAGAGACTCCTCACGAATTTTTATGGTGGAGGACAAAAATCTGTTTCGGGACAGTAACTCCCCAAATCTTACTTCCCTCTCATTAGAGGTCATTCTTGGCACAAAAAGCAAACAAAAAGGATAAGGAGAGGTCATTACTGAAGTAATAACTTCCAAGAATCAAGGAAATTCTTGGGTTATCTCCCAACAAGTACTTTTCTTTAACGCCTTTAAGTTAGGCACAAAAAGCAAGAAATCAAGTATTTTCAAATGCAGAGGCATTAACATCAAACCTTGCTTTCAAAGGAGGAGCAAAAAGCAACTTCTCTCTCCTCATAGGGAAGTGTTCAATACCTTTCTTGAATGTAAATTGATATTTAATGGTGCCTTCTTTCATATCAATGATGGCACCAACAGTTCTAAGAAAATGTCTTCCCAAAGTAATAGGACAAGAAGCATTGTATTCAACATCCAAAACATAGAAATCAATGGGGACATAAGCATTGTTAACCATGATGAGAACATCATTAATACTCCCCATTATTTTCTTCTTAACATTATCATCAAGTGGAACATCCAAATAACAATCTTCCAAAGGTGGCAAATCAAGCATTTCATAAATCTTCCTAGGCATAATAGAGACACTAGAACCAAGATCACATGAAGCTTTGAGATCAAAGTCATTCACTTGCACATTAATAATGGGTTCCCAACTATCTTCTACTTTCTTAGGAATAGAAGCTTTGTGTTTTAATTTCTCTTCCTTAATCTTAACAAGAGCATCTGTAATATGTTTAGTGAAAGCAACATGCATATCAATAGCATTAGGACTTCTAGCAAGCTTTTGCAAGAACAAAATCACTTTAGAAATATTGCAACCATCTATATCCAACTTAGCATCACTAGTAGTAGACTCATTAGGCTTAGGCACTGTAGGAGGAGGAATAGGGACTTCTTGTGGTTTAGTGGTATCCATTCTAATGATGGTGCACACACTATTGTTTCTATCAATTTCAGCTTCCCTTTCCCACTTAGCATGAAGTTGGGCTAACAACCTAACATTTTCATCAATAGTAACTTGTATGGCATGAGTAGCAGCAAAGGTACTTTCCATGGTTTCAGGTTTAGCAGCCATTTTATTAATCAAGGAGGACTGTGCTTGAGACAAAGAGGAAATATTTTTTCAATAGTTAAAAGCTTTTCCTCCACAATCTTGTTGAAAGCAGTTTGTTTACTAATAAAGTCTTTGAGCATCACTTCAAGTTTAGAGGGGGCACTTCTAGCATTGTTGTAGGAGTTTCCATAGGAATTGCCATTATTAGGAGGATAAGGCCTATAATTTTTGTTACTACCATAATTATTCCTATAGGCATTGTTGTTGAAATTGCTATTTCTAATGAAGTTCACATCAACTTGCTCTTCTTGAGCAACCAAAAAGGCTAAGGGAACATTGTTTGGATCTAAAGGAGCTTTCTCATTAACAATCATAGCCATAATAATATCAATCTTATCACTCAAAGAGGAGGTTTCTTCAACGGAATTTACCTTCTTACCATGTGGAGCTCTCTCAATGTGCCATTTAGAGTAATTAACAATCATATTATCAAGGAGTTTTGTTGCAGTACCCAAAGTGATGCCAATAAAGGTACCTCCAACAGCTGAATCCAACAGGTTTCTTGAAGAGAAGTTCAAAACTGCATAAAAAGTCTGGATAATCATCCAAGCAGTGAGTCCATGAGTGAGACAATTCTTAACCAAAGATTTCATTCTTTACCAAGCTCGAGCAACATTCCATTATCAAGTTGTTTAAATTTCATAATATCACTTCTCATAAATATAATCTTAGCAGGATGATAGTACTTTCCAATAAAAGCATCTTTGCACTTAGTCCAAGAATCAATACTATTTCTAGGCAAAGATAGCAACCATTCTTTAGCTTTTCCTCTCAAGGAGAAAGGAAACAACATGAGATTAATAATATCTCCATCTACATCCTTATACTTATGCATCTCACAAAGTTCAACAAAGTTATTGAGATGGACAGCAACATCATCAGAACTAGCACTAGAAAATTTCTGTCTCATCACAAGATTCAACAAAAGCAGGCTTAATTTCATAAAAGGTAGCATCAGGAGCAGGTGGAGCAATAGGAGTGCTAATGAAATCATTGTTGTTTGTGCTAGTGAAGTCACACAAGTTGGTGTTCTCAGCAGAGTTTATTTTGGCAAAGGTGGAGCAAGCCAAAAACAGCAGCAACAGTTAGAGCAGGAACTATTTTTTGTGTGTTTTTGATAAGAGAAAGCAAACCAAACTAAACTATTTTTTGGAGTTTTTGATAAAAAGAGGCAAACAAAACCAAGCAAACTAAAAACAAAGTAAATAGAAAGGTTGAGGAGGACTCCCCTTGTGAAGACGTCCTTAGCCTCCCCGGCAACGGCGCCAAAAAAGAGCTTGATGGCGCCCAACACTTGTCGTGGGACACTTCGTTGGAAACCCCAAGAGGAAGGTGTGATGAGCACAGCAGCAAGTTTTCCCTTAGTAAGAAACCGAGGCTATCGAACCAGTAGGAGGAAGGAAACGTCTCAAAGGTGTTGCAAGCAATGTGGAAACCTGCACAACACAAACTCAAGACTTTGCCCTAACGAATCGGTGAGGTTTTCAGGCTCACCGGTTTGCTGTAACACATGATTAAATGTATGGTGTGGAAGGTAATGGTTTGCAGCAAGTAAACATGTAACAATGGAGGATGTATCAATGATAAAGATTGGACCGGGGTCCATAGTTCACTAGAGGTGCTCTCCTTAGATAAACAACATGGCATGAAAGGTAAACAAATTACAACAGGGCAATTAACAAGAACTGAGCAAGGCATAACAATGCAATACCAGACAAAAATATCCTATGAGATTCGATTGGGCAATACAACAATATACATAGACCGCCATCCAACTGCATCTATGACTAGAAGTCCACCTTCAGGTTATCATCCGAACCCCCTCCAGTATTAATTTGCAAGCAACAAACAACTGCTTTAAGCAAATTGTGTAAGGTAAACAATCCACTTGTTCCATGAATAAGAGACCATTGTTTTCTCCCTAGTGGCATCAACACATCTACAACTGAAGATATTTCTGCCACTTCCCTTGGAAACTAGAGGCATGAACCCACTATCGAGCATAAATACCCCCTCTTGGATTCACTAGCAACTACTTGGATAAGATATCTACTAACAACGGAGGGCATGCAAGATCACAAACAACACAGACATGATAGTATCAATAAGACAAAACCATTAATCAATCTGACATAGTAATCTCAATATCCATCGGATCCCCGCAAACACAACATGCATGATTACAAATAGATTAGATCTTGATCATGAACGGAGCTCACAAGATCTATACATGAAAGCACAAGGAGGAGATACAACCATATAGCTACTACATGGACCCGTAGTCCGAGGTGGAACTACTCACACATCATATCAGATAAGGAGGCCTTCGGGATGATCTCCCCTCTGGCAGGGTGCCGGGAAGAACTTCAGATCCCCCCGATCTAGGGACGATGATGACGGCGGCTATAGAAGGTTTTGTGAAGTTTTGATCAGGTACCTAGGGTTTCTGTATCGGGGGCTTCTTATAGGTGAAAGGGCGAGGCAGGAGGGCCCCAGAGGGTCCACACCCTACCCAAGCGTGGGGTGGGCCCACCCGCGCCTAGGGGGGTTGGTCGCCCTGTGGCGCCTCTTCGTCTCGTCTTATGGTTTCGTGTCGCCCACGATAAAATATTGACTTTGGCTTATGTCCCGTCCAATTCCGAGAATATTGATTTTCTGCCTTTCTGGAACCAAAAAACAAAAGAAAACAAGCAACTGGCACTGTGGCAACTTGTTAATAGGTTAGTTCCAAAAAATATATCAAAACACCTCAAAGTGTAGAAAAAGCAAAGCAAAGTAGATACTAAACAAGCATGGAGCATCAAAAATTATAGATACGTTTTCGACGTATCAGCAAGCCATCATGAAGACATGGACATCCGCCAAGTCACCAAGGGCATGGCCACCACGGATGATGTCGACAACCAGTTGGACACCAGAGCAATTTTTAAGTCCGACAATGTTCACATGTTGATATGCTGCAATGGCCGATTATAGCACGCCATTCTTCCAGTCGGTCCCGATTTCGCCTTAATCACATGGTGAATTTTCACCTGAAGAGAACTACGGGTCTAGTATTTCATGCACTGAAGATGATGAAGAGGATGACATAGCAACCAAGTCTCCACCTACATCTCCTGCAACATATATGTAAAGAATCATGTTGCCCAAACATTATTTTAAATAAGATTTTTATTCATTAATTCACATAATTAATATAAAAATCACATTTAACATTTACTCATGATCAAAAAATCCTTCTTGATCATTCTGAACAACTTTGGACTTTCCCCAAAACACTTCTGGTTTTCTCTCTTCTTTCCAACGGTGATCCTAATGATTCCAAAACAATCTCCAAGCATTGTAGAACCCTTAAGTGTGTTAGCCTACGGTATGGGAACATCACAGACATGATAGAGTTACCTTTCATAACAATGATCATTAGCAGGATCTGGATACCCATAATGACCCATGTGCATTCCATGATGGTATTTGTAGGGGTTCGCATCATAGAAAACAAAAATTTTCCTACGATGTGAACTATATACCAAGATCTATATACTAGATACAAACAACGGGCGGATGTATATCCGTAGAGAACATACCCTTGAAGACCGACAAAGCTTAACGAGTTCAACTCGTGGTTGATGTAGACGATCTCTTGCCGATCTCAAGATCGAGAGGAAGTCCTAGCGCCGCAAATCAGCAGCGCATCCGTGCTCGCACACACGTGCGAGGCACCGAGCAACCTCCGCCTCCTCGCCGGTGATGCAGTGAAGCACAACTCTTTCTTGCCAAATAGCCACCGGGAACATGTATCTCGCTAGTCCGAGACCATGGGGATAAATTCTAGAGGGAGAGAGATCCTTCATGAGGAGGTGTGAGAGACAAGTGAGGAGGGGCTCCTTTATAGGAGGAGGGAACCCCAAGGGGTGGCGGCGCATGGGGCTGCCCCTTGCCCTCCCTCTTCATGTGGTGGACACTCCACTCACAAAACTCCTTTAAATTCCCTCACTCAAAAGTCCACTCAAAATTCCCATTAAATTTCCACCAAATTTAATGCAAACTCTCATTAAATAAAACTCTTTTATTTTATTCAGAATTTTGTCAATTACTTTAATGACAAACATTCACAAATAACCCTTGCTAGAATTCTATTTCACATGCATAACCACTTTATGCAATTTCACCCAAAACTTGTTTGGTATCTAGTGAAATAAATTCTGCGCTTATTCATTCTTTCGGCATGAAACATTTGCTCCAATTGGATGTCGGTGTCTCTTAAGTGTGTCACCCTACGGTTCGTGAATAATGCGGACATGATCGAGACCCTCTCGGATCAATAATCGAAGCGGGATCCGAGACCCATCGACTCCCACATTCAACGATGACTTTCTTGTGATCGTCGAAACCTTTTACGCTAGTATCTTAATCCCTTTGTTTCACGATATATTACATGTCCGAGATTCGATCGGTATCTCTATACCTAGTTTGATCTCTATCGACATGCACTCTTTTCTCGTTCTCGTGATATAACATTCTAGTGATCAAATCACTTGCTTGCAAGCTAATCAATGTGATATCACCGAGAGGGCCCAGTATATCTATCCGTCATTGGGATGAACAAATTCCACTCTCGATCCATGCGCCTCAACATAACACTTTATTAGTTACGAATCCATCTTTATAATCACCCTTACGGTGTGACGTTTGATGTTATCAAGAAACTCTTCCGTGTTAGTGATTGACATGATCTCATGGTCTAAGGATTAGGATCACTGTAAGTTGTTATAGCAATATAAACTCAGTGACTTTGATCGTAATGCTATACTTCGGATGAATGTTCATCACATCATTACACTAATGTTGTGATCCCGTTATTAACAACATCCAATGTCCATGATCAGGAAACCTTGATCATCTTGTTAATCAACGAGCTAGTTTATGAGAGAGGCATAACTAGGAACTTTCTGTTTGTTTATTAAACACACATGTATTAACGTTTCCGTATTAATACAATTATAGCATGCAAAATAAACATCTATCATATACTTGGAATACACATAATAAACACATGTACTCCCTCCATTCCAGATTATAGGGCAAATCTATCAAAACTCTGGGACCAAGGTAGTTGTTTATTGGTGATGAAAAATAAAAGAGAAAATATAATTTAGCATTGATTTGCTCGGTAATAAATGCAAAAATCTGGGACCAAGGTAGTACATGCAACAAACTCATCTGTTTTTACACACTGCATGCATCAAACTCACATAGGGAAACTCAATGGGTGAGAAGAAAAGTTGGTTGGAGTAATCAGAGGGGTGTCAATTAGAGCAATCAATGCATACATAAGCCTAATTTTTTGGAATCTACACAATTCGGTAATTTGCCCTATAATCCGGAATGGAGGGAGTAGTCTTTGTATAGGACAGGACGGTTCGGTTTCTCCTGACATCATTGTACACATATGAATACCTATACGACCACTGCACCACGATACAATATGATATGGGACGTATGAGCTTCTCCAGGGTTGTACGTACATGCCAGATTTTTCAATAAAACGACCATGCCCCTCCTTACGAATGGTTATGGAAACATTATAGCCCTGCTTGTGTTCCGTTCAGGGTGAGCACCGGAGCAGAAGTGTTTCATGAAAAGAATTATAAACACACTCCATGTTGTGTCTCTATATTTGCGTTTTTTTATGTAGCATGGTCCAAGTTTTGCCACTTGATTACTATCAGACAAACCCATTTTTTGTTTTCTCAGTTGTATTGTTTCACTCGACTCATTTTGTCCAAATATTTACTCACGTGGTACTCTTGGTATGCTTCATTATTTGATCCCTGAGGTATACCTACTACGGTCATACTCGTTTCTCAAAATAGTGCGAGTTCGTGTTTGGTGTCTTGCTCTTACATACTTCAAGAAAAGATACCACAAGAATACGTGGAAACTTTTTAAAAAATTAAATAAAGATAAAATGGGAGCCAGAAGCAAGCATAGATTCACAATCACTTTTTATACTCTCTCTAAGCGACACTTATTATGAATCGGAGAGAATAATAGAAACCTGTACAAATATAAAAGACTACTGAAACATCATAAATTTTTATAATAATGTACAGAATATTTGATCAAAATCGAGCCTTGTCAAGGCACATACAAATGTGCTAGTTATATGCAATCTCAAGGGGTCCTTGTAGACGGCTGTAGTGGCCACGCCCGTTAGTGTCATCAACCATACTACGAGTAGGATAAGCGGAGATAATCCCCTAACTAAGCAGAGTTAATCGATCCTCATCAAAACCACTAGCAGCAAATTTCTCCTGCTTTCGAACGGCACACAGCTATGCGTGGGGACTGGGGAACATGCAAACCACACGTACAGTAGCAACACTTCCCTTTCACGGTATCCTTATCCTCGAAGCACGTTTACTACTTCCGTCTCATTGAGCTTCGGGCGGGCCCACGCAGATATTTCGCCGGCGCGGGCGTCGTCCTAGCTGGAACCCGGAGAGCAGTCTCCCCCTCCTCTCCCTCCCTCCTCTTTCTACTGATGTCGAGGCGCCTTCCAATCCTCGATCGAGCAAAGCTTCGGCGTGACCGCCGTGAGATGAGGCGAGGTCCCCTGTAGTATAGGTAGTCTAGGGTCTTGGCTTCTTGCCATAGGTGTCGAGGTCTAGGGTTTGTGTCGCTCCATGGCGTTTGGCGTCATGCCGCTCGCTGTCTCCGGTGACCTGACGTCGCCGAGTGCCGTCTTCAGATGGTCCGGTGAGTTCCATGGGGCGAAAGCGCCGCTCTGCTGTGGACGGGCTCTTGGAATAAGTGCTTTCCTCCGGATCTGGCTCTGGCGTCTCTCTTCTTCACGGCCTTGGTGGCGAGGGTGGGACGAGGCAGGTGGCTAGGTTGAAGGCGATGGGGGTGGGACGCGGATCGTTCGCCCGATCTGGCGTCGATCGGAGGAGATTCCTCGCTGCGGTGCTCGTGGTCGAGGCGGTTCCGCGGTCTTCTCAACTCCGGCGCCCTGTATAAGGTCTTGGTGCAGTTCGCGATGGACTTACATGCTTGCCACTCTTCCTCCGGCCGTGGGCGAGGAGTAGGATGGGTGAGATCTTACGGCTTTGTTACGCCAACCTTGCGGAATGTCGAGCTCATCACGCGGCGGCCTTGTTCGCCCGCGATACGTGGGCCGAAGGCTTTCTTGGACGCCTGTGTGCGTCCTCCCAACCTCGTGGATGGAGCCTCTTCTCGAGCTCTGCACCGGCGTTCAACGCTCCTTCGTTGCCAAGTGGTTTGTCCCCGGCGATGGAAGGGTGGCCGGAGCGAGAGTCTCGTCGTCGGCGGTGGAGAGCAGGGACCTGATTGCTTTTTCTCTATTTCTCCTAGGGTCCTTCTTGTAATTTTGCAGGACTTGGCTTTGTTTTATGCTTTGTTCAAGGTCCTGCATGTAATCATGTACCCACTGCTTGGAATTTAATGATGCTGCGCCGGGGTCCTTCGAGACCCTTCTTTTGTTCAAAAAAAAAAAAGCTGGAACCCTCCGCACCACAAATTCCAAACCTGGCCCACGCAGATATTTTGCCCGCGCCGCAGGCGGTGAGTTCTGATATTTTTACAGCGTGGAGCAGGGTGGATAAGGATAGGGTGAGTCAGCAGTCCCAGCAGTGCCGTACCGATCCTACATGGCCGACGCGTGGAACCTGTCCCGGTCCCGTTTGAAAAAAGGTCAGTGGCCAGGTTCACACCCCGCATTCCTAATCTGGAATTTACTACGTTTACCTGGCCCCAGGGCCCAGGGTTCGCTGCGCTCTCCCTTTCTAGGAGATCAGGCGGCAGTGTTCTTGATTAATTTAATCATTTTAAAACGAAAAAGTGCCTTGGATTCTACCCAATGGGACGTCCACATCAAGAAATGGATGGAGAGGATTAAGAAACATGAAGTTATCAGCACATAAAGTTTATTCGTCAGTCATGTCTATTTATGTAAAAATATTCTATGAGTAAGCCATGCTATCTCACATGAAGAAAGAAAGTGAAGAATAGAATAGTCACGATGTGTGCGCGAAGCAAAAATATATTGTTACCGACGAACCGCAATGGGGCGACATGCAGCTGCTTGGGGGCCCAAGATAAGGAGCCACAAGCGGCCGCGCCTGACGTGTACAGCGAGTCCTCAACCAGATGGGCCCCACGTCACCCCGACACAGCCCGTCCCTCTCCTTCTCCCTCCCCCACTGCCGCGAGTCCCCCTCACCGGCCCACACCCCCTGATCCCTTCCATCCACCGAGGGAGAGAGAGACGAGCGGCGGCCGGAGAAGGGATGACGCGGCGGGGGCGGGTGGAGCTGCGGCGGATCGAGGACAGGACGAGCCGGCAGGTGCGCTTCTCCAAGCGCCGCTCGGGCCTCTTCAAGAAGGCCTTCGAGCTCTCCCTCCTCTGCGACGCCGAGGTCGCGCTGCTCGTCTTCTCCCCCGCCGGAAAGCTCTACGAGTTCGCCTCCGCCAGGTGCATGCCCCGCCGCTCGCCGAACCGCACCTATTTTTCACGTACTATATCGTACTGTACTGTATTACTACTTCTCTGCAAGCACTAGAATTCGCCCAGGTCGCTCGATTTTGCTCCGATCGCAGCGTTTGAATCTGTTTCCCCCCTTAGCTTCTCATATAATGGCAGGCTGCTCTGCGCGCGCACGCTATATGCTCGAGACTCTGTTTAAGAGCATGAGCACGAGCTCTGTTTTTTTTTAGAATGCGTTTTGCTTCCTTCGAGAGAGAAAAGGGTGGTGCTCTGGCCTCTGGGGAAGCTTCTCTAATGGCGTGGACCGCGTCTTCCTGTTGTTCCGCATAGCATGGGAGACAACTGGGACACTCGAGCCCCGCGCCTTTTCCGCACAGGCCAGCCATAGGTCCTGCCTCCGCTCCAGTCAGCTGCCTTCACGGCGGCTTTCAGTTGGGCTGACTTTTCGTTTCCAAACGCCGAGCGGAAGCACGGGAATTTCACGTCCGGCCTAGTGAGAACAGAGATCACTTGATATCACGTTCGTAGAGATTCGTGCTGGACTAGCTTAGATTTTTCTGTGAGCAGTAGCTGAGAGTTTTTGAATAGCACATGAGTTTGATTTTTACAGGTGTACATGGATTGTTAACCGAGAGAAAAAAAATCTTACACCGTTGAATCCGTCAGGTGATTCATTCTGTCCCATTACGGAAAACATACTTTAAAATAGGCACTCCCTCTGCCCGAAAATACTCTGCATTCTGAGTTTAGTCAAAATCAAACTTTAATACGGAGTAGAAAATTTTGTATACATCTATAACACCGAATGTACATAATATAAAAATATATCTTATAAAGATTCTAATGATACTTATGTTGTTTTATAGATGTATATATATTTTTTATATGTTTGGTCAAACTTTGTGAAGTTTGAACTTTGACTAAACCCAGAATGCAGGATTCGGTGAGAGGGAGTAGTAGAACATTTTTAGATTTGTTTTTGAGAATTCGAGAGTAAATTAAACACAAACACAACAAAGATAGATACTTATCACACTAATAAGGGCATTTCTAACAAATCCTCAATCGGTTCTGCTCAAAATCGATTAGAGAAGTAAAAATACTCCTCTAACCGATAGCAGTTTCTAACCGATCTCCTAAAGTTAGCGGAGTAAATCAAACGATCACCTTAAAATCCGATCAAATTTGACCTAATTCAAACCGAATTTGAAACCAACACATCTATTTAACATAATATATACATACTACAACCAAAAGTTTGTCGAATTTGACTAAATACCCGATTTGAACTAAATCTAACCTAATCCTCATCCTACTCGGGAGGGGAGCCGCTGTCGAGCTCGATGACCGCCGGCACCGTCGACTGGCCAGCGGTGCTGCCGACGTCCTCCTCCCTCACCCTGGCCGGTGTCGGAGCTGTCGACGGCCCCGCAGCATTGGCGACCCCCTTCTTTGCCGCGTCGGCCTTCCGCTTGGCATCAGCGAATTCCTCAAGCCGCTTTTGCTCCTCCTCGATGAGCTCCGGGTTGAGCCCGGCGACCGTTGCCGCCATCGCCGCTTCGCGGTCGAAGACAAGTCGGAGGCTGGTCGGCTCCAAGTACGACACCGTGCCACACCCTAGCGGGAAGTTGAGCTCGCCGCAGTCAGCGTCGTGGAGCTTGACGTTCTTCACATCGTACGCCAGTGTCGCCTGCTCCGCCGACTGGAAGCTGCCGCTCCAGACCTTCTGGTGGGTGTTGTGGTCGGTGATTTTGGCGACCCACGCGACCGCTGCTGCACGCCGTGGTAGACTGGCGTCGGCGGCACCGGCAAGTTGAGGGTGTTGGCGGAGCGTCGGGGCTGCCTTCGGCACTTGGGTGGCGCCAATCGTGGACGAGAAGGAGTGGAACGACGGCGGGAAGAGGAAGAGGCTTGAGCTCGCGGCGAGGGGCTGCGATGCCGGCGAGCGCTGGGGTTTGGTGGCAGAGATAGCCGGCGAGAGGATCTGGCCATCGCGGGGCTCCACCGGTGGCTATGGTGGTGTTGGGGGGGGGGGGGGGTTGGTGGTCGCCGAAGATGGAGGAGGGCACGAGGTGAGTGGTGTGAACGGAAGGGGAACAAGGGGAATCTTTTACTGATCGATGTGACCGACTCCTATATTTACTTGTCGGCCGCACCGATGAGTAAATTTTTTACTCCTCTAACACCGTTTGGACAACGGTTAGAGTATATTTTACTCCTCTAACCGATTTTTGGGGATCGGTTAGAGATGCCCTAATAGAGAGATATTGTTGCATACTCCGTGGGTTCCAAAATATGTATCTAGCTCCCTTTTAGTATATAGTTTAGATCAAAATAAGTGAACCTACACCTAAATGTGTCTAGATACGTGTATTTTAGATTTTTTTAAAATATCTTATATTTTGAAAGGAAGAAAGTAGTTATTACTATCATTCCCATAGCCTCGGCGCTCGATGAACTTTTCACATAACATTCAAAACATTGAGAACTTACAGTATTGTGTCCAACTATTGGTACGATTCCAAAGAGTCTTAATGGCTTCAGGCTAGTGTCTGGAGTCGTCGGTTAGGTGGTCTAAAGAATTATTTGTATTTTTTATGTTTTTTGTACTGTTGCTGATGTTTATTAATAGGTTGGTAGAATTTCCACACAAAAAAGTATGATAACAACTATAGTGAAATTTATGGGTGAAATGACACCAGTCACCAGAGGTCCTCTTGACGTTCTTCCTTGTACCCTCTAATCTCTGTGCAAGCTAACCTTTCTCGTCTAGAAGCCTAGAATTGATAACAGGGGGACGGAATGGATCTGTTGTGGGCCACACGTGGTGGAGTGCTAGGCATGTCACCCGTCGTGTGATCACATTGCGCCGGCTGCTGACCCACACATTGTTTTTACACAATCAATATCATATACTTAGAAACATAAGATGTTTTAGGTTAGTGAAACTAATATATATAGACATTTTTTTAGTGTGTAGGTTCAAGTAAATCTACGTAATAAAAGGTGTCTAGATATATTTACTTCAAAGGCCGAAAACATCTTATATTTCTAAACAAAGAGAGTATATTCACTGTAGCAACTAATACGTGATAAAAATACATGAGCTGTCTTCTATAGTTGTAAAATAAAGTTTAAACGAATTAGCAAATCATCATTAAGATCTTCAAACTCTTTTTTCTTCCATAACGTAATCTTGTGTTTCTTTAAGGCAGCCACATAAAAAGATATAGGTACCAAACCATAGACCTTAAATATCAACTATCAACGAGAGTTCTCTCATAATTTTGATTTAAACTGTAATGCCAAGACTACATGCGCATGCAACCATTAGATTAATCATCCAATATTGACAAGAATATCAACACCAATATTTCAAGAAAGATGAACCTAATACTCTGGTTGACATCGCTGGGAGCCGAGATTACGAATCACCATTGTCGAGAACGCAGCAGCCGAGATAGATATTGCGAGAACAAACCTCCTCGCCACAACTAACAAAAACCATCCAAGATCGATCTGTCGAAGCAAGATATAAAAGACCGTACCTAAACAAATTTGATCTTCGAACACCACCATTGATATCGGAAAGGAACTCACGTCGTCGAACGAATGGCCAAAGAACACTTACTGCGTCTCCATTGACACGAAAGTCAAGAAGAAGACAACCACCAAACCCGACACTAAACTGCTAAAAAACTATTTTGAGTTAAATACAGTAGCAGTCCTCGTACTTGTGTTTGTGACTCGATTTTGTCCCCGCACTCGGAATTTGCATAATTTTAGTCGTATACTTATCAATTGGACTTGATTTAGTTCTAAACTAAAATTGTCGTCGAAATTGAGCCGGCGTGCACATTGGTCCCATTTGTAGGAGAGTAGCCGCCGTAAAAATTTGCAATTAGCCCCTTCCATATCTAGAACTTAGAAATATGCTCACTGAAGTTTGTAAATCATCCTCTTCACTTCTACTCCATAAACCAGCGGCCCTTTTAGTTCCAAACAATTTCGTTCTGTTCGAGCGAGGGAAAAAGGAGACGACGAATAGGCAGGCATGGGGAGGCGAAGGCAGCTACGGTCGCTCGATCGGAACATGTTGCGATTGTTCAAGGTGGGGATACATGGTATTATTTTTACCTGGAAGGAGATTAACTACCTGTAATGGAATCCTGTAGCAGGGGCTAAATGCAAATTTTCAGGGCAACTGCTCTCTTGCAAGTGAGGCCAACACCCACATATTGTCCATGCCAGCTCAATTTCGACAGTCAATCTAGTTTAGGACTAAATCTAGTCCAATTGTCAAGTACATGATTGGAATTATGTAAATTATGAGTACATGGACTAAATGGAGCCACACTCACAAGTATAAGGACTACTATTGTATTTAAAGTTAAATACAGTAGCCGTCCTCGTGTGACTTGATTTAGTTCCCCGCACTTGGAATTTGTATAATTTTAGTCGTGTACTCGTCAATTGGACTTGATTTAATCCTAAACTAAAATTTTCATCAAAATTGAGCTGACGTCGACGACACATGTCGTGGACATTGGTCCCACTTATAGGAGAGTAGTTACCCTAAAAATTTGCAGTTAGCCTCTCCCATATCTAGAACTTAGAAATGTGCTCCTAGAAGTTTGTAAATCGTCCCCTTGGCTTCTACTCCATAAACCAGCGGCCGTTTTAGTTTCAGACGGTTCTGTTATGTTCGAGCGTGGGAAAAAAAGAGGCGATGAATAGGCAGGCACGGGGAGGCGATGGCAACGACGATCGCTTGACCAGAACATGTTGTGACTGTTCGAGGTGGGGATACACGGTATTCCTTTTATACCTAGAAGGATATTAACTAACCCTAGCAGATCCCCATGGTAGGGGCTAAGTGCAAATTTTCAGGGCAGCCACTCTTTTGCAAGTGGAGCCATCATCCACATATTGTCCACGTCAGCTCAATTTCGATGGTAAATATAGTTTAGGACTAAATCAAATCTAATTTTCAAGTAGATGGCTGAAATTATGCAAAGTCCGAGTACTAAAACTAAATCGAGCCATACACACACAAGTATAAAGACTACTATTGTATTTAACTCGAACTACTTTTTATTGAAAAACTCTACCCATAGATTAGCCCCTCCTGACGCTGGCAAGGCCGACCGGAGGAAAGGGAACCGATCGATGAAGGAGATAGAGTTACAGCTAAATCAGGGCTGTTTTTATCTCGCTTGGTTTGTTCTCTTCCGTGTTATTTTTCTATATAAATGAATAAAAATGAGATAACAGGATATTCCGTCGTTATTATAATTAAATCTAATACAAAATACACTACAGACTTTGCAATACTCAAAATAAAGTGATGCAATGTTGGAGTATCATTTGCTTTCCTCCGCTTCAACTAGTAAAACCAATAATTTGTGAATATATCATGATTTCCTAGTATCTACAAACCAAAATATCATTAGGCAAAACTTTAGACACCCCTACTTCCTAAAAAATATCTAGAGATACAAAATGTTCGTTTTATTTAGTTATTATTGGCCACTCCTTAAAATAATAATGGCATGTTATGTTTAAAGATCATGAGTACATATAATGGTTAGATGAAAGATAAATGAGATGAGAGGGGGTTGATAGTCGAGAATATGAGACATTATACAATTAGATGTATAATTAGCCTCGGGGTTGAGTAATTGCTAGTAACTCTCGGCGAAGAATGCACTCCATAACTTTGAGTGATACATCATAACAAATAAGTAATCAAGAATATAATCTTCATAGAAACAATTCCCACATAATTTCATGAAGTTACTACCAAAGACCGGTAGTCACAAGTGGTCCATGCGCTGTTGATCCAAAGGGTCCATACTTTGATATGTAATGTTTAGTAGTACATGTAATCTGAGGTGCATGACTACACAATAAATCAAGGTTGTGTAATTTGGTGGTATAGATTAGGGACTATAATCGACACCAATCCTCGTCGCATTAGTGTTATACACTAATACACATACAATATGCCTTAACAATACATTGGATAGGACATTATGAGGTTGGATTTCATCTCATTCATAAATTACAACAAGAGCACAATAAATCAAGAGCTCCAAGGCTACTACGTCTTTACTGCATTCGGGGACCACACAACCACATAAGCTCGTCAACATTAGTACATTATTCTGATTGTATGTTGGAGCACCCATGTTGCAAATGTGTGAGAAAGTACCTAGGGAGTGTTTGGTAGCCTACAGACTTTTCTCATCCCCCACTAGGGGCAGCCCTTTGGGGCATGTCCATAGACAAAAATAAAAACTCCATTTTATCTCCCTCCGTTTGGTTGCCTACAAAATCTTTGGCTTTTGGGGTGGACATTAATTGCATTTTGTTTGGTAGGCTACGCAAAACCCTCATAGGGTGGGTGATGCAAATGAAAGGTGTTTGGTTGCCCACATGGCTTTGCATATGGTTACGAAATACCACATATTGTGAGCTTACCACATGAAGCATAACATCAAAAACACCACAAGCATAACACGAACATCATAAGCACAACATCAGGAACACCACAAGCACATAGCATAACAGGACTAGCACAACATCAGGAACATCACAAGAAAACCAGTAACATCACTAGCACAACATCGGAACACCACAAGCATAATAGAAACATAACTGGCACATCACAAGCACAACATCAGGAGTATCACAAGCATAAAATGAACCGCTGCATGCATGGTAGTTGCCAAAAGGGGATTAAAGTTCATCATCATATCACCATGGTGTTAACCTACCACCACATCAAAAGTGGGTATCATCCTACCACCAGTAGTTCACCATCGCATGAGGGGTTATATATACCACCTCATGACAAGATTCGATCATTGTTTTTTAGGACATATGAACAACAACATTGGAATTAAGAAGTCAATCATCATGTAGTTCCTTGAACTTCTTAAGCTTATCATTGTTAGCCCACTAGCTTTGAGTATATCAAAGATCATGTACTTTAGCTTCTTCTTTTCCTCTTTCAAACTCCGCATTTCCTCATCCCATTTCTTCTGCTTGAGTTTCGTCATATTTGCTTTTCTGCACCTGCTTTAGCATATCCACTTCAGTCTTCAACGCTTCTGTCTGCTTGAGATTCATCTTCCTGTTCTTCTCCACTGATTCCTCCTCAGACCTAGCAGTTTTCGAGACTTCCTATAAAGCAGAATTACATGCTCAAATCTAGTGGATGAGCTAGTAACGGACATATCAAAGTCTAAGAACTTACATTCTGCACTTGGTACAGATAAAATCTATGTCCTATGTTGCTTCCTTCAAATGCAACACGTTGGACAAGCTCAAGCCTGTGGAGGCAACACACCTAAGGAAAATCCACCGCCCTGCCACATCATGCAGGGTCTTCAATGTAGTTTGGAGCATAGTCCATGTTCGTGAGGTCCTAACAACCATGACAATGAAATCAAGGTTCACCGAGGCCAAACCAAAAAATCACAAATCGGCAACTAACCCTAACCCTTTGAAGGAATTGGGGGCATGTCGACTGTAGGACTCGACCCTAAGGGATTTTTGCTGGAGATTTGTCGTCGACGAGATGGTGGTGGATGAGACTGACAAGAGGGAGATTGAGCGGACAGAGAGTGAGCAGTGAGGGTATTATGTCCCGTGGCACCAAGGGAACGCGACGTTTATTGCTCCTTGCCCATACGTGCAGTGGAAGGCCCCTTTTGTGCTCTCCCAGTCCTGGCTCCACAAAAACTATCGACTCGGCAGTTCCTAGCGGGCTTGGCCGAGGAGTGCTTTGCACGAAGTGTTGGACACAATGTGAAGGCGGCCCAGGCATCCAATCGGCTTGTTTTCTTCTCCCCAGGGCCCGACTGGACTTCCTGCAACCTACAAAATGCGCCCTAATAGTTCATAGTGCTAAAGGGAATGGTAGCTTTACAGTTCAAGCCTTTCATCCCTAAACCGATGTGCCTTTGGTTTTTATTTTGACTCACGTCCCATACACCATACACCATAACCATAAAGAAATAAATAAGAAGCTTTTCAGATTGGCATGATTGTAGGTTTTTCTATGGAACTGGTAGTAAACTCGAGTCTAATAATTTAAGGTGCATGGATACATGTTATTCTTTGAAGGGTTTCATCCTAGCTCTGGAGCCAAGAACTCCTTTGCTTTAAACATCCCAAGTGTGGTGCATGTGCTGGTTCTCACACATACAAGGTGGATCACCGAGGTGAGGTGATAGACTCTTTTTCGGCGCCCTTGGGACAGAAGGTGGATGTGTTGGCTGCACTTGCCTCTCAGGCATGTGTGGGTGTGCCTTGTCGCCACCCTCCTCATCTCCTATATATCGGTGGTTGGTGAGGCGACATAACCCCTTGGTTGTGTCCCTTAGTCCACAACCCTAACCATAGTCAAATAGGCCTAACTGTTGATTTAGTCCCATCTAGTCTAAGTCCGACTTAGCCAGCTTTTGTTAGTTGGATTCTAATCCGTCTAGCTCCAGTCTCTTAAGTGTGTGACTTCGTAGGCTCACGGTAAGCTGGACATAGTTTTGAGTCACACTAAGAACTGATATCGCGGTAGTGGTCTATAGCAAAATGTGTTGGCTCCCAAATACCATTGAGTAGTCTATCAATGTGACAGTTGTCCAAGTCCCTTTGGCTCACGTTATTCGTGGTAAGCTATAGGTGAGCTGGCTCGTCATCCCTGTGTAGCTTAACTCTCTTTTCTCATATTCATGATATATGATCCCTTTCGACTAAGGTAGTCAGACTAACTTGGTTAACACTTAACCAAGTGGCGGATGGTCATGCTTCTGAATCATATCACACAAGAATATCTCTCTAAGATGCAAGGGAAAATCTCATCTTAGCAATCCACGTCACATGACTTGCTTCATAGGCGACCCAATCACTGCCTTTATAGCAGCAAGTTACGAACAACGTTAGACAAATTCAAAGACGTTGAATCCACAACCTGGATCGTGCGACCACCTTAGGTCTAAGGATTCTATTGCTTGAGTCGGATCATATGAAAACATACTAACGCGGGCTTAGTACTTGAGTTAGTCTGACTAGCTTAACTCTTTAGCTTAGCCAGTGTAAGTCGGTTTAACATCTTCATGACCATGACAAGTAGAACCTAGTCACCTGCCGCCTTACACATTAGTCTAGGTAGTGTGTGTCTAGCAAAACCTCAACGACTAAGAATAAAACTATATAAACTAATTAAACACAAGGTTTAACTACTGAATCGTGACAAGTACAATAGTTTATACATGGAACTTATTTTACGAATACACACGGAAAGTGATGCCTCTAGAGCATCATTCCTAACAATTTTCCACCAAGGGATTTATGCAATGCATGATTGTATTGGTGTAATCAAGTGATGCACAACCACCCGTCGTGTTTTAGTTAATCGATGAAACTAATAAGAGTATTTTATACTGTAATAAGAATTGAAAAGGAAGACGCTTTCCAATCACAATTGATATCACATCTACGCGTGTAATCCTACTATCACACGTGGTTTACCATTACATATTTGCACATAAGAAAGTATGAAAAATACCATTTTCATGCTCAAATATGGCATAAATTTACTATAGATTCCGGTAACTTCCGCAATTTCAAGAGCTCAACCAACTCTAGCAAAGCATCATATCATACGATTTCATGTCCAACATACGGATTCTCATTGAACAAGTGCAAATTTGGAATGGTGTCATTCCCAATCATGATGAGAGAACTAAAAATTGTGCATTACATAAGGACAACCAGATAAGAATCATTCCTCGAGTATCCTTATTCATTTCTTATGACGTAGCGTGAATAACACATCATTTACTTCCCTTACTATTCTTATTTAACAATTAAGAATAACAAAATAAGTTACTTCATAAATAGAGTGATACCCAAGTTACATAAGCCGAGCCAGCAATTATTCCCGTCTAAATAACCTTTTGGTTTAGCATGCAAATATGTCATGAATATATTATAATTTAATCGACAATCACGAAAAAAGGTCACACTTGTACACCAATGTTCTATCATTAGTGTTGTCAAAGTCAACATCTATTGTTGTTTGATTCAATGTTCCATCATAGCAAACCTACCAATTGATATATCCTTCCACATATGACATTTGGAACTAACAACCATTTGCATGAAGACAAAAACATCATTAATCAAGCACTTTTTCCAATAAGTCATAGAATGCTTTTGTACCTATTGAAATATAATCTTGGATTTTACTTCTAGCGTATATTAGTTTGACATATGGTTAAAATAAGGAAATACAAAGTGAAATATGATTGTATTCACATCTAATGTGAATAACTATGTATTGTACATCCTCTGAGCAAGCTCATAGTCCTCTCATGAGAGTCATCTCATAAATGCTACAAATCCACCAACAATATGACATGGGCCACCCCAAACACAATTGCCTCACACATCAAACCCAATACATATAACAATGTATCCAACTACATGTAAGATCCACTATGAAGAAATGATACATATAATTTCTAAATATTGTTCATAAGATATGACATGAATTGTCTACCATTCTAGATTAGTTCCTCTTATTCAAACCAATGTGTGTGTTTTTGATCCTCTATTTTGCATAATCTTTTCTTGCTTGTGTATTCATGTGAACCAAATAACCAAGTTAATAATTCCTACATTTTTAAAAAGTATTATTAATATTAAGGGTTTTTCTATGCATGCGTTTTGAGAATCTTGTGAACCAGGAAGGTCATAAGATTATTATTGATATAAACAGAGTTCATCTTTCATCCACTCCAACCTCTTGAAAGAATCCAGTGCTTCTCCTGTGATGCAATCAAAAATATTAAAATCCCATAGGATTCGAATAAACATGACATTACAATCCTTCAATTTACCTATTCATGCAGTCGTCCAGATGTGAATCAAAGAGGTCCTAGTAATGTGTTAGTTCTACGCTTGATCCTATGAATAATGCCGACACTTCTAAATTGCCAATATTCCATCACACTTGTTACAAACAAGAATGCTATAAGGAAAATTAGATCACCATAATGTGTCAGCAACCATCTTGTACCAAGCTAGTCGCATAATTAAATTTGTACAACTGTAAAAACACTTAGTGTGCGTGTAAGTTTGAGATTTGATGGGCTTAGATATAAATTTCTGCATACCACACACATTGAACCTCTTTAGTAATTTCTAGAGTCTCGAGGTAAAAAAATCTCTAAAGTCATAATATATGTTATAATAACCGTTATAGATCGATATGACAAAGTTATATTTATGTAAATGACCAAACCAATTAGGATACAGAAATAGGACCGCGTAGCTTGACCCTTTTATACATATAAACCATCCCCTTCAATTGATTCATGAGCTTTAATAATTATACCTCTTTATTGTAACTAGGTTCGAGACAATTTTTGTCTCAACCATCTCTCACATTACAGTCAATGAATACAAGAAGTTATCTTCAATGCTTTTGAATTTATTTTAGTTTTCTAGTATTCTTGTTATTACATTTAATGACACCTCAGAATGTCTCTCACAACACATCATCGAATCTTTGGAAAGAATCATGTGCACGAAGTGTTTTTTATAGTACCATGCTATAATACGACATATAGGATTATTGCCAACTCTGACTCGCATTTATTTCTATGGTAATTGTGGTTTCTACAATTTGATGGTTCATGTGCATTTTGTTCTAACTTGGTTTTAAAAGATGTGCATAGGAAATTCTACTTCGATAAAATTTCTCTGAAGTGGAAATTGCTGCAACAAACAAGATTTACAGGAGTTTTTGTTCATACGGGGGTGATGCTGCTTAGAGTGATACAAAAGTTATTATGTTTCACCAATATTAGTTGTTCATATGGTTGTTTGATATATATAGGTACTTGGATTCTATTGAACCGCCTGGTCTTTTTGTAAACTTGTATATAACCTGAATCTTGCTTTTTTGGTACTTCAGTGTGAAACTCCTTGTTTCAACTATCTATTAGAGTTTGTTTGTTTTTACATCGTTGAAGGTACCTTTAGCGATAATCAACAAAAATCATATAAAAATGTTCATGAAAGTAATCCTTTTTAATGTTGGCATAAATCAAGTTTCATCTTTTTCTTATCAAGAAATAATGTTCCCATAAAAGAGAACATATAGTGTTGCACTAATATGCTTTCCAAGATTTATTTTTTCTTTTATTAGTATTAAAGATTTGTTTGGGCCAAACATATATGGAAGAATTAAAAAATCTATCTAGATTCATAATGCATGGATAAAATTAATAAATTATATTGATTAACAAAAAGAAAGCTTCTTTATTGGGTCATGAATTCAATAACTTCAAAACTGGTCTTAGTCTTCTATGTGGAGATATTTAACTTTTAGGACATGTCTTGTGATGCCCCTGCTTGGTTTAGCTTGCGAATGCTAGTGAACATATACATCCCAACTTGAATTGACAATCAGATGAGACATTGGGATTTAGGCTATTGAATTCATACCAGTTTCAAAACATGTACCTTTTGTCATCTAACTCATGGCTCATTTAGGTTATCTAGTTTGACCAGTATTTCATAGTGGTAGTTCAACTCATTCTTGTTAGTTCAATGCATTCTTGACTTGGTTATTTAGTCTTCCCTTATCTCGGGGTCTAACTAGTCACATGCCCCTTCAACAAAGTGATTTTTTCTAGAAGTAGAAACTACTAGCACATCTCATTTCTTGGTCTTATGCATTCCCCCTAGAATTGATTCCTTTTCTATACCACCACAACCTCCTTTGTTTTCAATGCTTTTAACATCCAAAATATCAATGTTGAAACCCTATCAAAGGTCCCTAAAATGCAGCCACCTGTCTCATTGTGGTGTCCTCTCTACTTTAGTCACCTAGCATGGTCATTGCTCATTTTAATGCATCCTCCATTGGTCCAGGGAGCAACAATGAAGTTAGGTATAGAGGTGCAGAAATCCCTTAGTCACAACCACATGTATCATCTTGTGTCTATTCTTCTCTTTTCACTCATAGGGGTCATTGTCCTTATTATTTTGCATCTATCGGTATGCACCATTGTGCTCTCCTTTGATGTTCATGAGATCTACAATGACTCTTGGTACAAGGTGTTGTTCGATTAGTTTAGTTCAGGCAATGCCACATGATCCTCAAACTCCAACATAGTGTTGTGCTACCTTCATGGTATTTCAAAGAATGTTAGTTAGTATTACATGATTTGGTCGGCCTTAACACCTTTTGACTTTTTGGACCCCCTTTTCTCAAATTTCCGTCTTTGACACTATTTTCATGGGCCACTTCTCTCGCATTTCCATCAACTTGTCACGTCCCTTATTAGGAATGACTCAATTGTTGGGAATATGCCCTAGAGGCAATCAATGCTTGATGTATTCCTTGATGTGTTCATAAGATTTAAGTTGTCCTTGAACAAGTATAATTAATATGCATCATCAAATACGTGATTCGGTTGTGGAACTTTATATTATGTGATCTGTTCTAAATTGTCCTTGGTCATAAGTTTGAGCAGGACACTCAAACCTTCTAATGTGCCAGTCGGCCGATGACTCGGTTCCCCTGGTCATGGGCATGGTGATGCTGATCCGACTTACACTGACTTGGCTAAAGTGTTTAGCGAGTTGGACTGGCCCATTGTTGAGATGCAACGAGCATTTTGTCATTTGTAGTCTCAAGCAATGTAATCCTTAGACCTAAGGTAATCGTACGATTCGAGTTGCGGATCGGTCGACACAGGTTTTGTCAAACGTTTTTCCAAAAATGGGTGGTTATAAAGGCAGAGTTTGGGACGACTTTGAATCAAGCTGCGTGACATGGAAAACCAAGATGATATTTTCCCCTCCATAGTGGAGAGATATTCTCTAAGCCCTCTCATGTGATATGATTCGGAAGCATGACCATGTGTGACTTGATTAAGTGTTAACCGAGGAGTTGGACTAAGAGTTAGTCTAGGAATCGCATATCACAGAACGAGAAAATAGTCGAGCTATTAAAGTGATAACGAGCACTCGCCTATAGCTTGACAAGGTATATCATGAGGAAAAGGGACTTGGATGAAAGTCAAATTGAGAAGGATCGTCGTATGATTTTGCGACACTTAGGAGTCGGCACGTTCTGCTAGGAGCTACTACCGACTGATCAGTTAGGAGTGAGACTCCAACTGTGTCCGTGGTCGTGAACCTACATGGTCACACACTTAAGGGAGAGGGCCCATGTGGATTGGATGCATATGGACTTTGGGGTACGGCCTAGATGGGCCTCAGGTGTTGAGTCCACCTAGGAGTATATATAAGTGGAAAGGAGAAGAGTTCCCTGACCTAGCTGTCATATTCTCCACTCCCAAATCGGGCTAGACATGATCTAATAATCCTTTACCCGATGCTCCTCCTGCACGTGTGGATACCAGTAGAGGCGTTGCATGTGTGACGCTTAAGACAAAGGAGTTCGTGGTGGATCCGCAGGAGCTATTCGTGGGATCAATCTGCAGAGCTCTGACGCGCTACACCAAGTTCTGCCCTATGAGTCTGGTGGTAAATCCGTGACCTATCTCCTCAGCTAATTGTTGGGAGCTTCGCGTAGAAAAGTTTTTGTTTATCTCTACATGGCCCAACAACAGTAGCGCATGGGTGATGATTAATTCATGGATAGAATCTCCACTTGAAACATGGAGAGAGATAAAAAGTATATGGATATGGACATCAAGACAAGCATAAGGAAAGGGTCCACTAATTCGTAGGCATACAACTAAAGTGACGGATCTACTGATTTTTCCCGAATAATTCAGGATATAATGCATTAGGGAGCAAAGTTACATACTGCAAAGCTCTGCTCAGTAGAGTATGAAGCAATTATGCCTAGGATCACAAACCAAAGATAGGACTGTTAGAGCTCAAGGAGAGAATACATATGATTATTGATGGAGCCAGACATTCATCACTTATATATCCTCTAACAAAAAAGACTCGAAGATACTACAACTACAATCTTTCATGGTTCTCGGTGTTGCATACCAATTAATGAACCACTGGTAGCCCTCTCCATCGATCCATTTGGCCTATGCACTCGAGGTTAGGTAGAAAAGAGTTATGTACATTGTTGATCCATCATGGAGCTCAACCTTAGAGCGTATTTGTTGTTCAATCCGAGGACCAACATGAAAATAGTTTTCATGCCCCTCTTGCAATTCCACCTCAAAGATGAGGGGACAATATCATCACCACAATCACCAAAAAAGAGTAAATTTCGTGTAGCCACAACTTTTGACGTAGTCCTCACATAGAATAGTAGGAGGTGATCCTACTGCAGGAGGTGATTTCTACAACTCTGAACATGATGCACAATAGAAGCATCAAAGCCTCCAACAACACATTCAAGCAATGGACATTATATGTTGTCTAGCATAAACCTTGACTATGAATTTGGAGTTAGCACAATAATAAGGAACATGGGTGGGAATTCCCTTTCTCACATGTAGGGGTACCTGCAACATTTGATCAGCTATAGAAAATTGCACATTTGAAGTGTTACATCAGACTAGAACATCTTAACCATGGATGGATACAAAGGCTAACCATCTTAGAGGTTGCGCGTCATCCTCGAAAGAGGGATATATACCGGGCTTTGGCCTACATCGCTCTAGAAACCCTAGAAGATTTGGCAGTGTGATCCATGACGCACACCTACTCTTGGGCGCATATTTAGGAAGGCCACTACATGGCAAGGTGAGGATCCATGGTTTCCTAGCCTCAAGAGCCATATAGGCTAACATCAAAGGTATATAAGAAAGTAGGTCAATTTAGGTATCAACCGATGAAACTTAGGGCAATGTTGGAATTGATTTTACAAATCCAATAAGAAGCAAGAGTTGAGGGACCAACATAGACTATGGGTGAAAATTAAATGGCATTGGAGTTAAAATTTTAAACTACACCGAAGAAAGAGCTAATATTGTCGTAAACTTTTCTTTGGCATATCAGCTCTAGCTTTAGAGTGAGAGTCACTGGAAGATGCCATGTGTTGTGTAACTTAAATTAGAAATTGCGAACATCAGTAATAATATATTGGTACAAGCATGCATACTTGTACGAATGCTCTTGTTTACCCTTGTTCTATCCAACCCTATAAAATGTGCTACAACACGCAACAAATACCTAGGTAAGAGAACCAATCAGACTACTAGCCACAACCCCATGTGAGGATGATCTAACACAAGGGGTAGTTCAAGCCTAAGGATTATGAGGACCTAGGAGAGTGAGATTTAGTTTTGCTGAGATTACTACTTTGTCATATCTTCTTTGGGGAACTCAGAATTATTCTACAATGGTATCCTCCTCGCGAAGAAGGATATGATGGCTAGGCCGAATTCTTAAGTTTTGATGAGTATGGATTGACACAAAGTTCATAAACTTTACCTATTACCATCTCAACCTACAAGCAAATGAGATGCTTAGAGGTATATGTCAACCTTTTCAGTTTCTGCATGTGTGCATTACAACCTTGGCTCCTCAGATGGCGTTTAAGGCCATCTTACACGATATTGTGCCTTGGTATTCTTTGCTTGTATCAATCACCATGCACATTGGCGGTTTCTTTGGGTGTGCCGACTCTTTTTTCCCAAGGCCCATAGTTCTTCAAAGGTGACATTGTGTACAGATATAATGGAGGGAACATTTTCCTACCTATGTTGATAAAGGAGCATGTTTTTTCTAATTGAACCAAGTTATGATGCCGTGCGCATATCCCATGTAGAAACATTTAGGGTGTTTACCTCATGTATTCTTTGTTCCCCTTTTCTCGTGTATGTGTCCAATTGTAGACCTGGCAGGGATGTGAGTGAAGAGCCGCAAGGATTTATTTTCCACCAATAAGGCCTTCTATAGGAAAACATGGATATTAAATGATTCTCCATATCATAATGAGTATTGGAACTACATATATGTGGTTAGCCTCTTGGTGAAAGTCCCAAGGTTATATGACATCGGAATCTTACAGCTCAAGCCAAATACCTTGGCTCGCACGGGCATCTTGTTGACTTCCAAGGGCATGTTAAATTTTATAATGTTAGCAATGTCGTCTACCTGTATGATTCGAGGTGTTAGACCAATAAGTATGGAACACCGGGAGCTTTGGAGTGTTCATCAACCTAAATGCCATAAGATGCCAATCCAAGCATATAGCATGACATGCCTAGATGTAGTGATGTAAGTTCCGATGAAAGATACATCAAGTACACCCTCTTTCTAGTGATATGCCTTTGATGGCTAAATTTCATACACATTCTGCTCCTTGGTAGGTGTCACTGAAGGAGGTTCTTAACATGTGTATTATGAGGTATCTCTGAGTTGACAGGATCAAAATTTTGTCAAGAGGCCAAAAAAGGCACATAACCCTTGTTACTGAACCCTTGGGAATGGATAAGGAGCATGATGGTTGAACCATTCCATTGAGAGAGTTCACATAGGCATCCTCACATGATGCTCTTGCTTAAATGGATGCTATCAATAACACTAGGATGGATGGTGACTACTTGGCAAAGCGTTGAACTACCATGATGATCGTTAACTTGGACACCTTGCTAGGACATGCAAGCCCGACAGGTCACCGTTTACATGCAAGCACTCCCCATAATCATGCCTTAAATCATGAGGTGCCTCTCGGTGCCCTCAAGCCATTGAGCAAGCAGTTAAAGGGTCGTAATGTTTCTTCAAAGGATTTCAAAGGCATCGTAGCTAGTCTTATGATTTGATTCTTGTATGGTTATATGGAAACTTAAGCTTATTGAATCATCCTATCTCATAAGATATTGTGCTCACCAAGGTAGAAGAGCAAGTGGATCGTGGTATGTACTGCAAAGGTTCGAAGGAAGGAATAATAGATCTATCCTAGACGCTAGTTTAGAGGTGGAACTCATGCTTCTTTTGTGTGTCGGTGATGATAATCCGAGGATGAAGGTTTATGCTAGAGCGGATGCTAATGATTGAAAAACATGAATCCTTTCAACTCATATCAAGATCTTATCAAAATAGGAGGGACCAATGAGGGATATAGTGGAGATTACCTTCTATTATAGATGAATATTGGTCTTACGACATAGAAATTGTCATGGCATGCTCATAAACTTCAGACAAAACCTACTTGATCACTTCCCGTTTCTTCAAATTTTATCCTTTAAAAGATCAATAACATTGCTCGGATTTAGGTCTTCCTTTAAGAGGCTTTGCAGTGGAGGATCTTCAGATTTATGGCAATGTGGTGGAATAATTTCCATGGGTTCTATCAACTCAGGTTCGATCAACTTGGATTCAATTTAAAACATACTTTATAGAAATTGTTCCTACAAGTTTGCCTATCCTCTTTCAAGATGAGAAAGCTAGTCTTACAGTGATAAGGATCACGTGTTTCGCCCCCAAGGCCACTACAACACTCATGTTAGTGTCACTAGTGACATCTTCAGCGCAAAAGCACCACTCACATAGCTTGCGCCTTCATGGCTACTTTGGGGTTGTATCAGAAAACTTTGCCTTGATAGGATGCCTCACAAACCATGATGATGACGCTCCCTCAAAGTTGCAATACATCTAACAACCCTTCCTATCCTTGTTGAAGTGTATGTGCAAGGGTTTATAGCTCCTGCGGCCTAGTTCATCCAATATTTGTACAAGAAATGGCGTAGAGGGATCTCATGATTGATCTCATCTGATGCATCATCTTATCATATAGTTGTTTTTGTGGTGTAGTGTACATGTCCATAAACAGTTCCCTCGGAAGTCCTTACACCTTTCAAGCAGTTTGGCTTAGTTTTGGGAGTACAAAGTGATTTTTCTCTTAAACGGAGGCTCAAAAACCTAGGGAAGCTTTCCCATTAATGGGAGAAAAAAGTATCATGTGTTTTCATCTCAATACTTATGGATATTTGAAAGAACAACAACAGGGCATTTGGCTTGCTACGAATGGGTACAACACACAACCTTCATGTTTTATCTATTCTTTTTGCGAGCAAGTAGGGACAACCCATTGATGGCCCTACTAGGTCGTGGTCCAAGAGATATAATCCTTGACACTCTAGTCTCATGCCTATGCATGGTTCTTCAATCTCTCCTTTGTGTGATTGGGGCTCTACATACATGGGTTATGTTGTGCTCCTTTAGCCGCTTGATGGTAGAGTATGACCTCTCCCATTTTGGCCTGAGGTTTCCACTATGGTTGGATTGATGACATGCTTTAGGCTTTGCAAAGGCATACAATATGGCCCTAAGTCATATTGTACTACCATGCTCTAGTGGTACCTATCATTGGTTCTTTAGAGAGAGAACATTTTCCAGATGCATGATCATGTGGTTTGAAAGCAAGACCACCTTAGGGCAACATGACTTTATAGCTACCCCGACTATGACATCATTTTTAGTCAAGAGCCTGAACGACAAGGACGCTCCTTAGGTATGTGTTCTTGTATGCCTGGACAATAGTATTGTTATCCTTGTTCTATGCCCTTTATTAAAGATCAGGTTCCCCACCTCTTTTATCCTTCTAGAATGTTGTCCCTAGATGGCCCAAAAGGACTAAATTGTGCCACAAAGGCAAACTAAAAATCCTTGAAAATGATCTTCATGTGATGGTGAAGCTCGTACCTCATGTGTATTCTTTACTTGACAACTTTCGAGATCCTTCACCCTTGTAAGAAACTTAATTATTGAACTTCTCTATTACATACTTGATAGAGCGCAAGAACCTTCATAAGAAGACTTTCTGCTGGGCAAGTTAACGACATAGCCCTAGATCTTTTCGCGCTGGTCACATAAGAAGATATGTTTCCACTTGGTCACCTTTTTGTGGTTATGAATTCCTATCATATCACATTCACGACCTTCGCTTCAGGGTTGTAAAGACCCTACTTGCTCATGTAGTACACTACATGATGTGGTGTGCGTGATCTATGCAGGCTTGTTGGACTTTGTTAGCTTGCCTTGCAACAAAAGTGCCTAGTGAGTGTGATTGGGTCCATTTCAGTGGTGCAAATGCTTATGTGTTTGATAGTCTATTTGTTGGGAGGCATACTTAACTAGGAAAAATGAGTGAAGATGCAAGTCGTCCTCAATCACATATTTGATGTGATGCATCTTGAAGTATATCATTGATTGGGAGACCATAGTCATTGTATTGTCTTATTTCTTGAGCCGTGTAAGGGATTTCCTAGAGAGGTTGAGTTTGGGTCCCAAGTCACATTGGAGAATGGAGAACATGGTCACCCATGACAAATGGAGTGGATAGATCAACGGCCTAAATTTCTCTTCTTCATGACACAATATTACCATTGCAGCTTCGGTAGTTACACCAGGGAATGCTCGAAGCAACTTTGCCTAAGGAATTATTGTCTCCTTTTTGGAGACATCACGTCAAGGGAGGCAAAACGCCCTCGAGCCGACATCTATCTCTACTACTACTACTACTACTACTATTACTACTACTTAATAGTCCATATCGCTTTATGGTCTCCCATGGATAATTGTTATGCCAAATAATTTAGAGGAATAAAAGCTAAAATGAAAATTAAAGGATGTAATCATATTCAGATGCTACTATGTTTATTCCCTCAAGGAACACTATTTATTAAGCACCTATTGCTTACTAAGATACATTAACCATATAAAGATCATTGCACAAAATAACTGGCTTCTCAATTACATAATGCTTAAAGTGAGGACTATACTATTAAACTCAATAATCCTTAATTTTTTAGGTTCTATACGAAGGGCAAAGTCATACACCTGGTTTTGTACTTACAAGCTCACTAAATTCCTACCTTGATAAAACTGTCTATTTACATGTGCTCTCTAAATTTATTGTCATTGTAAGTTCTTGTTTTCTTCAACCTCCCTACTGCAAGTACAACATCTCTCCATTCATATAGACGAATTATTGTGTTATATCCATAGTTGGTACCAACTTTTATTATCTATCCACACACCTCACATTTTCATGTTTCCATCTTTATATAATCATAGGCTTAATTCAATATTATGTTTCTCTTGATATTGAGCTAAACTCTTTTTATCACTTCAAGTATTTGTGATCCCTATCTATATGAGATGTATTATGAAGAGCAATGTAAAATACGATCTTTTTAGCAATTTATTTTTCAAAATAATTTCTCATTTTCCAAACGCAACAACCTAGAATTGTTGTTCTTATTCTAACAACATTGCACTTGAATATGTTGCGTCAGTTTCAAGTGCAATGGCAATGTGAAACTGGGGAAAAGGAAATAAGAAGGCTAGGAAAAAGGCTTAAGCATATCTCAAGGCTAGTCTCGTGTTTCCTTCAAATAATCAAGTGTCAAAAGGCATCTGGTTTGTAACAGGAAAAAAAGTGATATAAGAGCTTAGGGAATCACACTAGGTGGATATTGTTTGTGGTGGTGGAGATATAATGGACCTATATATAGGTCTCCACCAAATAATAAAAGAGAAAAAATTGAGTTCTATTTTACTGTTTTCCACGGTGCTTAAAAATTAGTTTGAAATTTTCAGTTAGAGCTTTAAAGGTTTAAAAGTACAGTAAGTTTCCAGACATTAATGTGAAACATTTGTTTTCAGCATAGAAAGTACATATGACCGATATCAGAGATTTGCGGGAGCCGGCGAGAACCTGAATGAAGGAGATGCAAGTGGCAACAATGTAAAATAATCTTGATAACTTTTCGTATTGCATAGAATCATACTTGAATTGAATCAGTCTATATTTTTTAAGTTTCCATGGAAATACAGTGTGCATGATATAATGTTTGTAGTCGAGGATTACATCGCCAGTGCACAAGCCAGCAAATGAACTCAAATATGGGTTGTTTTAAATAACTGCAAGTTTATTAAAATGAGCTATCTATGTTGTATAAACTAAGACTAGGTTGTAAATGTACTATATTGTATCCAAGATAGCCAAACTGTACAACTGCTTATATGTAAACTCACATATCTCTGACATGGTATTTTGGTCCTGAAACAGGATGGAGATCCTTCAAATATACAGTCGAGGCTTAGAGATATTGCTTCCTGGTAGCTCTCTGAGTCCTTGCATAATATCTTCTAGTTTGTTATCTACTATGTTTAGACCAAAGCTGATTATGTGTAATCCTGAAGGTCTCTTGAAAATGATGCTGAGGACTCAGATGTTAATAAGCTAGAGAAACTGGAGAAACTCCTGACACATGCTTTGAGGAACACAAAAACCAAGAAGGTACACTTAAATGGCTATATTGACATTTCCAATCAACTTCTGTATCAAGTAATCAGGTTTCTGGCTCCTGTTGCACCCTTGTGCCATCAGAAAAAGGGCTCTGTTTTCGGCCATTTCAACTGATTATGCAGCTCACAGCTTTACCATGATCTTAGTCTCTACAGTCTAGCTCTAGACGCTCTAACTAGGTATAACCAATCCATGTTGGTTTCTTGACAGAAATAATTTCCTCCTACTGAGTACATAGTCTTTTTTGACAATATACTGAGTATATATTGTTACCTAATGGTGTAGGGTATGTATTTTTCATTTTCATTATCAACTCTTAAGCACTACGGTTCAGTGAAGTACTTGCATCTTCAGACAATGGCCCTGAATGTGTGCAGTATTAGTTCTTATGTCTTGGTACATGATAGGTAATATAGAAAAAAAAAACTCATTGGCCACTTCACTAGCTCAGGAGTTAAAGGTGCATGTGCTAGTGTGTACAGATCTTGATTGTATAGAACTGTACTTGCGGATATGATCCAAGTAATGTACACGCATATGCATAGATCTGACCTCTGTGCTGAAAATGATGCGTTCAGTAGACACAAATAATATATGAACTGCTCTGTGAGGTCAAGATAGCAGAGGTCAATAGTTCTTCCGGCTATATACTAAAATCAGGATACCAAAGATAAAAGTCGTCTATCGTAAGACAGCGACAGGTGGGTTCTGTTGCCATTTGTGTGAGAGTCGTGTAGCCTATCCCTCAGCATCAGTAAGCCTGCTTGCGTCGCAGGCTGCCTGAAATGACACACAAAAGGGAGACATCAGAATAGTTGCTGTCAGTTACCTGAAAACAGGAACTCAAGGTTTGAAACGAAACCTGGCAGGGGAGCTGCCAATTTTAGCTATAAAGGAGAGTTCAAACAATAAAGGGAAGGATTCCTAGTCACAGGGCTATTTAGCATGTAATGGAACCAGGATATTACTGCATCCTCTGAATCCATCTGCACAGATATTAAATTAAGTTTGTAGCACCCCAGAGACTATGATTTCCAGCTCTGATTTGTTGTTTGCTGGAGTGCAGATGTTGGCGCAACAAAACGGCGGCGCAAGCACGAGCGCGAGCGGCAAGAGGTCCAAAAGGCCCAGGGGACAGGAGGAAGGAAGGGCCTGAGCAGTCCCGTGTTGTGATGCATTCGGTACAAGGAAGAAGCTCTGTTGCTGATGCAGCACTCTTCCACCAAGTGATTTTGTATGAAAGAGTTGTCAAGGCTGGAGCTGCTCCTTGTAAGGTGTAAGGCAGGAGTGGCAAATTGAATAAAAGGGTGTTGAGAGTTGATACTGAACATTGTTTGTGTCCGTGTCCGTGCTAAATTGAGGAGACCGTGCTCGTGTTGTTGTTTATCTGAACCTATTAAATCTGCAGTCAGCCTTTTTCAGCCCTGTCATATGCAACTGCATGGAAATCAGTTTATGTGGATCATGCTACCTCTCAAGTTTCTCGGTAGCGTCAGTCTAGTTTGTGATGCTAGTACCTCTCAAACAGGATTTCTGCACAAAAAAAAACTTGCTTGTTTTGCAGCCACAGCCACATGGTAATTTTGGGCCAGGCTTGCTAGCAAATCAAGTGGAGTAGCCCGTAACAGAGGTGTTCTTTTTGGGCTGGGCCGCTGGATTTGCAGAAATCCTGTTCCGTTTAATTAATTAGTTGTAGGGGAGGCATACCTCAAAAAAAAAAAAAGTTGTAGGGGAGGCAAATTCAGTTACTACATCGTAGAGATCGAAACCGTCGAACAGAAGCTTCCAGAAAGATGGGCAGTAAGCTAGCGGTGAGTGAAAGGGCAACACACCTGATGCTGATGGAAGAAGAACCTGCACGCGCTGGCACCGCAGATGAACGGCCCCGTTCGCCCTCCGGAGCGTACAGATCCCGATCGACGATGGCGCGCGCGGCGGATCCTCCTCTCCTCGTCGAGCTATCCGGCGCCGCGTATCTGGCCGCCGTCGCGCTCTGCACCATTGTTTGCAGATCAGGGAATCAGCAAGAACGTGAAAAGGCAGCAAGAACATGGTCACTGGAGGCTCATCTCTAGACAGTGCCCAGAACAGGGAGGAAGAGAAACCCCAAAAGAAGCAAGAACACATGAGACGGCAAGAACCGAACCTGCATGGCCGCGGACGAACAGAACACCGGCACGCCAATGCCTCCCTTTGGCCCTCCAATTGGGCGCCTCCGGCTATATAGTAGGGCCTCCCAGGCACCCGAACACGTCGACGGGCCCCAGTAAAAAGGGTAACGTGTCGACCAGCGGTTGGCTGGCGGTCACTGGAAGCGGGCCACCTGCGGTGCCTAGGTACGCAGCACGAGCTGGGACACGCACGTCCCCGTCCGGCAGAGCAGCTTGGGTCGCCGCGCCGTTCGCTGCCCACGCGCGCCTGGGCGCGTGGCGTGTCTCGCCGGTCGAAACGTCAAGGCGCGGCGCAGGCATACGTTTCGACCGTACAGCGACTCTCTTTGCCAGGTGCGCCATGTCGGCGTTGCGTTGCGTCTCGGATCGGACACTGTTGGCATTTACGCCAAAAAGGTGTAGAAGAAGAAAAGGCCCACATGGGAAACCGTGCTTAATTGCTCGCAGTCGCAGGGCGGGCGGCGCCCCTTGGCCTTTTCGGTTGGGCATTGCGGCTGGCGCCCCTTGCCCCCCACTGCCCCAGGCTGCCGTGGACAAGTCAAGCAGGTTGCCCCAAGAACGGCGAGAGGAATACTATTGAATGGTCAACCGCGGGAACCTTGCGTGTTGCATGCAAGTGTAGTAGGGGCAGCAACGTCCATGTTGTGGAGCACGCCCGGCGGGTCGCCGCATCCTGTCTGGCCCGCGCGTGGTCTACCGCTCTCACTCACCGGGCGTCTGGCCTACCTCTCGCCGGCGCACGCGCGTGTGCTGTGCTACTGCTTCAACTTCAGCTCCGAGCCTCTGTGACCCCCATGAGGGCGCGCGCGCGCACGCCCGCCGACGATGGCGGCCGCCCTGCGCGCCAAGCCTCTCCTCCTCTCGGGCCCCGGCGCCGTCCCAGCGAAGCCACGAACGCGCCGTCCTCCTTCCTCCTACCTGACGGCGAACAGACCTCGCGCCACACTCGAGCATTGAGCATGTACCGCACGGAAGCCGTCGCTCGCCATTGCCTGCACCCCATCGTTCTCCACGAGCGCACACACGCACGCACGCTCTAAGTTGGGTCATGAACCAACGGCCTAACGCATGCAAGAAAACCGGCGATCTCCATGAATCAAGGCGAGGACATGGACGCATCGACAGGCAAAACGAAAGGAATAGGCAGAACGGAAGCAAGAACAATGTGACAACATAAGACAAGCAGCAGCAGAACCTCAGCATGTAGTACTACGAGCCAATCACCACTCCGCCGGCGACGCCTGGCAAGCGCGAGTCCCGGACGACCTGAATGGAGGCGCGCCTCGCCATTTGGCCGCCTCCCGGCCGCTACCTCTCTCCGATGCCCTGCCTAGTAGGCTGGTAGCCTACTTTTTCTTTTTGATTAAGTACAGTATGCTGGTAGCCTAGTAGTACTACTAGCACTCTGTTGGACCGACACCTGCGACCACCAGTCCGAGCAAAGGCAACGCTGCCCTGTCAAAAAAAAAAAGGCAACGCTGCGTCCGCGTGTCGATATGCCATTGGCACAACGCGGCGTACGTAGTACATACCATGCCGCGGAGAGTACGCGCCGTTGGTGCGACCGTACATCCCGTGTGCAGAGTGGGAGTTGGTCGGGCATGTGGAGGCGGGGACACGCGGCGGCTCGCTCCCGCGCCGTGCGTCTCATCATCGTACTCAAGGCTCGAATAGTCAAATCTATACACGAAGTTGTGTTTCTTGTAGTATCTATATTTTTCTGGACGGGTTTACCCTCCCACCAATCCCCGTATTACCACCCATACCACCCGTAAGTGAAATATTGTTTTTTCATAGATCATCCGTCGTTTTTTTTCAGAGATCATCCGTCGCTCACCCAGCCAGTTTTTTTTTTCGTTCTTTGCTTATCCTGTCCCCGACCCGATCGATTCCCCATTGTCTTGCTCGTGTCCGTGGCCTGCTCGCGATTCCCCAAGGTCCGCGCGGCCCCAGTCCCGACCCCAAACCTGCAGCGCCCTCGATGTGGTCGATCCGCCGCCAAGATGCGGTTCCTCCCGATGCATTCGAATGCATCCGCCATGACCAGCCCATCCTCCTCCATAGCGCAGCCTCCGGTCGAGCCGCAAGGTGCTGCGGTCTGATGCATCCGCCATGCCCGCATATCCCCTCCATCACGCATCACGGCTCAGACCGCAAGGTACCGCGGCGGCGCTCACGCCTGGGCTGGTCCGACGCGTCGGTGGGAACCCGTGCGTGACGGGTTACTGCGCGGTTCAAGTCCCGCGTCGGCGGGGAAGGCGATGGAGGGTAGCGGCAGTACCGAGGACGAACGGCGTCTTGGCGTGGAGGAACTAGAGCCGGAGCCTAGGCTCTCCAAGCTCGAGGTATTTGGGTCGATCCGTATATCCTTTCTCGAATTAACCCTGTCTTGAGGCTGGTGGGTGGAGGCCGAATCGAGGAAGGATGAATGGCTGATTCATTCATGGTTTGCTTGCTCGTCGATGAAACAGAATGGCTGATTGAATCGATCGCTGCTACTGCAGTGTATATGCTGCTCCGTCCTCTTTTCTTCTCATTCTTTGATCTGCTAAATTGTTCACAGATCCGGTGGTGCTAAAGATGTTGCTATTTCTTCCCTCTTTAAGTGCAACATACATTATTATCAGATGGGAACCTGATGCTTATTTAACACTATTTGAGACTTTTTCAAATATTTTCTGTATCAAACATAATTCAGAGTTATGAAAAGCTAATCAATACTGAAGTGAGAACGTCAACATAGCTGCTGGTTGGTTCAGTGAAACCTAAAAAGTCTGACAAAAGAGGCTTAATTTTTGTTGTCGACCTGGGAGTGTTGATGTCCACTTAGCTCCCAAATGGTGCTGAAGCAAACATGCATGTACAATACCACTAAGAATGCCAAGATAGGTGTATTGTTGGAGGGTTTCTCTGTCGGTCTTAATGGTGAACTATAAATTCAAGCAAATTTTCCTCGGTACTCCCGTTGCAACGCACGGGCTCTCCTGCTAGTAAGTCTAATAGCAACTCCGCACGCTAAAATTGCTGTGCAGCACGCTTTAGCGCACGGCGTGTGTATCTCCTTCGGCGGATGCGCTAAAACTCGGCGCGCTAAAATTGCTCTGCAGCGCGTGTGATTCGTGTTTAGTGCACGTCGTCTGTTTCTCCTTCGACGGAGCCGTTAAATCGAGCGTGCTAAAACAGAGCAAAATATGTCCACACCAGACACACTAAAATGCTGCACGCGCACCGATGCAAACAGCTTTCGCAACACATAATACATTAAAAAGATTAAACAAATTAAAATAAATAGAACAAGAAATGGTTCAACAATCACCAATTTTACACAACCAAGTTCAACATAAAATTAGGACATAGTTCAAGTGCAAATGATAGTTTCACACAACCAAGTTCAACGCAAATTTGACTTGAACACACATGTTGACACATCATTTGTCAGCATCGTCATCGTCATTGCCATTGCCACTTCCATTTTGCTCTTCTTCTCCTTGGAAGTCTTGAACGGTGGTGTTGGTGGTGTTGGCACACGATGAATCTTCATAGCCATCAACATTCATAGAAGGTGCATTGTTCACCAAAGAGGTCATGCCATAGCCATCAACATTGATAGAAGGTGATGGGTTCACCAAGGAGGCCATGAATCCCCCCGGTGGTGCTCCCATACTTCCGAGCCCCATGCCACTCATGCCACCCATGCCACCATAGCCTCCAAAAGCCCTCGGTGTTGCTCCCATGCCTCCAAATGCACCCGGTGTTACCCCATGCCTCCAAAGCCTCCAAATCCATTCATTCATTCACTTTGGGACTTCAAGTACCTTGCCATCATCCACCTTTTGGCCAACACTTCATCACGAGCAAGGTTTATGTACCCTCTTTGCCTTTCATCCATGTTGGATGTGTCAATGGTAAAGAGGCTCCTCTCTTCCACCAACGGGCGCGCTTGCTTGGAAGCGGCCACCTTTTTCTCCTCCAAAGCTAACTTCCTCTCCTCGAATGGCCGCAATCCTCTCCTCCAAATCCACCCTCCATGCTTCGGCCTCAACCTCTATAGTCCTTGCCAACTTTTTATCTCCATTGTACTCCAACCTTGCATTGGCCATCCTATCCATAACTTTTGCTATGTCATCATCACCGGCCTTCTTCCCCTTCATCAACTCCTTGGCGGCCTTCCTTCCAAGCACGGTCCTCTTTGTGAATGCAACCGAGGAGTGGAGCTTCTCTTCTTGTTTTCATCACTTGATGCAACATCATCTATGATTGTGGCGGCTTCGGTGGCATTCATCCCTAAGTTGTGCACATCCAACCCATCATGGTTTCTCCACTTCTCCTCATTTCCTAGCTCTTCGTAGCAATGGTTGAGCACAAATGATTTGCCAAGAACTTTCCTCCCCTTCTTGTATTTCCTCCCTTGATCCTTGAACAAAATTTGGGCGGATTTTGGGAGCCGGCCGTCGCGGCCGCGGCCGGGCACTTGCCGGTGTTCCCCTTTCTTGCCGTCGCGGCCGCGGCCGTCGGAGGAGGGGCAGTGCCAGTCGAGTTTGGGCGCGGTGGTATGAAGTTGAGATGGCACACGCTAGAGCTCGCGGCGGGGGCAACAGCAGCAGAGGTAGGGTTAGGGTTTGCCACCGCCGGAGCTCCCACGCCGGTGCTGGCGGTGCCGGGGATCGAGTACTGCGATGAGGATGGCTCCATCTTCGGAAGGTCACGGAGGCCGCGTGCGTGTAGAGGCGAGGGGGGAATGGCGGCGTGGGCGCGGGGGAAGTTTCAGGTCGGCGGTTGGGCGTTCACGCGCAAGCGAGAGAGATAGCGCGCTGGCGGCCGAGCAACAAATTTGGGGCATGATGACCTACAAGTATAGGGGATCGCAAACGTCTTCGAGGGTAGTATTACCCAATTTATTGATTCGTGATACGTTGGAAACGTATCTATAATTTTTTATGCTCCATGCTTGTTTAGTATCTACTTTGCTTTACTTGTCTACACTTTGAGGTGCTTTTTACATGTTTTCTGGTACTAACCTATTAACAAGTTGCAACCGTGCCATATGCCTGTTTTCTGCTGTTTTTGGTTTCAGAAAAGTTAGTAAAGAAATATTCTCGAAATTGGACGGGACAAACGTCAAAGTCAATTACTTTCCGTGGGGAACAAGAAGTCCAGGGGGAGCCGGAGGGGCCGACCAGGGCGGCCAGACCCACCCCAGGCGCGAGTGGGCCCCACCCCGCGCCTAGCTAGGGTTTGGCCCTCCTGGTCACCTCCTCGGCCTCCCCATTTGCCTATAAGAATCCCCTGATACAGAAACCCTAAGGACCCGATCAAATCTCCACGAAACCGTCTGTAGTCGCCGCCACCATCGTCCCTACATCGGGGGGATCTGAAGTTCTTCCCGGCACCCTGCCGGATGGGAGATCATCCCGGAGGCCTTCTCTCCAGTATGATGCGTGAGTAGTTCCACCTTGGACTATGGGTCCATGTAGTAGCTAGATAGTTGTATCTCCTCCTTTGTGCTTTTATGTATAGATCTTGTGAGCTCCGTTCATGACCAAGATCTAATCTATTTGTAATCATGCATATTGTGTTTGTGGGGATCCGATGGATATTGAGATTACTATGTTGGTTTGATTAATGGTTTTGTGTCACATCCCAAAATTTTATAAATTTTGTAATGTGAAAAATAAATAAACAAAAAAAATAATTGTTTAAATTTAGGGTGAAAAGAAACTTTTTGATTGCAAATGGAAACTTAAAATCCCATCTTGAACAAACTTGAGTAATGTTTGAATCCAACTAAATTCAAATCAAGTGAAATGCATTCTTCATAAATGCATCTTGAAATTTAAACACTTGGAAAATAAACCAAAACCCTAAAACCCAAATGGAATAAATATAATCCAAATCCAAATAAAATAATGGTTAAGGAATTTTCAAATTAATTAAGAGGGCATTAACCAAATCCTATTCTATTTTGAATAAAGACAAAAATCCCTATTGGAATTGATTAAGTAAATCAGGGAAAATAATTTGAATTTACCCAAGTGAAATAAAAATTATTTAATTGACTTAAATAAAATACAAGAATCATTTGAATAAAATTTATGGAATTAAAACCATATTTTAATTTCATTGGAATAAAGACAAGTACCCAATTTAAAATGATTAATAAATCATATTAAAATTATTCCAAATAATTCAAGGTGAATTATTTGACACCCAAATAAACAAATAAAACCTACTAAAAAGATTTGAAGAGATTTAGATTTCAAATAGAGTTTGAAAAACATTATTAAATCTTATTTGCATTAATACTAGGGCCTATCATAATTAATTAATATTCCCTAAAAATAATAAATATATTATTCTAAATTTGACTTCAGAATGTGTTAATAAACAGTGTTTGATTATTCACAAAGTTTGGCAAAAGTTTGATTTCAAATGAATGTTTGAATTGATTAAACTAAATCAAAACAGATAAATAGAAATGGAAAAAAGAAAAATGATCAGAACAAAAAAAATGAACAGGGCCAAGCCAGCCCAGCAAACCCTGCCCAACTAGCCTAGCAGCCCACTCCCACTCCCTCTCCCCGAAACATTTTTCTCATGACCTGACCCACTCGATCCTGACTAGCAGGCCCACCTCACCCCTCTCTATCTCATTGTCAGCCAGACCCGCCCTTGACTTTCTTCCTCACCCGCGATGACCACGCCTCGCCGGCCGTTTCTGCCTCGCGTTAACTCATTTCAATTCGCGTAAATGGATCGCTTAAACCTCGCCGTGACCGCGTGTACTTAATCGTCAGGCTCCCCTCTTCCTTCCCCCCAAAAATCACCCCACCGGAGCCCCCAGGCTGTCCTAATTCATCCACACACCACCACTACCTCCAACGAGCTTTGCGAGGAATTCCGGCCAAACCCCGTCGCCCCTCGCCTCCTTGACCACACGAGCGTGCTCTCTGTCACCAGGCGCACCTAGAACGTCGCCTCTGATGACGCCAACGCGCCACCGCCTTCGGCATTAACTCCGGCGACTCCCGTGGTAACATTCTGACCGTCCCTCTCCTCCTCGTGGACACTCTCATGATCGCCATGCCCTTGCGAACCTAACGGTGTCTTCCCTTTGTCTTAGTGTGCCCTCCATCCTCGCCTCCGACGACAAACAGAACGTGCCCGCCGCTGCGATAACTCCGGCGAGCGATTGTCGTCCACCCCGAGCGCCCCTTCGATGGAGAAGACCACCTTGAGCATCTCCTCACCACGGTGACACTGGTAACACTTTACTTTCCCTTCCTTGCTTCCTTAATCGCTGGGAATGCCTCAGTATGACCGCGCGCCGCCGCCAGCGCCGCTGCTTCTTGGTCGATGCGTGAGAACCGTTGGATCTGAATCAGACGCGTATGATTAGATTTGACTCGAAAGGGTATGGTTGAACCTGAGCCGCGCGATTACACTTAGATCCAATGCACCAGAGAGGTCGATCCAACCGAAACGGTATGGACCAGTAGAATCAAGCCACGTGGCCCTGTCTGTTTAATAAAAACGAGAATAGATTCTATTAGATGTTCAAACTTGTAAATTGCATAACTTTTGATCCACACGTCCAAATTTTGCAAATTTTATATCAATGGAATAAGCAAGAGAAACCCTATCCAACATGCACTTTGTTTAGTAAATTTATTCTGGTAAATTGGTTGTTTTTGCAGAAACTTGTGTAGGCATATTTTTGATATAAAATTTGTTCTAAAATTATTTTTGTGATAAAACCTTTGGGCAAATGGATTGTTTGAACCTACTAACCATATAAACCAACTTGTGGATTCAAAAACATATTTTGTGAAACAAAAGAATAAATCTTTGATTGAGAACATTTCTAGTCAAATAAAAAAAATGTTTATGTGTTAAAAATGCTTTTGGGAGAAAACCTTTGGGAAATGTTTTGATTTAAACTCTCTAACCCTAAACACAAAGTTTTATGATTTGAAAACATATTTGGTGAACCCTATAAAGATTGTTGCTTTGCTAAAAGCATTTTCAACCACATAAAATAATGCTTTGGTTTAAAATTGGTTTATAGTAAAATCTTTTGCAAATGGTTTTGCCACTTTTATAAAATGACCAATAAGTGTTTTAGAATGTTTATAACACATTAGAAACCACTTTTCCAAATAAAACAATCTTTGGCATGCTTGCATGCATTGTTTTGTTTCTATTATTTTATGTGATGTTTGCTTGAATGGTAGATTGAATTCTTGCTTGCTTGATTGAATTGTAGTGGAATTTGAAGAGTGTGAACATTGAAAGATCAAGGAGTGAACTTATATTCTCTACCAAAAAGGCAAGTGATGCTTCATACTTTTGTCCCATTATTTTCACTATGCATTAGTGATCTTTTTAAGTAGGACTTGCATGGAATTTTACTAAGTATAAACTATGCCATGGGAAATCCTAGTAGATGAAACATTAGTATGAATTTCATAAGTTAAGATTCCTACTACTATCATGCTTATCTTAGCTAGTAGAAAACAAGGGTGGAATATATTCATACTATGGAATGTTTCTAAGTCAAGGACTTGTGTTTTTTTTAATAAAACAACTAAGTGAATGAATCACCTGAGTGGAATGGAAGGAATGGTTTGTGTTGAGTGGTTACACAAGACCCATTTCTATGGCTTACCTTGTGTATCTCACTTGTGGATGGCCACCCAGGAACAAAGAGATTTGAGATGTCAAATGTTGAGAAGCTTCAAGTGCAGCCACTTGGCATTATGGGCTCTTCCTGGATCATATAGGTTGCAATAACTTAGCCAAATGGACAGTTGGTGGTAGGGGTTTGTTAGGTTGGAACGCGTCCATTCTGGTCTAAGGGAAGGTTTCTGAAAGATCTTGTCTTGGTGAAACCAAGTCTTGTGGGGAAAGTGCACCACCTCTGCAGAGTGTAAAATCTAAGTACTTAGCCATGTTCCTGGTAAAGGACAATTTGAGCATAAAGACATGGAAGCTATCAAGAATCTCCTCATCCCAATTTCTAAGTTAAAACTTTGTGGTTGAACAAGGGTTGAAGGATCACCAATTTCTATTGGGAGATGCCTTGGGTGATTTTGTCAAGCAAAAACTTAGTGTTTTTCAAGTGATAAGGAAAAATCTATTTTGAGCAAAGCAAGCCTAAGCTCCACTTAGCCAAATGCATATAGATGATAGACTCCACTATATTACCATAGTATCACTTGCCAATACAATTCAAATGTATTGACCCTTGTGGCTGTAACTTATTATGTTGCAGGTTTGTTTGATGTTAGTGAAGTTTATTGATTAGGATTACAAGTCTACAACCAACATGACTGCCTATGGCACTTTGAAGATGAAGGACTCCATGCTATTGTTATATTCTGCTGCATTGTAATAAGATAGCCAAATGATCTATGTAAAATGTAATAAATTATTTTATTCCTGGTTATAAAGTTGTATTATGACCTTTGTTTCTTGATATTACATCTTAACTGTGGATGCTAGCTATTGATCCAGGGACTAGCATTGTAAACACAGGGATCTCTACCTTATTAAAGGTTGGGAACCTTACATTTTGTCTTTATGATTCTATCATGTCTATGTTGTTTGTGATCTTGCATGCTCTTTGTTGTTAGTAGCTATCTTGGCCAAGTAGTTGCTAGTGACTCCAAGAGGGGGTATTTATGCTCGATAGTGGGTTCATGCCTCTAGTTTCCAAGGGAAGTGACAATAATCTATCCGGCTATAGATGTGTTGTTGATACTAGGGAGAAAACAACGGTCTCTTGTTCGTGGAACATGTGGACTGTTTACCTTACACACTTTGCTTAAAGCAGTTGTCTGTTGCTTGCAACTTAATATTGGAGGGGGTTCAGATGATAACCTAAAGGTGGACTTCTAGTCATAGATGCAGTTGGATGGCGGTCTATGTATCTTGTTGTATTGCCCAATCGAATCTCATAGGATCTTTCTGACTGGTAATTGCATTGTTATGCCTTCCTCAGTTCCTATCAATTGCCCTGCTGTAATTTTTTTACCCTTCATGCCATATTGTTTATCTAAGGAGAGCACCTCTAGTGAACTATGGACCCCGGTCCAGTCTTTACCATTGATACATCTTCCACTGTTACTTGTTTACTTGCTACAAACCATTACCTTCGACACCATACGTTTAATCCTTTGTTACAGCAAACCGGTGAGCTTGACAACCTCACTGATTCGTTGGGGCAAAGTCTTGAGTTTGTTGTGTAGGTCTCCATGTTGATTGCAACACCTGTGTGACGTTTCCTTCCTCCTTCTGGTTCAATAACCTCGGTCTCTACTGAGGGAAGACTTGTTGCTGTGTTCATCACACCTTGCTCTTGGGGTTTCCAACGAAGTGCTCCACGTCAGCACCATCAACAAGTTTTTTGGCGTCGTTGCCGGGGAGGCTAAGGACGTATTCACAAGGGGAGTCCTTCACTTTCTTTCTCTTTACTTTGTTTTTAGTTTGCTTTGTTTCTTTTGCTTGGTTTTGTTTGCCTCTTTCCAAAAAAAACCAAAAAAAATAGTCTAGTTTGGTTTGCTTGCTTTATTCAAAAACACAAAAAAATTAGTTCCTGCTCTAGCTGCTGCTGCTATTTTTGGCTTGCCCACCTTTGCCAAAATGAACTCTGCTGAGAACACCAAGTTGTGTGACTTCACTACCACCAACAACAATGATTTCCTAAGCACTCCTATTGCTCCACCTTCTCCTGATGCTACCTTTTATGAAATTAAGCCTGCTTTGTTGAATCTTGTTATGAGAGAGCAATTTTCTGGTGCTGTTTCTAATGATCCTGCTGCCCATCTCAATAGCTTTGTTGAACTTTGTGAGATGCAAAAGTATAAGGATGTAGATGGAGATATTATTAAGCTCAAGCTTTTTTCCTTTCTTCTTGAGGGGAAAAGCTAAAGAATGGTTGTTTTCTTTGCCTAAAAATAGTATTGATTCTTGGACTAAGTGCAAAGATGATTTTATTAGAAAATACTATCCTCCTGCTAAGATTATATCTATGAGAAGTGACATTATGAAATTTAAACAACTTGATAGTGAACATGTTGCTCCTTCTTAGGAAAGAATGAAATCTTTGGTTAAAAATTGTGCCACTCATGGAATCACTGCTTGGATGATTATCCAGACTTTTTATGCAGGTTTAAACTACTCTTCTAGGAACCTGCTGGACTCAACTGCTGGAGGCACTTTCATGGGCCTCACTTTGGGTGCTGCAACAAGGCTCCTTGATAATATGATGGTTAACTACTTTGAATGGCATGTTGAGAGAGCTCCACATGGTAAGAAGGGAAATTCTGTTGAGGAAACTTCCTCTTTGAGTGAAAAGATTGATGTTATTATGGCTATGCTTGTTAATGGGAAAGCTCCTCTAGATCCTAATAGTGTTCCCTTAGCCTCTTTTTTGCTCAAGAAGATCAAGTCGATGTGAACTTCATTAGAAACAACAATTTCAACAACAATGCCTATAGGAATAATTTTGGTAGCAACAACAATTATAGGCCTTATCCTCCTAATAATGGCAATTCCTATGGAAACTCTTACAATAATGCTAGAAGTGCCCCCTCTGAACTTGAAGTCATGTTCAAGGACTTTATTAGTAAACAAACCACTTTCAATAAGACCATAGAGGAAAAGCTTTTAACCGTCGAGAAAAATACATCCTCTTTGTCTGAAGCTCAGTCTTCCTTGATTAATAAAATGGCTGATAAACCTGAAACTATGGAAGATACCTTTGCTACTGCTCATGCCATACAAGTTACTATTGATGAAAATGTTAGGTTGTTAGCTCAACTTCATGCTAAATGGGAAAGGGAAGCTAAAACTGATAGAAACAATAGTGTGTGTACTATCACCACTAAACCACAAGTAGTCCCTGTTCCTCCTCCTACTATACCTAAGCCTATTGAGCCTACTACTAGTGATGCTAAGTTTGATTTTGATATTGATGGTTGCAATATTTCTGAAGTGATTATGTTCTTGCAAAAGCTTGCTAGAAGTCCTGATGCTAGTGATATGCATGTTGCTTTCACTAAACACATTACAGATGTTCTTGTGAAAATTAAGAGAAGCTAAAACACAAAGCTCATATTCCTAGGAAAGTAGAAGATAGTTGGGAACCCATTATTAATGTGCAAGTGAATGACTTTGATCTCAAAGCTTCATGTGATCTTGGTTCTAGTGTCTCTATTATGCCTAGGAAGATTTATAAAATGCTTGATTTGCCACCATTAGAAGATTGCTATTTAGATGTCCCACTAAATGAAAATGCTAAGAAAAAACTCATGGGGAGTATTAATGATTTTCTCATTATGGTTAACAATGCTTATGTCCCTGTTGATTTCTATGTTTTGGATGTTGAATACAATGCTTCTTGTCCTATTACCTTGGGAAGACATTTTCTTAGAATAGTTGGTGCCATCATTGATATGAAAGAGGGCACCATTAAATATCATTTTCCATTAAAGGAAGGTATTGAACACTTCCCTATGAGGAGAGAGAAGTTGCTTTTTTGCTCCTCCTTTGAAAGCAAGATTTGATGTTAATGCTTCTTCATTTGAAAATACTTGATTCTTCTTGCTTCTTGTACCTAACTTAAAGGCGTTAAAGAAAAGTACTTGTTGGGAGATAACCCAAGAGTTTCCTTGAATCTTGGAAGTTATTACTTCAGTAATGATCTCTCCTTATCCTTTTTGTTTGCTTTTTGTGCCAAGAATGGCCTCTAATGAGAGGGAAGTAAGATTTGGGGAGTTGTTGTCTTGAAACAGATTTCTGTCCTCCACCAAAAAAATCGCGAGGAGTCTCTATAACTCGGATTGAGCTCACAATTTATGAATAAATCCCCCAGTATGTTAGATAACTTTCGTTAGTTCAACACTTTTTGATTTGAGCAACATAAAATGTTCGAAAAAATCGGTTTATACCTGCTGGTCTGTTTTGACAGATTTCTGCCATTATTTGTATTTGCTTCTTATTGATTCCTTTTTGAGTTCTCTTTAGGTGAATTGAGTTTTTTAAAGGAGTTACTACAGTAGCTTGTGTTTTTAGTGAAAATCCTTGCTTTTTCAAAGCTTTGCCAGAGGTCTAATATCTTTTGAATAAGCTAATGTTGCTAATGAAGATTATGTGAAGTTTTGTCTGAAGGAAAAAATTTAGGTGTAGAGGGAGAATGATGTAATGAGATGAAGAATGGTCAAAATCTCAAGCTTGGGGATACCACCATGGTGTCACCCCGAGAAATATCCGAGAGGTACAAGCGTCAAAGCTTGGGGATGCCCAAGCCATCCCCTTCTTCATCAATAAAAAGGTTAGGTCTGTCTAGACACTTTATTTTTATTGTTTCATGTATAGTTGTGTTGTTCTTGGAGCGTCTTAGTTTTCGTTCTCTTTGCTTAGTTTGTTTAGTTTTATTGAGTAGTTTGGATCCCTGTTCTCGTTGTGTTGTTTTGCAAATAAGTTTGCTTGGTGTTGGAAAGGAGTAGTAAGTTCTTGCTTGAAGTGCAAGAGGAGCTTGCATTGACTGTGACTTAGACTTTAGCATGACATGCTAGGTGTTGTTTTGATCTTATGCTTAGTAATTATTGCTGTAGCATGTCTTGTTCCAAACAATTGGTATTGCTTAGTGTGCCATGGAGAAATTATGCGTTGTTTAGCGTGCAAAAGCATAGTATTATGGTATTCTCCTTTGATGCTTTGCTTGGGTTGACTTGGCGCATGCTCACACCATGTTATGACTATGACAAGTCACCATTAGCCTCTATGATCATTTATGCGTTGACTTGTAGTACTACTCTTTGCTTTGATTAGTATGCTATGTTGCACTTCATGGTTATGGCCATTATGCTCTCTTAGTTGGTTGCTCCCAGTCTTTTGCTAGCCTCCACTTGTATGAGTAAGCTCTACTCATGCTTCCAACTCCCAAGAAACCAAGTTATTCCAAAGTGTCCACTATAAACTCATATGCATGGTGTGTTACACCATTCCAAGTATATTCTTGTTTTCAGCTATCTTCCAATTAAAAACTATTTTGTTATGTGAAAAACTTAGTGATTAAAGCCCTCACGAACTTGATGGCACACTTTATATTCTTTGCCCCTAATAAACTTGAACCATTGTGACAACTTTGTTGAATATGCTTACACTTATAAGTTGGAATTAGCAGAACCGTGTTGTCACGGGGAACTTTTTCAACATTGCACTTGTACGTTGTACTCAGTTGATATCATGCTCTTTTGTCTATGGATGTCACCGGTGTGAAATAAAGAGGGAACTTGTAAGTCCATGGAGTTTGTATCTTGTGTTAGAGAAACGCCTCGGCCGCTAGCCTAAGACATGCCTAATCATGGTGGAAACTTGCAGCATCACCATAGTGAGATATCTATGAAGCATCCTCAATAAAAAGCTATGCATATGGTACATAAGAAGATTGCTGAGATGCTCATTGTCTGCTTGCCTTGTCATTTTGGTTATGGGAAAGCTCCTATACCATGTGAAAGGGGTACCCCATTGGCCGTTCTCAATAATATGCAAATACTTACAATGACAAGAACTTACCTGGACCCAAAGTTGAGTATGCATGAGGTGTGGCCCTCGTATTCAAGGGACTTGAGATAGCCAACTTATACTTCGTCAAGCATATACTCCACCTTTGCCACTTTAATCTTAACCACTTCAAGATGCTTATGATAGGGGCAATGTGGGATGAAAGCTAACAAGTACCATAATTTTTGAAAGCTCTTTTTGAAACTTGTAATCCCTGCTTCCTTTACAAAAAGGCCTTTCTCCCACCATTATTGAGTCTCTACCTTCTACCTTTAGGCACCATTAAGAGAGCATAGTTGTCATTCTATGTGCAGTGTTCCAAAGCTTATTAATTGATGCATATTGTGATATTACTTGTTCTTGTGCTATTTGTTTCTAGTCACCCTTGTGAAATTTGAAGGTGTCCTATGCATATATTTGCTACTCTATGAGGGACAAGCTGATTGCCACTATACTATGTTTTCTGTATGTGAAACAAACAAACGTTTTTCAAGTCATGTTATTCATGATCTTTGTTTGTAGCTTGTCATGTTGCATGCACAGTTACTATGTCCTATTGTTATAACTCCATCTTTCATGCACATGTTTAGAGTTCTTTGATCCCAGCTTTCAATGGTTGGATCTTTAATGTGAGGGTGCATGTCACCTCAAAAATTATTCTTTTATCACTTACCTACTCGAGGACGAGCAGGAGTTAAGCTTGGGGATGTTGATACGTTGGAACGTACCTATAAGTTTTTATGCTCCATGCTTGTTTAGTATCTACTTTGCTTTACTTGTCTACACTTTGAGGTGATTTTTACATGTTTTCTGGTACTAACCTATTAAAAAGTTGCAACAGCGCCAGATGCCTGTTTTCTGCTGTTTTTGGTTTCAGAAAAGTTAGTAAAGGAATATCCTCGGAATTGGATGGCACAAACGTTAAAGTCAATTACTTTCCGTGGGGAACAAGAAGTCCAGAGGGGAGACGGAGGGGCCGGCAGGGCGGCCAGACCCACCCTAGGCGCGGGTGGGCCCCACCCCGTGCTTGGCTAGGGTTTGCCCCCCTGGTCGCCTTCTCGGCCTCCGCCTTCGCCTATAAGAAGCCCCCGATGCAGAAACCCTATGGACCCAATCAAATTTCCATGAAACCGTCTGTATCCGCCGTCACCATCGTCCCTAGATCAGGGGGGTCTGAAGTTCTTCCCTGCACCCTGCCGGAGGGGAGATCATCCCGGAGGCCTTCTCTCCGGTATGATGCGTGAGTAGTTCCACCTTGGACTATGGGTCCATGTAGTAGATAGATGGTTATATCTCCTCCTTTGTGCTTTCATGTATAGATCTTGTGAGCTCCGTTCATGATCAAGATCTAATCTATTTGTAATCATGCATGTTGTGTTTGCGGGAATTCGATGGATATTGAGATTATTATGTTGGTTTGATTAATGGTTTTGTCTTTATGATTCTATCATGTATGTGTTGTTTGTGATCTTGCATGCTCTCCGTTGTTAGTAGCTATCTTGGCCAAGCAGTTGCTAGTGACTCCAAGAGGGGGTATTTATGCTCGATAGTGGGTTCATGCCTCTAGTTTCCAAGGGAAGTGACAATAATCTCTTCGGTTGTAGATGTGTTGTTGCTACTAGGGAGAAAACAACGGTCTCTTGTTCATGGAACATGTGGACTGTTTATCTTACACACTTTGCTTAAAGCAGTTGTCTGTTGCTTGCAACTTAATACTGGAGGGGGTTCAGATGATAACCTAAAGGTGGACTTTTAGTCATAGATGCAGTTGGATGGCGGTCTATGTATCTTATTGTATTTCCCAATCGAATCTCATAGGATATTTCTGACTGGTAATTGCATTGTTATGCCTTGCTCAGTTCCTATCAATTGCCCTGCTGTAATTTGTTTACCCTTCATGCCATGTTGTTTATCTAAGGAGAGCACCTCTACTGAACTATGGACCCCGGTCCAATCTTTACCATTGATACATCTTCCAATGTTACTTGTTTACTTGTTGCAAACCATTATCTTCCACACCATATGTTTAATCCTTTGTTACAGCAAACCGGTGAGCTTGACAACCTCATTGATTCGTTGGGGCGAAGTATTGAGTTTGTGCTGTGTAGGTCTCCGTGTTTCTTGCAACACTTATGTGACATTTTCTTCCTCCTTCTGGTTCGATAACCTCGGTCTCTACTGAGGGAAGACTTGTTGTTGTGCTCATCACACCTTGCTCTTGGGGTGTGGCATCCCGCAAAACCACTACTAGAAAATCGCGTTGAATTTGTGCATTGCATCGTCATCATCGTGCATAGTTTGCATAAAACTATTTTGCAAACCCCGATTTGTTTTCCAGACGCCCCATCTTTATTCAAACGCCAAACCCCGGGGCTCCGGAGTATTTTTGTTTTTTCGCTATCGGTTTGCGAATGGTCCAATTAACGCAAATAAAATTTATAATTATTTTTAGTAGGGGCAGTCGAACGGGCCAGAACGACCCGAACGACCGCCCCAGTTTTTCTAATCGGTCCACCCTACACCTGCCCTTCTTAATCCTAAAGCTACCAGTTCCCTCACCCACACCTCCTGGCCACATCACCCCAACCTATCCTATCACGCCACATCACCCTTGCCCACCCCTCACCCACTCACACAGTGCCACTTGGCCCAGAACCACCCCCACTCTCCATCTCTCTTTCTCTCCCCACCTGCAAACCCCCACCACCTGGACACACCACGCACACACGCACGCCTGCCCCGACCCCACCCCCAGTCAAACCCCCCACACCGCCCTGGGCCCCATCCCCTGGCCCCACGCCCCACCAAACCCCCCGCGAGCCGCGTCCTGTGCGTCTCCTTCCTCCCGTCCCCGACGCCCTCATCCCCTTCTCCTTCCCTGGCTCTCCGCAGCGCCCCGCACCCTGCCTCCCTGGCGCCAGACCGCCCGCCTCCGCCTGGCGCCACTGCTGCTCACTGCTCCCCGCCTCGCCGCCCAGAGCCCGCCTCCCCCTCCTCCTCACCTAGCTCCGCCACCGCCTGGCCTTCGACGCAGGCCCGCCTGGCTGCCACGCCTGGCTCCCTCGGGCCAGCCTCCACGCCGCCACCACCTCCTGCAAGCTCCTAGACGCCTGGCCCCGACGGCTGCCATGCTGCCACTCGGCCCCGCTCGCGCTTCCGTCCGAAGCCCGCGCTGGCGCGGCCCTTCTCCCCGAGCCGCCTGCCCGCCTCCGGAGCCACCTCCGGCGCTCTCTCGACGCGGCCGCCGAGCCTCCCAGCCGAGCCGCCTGACGGGACCCTCCTCAAGACGCTGCATCTACCTCCCATGCCTCGACCTCGCGTGCCGCTCGGCCGCCCGCTTCCCCACCTCGCTGCCACCGCCTCCACCGCCGGCGAGCACCTGATGCCACGCCGGGTCCCCGCCTCGCAGAAGCCGCGACGCCTCGCCATTGCCTCTCGCGAGGCGCCTCCGAGAGTACCCTGCGACGCCTTGGCCCCAACCGATGCTGTCCGTCCTTCGCGCCTCTGCCGTACCCGAGCCCCGTGCCTCGTCGTCATCCCTTGGTTGCTGCCGAGCTGTTTGGTACAAGTGCAGGGTCTCCAGTATCAGTGGGTGCCCCAGGAGCCGTGTTTTGGTGATGTTCAGGAGAAGAGGGTCGAGAAGATGTTTGCTGTGGCGGCCCCGTGGAGATGGATCAGTGGCGACCCTCGGGTTCAGTGACCTCCACCCAACAAATCCGACGAGTACCTCACCCAGAACCTCGGATGCGACAAGTACTCCCTCACAGACGCCCCCGGGTGCCAAGACCGCCTCGATGGCGTGGACCCGACAAGTTCGACACCGGCCAGGGCGAGTCCGATGCCCCGACGCCAGACCAAGTACGCCCTCCCGGAACGCCAAGGTCCCCGCGAGAGATGACAAGACCGACAACATGACCCGAAGATCACGGATGCGACAAGATCGACCTCAGTTATCCGAGAACGATACCGCCAAGACCGTCGAACCCCGAACCCCAGATCCGGACCCTGAGACCGACCCCGAACCCCGGAACCCTAACAAGATCGCCGAACCCTAAATGTGTGACCCCTTTTCCTCGAACCCTATTTTATAAACATAATATAACCTTGTCGCATATTGAATTGCCATTCATCTCGCATGCATATCTGTGGTTTGGGGGCCTTATGCCGATTCACCTAATAATTAAATATGGGGCCCATATGCGGACAAATCTAGCCTTATATTGGCCTCATTTAAACTTGTGTAGCGAACCGGCATCTTATCTTTTGCCTTGTAAACAACATTTAATTTGCGGGGTAGCTAAACAACATGAACCTAAATATTGTCGGGACCCCGGTTCCGCTTAATATGACCTAATTGCACCGCATCTTTGCCATGTCATACATCATGCATGCATCATGCCGATCTTCTGCCGTGTATTAAATATTGCATCCGGTGTTTCTTCTAGTGTTTTGCTTCTTCGCGGATAAGGCCGTTGAGTTGATGTGAGCTTCGCCCCGATCTTCGGATGAACCTTTCGACAATGTTTTCAAAGTAGCATCTCCTCTTTCTACCTATCTTACTTTTATAGTCTTTATTCCCTCTGCTGATCTTTTGCTGCTATACGTTGCGATGCTTTAGTTTCGACGTGATATTCCCTTGCAGCCCTATATTGCCTTGGACACACCCTATTACCGTTGTTTGGTAGATAGTTGGACTTGCGGTCGAGTTGCTTGCTCAAGTCGATGTGAGTCGTCATATGCCACGCTTCTTGATGTATTGCCGCATGTTGATGTTGGAGATGATTCTAGTTTTACTTATCGTCACTTTAAATTCTGTTAACAACTAAAATTGAATAAAGGAGGCATCGGTGGGTGATAGATATTATTTGGTTTCAACGCCACTTGTGTCCCGTAAGACCCCGAGTACTTGATAATTTCCTTGATTTTATGCGCTATCCACATCCGGAGGTATATGGGACCCCCGAGCGAGCTTGATTCAGTCTTATTTCTTGGGGCCACAAACTAGTTTGAGGTTTTATTTACGATCCTGTACTTATGCCATGCTTTATCGCTTTATTTACGATTGCGAGGGGCACACAGACTGCTTAGGTATTGTGACCCGTTTACGTGGTAGCGACAAGCCCAGCCACACTTCGGGTTCCCGTTTACCGCCGCCCCACAAACCTTGAGGCCGCCTCGAGTCGGCTAGCTTGCTATGGAATCTACTTAAGGTGGCCCCCAAATATTTCGAATCTCGTGATTGTTCATCGTGAAAGCCTCGTTGGGTTTTGATTTGGTTTTTCCGAGGTTGATCGGCGTGTGTTGCTATTGGTGCACCCGCCGGTTAAAACTTTCAAAGCCGTGTCCGCGGATATGGACGACTTGGAGCACGATCTCGATCATAGACAAGCATAACTAAAGTTTACTCGTTATAAATTTGACTTATAATGACTAGTAATCGCTTCACTATAACGGAATGGCTAATAATACCGCCCACCATTGCTTGTTTGGTTGTCGCCATGCATAATCGATCTCGACTAGTATTGCAACTACAACGGAATGGCTGATTAAAAGTACCAACAACTGCTGGGTTTAAGGGTTATCTCATGCTAATTGTATCTGATTAGTAATTGTTGCAACTATAACGGAATGATGAATTAAAAGTGCCCACTGCTTATTTTATCAGGACGATTATCTAAAACTGACTAGTAAAGTGCCGCAACTATAACTGAATAAGTAAAACTGCCAACCGCGTGAGTTCCTCGGTTGACTTCCTCGTTTGGTTTCGAGGGGGAAACACCAGGATGGGTTTGTTTGGTGTTAGCTTGTGTTGGATCCGGATAGGTCATTCTTACCCTCTACGATTTACCGCTAGTTGTATCGAGTCTCTATAGGTTGTTTAGTGCATCCGCCGCTATCCACCATACCTATGTAGCGAGGACCGAATTCTAGCCTCGCCGCAATCGCCTCGATCGACGCCTTCTTGTTTCTGCTTTGCCCTTGTCGGCACCCTTTGTTAAGGTGTGTTGAGATCGACGCCGTTAGCAGGGTTACCCTTCCGGCTTGGCCTGGGCAGGGTTATGGACGCCATTGGTTATTCTTCAGGGCTCTTAGCCCCATTTGCTTCTTGTCCGTAGTCGGACACTCTACCATTTTCAAGGTGATTTGGATCTTGTATCTTATATCTGTATTCTTGACTCTTTGAGTCGCTGTTATATATATCTGTTCTGTGGGTCCCATCGAGGACTGTTGTGTAATGTTATTACTTCGTTTTCCACCCGCACGAAAGTGCCTGGTGGGCACCTTTGAATCGTTTCTATGCGGGTTTGGTGAAGTTTGCCCAAACTTGCATAGGTCCGATTCTACTGAGGGAAGACTTGTTGTTGTGCTCATCACACCTTGCTCTTGGGGTTTCCAACGAAGTGCTCCACTTCATCACCATCGATTCGACACAAGGGGAGCCAAAGAATACTTATAAGCCTTAAAAACTGAGTTGTCAATTCAGCTGCACCTAGAAATAGTCTTGCTCACAAGAGTTTATCAGTAGCAACAGTTTTGTAGTAGCAATAGCAAAGTAACAGCAGCAGTAAAACAAGGGAAGCAGTATCAATAGTAGCAAACAGTAGGATATGAGTGCGGTAGGCATAGGGGTGGATTGATGGGCGTTGCATGGACAATACTATTCATGTAATATCAAGATCTAGGGCAATTGCAGATAAATAAGATAAAGAATCCATGTACTAAACAATCATAGGCATGTGTTCCATATATAGTCATATGTGCTCGCAATGAGAACTTGCACAACATCTTTTGTCCTGCCAGCCCGTTGCAACGGGGCCTCAAGGGAATCTACTGGCAATTAAGGTACTCCTTTTAATAGGGTACTGGAGCAAAGCATTAACACTCCATGAACACATGTGATCCTCATATCACAGCCATCCCCTCCGGTTGTCCCAATTTCTATCACTTCGGGGCCTTTGGATCCAAACAATGATATGTGTACACAACTTGCAGATAAGATCACAAACAATACTATCATCATGAATCAATAGCATGTTCAGATCTGATATCATGGCATCGGGCCCTAGTGACAAGAATTAAGCATAACAAGTTGCAACAAAGTCAAAAAGCACAAATAGAGATACTAGGCACCATGTCGTAACAATCTTATTCAATTACATGATAGAACTCATCCAATCCCTACCATCCCCATAGCCTACAGCGGGGGATTACTCACTCATGGATGGGGGAAACATGGATAGTTGATGGAGAGGCATCGGTGATGATGATGGCGATGATCTCCTCCAATTCCCCCTCCCGACAGGGTGCGAACGAGCTTCGATTCAATCGCGGTTTTCGTGGAGGCGTGCGGAACTCTTTTTAGAAAAAGTTGACCCCCCGAAGTTTTTAGGTCAGGAGTCTTTCAGTAGGCGAATAGGGAGGCCTAGGGGGTGCCCAAGGTGTCCACACCCCCTCTAGACACAGCTTGCAAGGCCAGGGGGTGTGGGCCCCTTGTGGTCCACCTCTGCCTCATCTTCTAGCTCCGTGAGTCTTCTGGTAAAATATGATTTTTGGCATATTTTCTAGGATTTTTCCTGAAGTTGATTTTCTACACAAAAACTAGACACCAAAGCAATTATCCTGAAAACAGCGTTAGTCCATGTTAGTTGTATCCAAATCACACAAGTTTAGAGGAGAAACAATAGCAAAAGTGTTCGAGAAAGTAGATACGTTTTGGACGTATCAACTCCCCCAAACTTAGCTTATTGCTTGTCCTCAAGCAATTCAGTTGAAAACTAAGTGCGATAAATGAAACTTTCACGAACACATTTGCTTCATTAATGTATATATTCTCAACATATGATCAGTACTTAGACAATTCAAAATAAGGAGTATGTAACTAAGTCTACTCAATAGTCATTGTAAGCTATGAAGAGATTCCAACACAATAATAATAAGTAACATGAAACTAGCTAATCAAGGAAAATGGCGAGAGGCACACACTCGGAAAAGTCCACTACAAAGAATATTAATCATCATCAAAGAGATACCATATCAAGTCAAGCAAAGATCAGGCTTAATAGCCGATTATGCTAGTGTCCAGAGAAGATTCAGAGACTGATATATGGAGGCTTCAACTATGGCTTATTCAAGATGACTTCAAATGTAAAAGTTCAGAAAACGAAAGTTGTGCGTCTCGTCGAGACAATCAACTTTGCTTTTTGAATCATCTCAATCCGAGTTAGTATACGAAAGTTAGAGTCAAAATACTGCCAAAGGACAAATTGGCACGGACAAAACCGAGTGGTCGCTGGACCACAGACCTTGTCTCATCTTTGGCGTGGATGGAAGTCCAAAATTCGTCTGAAAACCGCTAGACTAACGTATCTTCTTACGAACAAGATTGAGCGGTCAAGATAAACTCGGATGAAAAAGTCGTAAACATGAAAGTTGTTCAGTTTTTCGACACGAACAACTTTGATTTTGGAACCATCTTCATCCGAGCAAGTATACGACCTACAAATTTAAAATATGGCCGAATTGAGTTAAATTCGTTCGGTCCCAATCCGAGTTTGATACGAAAACAAGATGAAAAGGCAATGAAGATCAGGTCATATGAAAAAGTGCAAAACATGAAAGTTCTTCGTAGTTTCGATACGAACAACTTTACTTTTTATAACATTTTGATCTGAGCTCGTTTACTGTCTCAAAAGTGGTCCAAAAGTTACAGACAAGTTTTTGACCGAATAGTTACGCAAATTTCGAGTTTGCTTGTTCGAGTTGGACCCCAACTAGGGTTTGGACGTGGATCCAGCCTTATTTCTTGCACGGAAAGTCCAGCCGTTACTTATATACACGAGGGGTGATGGCCGATTGAACAAACACCAATCGAACAAACAAATCTACTACTTTTCTGTGTTCATCTACTCTTTATCCCTCTTCCTTGTATCTTTCTTCTCGTTCTTCGTCGTTCTTCAAGATTGGAGGCTGCGAATCCACGAGGCTCTAGGGGCGGTCAGACCGACCTAGGGCAGACCATAGCCACCGCACTCGACGGGTCCTCCCGCGAAGGGGTTTCGGTCTCAAAAGCGCTCACGGATCTTTGCGTATCGCGCTTCCGGCGAGCCTCTCCCGACGCGTGCTGCTGCGCATCGCGCTCGGCGCCGAGGGTACACGGTGAAGTGTTCGTGTGCGAACACACTTTTTAGCGACTCCGCTGGGGACCGAAGCTTCGAACGGTCTCTAGCCCGTTCTTGCTACGAATAGAGCGTCATCAATAGGTTGCAATCTACAACGGTATCATGAATCCTCAATCTTCCTACGTAGATGCAGATTACTCTTATGTTGATGTTGCTAGATCTTTTGATATGTGTACTGTATCGGCTAGCCCTAGTTTTTACTATGTGCAAAAGCCGATGCAAAATAACCTACATGCTTCAAATCATCTTAGTAACTTGCAACATGTAAATTCGAATTCTCATGCATCGGCAACCCCAGAAATTCATATGTCGATGAACAACATGACGAATTCTTTTAATCCACATGAAACACGTGATTTTAGAAATTTCAATGGCATGCAACCAAGTGTTTCAAATTTATATTCATCGGCAAATAACTTGCAATCTCTAGGTTCACCTTCAAACATGTTGATGGATAGGGAAATTGGACATTCTATAGTTAGTTATTTGCCCGATTACTCACAATCATCATATGCTACACCTTATGTTAGTAATGTTTCAGCACCATATGCAACTAGTGATATTCATAGTTCGGCTCCACACATTTACAATGGTTATAGCCGAATAAGTGGAAAATCAATAGGAGCTAATGTGTCTTTATCTAATCAGAGCGTATGATATGTCCCTCACACAATTGCAAAGTTTCGGTGACACCTCTTTGCCGAAAGATACAAAAAGTATTGGGGGGCATTATTATGCAGGAACAAATGACTGGAAGGAAAAACTTGCAGCTGAGTTCAAAGAGCTCAATTCTTTTCACCGAGAACTAGAAGAGAGGCCCCATGATCTTGCTAAAATACAAGCTTATGAGACATACAACAAGAAGCGTGAAGAGGAGCGCAAGGCAAACAATATCAGGTTTTCCCCTTCTCAATTGCTAAGTTTCGGCAACACTACATTGCCGAAAGAAACTAAAAGCATTGGGGGGCAATCATGTGTTGCTGAGGTTAACGCAGATAAGGTCATTACGTTTAATGATTTATCGGAGGAACATCTCCAGTAATTTGAGATACTCAAGAGGAAGCGTGATGAGGAGTTTGAAGCACTTGAAAAGAAGCTGAAAGAGGATCATGAAGCATATAAGAAAAAACTTGAAGAGGCAGAACTGCAGCAGTTTCTTGCAAGTCTTGGAAAGGACCGTCAAGACAATAATACTCAAGTTGAAGGAATCAACTCATCTCATCCATGCAGCAATCAAGTTGAACCTCTGCTACATTGAGACAAAAAGAAGAAGTTTTGCTCTCTAGTGAAATTCATGAAGAAAACATCAATGGTTCAACTAGGATGGTTAATTCGGTTATTGAAAAAGCCGAATCAGAAAATACATATGTTGAATCTATCGAATCACAAGAAGTAAGCTTCATTGATCAAGAGCATGGCAAGATTAGCAAAACTGCTATGCTTGATTTTTCTAGATGTAAGGAAGCTTACGTGTTGCCCTATGAGTGTTGTGCCAAAGAAATTTGTGAACATCAACAACAACAAGATATAGCTGAACAATGTTCGGTTGATGAAGAGCATCAAAGTGAGGAGGCACAAAATCCAGAAAACAAAGAGGACAAGGCGTTGGAGAATTATCTAGAGGCCGAGCAAGATATTGTTCAGGACATCCGGCCATCATACGCTTCCAACGTCTCCAAAGAGGTACATTTAGCAAATAATTTACTTATATTCCGATTTGGTCAAGACTTTAATATTGATACATCTCTTAGCAAAATTCTCATGAGCTATGAAAGATCAATCGAGAGAGGTAATTTATTTGTTAGAAATATAATTTTCATAGAACTTATCGGTCAACATGTTGTACCCTTTACAGAGACCGATAGTAATTATCACATTATAAGTTATCCCTAGTGTTTTATATGCATTTTATATTTACATGGGTAGCTTTGTTTATTTCATACTTGGCTAACATTTGGTCTCAAGTGAGACATATGTGTTTTAACTATTTTGGTTTCAGAAATTTAAAGCCAAGGTTATTGTCTCTTGAAAAAGCCGATGCTAGTGTAACTTTGTATTAGAATACATCGGACTATAAGCACAGAAAACAATGCATAACCGAATCAGATGATGTGAAATCTGAACAATGCGGTTGCTCAATTCCAAAGCCGTTCTCGCAACAAGATCGGTTAGAAGATAAAAGGTGTACCCACCGTTTGAGTATGTGTGATCATATCTTTGATATGGTATTGAAAATCGATTATGTTAGAATTCTTGATCACAATACTGAGCCATTATTACAAGGACGAATGTATTGCAAGTTGCATGATTCGTTCGATCATAGTATAGAGAGTTGCACCACGTTTCATCAAATAGTACAATCGGCTGTTAGTAAAGGACGATTGAAATTTGTTGAAACACAAATTGATGAGGAATCTATTTTGATTGGTCTTGATGGCCAAACGACATTGCATCGGCTGCCTATAGACGATTCATACGATGAGGATCAGGTACACACCGAGGATGATGGGATCAAGCTTTCAAGCAAAGATATTATTGAATAGCATATTGCAAATGTTCTTGAAGACGGGAGTTCCAATGAAGCTACAATGAAGACATCAAGCACTGGGGGGCAACAACAAAATTTGAATATCGATGCGTGCAAAGCTCAAAAAGACAAAGGCCGCAATAAGAACAATGGTAGCAAACCAAAAGTCACTTTCGCACAGCTGCTGGAAAAATATAAAAAAGAGAGTGAAGCAAAAAGTTCTTATTGGCCAAGTAGTGCAAAAGCATCAAGATCACCCCCAAGGCAAAGTTCTAAAGACAGGTATTGGCGAAAGGAGAAATTCAATGCAACAAATTCGTCTCCTCCTTTTGGGCCACCAATGCCAATGTCATGGATACCTCCATATGCTAATTTTTATTCATATCCATCATGGGAAAGGTATGATTCATGGACATGTTATCCATCTAATTCTAGATCATCTCACCCAAATTATGCAGCTCCAAGAAGGTCAATTGATCAACAGTCACATGTCAAAGACCGTTTTAATAGAAAAGAATCGGTCCGGAGTTCGTGGGTAAAGAAGGAGGTGGTCAAACAAGTATACCGAATCAAAAAAGATGGACGCAAGTGTGCTGTTTCAGAGTCGACTCAAAATAATGAAAATCCAGCGGAATTGACATTGGCTACTAAGGGAATGGAAGTAAAGCGAGTAAATTTCAAAGTCCCAATCGTCGGGTCCAAACAGTCCAAATCTAAAGTGCACAAGATTAATGAAGTCATGCCAATGTGCGAAACAAAACCACAGCCGAGAGACCCACTCAGCTTATCACATTGGAAAGAGAGGAAGTTATATCGGCTTAGAGCCGAGGAGCTGAAGAAAAGAAACATGGCATGGGTTCTCAAAGTAAACCCTCAAGGCAAGGAAGATGTGCGAAATCCTATCATAAGAAGGGCAGCAAAAGCAATGAGAAAAAGAATAAAGCCAGCAAGCGATCGGGCCAAAGAATTCGGTATCACTATCAAAAACTTTGGCCAGCACATCATCCATATTATTCTACTTCTCCTTTAATTCCTATGCCATGGAATTCATCCCCAGGTGTATGATTGGTCACCCACCATGGTTTTATTTTGATCCTTGGTTGCATCATAATTTTATACATCATGAAAGGGTATTACCAAATAATTATTTATTTGATTAGTTGCAATTTTTTGCTAATCCAAGAGGCCGAACACTTGAAGTACATAATCAGATTTGTCCTTTTGTTTACTTCGGCTTTACATACTTTGGTGGATGGGTTATACATGTCCATTGGGGCAAAGATATATGGCCGATATTTATTATATCGCCCTTAGATCATTATCCAGTTATGGCCGATGTGGTGTTCTAACATCGTCCTTAGTGTTACTGAGACTGAGACAGTGTATGCATTCATTAGCAACTGTGCTTATGATTATGTGTTCGTAATTTGGCTTATAAACCTTTAAAATATATAAAAGGCCAAATTGTCTTTAATTTTATTATAGGCGTAGATGCTGAGCATGATATTGATATTGATCTTGTCTCTATAGTACCATGGGAATTACATTTTGACTCTTCGGTTTTAAAAGCAATAGTCAATGCGTTGGTATTGTTTATTTATCTCCTTATGGTACTGTTCTATGAAGTCTCATCCTGCTTAGAATATCTTGCACAAAAAGTCATGCCGAATTTGCAGTTTTGATATTCGTGCTAGAACTTTTTATTGCTATAGGTGCTACAAATATTGAGGCTTCTAGTGATTCGTTGTGAGTAGTGCAACAATGTCCATCGTTTACCAAGGTTTCGACGAATCACTTGTTATTTATCTTGATACATGTCTAGATGTGAATTTCATCTTGGATTGATTTATCATTGCTCATATATCTAGACATGAAAACTGAAGTGCAAATGAGTTGGCTCAACTAAACATTCGGCTATCATATTATTCATAATATATTCCATATTCCACAAGAGCCGATGCTTTGTTTTGCCAACATAGATAATGCCAGATTGGAGACCACAATTTTGGCCGCTAATGAAAAATCTAGTGCAGGTGAAGGAGAACAATAAAGGAAATCCAATGTCTATTACATGAAAATCTGAACTAAACGGTGAACATGACAGTTCATGTGTTCAAATACTCTTTAAGGTAATGATCTTTATTTCCTAACGGTTGGTGATATTCTTCTTAAGAACTTGGATGAAGACCAGGCAAGGATCATTGTGGGAGTTGTTCAAAGACAATTGTGATATTCAAGATGAAGTGGTTGTTCTCAATGCAAATCATTTGAAGATATTTTACCCAAGTGGCAACAAATCTAGACAGAAAATGGCCGATATGGAGTTATCACCATAAGACAACCAGTGGCCGATGGAGTGTTGACATCGTCCTTAGACTAAAAGTGAAGCAAGTTATTTTCTGACACGCAAGCTCTGCCAGAAAACAGGGGGCATGTGTTGGCACTCATTTTAGGCTCGTAGCTAATCAAGGAAAATGGCGAGAGGCACACACTCGGAAAAGTCCACTACAAGGAATATTAATCATCATCAAAGAGATACCATATCAAGTCAAGCGATGATCAGGCTTAATAGCCGATTATGCTAGTGTCCAGAGAAGATTCAGAGACTGATATATGGAGGCTTCAACTATGGCTTATTCAAGATGACTTCAAATGGAAAAGTTCAGAACACGAAAGTTGTGCGTCTCGTCGAAATAATCAACTTTGCTTTTTGAATCATCTCAATACAAGTTAGTATCCGAAAGTTGGAGTCAAAATACTGCCAAAGGCCCAAATTGGCACGGACAGAACCGAGTGGTCGCTGGACCACAGACATTGTCTCACCTTTGGCGTGGATGGAAGTCCAAAATTCGTCTGAAAACCGGTAGACTAACGTATCTGCTTACGAACAAGATTGAGCGGTCAAGATCAACTCGGATGAAAAAGTCGTAAACATGAAAGTTGTTCAGTTTTTCGAGGCGAACAACTTTGCTTTTGGAACCATCTTCATCCGAGCAAGTATACGACCTACAGATTTAAAATACGGCCGAATTGAGTTAAATTCGTTCGGTCGCAATCCGAGTTTGATACGAAAACAAGAGGAAAAGGCAATGAAGATCAGGTCATATGAAAAAGTGCAAAACATAAAAGTTATTAGTAGTTTCGATACGAACAACTTTACTTTTTATGACATTTTGATCTGAGCTTGTTTACTGTCTCAAAAGTGGTTCAGAAGTTACAGACAAGTTTTTGACCGAACAGTTACGCAAATTTTGAGTTTGCTTGTTCGAGTTGGACCCCAACTAGGGTTTGGACGTGGATCCAGCCTTATTTCTTGCACGGAAAGTCCAGCCGCTCCTTATATACACGAGGGGTGACAGCCGATTGAACCAACACCAATCGAACAAACAAATCTACTACTTTTCTGTGTTCATCTACTCTTTATCCCTCTTTCTTGTATCTTTCTTATCGTTCTTCGTCGTTCTTCAAGATTGGAGGCTGCGAATCCACGAGGCTCTAGGGGCGGTCAGGCCGACCTAGGGCAGCCCATAGCCACCGCATACCGACGGGTCCCTCCGGCGAGCGGGTTCGGGTCTCAAAAGCGCCTGGACTGTCTTGCGATCGCGCGAGACTCCTCGGCGCATCTTGCCACAAGATCGCGGCCTTCGAGGGTACACGGTGACGTGTTCGTGTGCAAACAGAAACATAAACATAATCAACATTGCAATGCTCATAAAAAGGTATGATAGAGTGGTATCTCACTTGCCTTTTGTTGTGGATCAAAACATAAATGCCAAGGCACCTCTGAAGTTCAAGTGAAGACTAGAAGTAAAGATATCAGAGATACAAGCATCAAAGTTATGACATAATGAACCAAGTTTTGAGACAAGCACATTACACTAAGAATGACAACTAAGCTCTCAAGAAGGTGCTCATAAAATAAGTGGTGACTCAACAAGGAAGTGAAAAGGTTTTGGAAAGTTTGAAATGCTTCCAAATGCTGAAAGTATGGTACTCATTAGCTTTGAGCTCTCATTGACCCTATCATAGGCATCTTTAGATGGTTAAGGTGAAAGTGAGGTACAATATGAGTTATATGCTTGATAGACCATAAACTGGAAATCCCATGTCCCTTGAGTACGAGGGCCGCTCCTCATGCTACTCAAATTTAGTTACCGGTAAGTTCTTGTCATAGTAAATACATGTGTATCATTGATAACCGCCAACAGGGTACCCCTTGCACATGATACAGGAGCTATCCCATATCAAAATGACAAGGCAAGCAGACAATGAGCATCTCAGCAATATTCTTATTTACCATGGGAAAATGGTGTTTTTTCTCTCTTTCCTCTTTTCTGCGTGTCTCTCTTTTTTATAAGAAGAAAGCTTCATAGATTGCTCAATATGGTTATGCTACAAGTTTCCACCATGATTAGGCATGGTTTAGGCTAGCGGCCCAGACGTTTATCTAACACATATACATAACTCCATGGACTTACAAGCTTCCCTTTTATTTCACACCGACGACATCCGTAAACAAAAGAGCATGATATCAACTGGGTAAATAATTACACGTGCTGAAAGCGTTCCCCGTGATAGCACGGTTCTACTAACTCCCAACCTATAATTTGTAAGCATATAACTTTCATGGATAGTCACAATGGTTCAGGTTTATTAAGTGCAAGAAATAAAGTGTGCCATCAAGTTTGTGAGAGCTTTACTAACTAACTTTCTCATAACAAGAAAACATTTTATTTGGAAGAAAACGAGGCATAATAAATATGCACGGAATAGCAAATGATGCTAATAGGTAGGTATGGTGGACACTTTTGGCAATATTGGTTTTGGGGAGTTGGATGCACGGGTAGAGCACATACTCAGTGCAAGTGAAGGCTAGCAATAGAGAGGGAGCGACAAACGAGAGATCAACAACTGGCATAATCATGCTCGCAACAAAACAGAATTAATTATGGCATAAAAGTGATACAGGAACTCTGAGGCAAAATAAATCATCGAGGCTTAACTGACTTTGGTTCAGTCATATGCATGCGTGAGCATGTGACAAGTCGATTCAAATGAAGCATTCAGGGGAGGATACCACAATATCATACCAAGTTATGAATAGAACAATGCAAGCAAACATTCATATGACATGATACAAACTATTAGCAAGTTGGAGCTAATCATAAGAGAGCAAGAACTACTAAGCATCCAATAAATACATACACCTTACATGAACAGACTAAGAATGCCCACAATGTTGAGTATATGTACAAAAATGAAGACAAATATAGTTCATTACCAGCCTCTTACCACACCTCAAGTTGTCATTAATCATCATTATTGCCCTTCACTTGAGTGGCTTGAATAATAACATGAAACCAAAATCCACTGAGGACCGCTAAACCCTGCAACAAACTTCACAAAACCAAACAAGAACAACAAATATTCTGGTGTTTTCGAATTTTTAAAGTAAGCACACAAAGCAAAAACAAACAAATCAAAATCTTTTTGGATTTTTCTTAGGGCAAACCAAGCTAAAAAGCAAAGAAATAAACAAAAATAAACAAAGAAAATATTTTTGGTCTTTTTGTGTTTTGGGAAAGCAGAAACAAAAACCAAAAAGAAAATGAAACATGGATATAGAAAGTACCAACAGAACATGATATATAGATGAGTGTGATGTCGGTATACCTCCCCCCAAGCTTAGGCTTTTGGCCTAAGTGGAGCTCAATAGCGCGGGTAGTAACCCCAAGCTGGTGGATCATCATAGGAATGATCATAATCAAGCCCTCACGAAGAAGAAGAAGAAGCTCCCCAGTCGTAAGATGGCTGTTGGTATGAAGACTCCCGCATGTTGGAGGGCTGAACCGAATCATCTTTGACATCCTTTCCAACATTCTCCCCTTGCTAGGAGAGATCCGCCACGTATGTGTCAAGTTCTTCCTCCGTGAGTGACCATCCTTGCCTGTTATCAAAGTTACACAAAGCAAGTGCAGGCAAAGAGACTACTTTCTCAGATCTACCCCCTCTCCAACCACGCTTGACAAAGGTATTTCATATGGTAGATCACTCAAAGTAGCCCAAGAGGAAACAAACTTATGCTGAACCATGGAATTGAGATCAAGTCTCTCTATGGGGAACTAAAAATCTAAATGATGTGGCTCTAAACCATGAAAAGCTAGCAAACGAAAGGCAATGAGACCTCCACAAATTCCACCTTTCTCGTGGTTAGTAGCAAGATAGAAAGCAATCAAAGCACCCAAGTTATAAGTTCTATCCCTACTCAAAGCATCTGAGATAAAAGCTAGATCAAATGAAGATAATTTTGTAGCAGTCTTTCTAGCAAGAACACACTTGGTAATGAAATAGGCAAAATATCTCATGGACTGGAACTGGATGTTCCGAATTTTACCACTTTCCTTTGAGAAGTCGAAACCTTGGCAAATTTTAGCATATAAATCCATGAGTGGCTTAGGCCTCTCTCTAATCTTATCACAAGAACCCCATTGTGGCACTCTGATAGCTACACAAAATCAACAAAAGGGAGGTCGACAGCTATATTGTAAATTTTATAGTGGACCGTGGGATTAGACAAGGACCAACAAAACCAAAAGTCCTGCACCACAGACATGGTTAGCTTAACATATTGGTATGGTTCTTCTCCAACAAATTGCTCCAACCCTGCATTAGAAATCATAGTTTGGAAATCCTGGAAGATCCCCGCAACTCGCATAAATTCAGGGCATGGATATATGGAAGAGAAAACTTCCTCCTCATGATGGACTTTCATTGGCTCAAGTACCATCAATTCATGTTGATTCAGTTGGTATGCACTCATCTTCTTTTCTAAAAAAATTTAGACAAAAATCAAACCAAGTGATTTCCAAGTTGATAAATGATGAGGAACTACTATAGGAACTTGCTAGAGGGCTAAACATGCATAAAAATGAAAACTCTAAGCATAGAATAAGCATGCAAGCTCACACAACCTGACACCTATAGTAGAAAAATACTCAAGATACAATCCACCAATCAAAAATATAATTGGACAAGCGGAGGAGGCACATATCGGAGAGCAATCCCTCCAAAAATCAGCAACAAAGATGGGCTGAGCAAGGAGATAAAAAATCAGGAGCAGGAACAACAGGAACTCGAGCTTTGAGAAGTTTTCCGGTGTTTTTCGGGAGAGAGAAAGAAGTGTCTGAAAGGAGACAACTTGGAGGGCCCCAGGTGGGCCCCACCCAAGCCAGGCGCGCCATGGGGCTGGCCGCGCCACCAGGGGGTGTGCTGGTCCGGTGGGTCCCCCTAGGCCATTCCAGGTTCCCCTCTGCCCCTTTTTCCGAGGAAAAAATTAATATGATTTTCTAGAATTTTTTGGGAAACTTTATTTTTGGCCAATTTTCACGTTATGAAAATTGATTTTTTCTCGCAGAAAAAGATTTTTTTGAAAGACACAAGAAGCAAACCAAAACCAAAACTACAAAATTTCTAAGACACTCTAAAAAGCAAGCAACTAGCAAAACTAAGACTAACAAGATGAAGAGCAAAGAATGGAAAGGAGAAAAATAAGGGTGAGCAAGTATAACCATTGTGAAAGCACTGTTTTGTTCATTAAAATCCCTTTGTTAACAAGGTTGATCAAGTCTTGTTACCAAAACAATCTTATATGAAACAAAACTTTGCATTTCACAAAATGATTATGTTACCTCAATCTTTATAGCAATAGTCCCAATCAAAATAGTTTCAAAACTTTCTTGTGGAATGGGACAATATATTTCTCCAACATTGATGCTCTCAATATTTTCAATGGAATTCAGGCCATGGCTCTTATCAATATTCTTTGGGAAATAGACAATATGCTCTTTCTCATTAATATTAAAATTTACTTTCCCTTAATTACAATTAATGACAACACCTGCGGTATTAAGAAAAGGTCTCCCAAGAATAATAGACATATTATCATCTTCAGGCATCTCAAGCACAACAGAATCAGTTAAAACCAAGAAATTATGAGCCACTTGAACAGGAACATCCTCACATATACTAACAAGAATAGTAGTTGAATTATCAGCCATTTGCAAAGATATATCAGTTAGTATCAATTTTTCTAGTTGAAGTCTCTTGTAGAGAGAAAAAGGCATAACACTAACTCCAGCTCCCAAATCACACAAAGCAGTTCTAACATAATTATTCTTAATAGAGCAAGGAATAGTTGGAATACCTGGATCACCAAGTTTCTTTGCAACCTTACCATTGAAGGAATAATTAGCAAGCAAAGTAGAAATTTCCTCATTAGGAATCTTCCTTTTATTAGAGACAATATCCTTCCTATACTTTGAATAAGGAGGCAACTTAATAGCATCAGTCAAAGGAATTTGCAAAAATAAAGGTTTCATCCACTCACAAAACTTGTTATAGTGTTCTTCCTCCTTTGACTTGTGTTTCTTATTAGGAAAAGGCATTGGTTTCTGCACCCAAGGTTCTCTTTCACTACCATGTTTATTAGCAATAAAATCTTCCTTAGTGTACCTAATGTTCTTAGTGTGCTTCTTAGGTTCTTCTTCAATTTCTTCCTTATCAGGAGCATCATTGTTATTATTACCACTCTCAGTTTCAGCATCAGAGACAGATATACTATTTGGATCTACAGCGGGTTCAGAAGGTTCCTCAACTGTTTTATGTTTCTTTTTCTTTCTCTTATGAGGACTACCACTATTTTCAGCTTGTTGAGAATCATGTTCAATTATTTTAGGGTGTCCCTTAGGATATAAAGGATCTTGAGTGTCTGCACCACTCCTAGTTCTAATTCCATAAGCATGTTTATCTCCAGAAGCATTAACTAGCATATCTTTTGTACCTTAGAAAGTTAATCAATTTGGTCTTGAACCATTTGGAAGTGTTTACAAAGCATTTTAACATCATTAGCAGTTATTTACATAATATCTTTCAACTCATTAATAGCTCTAGAGTTTTCCAATAAATGATTCCGAACTTGTTTATTAAAATTACCTTGATTAACAATAAAAATGTCAAGTTTCTCTAAGCATTGATCAGGAGGTTTACCATAGGGAATATCACCTTCATCAAAGTGTTGGAGAGAGTGTACCTCAATAGTGGATGAGTGGGAAATTGGCTTACATAATTCTCCTATAGGAGGTACATTCTTCACATCTTCAGATCTAATACCTTTCTCCTTTAGACATTTCTTGGCTTCTTTCATCACTTCATCATTTAATTCAATCATTCCCCTCTTCTTTGGTGTTGGTGTTGGAGTTGGTTCAGACACAATTGGTTCATGTGTAGTAGCCTCAGGTGTAATTGGCTCAGTTGAAGTCCAATCATCATAATTCTTGCTTATTTTAGCCATTAATTCTTCAGCTTCTATAGGAGTTCTTTTCCTGAAAACATAATCAGCAAAACTATCTAGGTATGTCCTAGATTCATCAGTTAGTCCATTATAATAGATATCAAGAAGCTCATTTTTAGGTAATGGACATCCAGCATGTGCATGAATCAAGGAATAGAACCTTGTCCATGACTCAGGCAATTTCTCTTCTTCTCCCTGTTTAAAATCAAAAAGTTTCTGCAAAGCAGCATGTCTAGCACTACGAGGGAAATATTTCTGAAAGAAAGTAGCAATCAAGCAATTAGGGCTATCAATGGATCCAGGAGGTAATCTATTAAACCAAGATTTGGCTTCTCCTTTTAGTGAAAAAGGGAAGATCTTAGCAACAAAGTAGGTATGCATCTTTACATCATCAGAAAATAAGAAACTCATAGTGGAAAGCTCATTCATATGTGCCACAACCCTTTCATTCTCAGTCCCACAAAAAGGTTCTTTCTCAACAATGTTTATATAGGATAAATCAAGAGATAAATCATAATCCTTATCTTTAATGTCTATGGGAGAAGTAGCAGACTTAGCATCGGGAGAGAGTTTAGGTATAATAGTACGTCTCTTAAGGAGACTCCTAATAGCACTAGCACCATGTGTGTTTTGGTACTCTTCAATAAATTCATCATTCATTTCAATGTAACCATCATTAATATCATATCTCTCTCTGGTCTCAGGTGATCTAACATGTGTAATAATGTCTTCACTAGGAATTTTAGTGTTTCCCAAAATAGTTCTATCAATAGTAGCATCTAGGAAAGGACCTAATGAACCACTCGCATCAAGCACAGTAGAAGTAACATCATGAGTATCAGAAGCAATTTCAGATTCAGCAGTAGTAGCAGTGTGTGTAGCATGTGTATGTAGTGGTGGTGTAACAAGTTTACTTATAACAGACGGTGAATCAAGAGCAGCAGAGGTGTTTAGAACTGTACCTCTTCTTGTAGTGGATGGTAAAATAGGAAACTTTCCATCACAAGACTTTCCTATGATGAAAGGAATAGCAGTGAACAATAATAGATCCAAGTGAACTTACAAATAAAGCTATGCTCCCTGACAACGGTGCCAGAAAATAGTCTTGATGACCCACAAGTATAGGGGATCACAATAGTCTTTGAGGGTAGTATTACCTAATTTATTGATTCGACACAAGGGGAGCCAAAGAATACTTATAAGCCTTAACAACTGAGTTGTCAATTCAGCTGCACCTGGAAATAGTCTTGCTCACAAGATTTTATCAGTAGCAACAGTTTTATAGTAGCAGTAGCAAAGTAACAGCAGCAGTAAAACAAAGGTAGCAGTAACAATAGTAGCAAACAGTAGGATATGAGTGCGGTAGGCATAGGATGGATGGACGGGCGTTGCGTGGACAAGACTATTCATGTAATATCAAGATCTAGGGAAATTGCAGATAAATAAGATAAAACATCCAAATACTAAAAAATCATAGGCATGTGTTCCGTATATAGTCATACGTGCTCGCAATGAGAACTTGCACAACATCTTCTGTCCTGCCAGCACGTTGCAGCGGAGCCTCAAGGGAATATACTGGCAATTAAGGTACTCCTTTTAATAGAGTACCAGAGCAAAGCATTAATACTCCATAAACACATGTGATCCTCATATCACAACCATCCCCTCCGGTTGTCCCAATTTTTGTCACTTCGGGGCCTTTGGATCCAGACAATGATATGTGTACACAACTTGCAGATAAGATCACAAACAATAATATCAACATGAATCAATAACATGTTCAGATCTGAGATCATGGCATTCGGGCCCTAGTGACAAGCGTTAAGCATAACAAGTTGCAACAAAGTCAAATAGCACAAATAAAGATACTAGGCACCATGCCCTAACAATCTTATTCGATTACATGATAGAACTCATCCAATCCCTACCATCCCCATAGCCTACAGCGGGGGATTACTCACTCATGGATGGGGGAAACATGGATGGTTTATGGAGAGGCATCGGTGATGATGATGGCGATGATCTCCTCCAATTCCCCGTCCCGACAGGGTGCCAGAACGGAGCTTCTGATTCCGAATCGCGGTTTCTGGTGGCGGCGGCGTAGCGGAACTCTTTTTAGAAAAAGTCGACCCCCCGAAGTTTTTAGGTCAGGAGTCTTTCAGTAGGCTAAGAGGGAGGCCTAGGGGGTGCCCAAGGTGTCCACACCCCCTCTAGGCACAGCTTGCAAGGCCAGGGGGTGTGGGCCCCTCGTGTCCCACCTCTGCCTCATCTTCTAGCTCCGTGAGTCTTGTGGTAAAATATGATTTTTGGCATATTTTCTGGGATTTTTCCTGAAGTTGATTTTCTACACAAAAACTAGACACCAAAGCAATTCTCCTGAAAACAGCGTTAGTCCATATTAGTTGTATCCAAATCACACAAGTTTAGAGGAGAAACAATAGAAAAAGTGTTCGAGAAAGTAGATACGTTTTGGACGTATCAACTCCCCCAAGCTTAGCTTATTGCTTGTCCTCAAGCAATTCAGTTGAAAACTAAGTGCGATCATCCCGGAGGCCTTCTCTCTGGTATGATGCGTGAGTAGTTCCACCTTGGACTATGGGTCCATGTAGTAGCTAGATGGTTGTATCTCCCCTTTGTGCTTTCATGTATAGATCTTGTGAGCTCCGTTCATGATCAAGATCTAAACTATTTGTAATCATGCATGTTGTGTTTGCGGGGATCCGATGGATATTGAGATTATTATGTTGGTTTGATTAATGGTTTTGTCTTTATGATTCTATCATGTCTATGTTGTTTGTGATCTTGCATGATCTCTGTTGTTAGTAGCTATCTTGGCCAAGTAGTTGCTAGTGACTCCAAGTGAGGGTATTTATGCTCGATAGTGGGTTCATGCCTCTAGTTTCCAAGGGAAGTGACAATAATCTCTTCGATTGTAGATGTGTTGTTGCTACAAGGGAGAAAACAACTGTCTCTTGTTCATGGAACACGTCGAATATTTACCTTACACACTTTGCTTAAAGCAGTTGTCTGTTGCTTGCAACTTAATACTAGAGGGGGTTCAGATGATAACCTGAAGGTGGACTTCTAGTCATAGATGTAGTTGGATGGCAATCTATGTATCTTGTCGTATTGCCCAATCGAATCTCATAGGATATTTTTGACTAGTAGTTGCGTTGTTATGCCTTGCTCAATTCCTGTCAATTGCCATGCTGTAATTTGTTTACCCTTCATGCCATGTTGCTTATCTAAGGAGAGCACCTCTAGTGAACTAGAGACCCCGGTCCAATCTTTACCATTGATACATCTTCCACTATTACTTGTTTACTTGCTGCAAACCATTACCTTCCACACCATATGTTTAATCCTTTGTTATAGCAAACCGGTGAGCTTGACAACCTCACTGATTCATTGGGGCAAAGTCTTGAGTTTGTGTTGTGCAGGTCTCCGCGTTGCTTGCAACACCTGTGTGACGTTTCCTTCCTCCTTCTAGTTCGATAACCTTGGTCTCAACTGAGGGAAAACTTGTTGCTTGCTCTTCACACCCTACGCTTGGGGTTACCAACGAAGTGCCACATCGAGCATCATCAAGACTTGCTGGCGCCGTTGCCGGGGAGGCTAAGGACGTCTTCACAAGGGGAGTCCTTCACTTCCTTTCTCTTTACTTTGTTTTTAGTTTGCTTTGTTTATTTTGCTTGGTTTTGTTTGCCTCTTTTCAAAAAAACACACAAAAAAAGTTCCTACCCTAGTTGCCACCTTGCTCTAGCTCACCATGTTGCTCCCAAAGTTCGCCCTGAAAGATCTTGCAATAGATAGTGGCTCCATAATTGGGAAAGATAATATTGAAGAATTCTTTAATCATGTTAGCAAGCATGAATATATTGAGGAAAAATCTATAGAATAGCTTGCTCCTAATTATGAGATTGCTACAGCTTCTTTAGTTCATATGTTGGATGCTAGGTTTGTTAGCCTTAACCCCTTCATACATTTCTTGTTCCTAAAATTAAAAGAAGAAAAGAATGCTGAAAAGAGAGAATTCATCCTTGAAACTTTATCAAAAGAATTTCATGATGTTGCTAGGGAGGCCAAAAAGGTTTTTGAGCGTTTCAATATGCTAGGCTCAAGTGTAGATGTTGTGGGTATTTCTGATAAAACTAAGCCTAGAGAATAATTCAAGATACCCATACCCTTTAAACTTGTTGGAATGCATGAAGCCTTTGAGAAGAATTTTGATTGGATTGCTCTTGAGAACCTTTTTGATGAAGGTAGTATACCAAATAGATATGAGAAGGTATCTTCCAAAACCCATTTGGATGAGATACCTTTCATAGTTGAAGACTTTGCAAGTATGGATGTTAATGCTTCTTCATTTGAAAATACTTGATTCTTCTTGCTTCTTGTGCCTAACTTAAAGGCGTTAAAGAAAAGTACTTGTTGGGAGATAACCCAAGAGTTTACTTGAGTCATGGAAGTTATTACTTCAGTAATGACCTCTCCTTATCCTTTTTGTTTGCTTTTTGTGCCAAGAATGACCTCTAATGAGAGGGAAGTAAGATTTGGGGAGTTACTGTCCCGAAACAGATTTCTGTCCTCCACCAAAAAGATTCGTGAGGAGTTTCTGTAACTCGGATTGAGGTAAAAATTTACAAATAAATACCCCAGTATGTTAGATAACTTTTGTTAGTTCAACACTTTTTGATTTGAGCAACAGAAGATGTTCGGAAAAAAAAATTCTACCTGCTGGTCTGTTTTGACAGATTTCTGCCATTATTTGCATTTGCTTCTTATTGATTCCCTTTTGAGTTCTATTTAGGTGAATTGAGCTTTTTGAAGGATTTACTATAGTATCTTGCGTTTTTAGTGAAAATCCTTGCTGTTCCAAAGCTTTTCCAGAGGTCTAATATCTTTTGAATACACTAATGTTGCTAATGAAGATTGTGTGAAGTTTTGTATGAAGAGAAAAAAAAATTAGGTGTAAAGAGAGAATGATGCAATGAGATGAAGAATGGACAAAAGCTCAAGCTTGGGGATGCCACCATGGTGTCACCTCAAGAAATATCCAAGAGGTACAAGCGTCAAAGCTTGGGGATGCCCAAGGCATCCCCTTCTACATCAATAAAAAGCTCAGGACTATCTAGACACTTTGTTTTTATTGTTTCATGCACAGTTGTGTTGTTCTTGGAGCATCTAAGTTTTCTTTTGCTTTGCTTAGGTTGTTTGAATAAAGTAGTTTGGACCCCCATTCTCGTTGTGTTGTTTTACAAATAAGTTGCTTGGTGTTGGAAAGGAGTAGTAAGTTCTTGCTTGGAGTGTAAGAGGAGCTTGCATTGACTGTGACTTAGACTTTAGCATGACATGCTAGGTGTTTTTTAGCATTATGCTTAGTTATTATCGTTGTAGCATGTCTTGTTCCAAACAATTGGGATTGCTTAGTGTGCTTTGAAGAAATTATGCGTTGTTTTAGCATGCAAAAGCATAGTATTGTGGTATTCTCCTTTGATGCTTTGCTTGGGTTGACTTGGCACATGCTCACACCATGTTATGACTATGAAAAGTCACCATGAGCCTTTATGATCATTTAGTCCTTGACTTGTAGTACCACTCTTTGATTTGATTAGTATGTTTTGTTGCACTGCATGATTATGGCCATTATGCTCTCTTAGTTGGTTGCTCCCAGTCTTCTGCTATCCTCCACTTGTATGAGTAAGATCTACTCATGCTTCCAACTCCCAAGAAATCAAATTGTTCCAAAGTGTCCACTATAAACTCCTATGCATGGCGTGTTATACCATTCCAAGTATATTCTTGTTTTCAACTATGTTCCAATTAAAAACTATTTTGTTATGTGAAAACTTAGTGATTAAAGCTCTCACGAACTTGATGGCACACTTTATATTCTTTGCCCCTAATAAACTTGAACCATTGTGACAACTTTGTTGTATATGCTTGCACTTATAAGTTGGAATTAGCAGAACTGTGCTGTCACGGGGAACGTTCTCAACATTGCACTTGTACATTGTACTTAGTTGATATCATGCTCTTTTGTCCATGGAGTTTGTATTCTGTGTTAGAGAAATGTCTGGGCCGCTATCCTAAGACATGCCTAATCATGGTGTAAACTTGCATCATCACCATAATGAGCTATCTATGAAGCATCCTCAATAAAAAGCTATGCATATGGTAAATAAAAAGATTGCTGAGATGCTCATTGTCTGCTTGACTTGTCATTTTGGTTATGGGAAAGCTCCTGTACCATGTGCAAGGGGTACCCTGTTGGTGGTTCTCAATGATATGCACATACTTACAATGAGAAGAACTTACCTAGGCCCAAAGTTGAGTATGCATGAGGTGTGGCCCTCGTATTCAAGGGACTTGAGATTGCCAACTTATACTTCGTCAATCATATACTCCATCTTTGCCACTTTAACCTTAACCACTTCAATATGCTTATGATAGGGGCAATGAGGGATGAAAGCTAACAAGTACCATAATTTTTGGAACCTCTTTTTGAAACTTGTAATCCCTGCTTCCTTTACAAAAAGGCCTTTCTGCCACCATTATTGAGTCTCTACCTTCTACCTTTAGGCACCATTAAGAGAGCATAGTTGTCATTCTGTTTGCAGTGTTCCAAAGCTTATTAATTGATGCATATTGTGATATTTTTTGTTCTTGTGCTATTTGTTTCTAGTCACCCTTGTAAACTTTGAATGCGTCCTATGCATCTACATTGCTACTCTATGAGGGACAAGCTGATTGCCACGATGCTATGTTTTCTGTATGTGAAACAAACAAACGTTTTTCAATGCATGTTATTCATGATCTTTGTTTGTAGCTTGTCATGTTGCATGCATAGTTACTATGTCCTATTGTTAGAACTCCATCTTTCATGCACATGTTTAGAGTTCTTTGATCCCAACTTTCAATGCTTGCAAATGGTTGGATCTTTGTTGTGTGGGTGCATGTCACCTCCAAAATTATTCTTTTATCACTTACCTACTTGAGGACGAGCAGGAGTTAAGCTTGGGGATGTTGATACGTCGGAAACGTATCTATAATTTTTGATGCTCCATGCTTGTTTAGTATCTACATTGCTTTGCTTGTCTACACTTTGAGGTGATTTTTACATGTTTTCTGGTACTAACCTACTAACAAGTTGCAACAGTGCCAGATGCCTATTTTCTGCTGTTTTTGGTTTCAGAAAAGTTAGTAAAGAAATATTATCCGAATTGGACGGGACAAACGTCAAAGTCAAATACTTTCCCTGGGGAACAAGAAGTCCAGAAGGGGGCCGGAGAGGCCGGCCAGGACGGCGAGACCCACCCTAGGCACGGGTGGGCCCTGTGTAACATCCCTAAAATCATGATTTCAAGGATTGCATATCATTCATGCATGCATATAGAATTGAGATCAGTTTCACTCATTTCAAGAAAACAGAAACACATAGTGCTATCATTTTATGTGAGCAAACTTAAATCAAATGGCTATCCCCATTTGAGAGTTTGAATGTTTTAAACCAAGATTGTTTGTCTCCCTTGTTGATTGAATTGAGTGTGAAATTAGAGCAAAATTTTACAAAATAGAAATGGTTTCAAAAACCATTTCAAACATTTGCAAACTTAGTGCAATGTCCCTGTTATTTTGTTTCTCCAAAAATGACCAAGTCTTTTCAAAATGACCACATGATTTTATGCCTAGAATTGAGACTATTGCACACTGCAAAAATCCCAAATAGATTTGAATTCAAATGGAGTTTTGAATTCATTTGAAAACCATTCCTGAAATTCATTCTGGAAAAAAGAAAAGGATTAAAGAAAAAGAAAAAGGCCAGGCGCTCCTATTCTAGCCCAGCAGCAGACACGGCCCAGCTAGCCTACCCGGGCCACCTCTCTCTCTCTCGCACGCGCATACGCACCCACGCAGTCACTGACGCCTGGACCCCACTCCCTCTCTGCTTATTTCGCTGGCAAGCGGGCCCTGTCCATGTCACCGTCGTCTTCCCCAAATCCCGCGTAGGAACACGTCGCCGCCCGTTTCTTCCCCGCCTCTGCCGCGATTTTAATCCTCTTAATAGACGATGAATGCGTGCGTAATCTCCGCCCCTGCTCTGGCTATAAGATCCTCTCCCCACTCTGCTCTTTTCCTCGCTCGGACGTGAAGACGCCACCAGGCTGCCGTGTCAGCGCCCACCGCCGCCTGCACAACGACCTCCGGCGACCAATTCCGGTGAGCATCGTTCTCCCCTTGGTCTCTGCTTCATGCGAGTATGATCTACATGCCTGTGCGCATCTTCTCATATCTTCCATTTTCTCTCACGCCCTAGGGCCATCACGCCGTCACCACCGGGCGACCGAGGCTCGGGGCAACTCCGGCAACCCCTCCTGGTAGTTTCCGACCACCCCTACTCCCCTTTTTGACACTCACGAGTTCGCCAGGTTTGTGCGCATCTAACGGCACCGTTGGTTTGTCTTATCCCGCTCCAGAACCTCGCCTCCGTCGACGCCAAGGCCTGCCCCCGACGTCTGCCTCTACTCCGACGAGGAATCCTCGCCGTGTCCGCGCACCCCTTGACGAACCATCGCCACCTTGAGCACCAGCAACTCCCTGCGGTTCTGGTAAGCCTCTTCCCCCACTCCCGCGCGACCTAGAACGCCAGCGCCGACGCTGACAGACGTGCCGCCACCAGTCGCCGCCGCTAACGCCGCTCAGTTGTGGTCAGTTGATTAGTAGCCGTAGGATCTAGATCCAGCGCTCTAGATTAGATCTGCATCGAAGGGGTAAGTGTCAATCTGAGCCGTGCACGTTTAGTTAGATCTGACGGTCCACGCTGGTCGATCCACGCGAAGCGGTACCGACGAATCAGAACGCGACGCGTGGCTAGGGTTTGGTTTTAAAACAGAATTTGAAACAGATTTAGATTCGAATTTGATTAGGCTATAACTTTTGATCCACACGTTAGAATTTGACAAATTTTATACCATTGGAATCAGGGAGACAAGCCCTTTCTGTTTATGCAATGTGTTTAATGTTTAGTTTCTGTTAAAATGATTTTATTTGCATAAACTTGTTTAGGACTATTTTGAGTATAGAAATTGTTTAGGAATTTGTTTTAGTGCTAAATAAACTTGGTTTGGCAAGTTTTTGACTTGTTTATGGTTCAGTACTATGCACTTGTTTGGTTGAGTTTTCAAAAAATCATCACTTAGCATCTTGCATGCATGCACATATATTTTTGTTTGTATATGACTTGTATGTGATTATGGTTATATTCTTTGTGTAGACTTTGGTGCTGGTGATTGTGATTGTGATTGTGAAGAGTGCTACTCTCCCCACTACCAAGGCAAGTGGTACTTCATGAATATTTCCATCCCAATATTTTTATACAAGCATTAGAAATATTTTGCTAATCTTGCATGTTACTATTTTTGCCAAATGCCATGTTGGGAAATCCTAAGTAGTTATAGAAATGCTATGAAATTCCTAAGTTAAGTTACTATGCCATGCTTAGATTAGCTAGTAGCAAACAAGGGTTGGTAAAGTATATACATGCTACGATGAAAATATTTCTAAGTCTTTGGACTTATGTTTTTCTTAATAAAACAACTAAGTCAATGAATCACCTGGGTGGAATGGGACTTGATTGGTGGTTTTTGGTTGAGTGGTTACACAAGGCCCATGGATATGGTTTACCTTGTGTATCTCACTTGTGGTATGCCACCCAGGAACAAAGGGATTTTAGAGGCCAAATGTTGAGAAGCTTATAGTGCAGCCACTTGGCAATATGGGCTCTGCCTGGATCACATAGGTTGCTAGAACTTAGCCATTTGGACAGTTGGTGGTAGTGGGAATGATAGGTTGGAGCGCGTCCATTTGGTCTAAGGAAAGGCTTCTGAAAGGTCCTGTCTTGGGAAACCAAGTGCAAGGGAAAGTGCACAACCTCTGCAGATGGAAAAATCTAAGTACTTAGCCAAGTCCATGGCAATGGACAACTTGAGCATCAAGACATGGAAGCTATCAATAATCTCATCACTCCAACTTCTAAATAAAACTTGTGGGTGAACAAGGGTGAAGGACCTCAATGTCTATTGATGGTTTCTTGGGAAAAGTTTTTGACAAAGAAAAACTTAGTGATTTCAACTAATAGGAAAAACCTATTTTGAGCAAAGCAAGCCAAGCTACACTTAGCCAAATTGCATATAGTAATATAGTCCACTTAAAATTTACTAAGGTATCACTTGCCAATACTATTCCAAAGTATTGACCCACTGTGGCTGTAACTTGTGATGTTGCAGGTTACTCTGATGAGGATTAGGTGTCATGAGTCTACACTCAACATGTTTGCCTGTGGCACATGAAGATGAAGACTTATAATTATTTACTTATTCCAAACCTTGTATTAGGCCTGTGGCCTTGAGTTGTAAAAGACTATGTTTTATCTCTAGAATGGATGTAATAAATGACCTTTGTATCTGTGTACTTCATCTTAAACTGTGGATGCTAGCAATGATCCAGGGACTAGCATTGCAATCACAGGGATCCTTTTTCCTTTACAAAGGAGGGATCTTACAGATGGTATCAGAGCACTGTGTTGCCTCTAGGATTATGACCCTAGGATTGGAAACCACTAAGGAAAATTTTTCAACTACTTCTACACTTGTCTATTCTTCTCGTAAACTTTTCTAATCTCCTCTTTCTCATATCTATTTGTAGATGAACTCCATCAACAAAGCTGTAAGGAAAGGACCACTCATGACCATGACCTTGGAGTGTGAGACAGAGTTTCCCAAAATTCTCAAGGATCTCATGGTGGCAATGGAAATACATGGTGCAGCTGTGTACAAAGGCTTTCCAGTGATGGGTGAAGGAGTTGAGTACTGGTGGGTGCAACTTCACTTGTACAAAAACAAGGAAGACAACCACAAAGAAACAGGATTCTGCATGTACACCAACACTGTGGTGCACACCACATTCTTTGAGTCAGCAAGAGAAGCAGCTTGGAGGACTATCAAAGAACTTAGTGCTAGAGTCAAGTGCAGAATGCTCAATCTCCAAAAAGACTTGATGAAAGAGAAGGAACTTACCCAAGAGCTGGAATCTACCAACCAAACCTTAAGAGGAGATATTATAGACTTAGTGATGGAATCATGTGAGCAAGATAGGTTAATTTCTTCTAGGAACATTGTGTTAGCCAACAAATCCAATGAGATAGGATTGTAAACGTACTTCGTTAATTGGACCACCACCTATCACCTTATTTCCAAAATGTTACCTTAAAATATGATTGGACCTTGGTTGATGTAATGGATTCATGTATGCATAAATTGTGTGATTTGCTTTCCAAGGATATGTATGTGATGTTATGACTTTTGTTTTATCTTGATTTGTGTTGTTCTAACTTTTCTATCTTCTAAATAGATGCCTATTACCATCAGCACTGTTGAGGAGTTCCAGGTTACCCGCTTTGGTCCTCGGATCGTTGAGCTTACCACTTTGCTCAATCTCCCTCTTCCCACCATCATGGTGCATCCACTCACCAAGTTCGAGAGGAAGGACCTCTGGGGATTCAAGGTGAACCAGCCGGACGCCTTGACGGAGCCTACTACGGAGGCCATCGTCTTCAAGCTTATGCACGATGTGAGGGGAGAGGCATGGAGGTAGTTATGCAGGACCTGATAGGACGTCTGCTAGGACGACACTCCCGACAGGTTAGAGGCACCCACTTCCACGTCTTCGGAAGACGTGATGAGGATGGAGAGTCCATCGACTTCGAGGACGACTCGAGGGATGCAGCAGAGCCGATACGTCTGTATCTCCAGGACTTAGAGTCTCTCATTAGGCACGTGGACACGGACAGGACCAATGTCATGCTTAGTAACGATGAGCTCCAGGTGCAGCTTCGCGAGAAGGACAAGCTCTTCGCGCAACAGGACGAGATAGTCAAGTAAATGGAGGAGAAGTTCGAGACCCAGGACAGGAAGTTCAAGAGTCAGGAGAAGCGTGTCCAGGATAGGAACAAGAAGATCCGGGACATGACTGAAGAACTGCAGTCCAAGGACTTCGAGCTAGAGCAGCAGCAGACGGTGATAGAGAGGCTTCGTTCCCAGAAGAGGGCTCTTAAGGCCAAGATAGAGTCCTTGACCACTACTATCGAGGAGAACAAGGCCGCGATGGAGAACGCATGTAAGATCCCTCCTTTGTAAAGGAAAAGGATCCCTGTGATTGCAATGCTAGTACCTGGATCATTGCTAGCATCCACAGTTTAAGATGAAGTACACAGATACAAAGGTCATTTATTACATCCATTCCAGAGATAAAACATAGTCTTTTACAACTCATGGCCACAGGACTAATACAAGAGTTTTGGAATAAGTAAATAAACACAAGTCTTCATCTTCATCTGCCACAGGCAAGCATGTTGAGTGTAGACTCATGACTCCTAATCATCATCGAGTAACTGCAACATCACAAGTTCTGACCACGGTGGGTCAATACTTTGGAATAGTATTGGCAAGTGATACCTTAGTAGATTTTAAGTGGACTATATTACTATATGCATTTTGGCTAAGTGTAGCTTGGCTTGCATTGCTTCAAAATAGGTTTTTCCTATTAGTTGAAAATACTAAGTTTTCTTTGTGAAAAACTTTCCCAAGAATCCACCAATAGACATTGGGGTCCTTCACCCTTGTTCACCCACAAGTTTCACTTAGAAGTTGGAGTGATGAGATTCTTGTAGCTTCCATGTCTTGATGCTCAATTTGTCCATTGCCATGGACTTGGCTAAGTACTTAGATTTTCCATCTGCAGAGGTTGTGCACTTTCCCCACCAGACTTGGTTTCCCAAGACAGGACCTTTCAGAAGCCTTTCCTTAGTCAAATGGACGCGTTCCAACCTATCATCCCACTACCACCAACTGTCCAAATGACTAAGTTCTAGCAACCTATATGATCAAGGCAGAGCCCATATTTCCAAGTGGCTGCACTTATAAGCTTCTCAACACTTGGCCTCCAAATACCTTTGTGCCTGGGTGGCATACCACAAGTGAGATACACAAGCCATATCCATGGCCTTGTGTAACCACTCAACCGAAAACCACCATTCAAGTCCCATTCCACCCAGGAAGTTCATTGACTTAGTTGTTTTATTAAGAAAAGCATAAGTCCAAAAGACTTAGAATTATTTTCATCATAGCATGTACATACTTTACCAACCCTTGTTTTCTACTAGCTAGGCTAAGCATGGCATAGTAACTTAACTTAGGAAATTCCTAGCAATTCTACAATTCTACTACATAGGATTTCCCAACATAGCATTTGGCAAAAGTAGCATGCAAGACTTAGCAAAAATAATTCTAATGCTTATTCAAAATATAGGGGTGGAAATATCATGAGGTATCACTTGCCTTGGTAATGGGGAGAGTAGCACTCTTCACAATCACAGTCACTAGCAAAATCTACACAAGAATTTGTAGCACACAATTACATACAATTCATATACAAACAAAAATATGAATGCATGCATGCAAGAAAATGCTAAGTGATGATTTTTGAAAACTCTACCAAGCAAGTGCATGAAACAGAAACATAACCAAGTCAAAAAGTTTGCTAACTAAACTTATTTAGCCCTAAACAATTTGCTAAACAAAATCTATACTCAAAATGGACCTAGAAATTTTTCTGCATACAAAGTCATTTTAACATAATCTTTTTGTTAAACACATTGCAGATTCAGAAAGGGCTTGACTCACTGATTCCAACGGTATAAAATTTGCAAAAATCTAACGTGGGAATCAAAAGTTATAGCCCTTTGAAATTTGGATCTAAATCTGATTTGAATTTCTGTTTTAATTCAAACCCTAGCCACGCGTCATATTTCTATTGGCCGATACCGATTCGCTCCGGATCACGCTCGTGAGCCGTAGGATCTGTTTAAAACACATTGCCTAGATCTACCGAAAACGTTTCGTTAAGTGATCTAAATCTACGCGTTGGATCTGGATCTGACGGCTAAAAATCTTCTAACGAACGAAGCGACGCTTAGCGGCGTAAGCGTCGATTAGCGGCTACCGACGCTCTAGGTCACCCGGGGAGGAAAGAAGGCGCTTACCAGAATCACAGGATGCCGCCGATGCTCAAGGTGGCGATGGTTCCTCGAGGGGCGCGCGAACACGGCGAGGATTTCTCGTCGGAGTTGAGACAGACGTCGGGCACAGTCAGTCGTCGATGTTGGCGAGGTTCCTCGTCGCTCTAAGCCAAAATAGGTGTACTGTTAGATGCGCTGTGATGTAGAATCTAGGTGTACCAGTGAGGGCAAGGCGGTGGCTACTTACGAGGGAGGTCGCCGAGTTCGTGGCAGAACGGTGGCGGCCGTCGTCGCTGGAGCTACGGATCATGCGGGGGCAAATGGGGAGTGTCAGTAGGTGCGCAAGGACTCGTTGAACATGATAGCATGAACTAGAGATGAGGGGAACGAGGCTCACGAATTCGCCTTGATCGTCGGAACAGCGGCGGCGTCGTGCGAGTTGTGGGCAGCCTGGTGGCGTGAAGGCGAAATTGTTTGGGGGGAAATGGTCGCGAGGATGTGAGGATTTTATAGCCAGAGGCTCGACAAGAAACGCTGCGCATCAATGCCAATTAAGCTCATGAAATCGGCAGAACGGCAGGCGAAGGTCGTGCGTGGAATCAGGGGAAGACGAAGCTGACGTGGAGAAGGGCCCGCTCGTCAAGCGTCTTGAAGGGAGGTGGGATCCGCCGTCGGTTGAGTGGGGTGCTTTCAGGTGAAGGAAAAAGGAATGGCCCGTGGGCTAGTTGGGCTGTTCGGATCTTTGGGCTAGATTCTGGCGCTGGCCCTTTTCTTTGTTTACTCCTTTTCTTTTCTATTTCGATTTTGAATGGTTTTGAAATGAATTCAAACTCTTTTGAATTCAAATCTTTCCGGGGTTTTGCGAGTACAGTAGTCTCCAATATAGGCATAAAAGTGGTTGCTTTGCAAAGGCTTGGTCAAGCTTGGAGATCAAAAATAACAGATACTAGGCACTTGGTTTGCAAAATTTGAAAAATGGTTTTTGAAACCATTTCCAATTTGAAAGACTTGGTTTAAATTCTACACTCATACCTATCCTCATAGAAGGCAACAAACTTGGTTCACAAACAATCAAACTTTCAAATGGAGATAGCCATTTGATTTAAATCTGCTCACATAAAATCATAGCACTTTGTGCTTCTGTTTTTCTAAAATGAGTTTGAAATTGTTCTCAAATCTATATGCATGCATGAATGATATGCAAACTTTGAAATAATGATTTTAGGGATGTTACAAATCTAACCCCCTTAAGGTGAATCTCTCCCTCGAGATTCGGATTGGCTAGCAAATAGGTGAGGGTGGTCTTTCCGAAGATCTTCTTCTCTTTCCCATGTTGCTTCCTCTTCGGTATGATGGTTCCATTGCACCTTGCAAAACTTGATAGTTTTTGTTCTCGTGACTCTTTCTGCAGTCTCAAGAATCTTGATAGGCTTTTCTTCATAAGTGAGATCACTTTCTAGTTGAACTTCTTCCAAAGGTATGGTATCCTTCAAAGAAGATTCTTCCATTTCTGGGTGACATTTCTTAAGCTGACTCACATGAAATACATTATGGACTGCTGATAGAGATGCTGCCAGTTCAATTTCATAAGCAACTTCTCCTTTGCGACTCAGAATCTTGAATGGCCCAACATATATTGGTGCCAACTTTCCTTTGACTCCGAATCTTTTCACTCCATGGAGTGGTGATACTCTAAGATAGGCTCTATCACCAACTTCGTAGGTGACTTCTCTACTCTTAGGATCTGCATAGCTTTTCTGTCGGGACTGTGCTATCTTCAACCTGTCCTTAACCAATTTGACTTTCTCTTCGGCTTCTTTGATAAGATCTCGCCTGAATAATCTCCTTTCTCCCACACCATTCCATAACAATGGGGTGGTACATTTTCTTCCATAGAGAAACTCAAACGGTGCCATCTCAATGCTGGATTGATAGTCGTTGTTATAAGAGAATTCTGCGTAAGGCAGACTTTCATCCCAACTTGCTCAATAATCTAGGGCACATGCCCTCAACATGTCTTCCAGAATTTGATTAGTCCTTTCAGTTTGTCCATCGGTTTGAGGATGAAAAGCAGTACTGAATTCCAACCTCGTTCCCAATGACTCATGTAACTGTCTCCAAAAATGGGAAGTGAATTGGGTTCCCCTACCGGACACAATACTCTTAGGCACACCGTGAAGGCATACAATTCTACTCATGTAGATTTTGGCTAACTTGGCACTAGTATAAGTTGTCTTCACGGGTATGAAATGAGCCACTTTAGTTAGGCGATCCACTACTACCCATATGGAATCATATCCCGATCTGGTCCTTGGTAATCCGGTAATGAAATCCATACCAATCTTGTCCCATTTCCAATCAGGAATTGGTAGTGGTTGAAGCAAACCTGCTGGTTTCTGATGCTCCGCCTTTACTCTACTACACACATCACACAAAGCAATATGTTCGGCGATGTATCTCTTGAGATTGTTCCACCAAAATATTTCTTTCATGTCCATGTACATTTTGGTGTTACCCGGATGAATAGAATACGGAGAGTTGTGAGCTTCTTGCAAAATCAGTTTCCGTAACTCCGGTTCTTGTGGAACACAGATACGTTTCCCATGCCATAAAGTACCCTGTTCGTCTTCGTGGAAATTCTTAGCTTTCCCTAGACTAATATTTTTCTTAATCTCTTCAATTTCCTTATCGGTCTTCTGAGCTTCTTGGATCTTGTCCAACAAAGTGGGTTGAACATCCAAAGACATGAGATGTCCTTCAGGCACAATCTCCAATCTGAGTTCTTTGAATTGATTACACAAATCATCTGGCAATTCTCCTTTGGTAAGGCCATTTACAAATACCTTACGACTTAGAGCATCCGCTACAACATTTGCTTTACCGGGGTGGTATTGCAAACTTAAGTCGTAATCCTTGATAAGATCTAACCATCTTCTTTGTCTCATATTGATTTCCTTTCTGGTGAAGATATACTTCAAACTTTTGTGGTCCGTGAACACTTCACAACGCTTACCCAAAAGGTAATGTCTCCATGTTTTGAGTGCATGGACGACAGAGGCTAACTCCAAATCATGAGTAGGATAGTTTACTTCATGAGTTTTGAGTTGTCTCGAGGCATAAGCCACAACTTTACCGTCTTGCATAAGTACGGCACCCAAACCTTGATGAGACGCATCACAATATACTTGGAAATCTTTTTCCAAATCTGGCAGACATAAAACTGGTGCTGTCACAAGTGTCTTCTTCAATTCTTGAAAGCTGACTTCACGACCTTTAGACCAAGCAAACTTCTTGTCTTTATTTAACAATTCAGTCATTGGTTTAGCAACCTTTGAGAAATTTTCAATGAACCTTCTGTAGTAACCTGCTAAGCCAAGGAAACTACGAACTTCTTTCACATTCTTGGGAGATTCCCATTCTGTCACAGCTGAAACTTTAGCAGGATCAACTGCTACACCATCCTTCGTCATTACATGACCAAGAAAACCAACTTCTTCCAACCAGAACTCACACTTGCTAAAATTGGCATAAAGCTTATGCTCTCTCAACTTCTCAAGTATCAAGCGCAAGTGTCCCTCATGCTCTTCTTTGATCTTGGAGTAGACTAAGATGTCATCGATGAAAACGACAATGAACTTGTCAAGAAATTCTATGAACACTTTGTTCATCATATTCATGAAGTATGCTGGAGCATTGGTCAAGCCGAAAGGCATTACGGTATACTCATACAACCCATACCTTGTGGTGAATGCTGTTTTTGGTATGAATTGTTCTCGTATATTGAGTTGAAAATAGCCTGACCGGAGATCAATCTTCGAGAACACACATGCTCCTTCTAGCTGATCGAACAAGTCATTGATTCTAGGCAAAAGATATTTGTTCTTGATAGTTACCTCATTGAGTGAACGGTAATCTATGCATAATCTTTGACTTCTATCCTTCTTCTCCACAAACAAGACTGGGGCTCCCCAAGATGAAGAACTTGGTTGAATAAATCCTTTCTGCAACTATTCTCCTAGTTGCTTCTTGAGCTCCCTCAGTTCATCAACTGACATTTTGTATGGTCTCTTTGCTATTGGTCCAGAACCTGGTACCAAATCTATCAGAAATTCCACGTCTCTATCTAGTGGCATTCCTGGAAATTCTTCCGGAAACACATCTGGATACTCACATACAATTGGCACACTGTCCATGCTAACCCCCTTAAGAGAATTTAGCATACTCTTCTTTGCTCCAAAGCTGGTCTTGAATCTGATCCTTTTATTATCTGGAGTTGTGAGTGAGACAGTATGGTTGGCACAATCTATCACTCCTTTGTACTTAGTCATCCAGTCCATTCCCAGAATGACATCCAAACCTTGGGAGTTTAATATTATCAAGTTAACGGGAAACTTATACTTCCCAAATTCTATGACTAGGTCATGGCATCCTGAATTCACTATCATTTCTCCACCAGGAGAACTTACTTTTATAGGACACCCAATAGTTTCTACCGGTAGTTCATTTCTTTCAACAAATGCTCTTGATATGAATGAATGAGATGCACCAAGATCAAAGAGTACAAATGCTGGAATGGAATTGAGTGCGAACTTACCAAAGCAGCGTCAGGTTCCTCATAGACCTCCTCCACATTAATGTGGTTCACCTGACCTTTCTGGAAAGGATTGGGCTTGACAGGTCCTTCAGCTTTCTTTTCGGGGCACTCATTTGCATAGTGTCCCATCTTCTTGCATTTGAAGCACTCAACCTGACTGATGTCCCTCTTAGCAGGCTGACTTCCACTTCCACTACCATTTCCACCGTGGTGGTTCTTATGTCCACTCTTGTGGTTTTTGTACTTGTCATTGTCATGACTGCGGTGATGCTTGTTGTCATGACGATTTTGGTTGTGGTGCTTGTTGAATTTCCCATGCTTATGGGATCCTGAGCTTCCAGTGTCATCATAGTGAGATCGTTTGTGAGACGATCCCGAGTCAGGCTTGTTTGAGTGTTTCCTCTTCCTACTCTCGACTTGCTTCATTTTGTTCTCCAATATAGCAGCCTTGTCACAGAGTAATCGATAAGTGGGAACATATGCCATGACCAAATGCAGTTCAGCTCATCATTTAAGCTTTCCGTAAATTTTCCTTCCTTTTGGCATCTGTGTCAACCTCATCCGTGCATAACGCAGATTGTTGAACTCTTCTATGTATTTAGCCACGGTGGTACCGCTCATTGTGGAACTCCTTCTTTTTCAGGCTCATTATTCCTGATGAGATATGAGCAGTGCGAAAGCCATCTTCAAAGATAGCCCAAGTCACCTCATCTATAGGAGTGGTGATTTGGAAGTTGTCCCACCATGTGGCGGCTGGCCCTTCCAGCAGATGTGCTACGAATCTGACCTTTTTAGCGTCCGTGCAGCCCACGGTTACTAAGTCCTTGTTCACAGATCGTAGCCAATCATTGGCCACCATGGGATCAGTCGTCCCCGAGAACTTAGCTGGCCTCAAACGCAGAAATCTGGTGAGCATATCAAAGCCCGGAGGGTTGTTGTTGTTGTTATTGGGGTTGTTGTTGTTATTATGGTTTTGGATGAATGTTGTCATCATTTGCATAAGCTGTGTTTGAGCATTCATCATTTGCTGCATTTCCGGGGTGATGTTGTTGGGGTTGGGGTTTGCGCGACGGGGAGGCATCTGTGGTTTGTTCAAATAGAGATAAGAATGAGATACCCATAGATGTTTTATGCACATTACATCACAAGCAAACACATAGCATGCAACACAAGAATAAAAGTTCAACAACCAGATAACAAGTTCATGAAGTAAAACACACAAGTGGCAAGCCATCCACATGTCGGATGGTCCAATAACAAGTTCACAAATAACAAGTATGATAATAAAAGATAAACGAGTATCCAAGTCTACTCATCAACATCAATCTCCTCCTCGACGAAAGTAAGACCTGCGTTCTCCATCGCGGTCTTGTTCTCCTCAATAGTAGTGGTCAAGGAATCGATCTTGGCCTTGAGAGTCCTCTTCTGGGAGTGAAGCCTCTCAATCACCATCTGCTGCTGCTCTAGCTCGAAATCCTTGGACTTCAGTTCTTCAGTCATGTCCCAGATCTTCTTGTTCCTATCCCGACGCTGCTTTCTCGACTCTTGAACTTACGGTCCCGGTCTTGAACTTCGCCTCCATTTCCTTGACTATCTCGTCAGGCGTAAAAGCTTGTCCTTCTCGAAGTTGCACTGAGCTCGTCATTCGAGCATGACGTTGGTCTGTCCGTATCCACGTTCGATGAGAGACTCTAAGTCCCGGAGATAGAGACGTATCGGCTCTCTGCGTCCCTCGAGTCGTCCTCGAAGTCAATGGACTCTCCATCATCATCACGTCTTAGAAGACGTGGAAGTGGGTGCCTAACTGTCGGGAGTGACGCCAGCAGACGCCCCTATCAGGTCTGCATGACGACCTCCATGCCTCTCTCCCTCATCGCATAAGCTTGAAAACGATGGCCTCCGTAGTAGGCTCATGGTCAAGGCCCCGGCTGGTTCACCTTGAAGCCCCAGAGGTCCTTCCTCTCGAACTTGGTGAGTGGATGCACCATGATGGTGGGAAGAGGAAGATCGATCAAAGTGGTAAGCTCAACGATACGAGGACCAAAGCGGGTAACCTGGAACTCCTCAACAGTGCTGATGGTAATAGGCATCTATTTATGAGATAGAAAAGTTAGGACAACACAATTTAAGATAAAACAAGACAAACATTTCGTACATATACTTGGTACACAAAATCACACAAGTCATGCATACATGAATCCATTACATCAATCAAGTCCAAACTTATTTAAGGTATCATTTTGGAAAATAAGGTGATAGGTGGTGGTCCAACTAACGAATTGCGTTCACAACCCTATCTCACTGGATCTGTTGGCTAACACAATGTTCCTTGAGGCAATCCACCTATCTTGTTCACATGATTCCATCACTAAGTCTATAATATCTCCCCTTAAGGTTTGGTTGGTGGCTTCCAACTCTTGGGCAAGCTCCTTCTCTTTCTCTAAGTCTTTTTGGAGGTTGAGCATTCTGCACTTGACTCTAGCACTAAGTTCTTTGATAGTCCTCCAAGATGCTTCTCTTGCTGACTCAAAGAATGTGGTGTGCATCACAGTGTTGGTGTACATGCAGAATCCTCTTTATTTGTGGTTGTCTTCCTTGTTTTTGTACAAGTGAAGTTGCACCCACCAGTACTCCACTCCTTCATCCATCACTGGAAAGCCTTTGTACACAGCTGCACCATGTGCTTCCACTGCCACCATGAGGTCCTTGAGAATTTTAGGAAACTCAGTTTCACACTCCAAGGTCATGGTCATGAGTGGTCCTTTCTTCACGGCTTCGTTGATGGAGTTCATCTACAAATAGAGATGAGAATGAGAAGATTAGAAAAGTTTACGAGAAGAATAGACAAGTGTAGAAGTAGTTGAAAAATTTTCCTTAGTGGTTTCCAATCCTAGGGTCATAATCCTACAGGCAACACAGTGCTCTGATACCATCTGTAAGATCCCTCCTTTGTAAAGGAAAAGGATCCCTGTGATTGCAATGATAGTCCCTGGATCATTGCTAGCGTCCACAGTTTAAGATGAAGTACACAGATACAAAGGTCATTTATTACATCCATTCCAGAGATAAAATATAGTCTTTTACAACTCATGGCCACAGTCCTAATACAAGAGTTTTGGAATAAGTAAATAAACACAAGTCTTCATCTTCATGTGCCACATGCAAGCATGTTGAGTGTAGACTCATGACTCCTAATCATCATCGGAGTAACCTGCAACATCACAAGTTACGCCACAAGGTCAATACTTTGGAATAGTATTGGCAAGTGATACCTTAGTAGATTTTAAGTGGACTATATTACTATATGCATTTTGGCTAAGTGTAGCTTGGCTTGCTTTGCTTCAAAATAGGTTTTTCCTATTAGTTGAAAATACTAAGTTTTCTTTGTCAAAAACTTTCCCAAGAATCCACCAATAGACATTGGGGTCCTTCACCCTTGTTCACCCACAAGTTTTACTTAGAAGTTGGAGTGATGAGATTCTTGTAGCTTCCATGTCTTGATGCTTAATTTGTCCACTGCCATGGACTTGGCTAAGTACTTAGATTTTCCATCTGCAGAGGTTGTGCACTTTCCCCACCAGACTTGGTTTCCCAAGACAGGACCTTTCAGAAGCCTTTACTTAGTCAAATGGACGCGTTCCAACCTATCATCCCACTACCACCAACTGTCCAAATGACTAAGTTCTAGCAACCTATATGATCAAGGCAGAGCCCATATTTCCAAGTGGCTGCACTTATAAGCTTCTCAACACTTGGCCTCCAAATCCCTTTGTGCCTGGGTGGCATACCACAAGTGAGATACACAAGCCATATCCATGGCCTTGTGTAACCACTCAACCAAAAACCACCATTCAAGTCCCATTCCACCCAGGAAGTTCATTGACTTAGTTGTTTTATTAAGAAAAGCATAAGACCAAAAGACTTAGAATTATTTTCATCATAGCATGTACATACTTTACCAACCCTTGTTTTCTACTAGATAGGCTAAGCATGGCATAGTAACTTAACTTAGAAAATTCCCTAGCAATTCTACAATTCTACAACTACATAGGATTTCCCAACATAGCATTTGGCAAAAGTAGCATGCAAGACTTAGCAAAAATAATTCTAATGCTTATTCAAAATAAAGGGGTGGAAATATCATGAAGTATCACTTGCCTTGGTAATGGGGAGAGTAGCACTCTTCATAATCACAGTCACTAGCAAAATCTACACAAGAATTTGTAGCACACAATTACATATAATTCATATACAAACAAAAATATGAATGCATGCATGCAAGAAAATGCTAAGTGATGATTTTTGAAAACTCTACCAAGCAAGTGCATGAAACAGAAACATAACCAAGTCAAAAAGTTTGCTAACTAAACTTATTTAGCCCTAAAACAATTTGCTAAACAAAATCTATACTCAAAATGGACCTAAAAATGTTTCTGCATACAAAGTCATTTTAACAGAATCTTTTTGTTAAACAAATTGCAGATTCAAAAAGGGCTTGACTCACTGATTCCAACGGTATAAATTTTGCAAAAATCTAACGTGGGAATCAAAAGTTATAGCCCTTTGAAATTTGGATCTAAATCTGATTTGAATTTCTGTTTTAATTCAAACCCTAGCCACGCGTCCTATTTCTATTGGCCGATACCGATTCGCTCCGGATCACGCTCGTGAGCCGTAGGATCTGTTTAAAACACACGGCCTAGATCTACCGAAAACGTTTCGTTAAGTGATCTAAATCTACGCGTTGGATCTGGATCTGACGGCTAAAAATCTTCTAACCAGAAACGAGCGGCGGCTGGCGGCGATGCGTCAGTTAGCGGCGGCGCTGGCGCTCTAGGTCGCCCGGGGAGGAAAGAAGGCGCTTACCAGAATTGCAGGATGCTGCCGATGCTCAAGGTGGCGATGGTTCGTCGAGGGGCGCGCGGACACGGCGAGGATTTATCGTCGGAGTTGAGACAGACGTCGGGCACGGTCAGTCGTCGACGTTGGCGAGGTTCCTCGTCACGCTAAGAAAAAATAGGTGTACTGTTAGATGCGCACAACAATGTAGAATCTAGGTGTACCAGTCAGAGGGCAAGGGGCAGTGGCTACTTACGGAGGGAGGTCGCCGGAGTTCGTGCAGAGAACGGTGGCGGCCAGTCGTCGTCGTCGCTGGAGCTACGGATCATGCGGGGGCAAATGGGGAGTGTCAGTAGGTGCGCAAGGACTCGCTGAACATGATAGCATGAACTAGAGACAGAGGGGAACACGAGGCTCACGAATCGTCATTGCCGGAACAGCGGCGTCGTCGGCGAGTGGGCAGCCCGTGGCGTGAAGGCGTTTGGGGGAAATGGTCGAGGATGTGGGGATTTTATAGCCGAGGCTCGACAAGAAATGCTTGCTGCATCAATGCCAATTAAGCTCGAAATCGGTGCAAAGAACGGGCAGCGAAGGTCGTCTTGGAATCGGGAAGACGGCCGGCGTGGAGAAGGGCCCGCTCGTGAAAGCGTCTGAAGAGGTGGGGTCCGCCGCTGAGTGGGTGTGCAAGCGTCGAAGGAAAAGGAATGGCCCGGGTGGGCTAGTTGGGCCTGTTCAGATGCTGGGCTAGATTCCTGGCGCCTGGCCCTTTTCTTTTGTTTACTCCTTTTCTTTTTCTATTTCGATTTTCAGGAATGGTTTTGAAATGAATTCAAACTCTTTTTGAATTCAAATCTTTCTGGGGGTTTTGCAGGGTACAGTAGTCTCCAATATAGGCATAAAAGCAAGTGGTTGCTTTGCAAAGGTTTGGTCAAGCTTGGAGATAAAAAATAACAGAGACTAGGCACTTGGTTTGCAAAATTTGAAAAATGGTTTTTGAAACCATTTCCAATTTGAAAAACTTGGTTTAAATTCTACACTCATACCTATCCTCATAGAAGGCAACAAACTTGGTTCACAAATAATCAAACTTTCAAATGGAGATAGCCATTTGATTTAAATCTGCTCACATAAAATCATAGCACTTTGTGCTTCTGTTTTTCTAAAATGAGTTTGAAATTGTTCTCAAATCTATTTGCATGCATGAATGATATGCAAACTTTGAAATCATGATTTTAGGGATGTTACAACGCAGGTCTTACCTTTGTCGAGGAGGAGATTGATGCCGATGAGTAGATTTGACTACTCGCTTATCTTTTATTATCGTACTTTTTATTTGAGAACTTGTTATTGGACCATCCGACATGTGGATGGCTTTCCACTTGTGTGTTTTACCTTGTGAACTGGTTATCTTGTTGTTGAACTTTTATCTTTGTGTTGCATGCTATGTGTTTGCTTATGTGATGTAATGTGCATGAAAACATTTATGGGTATCTCATTCTTATCTCTATTTGAACAAACCACAGATGCCTCCCCGTCGTGCAAACCCCAACCCCAACAACAACAACAACAACAACATTACTCCAGAAATGCAGCAAATGATGACTGCTCAAACACAGCTGATGCAGATGATGACAACATTTATCCAGAACCAAAACAATAACAACAACAACAACCCCAACAACAACAATAACAACAACCCTCTGGGCTTTGATATGCTCACCAAATTCTTGAGATTGAGGCCAGCTAAGTTTTCGGGGACGACTGATCCCATGGTGGCCAATGATTGGCTACATTCTGCAAACAAGGAATTAGTAACCGTAATGCGGATTTTGAAAAGGTCGACGGCAAGACATCTTGGAAGGGCCAGCCGCCACTTGGTGGGACAACTTCCAGATCACCACTCCTATAGATGAAGTGACATGGGCTATCTTTGAGGATGGCTTTCGCACTGCTCATATCTCATCAGGAATAATGAGCCTGAAAAAGAAAGAGTTTCACAATCTGAAGCAGCGCCACCGCAGCGTGGCTGAGTACATTGAGGAGTTCAACAATCTGGCGCGTTATGCACCGGATGAAGTTGACACTGATGCCAAGAGAAAGGAAAAATTTCTTGAGGTCTTGAATGATGAGCTGAATCTGCAATTGGATGTGGCTTATGTTCCCACTTATCAGTCGCTCTGTGACAAAGCTGCTATATTGGAGAACAAAATGAAGCAAGTCGAGAGTAGAAAGAGAAAGCACTCCGACAAGCACAGCTCGGGATCATCTCACAAACGATCTCACTATGATGATAGTGGAAGCTCAGGATCCCACAAGCATGGGAAATTCAACAAGCACCACAACCACAACCGTCATGACAACAAGCATCATCGCAGTCATGACAATGACAAGTACAAGAACCACAAGAGTGGACATAAGATCCACCACAGTGGTAATGGAAGTGGAAGTGGAAGTCAGCCTGTTAAGAGAGACATCAGTCAGGTTGAATGCTTCAAATGCAAGAAGATGTGGCACTATGCAAATGAGTGCCCTGAAAGGAAAGTTGAAGGACCTATCAAGCCCAATCCTTTTCAGAAAGGACAGGTGAACCACATCAGTGTGGTGGAGGTCTATGAGGAGCCTGATGCTGTTGCCGGTAAGTTCAGACTCAATTCTATTCGAGCATTTGTTCTTTTTGATACTGGAGCATCGCATTCATTCATATCAAAGGCATTTGTTGATAGAAATGGGTTTCCAACTGAAAACATTGGGTGTCCAATAAAAGTTAGTTCTCCGAGTGGAGATATGATAGTAAGTCTTGGATGCCGAGATCTAGTAATAGAGTTTGGAAAACATAAATTTCCATTGAGTCTGATAATCCTGGATTCCCAAGGACTGGACGTAATATTGGGAATGGATTGGATGGCTAAGTATGAAGGAGTACTAGATTGTGCCAATCGTACTGTTGCACTCACAACCCCGGAAAGAAAACGGATTAAGTTCAAGTCCAACTTTGAATCTAAAGGAAGTAGGCTAAATTCTCTCAAGGGGGTTAGCATGGACAGTGTACCAATTGTGAGTGAGTATCCGGATGTATTTCCGGAAGAACTGCCGGGAATGCCACCAGATAGAGATGTGGAGTTTCTGATAGATTTGGTACCAGGTTCTGGACCAATAGCAAAGAGACCATATAAAATGTCAGTTGATGAACTGAAAGAACTCAAGAAACAACTAGGAGAACAGTTGCAGAAAGGATTTATTCAACCAAGTTCTTCATCTTGGGGAGCCCCAGTTTTGTTCGTGGAGAAGAAAGATAGAAGTCAAAGGTTATGCATAGATTACCGTTCACTCAACGAGGTAACTATCAAGAACAAATATCCTTTGCCTAGAATCAATGACTTGTTTGATCAGCTTGAAGGAGCATGTGTGTTCTCAAAGATTGATCTAAGGTCAGGCTATTTTCAACTCAAGATAAGAGAACAAGACATACCTAAAACAACGCTCACCACAAGGTATGGATTGTATGAGTATACCGTAATGCCTTTTGGCTTGACCAATGCTCCAGCATACTTCATGAATATGATGAACAAAGTGTTCATGGAATTCCTTGACAAGTTTGTTGTCGTTTTCACCGATGACATCTTAGTCTACTCCAAGAGCAAAGAAGAGCATGAAGGACATTTACGTTTGATACTTGAGAAGTTAAGAGAGCATAAACTTTATGCCAAATTCAGCAAATGTGAGTTCTGTTTGGAGAAAGTTGGTTTTCTTGGTCATGTTATGACAAAGGATGGTGTAGCAGTTGATCCTGCTAAGGTTTCAACTGTGACTGAATGGGAATCTCCCAAGTCCGTGAAAGAAGTTCGTAGTTTCCTTGACTTAGCAGGTTACTACAGAAGGTTTATTGAGAATTTCTCTAAGGTAGCTAAGCCCATGACTGAATTGTTAAAGAAAGACAAGAAATTTGCTTGGTCTGAAGGTTGTGAACTCAGCTTTCAGGAGTTGAAGAAGAGACTTGTGACAACACCAGTTTTATGTCTGCCAGATTTGGAAAAGGATTTCCAAGTTTATTGTGATGCATCTCATCAAGGGTTGGGTGCAGTACTTATGCAAGACGGTAAAGTTGTAGCCTATGCCTCGAGACAACTCAAAACTCATGAAGTGAACTATCCTACTCATGATTTAGAGTTATCCTCTGTCGTCCATGCACTCAAAACATGGAGACACTACCTTTTGGGAAAGTGTTTTGAAGTGTTCACTGATCACAAGAGTTTGAAGTATATCTTCACCCAGAAGGAAATTAATATGAGACAAATAAGATGGCTAGAACTTATCAAAGACTATGACTTAAGTTAGCAAATGTTGTAGCAGATGCTCTAAGTCGTAAGGTATTTGTGAATGGCCTTACCAAAGGAGAATTGCCGGATGATTTGTGTACCCAATTCAGAAAACTCAAATTGGAGATTGTGCCTGAAGGACATCTCATGTCTTTGGATGTTCAACCCACTTTGTTGGACAAGATCAAAGAAGCCCAGAAGATCGATAGGGAAATTGAAGAGATTAAAGGAAAGATTACCTTGGGAAAATCCAAAGGGTTCCATGAAGACGAACAGGGTACTTTATGACATGGGAAACGTATTTGTGTTCCACAAGACCCGGAGTTGTGGAAACTGATTTTGCAAGAAGCCCACAACTCTCTGTATTCTATTCACCCGGGTAACACCAAAATGTACATGGACATGAAGGAAAGATTTTGGTGGAATAATCTCAAGAAGGACATCGCCGAACATATTGCTTTGTGTGATGTGTGTAGTAGAGTGAAAGCGGAGCATCAGAAACCAGCAGGTTTGCTTCAACCACTACCTATTCCTGATTGGAAGTGGGACAAAATTGGTATGGATTTCATTACCGGATTACCAAGGACCAGGTCAGGGTATGATTCCATATGGGTAGTAGTGGATCGCCTAACCAAAGTGGCTCATTTCATACCCGTGAAGACAACCTATACAAGTGCTAAGTTAGCCAAAATCTACATGAGTAGAATTGTATGTCTACATGGAGTGCCCAAGAGTATTGTGTCTAATAGGGGAACTCAATTCACTTCCCATTTTTGGAGACAGCTACATGAATCATTGGGAACGAGGTTGGAATTCGATCGCTTTCATCCTCAAACTGATGGACAAACAGAAAGAAAACTAATCAGATTCTTGAAGACATGTTGAGGGCATGTGCCTTAGACTATGGAGCCAGTTGGGATGAAAGTCTGCCTTACGCAGAATTTTCTTATAACAACAGCTATCAAGCCAGCATTGAAATGGCACCATTTGAGTTTCTCTACGGAAGGAAATGTACCACCCCATTGTTATGGAATGGTGTGGGAGAAAGAAGTTTATTCGGGCCAGATCTTATCAAAGAAGACGAAGAGAAGGTCAAGTTGGTTAAGGACAGACTGAAGATAGCACAGTCCCGACAGAAAAGCTACGCGGATCCTAAGCATAGGGAATTCACCTACGAAGTTGGTGATAGAGCTTATCTTAGAGTATCACCACTTCGTGGAGTGAAGAGATTCGGAGTCAAGGGAAAGTTGGCACCAAGATATGTTGGGCCATTCAAGATTCTGAGTCGCAAAGGAGAAGTTGCCTATGAAATTGAATTGCCAGAATCTCTGTCAGCTGTCCATAATGTGTTTCATGTGAGTCAGCTTAAGAAATGTCATCTAGAAATGGAAGCAACTTCTTTGAAGGATACTATACCTTTGGAGGAGGTTCAACTAGAAAGTGATCTCACCTATGAAGAGAAACCTATCAAAATTCTTGAGACTACAGAAAGAGTCACAAGGACAATGACTATCAAGTTTTGCAAAGTGCAGCGGAATCATCATTCCGAAGAGGAAGCAACATGGAAAAGAGAAGATGATCTTCGGGAAGACCACCCTCACCTATTTGCTAGCCAATCCGAATCTCGAGGGCGAGATTCACCTTAAGGGGGTTAGATTTGTAACATCCTTAAAATCATGATTTCAAAGATTGCATATCATTCATGCATGCATATAGAATTGAGATCAATTTGAAACTCATTTCAAGAAAACAGAAACACATAGTGCTATCATTTTATGTGAGCAAACTTAAATCAAATGGCTATCCCCATTTGAGAGTTTGAATGTTTTAAACCAAGATTGTTTGTCTCCCTTGTTGATTGAATTGAGTGTGAAATTAGAGCAAAATTTTACAAAATAGAAATGGTTTCAAAAACCATTTTCAAACATTTGCAAACTTAGTGCAATGTCCCTGTTATTTTGTTTCTCCAAAAATGACCAAGTCTTTTCAAAATGACCACATGGTTTTATGCCTAGAATTGAGAATGTTGCACACTGCAAAAATCCCAAATAGATTTGAATTCAAATGGAGTTTTGAATTCATTTGAAAACCATTCCTGAAATTCATTCTGGAAAAAAGAAAAGGATTAAAGAAAAAGAAAAAGGCCAGGCGCTCCTATTCTATCCCAGCAGCAGACACGGCCCAGCTAGCCTACCCGGGCCACCTCTCTCTCTCAGACGCATGCATACGCCTTGATCCCACGCCTGGACCCCACTCCTCTCGCTTATTTCACGACAAGTGGGTCCTCCCACGTCACCGTCGTCTTCCCCAAATCCCGCGCAGGAACACGTCGCCGCCCGTTTCTTCCCCGCCTCTGCCGCGATTTTAATCCTCTTAATAGGCGATGAATGCGTGCATAATCTCCGCCCCTGCTCCGGCTATAAGACCCTCTCCCCACTCCGCTCTTTTCCCCTCACTCAGCTCTGACAGTACGCCACCAGGCTGCCCGTAATCGCGCCCACACCGCCGCAGCACCAACGACCTCCGGCGACCAATTCCGGTGAGCATCGTTCTCCCCTTGGTCTCTGCTTCATGCGAGTATGATCTACATGCCTCTGCGCATCTTCTCATATCTTCCATTTTCTCTGTACCGCCCTAGGACGCCGTCATCGTCCACCACTGGAAGCGACCGAGGCTCGGCGCAACTCCGGCAACCCCTCCTGGTAGTTTCCGACCAACCCTACTCCCCTTTTTGACACTCACGAGTTCGCCAGGTTTGTGCGCATCTAACGGCACCGTTGGTTTGTCTTAGCCCGCTCCGGAACCTCGCCTCCGTCGACGCCAAGGCCTGCCCCCGACGTCTGCCTCTACTCCGACGAGGAATCCTCGCCGTGTCCGCGCGCCCCTTGACGAACCATCGCCACCTTGAGCATCAGCAGCTCCCTGCGGTTCTGGTAAGCCTCTTTCCCCACTCCCGCGTGACCTAGAACGCCAGCGCCGTCGCTGACAGACGCGCCGCCGCTAACGCCGCTCAGTTGTGGTCAGTTGATTAGTAGCCTTAGGATTTAGATCCAGCGCTCTAGATTAGATCTGCATCGAAGGGGTAAGTGTCAATCTGAGCCGTGCACGTTTAGTTAGATCTGACGGTCCACGCTGGTCGATCCATGCGAAGCGGTACCGACGAATCAGAACGCGACGCGTGGCTAGGGTTTGGTTTTAAAACAGAATTTGAAACAGATTTAGATTCAAATTTGATTAGGCTATAACTTTTGATCCACACGTTAGAATTTGACAAATTTTATACCATTGGAATCAGGGAGACAAGCCCTTTCTGTTTATGCAATGTGTTTAATGTTTACTTTCTGTTAAAATGATTTTATTTGCAGAAACTTGTTTAGGACTATTTTGAGTACATAAATTGTTTAGGAATTTGTTTTAGTGCTAAATAAACTTGGTTTGGCAAGTTTTTAACTTGTTTATGGTTCAGTACTATGCACTTGTTTGGTTGAGTTTTCAAAAAATCATCACTTAGCATCTTGCATGCATGCACATATATTTTTGTTTGTATATGACTTGTATGTGATTGTGGTTATATTCTTTGTGTAGACTTTGGTGCTAGTGATTGTGATTGTGAAGAGTGCTACTCTCCCCACTACCAAGGCAAGTGGTACTTCATGAATATTTCCATCCCAATATTTTTATACAAGCATTAGAAATATTTTGCTAATCTTGCATGTTACTATTTTTGCCAAATGCCATGTTGGGAAATCCTAAGTAGTTATAGAAATGCTAGGAAATTCCTAAGTTAAGTTACTATGCCATGCTTAGCTTAGCTAGTAGCAAACAAGGGTTGGTAAAGTATATACATGCTATGATGAAAATATTTCTAAGTCTTTGGACTTATGTTTTTCTTAATAAAATAACTAAGTCAATGAATCACCTGGGTGGAATGGGACTTGATTGGTGGTTTTTGGTTGAGTGGTTACACAAGGTCCATGGATATGGTTTACCTTGTGTATCTCACTTGTGGTATGCCACCCAGGAACAAAAGGATTTTAGAGGCCATATGTTGAGAAGCTTATAGTGCAGCCACTTGGCAATATGGGCTCTGCCTGGATCACATAGGTTGCTAGAACTTAGCCATTTGGACAGTTGGTGGTAGTGGGAATGATAGGTTGGAGCGCGTCCATTTGGTCTAAGGAAAGGCTTCTGAAAGGTCCTCTCTTGGGAAACCAAGTGAGGTGGGGAAAGTGCACAACCTCTGCAGATGGAAAAATCTAAGTACTTAGCCAAGTCCATGACAATGGACAACTTGAGCATCAAGACATGGAAGCTATCAATAATCTCATCACTCCAACTTCTAAATAAAACTTGTGGGTGAACAAGGGTGAAGGACCTCAATGTCTATTGATGGTTTCTTGGGAAAAGTTTTTGACAAAGAAAAACTTAGTGATTTCAACTAATAGGAAAAACCTATTTTGAGCAAATCAAGCCAAGCTACATTTAGCCAAATTGCATATAGTAATATAGTCCACTTAAAATTTACTAAGGTATCACTTGCCAATACTATTCCAAAGTATTGACCCACTGTGGCTGTAACTTGTGATGTTGTAGGTTACTCTGATGAGGATTAGGTGTCACGAGTCTACACTCAACATGTTTGCCTGTGGCACATGAAGATGAAGACTTATAATTATTTACTTATTCCAAACTCTTGTATTAGGCCTGTGGCCTTGAGTTGTAAAAGACTATGTTTTATCTCTAGAATGGATGTAATAAATGACCTTTGTATCTGTGTACTTCATCTTAAACTGTGGATGCTAGCAATGATCCAGGGACTAGCATTGCAATCACAGGGATCCTTTTTCCTTTACAAAGGAGGGATCTTACACCCTGCCCCGCACCTAGGAGGGGTGTGGGGCCCCTGGCCACCGCCTCGGCCTCCCCCTTCGCCTATAAGAAGCCCCTGATGCAGAAACCCTAAGCACCTGATCAAATCTCCACAAAACCGTCTATAGCCACCGCCACCATCGTCCCTAGATTGGGGGATCTGAAGTTCTTCCCGACGCCCTATCGGAGGGGAGATCATCCCGGAGGCCTTCTCTTCGGTATGATGCGTGATTAGTTCCACCTTGGACTATGGGTCCATGTAGTATCTAGATGGTTGTATCTCCTCCTTTGTGATTTCATGTATAGATCTTGTGAGCTCCGTTCATGATCAAGATCTAATCTATTTGTAATCATGCATGTTGTGTTTGCGGGGATCTGATGGATATTGAGATGATTATGTTGGTTTGATTAATGGTTTTGTATTTATGATTCTATCATGTCTGTGTTGTTTGTGATCTTGCATGCTCTCCATTGTTAGTAGCTATCTTGGCCAAGTAGTTGCTAGTGACTCCAAGAGGGGCTATTTATGCTCGATAGTCAGTTCATGCCTCTAGTTTCCAAGGGAAGTTACAATAATCTCTTCGGTTGTAGATGTGTTGTTGCTACTAGGGAGAACACAACGGTCTCTTGTTCATGGAACACGTGGACTGTTTACCTTACACACTTTGCTTAAAGCAGTTGCCTGTTGCTTGCAACTTAATACTGGAGGGGGTTCGGATGATAACCTGAAGGTGGACTTCTAGTCATAGATGCAGTTGGATGGCGGTCTATGTATCTTATTGTATTGCCCAATCGAATCTCATAGGATCTTTCTGACTAGTAATTGCATTGTTATGCCTTGCTCAGTTCTTGTCAATTGCCCTGCTGTAATTTGTTTACCCTTCATGCCATGTTGTTTATCTAAGGAGATCACCTCTAGTGAACTATGGACACCGGTCCAATCTTTACCATTGATACATCTTTCACTGTTATTTGTTTACTTGCTGCAAACCATTACCTTCCACACCATACGTTTAATCCTTTATTACAGCAAACCAGTGAGCTTGACAACCTCACTGATTCGTTGGGGAAAAGTCTTGAGTTTGTGTTGTGCAAGTCTCGGCGTTGCTTGCAACACCTGTGTGACGTTTCCTTCCTCCTTCTGGTTCGATAACATTGGTCTCAACTGAGGGAAAACTTGCTGCTTTCTCTTCACACCCTACGCTTGGGGTTACCAACGAAGTGCCATGTCAAGCATCATCACTGCCCTGCTATAAAACGGGGCCGAGGCCTGGTCGTGGTCCAAAAATGTGGGCGATGCTCGCATTGGCCACTCGGGCTCGCTACCCGGCACCAGAGGAGGCACAACAACCAGCGCAACAGGTGGAGGGAGGCGCAGTAGGCCAACACCGATGACGACCTCAACTTCAACGAATACTACGTGTAGGATGAGGCACACCACACATTGACTAACGAGTTCTCGAAAAGTCCACTAGGCGGTGTGGCGTGCCATCGATGATCTGAGGGAGGCGGTCACCCTCTCACGTGTGCATCATGTCACCATTGCATATCGGGGCCTAGGACACCAAGAGCTTCACAACATGACACTACGTGTGATGGGCAGGCACCTCCCTAAGTCCTCCTCGGTAGTAGTGGAGCTGGCGGCAAGGAGGAAGAGGAACCGCCCCAATGCGCTGTCACGCGAGGATAAGGAGCGCATGGCCCCTGGCAAGGTACCAGTAGCGCCAGGCCGAGGCGGAGATGACGCAACACTCTTACCTAGACCATGAAAGGGAGCTACAAGCGAAGCATCAAGCCGGATTTGACGCCACATGTAGATTTCCCCAATGTATCTAGGATTTAGGAATTATGTATGATCGGAAAAAGTTCGAATTTTAAAATCTGTTGGGGAATTGATTGTTGGGGGTTTCCGGTGTGGGACGACTTCCCTAAACCACCGACAGTTTGGGCGTCGGCCCCAAAGTAACTACCATCCATCCTTTGGGGGCACCGATGGATATGGTCCAACGAGTGGCTGGCAAGCACACGGATATTTGGTTTAGGGGGTGTTGGACAAACTGCCGGAAGTTTAGGGAAACCGCCCACACCGGCGCTTCCCAACGATCGTGGCTCAAACAAACGAAACAAAAACATATTTTATACAAATTTTGGGAAATGTACAAGATTTGAAGGAACTTTGCGAGAAAATAAACCTAAATACAAACTAAAAACATAAAAGTACTCTTATCATGGCGGCGCTAGGGTTTGCATCGCCGCGTCCTGCTCCTCATTGTTAGAGGCGAGGTTGACCTTGTTCAATGCCTGCTAGGGTAAATCCCCCCACTCGTGGTGCTGGATGGCCGACGGCGGTGGCAGACACCACCTGCACTAGCGACGGTAACGGCGGCGGTGCCACCTGCACTTGTGGTGCTGGATTCTTATAGCACCTGGAAGGTGTTGGCCCAGAGTGCCTCCTCCTCTAACGCCCGTTGCGCTTCCGACTAGCACATCGCGAGCTTGAACACCTCCTCGGTGAGGCTCGATGGCTTGAGGGGCACAATGTCATCCTCCTCCTCACCTCATGTCCAACATCGGTGGACGCCAGCTCTTCCGCCCGAGAAATCAGGCCCTCCTGGTACATGTGCTCGTTGTACCTCACCGGGGGTGGTGGTGGCGCTACGAGACATAAGAATATGATGCAATCTCAGCATGATGGCTACGTTCGTGTCGCAGCACAGCCCCGGGGGAGATGGTGCTAGCGCTGGCCTGGTCATCCATGGCCCGCCTACGAAGGCGTGGTGGATCGGGCGGCCGCGACGTGGGTGGAGGCCAAGACGGGAGAGTATGTCGTCGACTTCGAGGCTGTCCCAGTAGGTGTGGTGGCCGTCCCTATTAAAATGGTCGCCATAGAGCAAGGCCTGGCGATTCACAACGTCCTCTTGCTCCTCCTATAGGAGGACAACCCAATAGCCCTCGTCCAGCTAGCCGGGGTCTTACTGGTTAATAGCCTGTAGCAGGGATCGACGATGGGCGATGACCTCCCATAGGTCATCATCGGTGGGAAGGGGTGGAATGGTGTTGCCAACGTGAATTATGTTCCACCCGACTGGCAGGCACCAGTCTAGCGGCACAAGGAGGTTTTACTTGTACAAGACTGTCGTCTCGTCGAGGGTCAAGTTGTGTGACCTCGTACCATCGCTCCTACTACCGCTGGCCTCGTAGTCATTGCGTAACATGGTTTGTTGCTAGAGGAGTCTGGATGAGGAGGAGAGGGTGATGGCTGTGAAAATAGCCATCTTTCTCCATATTTAAATTGCATTTTTATCAAACAATTGGCCAAGAATCTATCTAGTCTTTCTACTAATGACTAATTATTGTAAATTATTGCAAATATGTGCAATCCTTTATTTTCAATTGTGTTGTGCAAGAAATCACACTTTTAAGGTGAAATCAGGATCATTCAATGAAGATTATGACGTTGCCTATATAGCCAAGTCAACTAGGGTCAAAAAGAGACATTCTGGAGTCTAAACGACCTGCGGTACGGGCAAGGCCCTCCCATACCATGAGGCACTGGCTCTATTAGGTCAAACTCTAAAACTTTCGTGAAAGCGCCTATATATTTTGTGACTCCAGGCGCCACGCAGAGAGCAGCCATTCTCAGATTGCATCATAACACCACCGAAGGAGATCCACCACCATAGTTCATCCTCCCCACCCTCCATCCACTCTATGGCCATAGCCATCATCTTGTACTTGAGATCTCATTGTGAATTGGCGATCATTGTAAGAATATTTGATTTCAATCTAAGTATTTTGCTCAATGTTTTCTATCCTTAATATTATTGTTATGAGTGAGTAGTTCTCGTGGGCTGCGGGTTGTGGTGAAACCTCGTAGCTATTATGTGCATCTAATTCATGGGAATATTGTGTGGTGATTGAATAGAGATTTGCATCTCTGTTTCTTTGTCTCTTGTCTTGATATATGGACTTGTAGTTACCCAACATCCCACAGATTACTCAGGTAAGATGAGTAGTGAACAACAATTTCACGCGAAACCTAGTAATAGTAAGGGGAGTACAGTCTTCATTTCGGGATCCATTTAGAAGTAAAAACAACATCACTACTTAATTATTTTATTTGTATTTTACTTAATAATTGTTATAGCTCAGTGCTTCGTGGTATAACGGTTGGATCAAAATACTATTGCTATGTATGTGGCTCATAGGAGCTTTAGTAACATTAGGACGTGTTGCCCACGATCTTTCTCTCTGTTAAATAATTTTACATGAATGTGCATATTATTATATTTATTCCCATATGATGTGCAGTTGCAGGTGAATCTTCAATACTGACATATTTCCGTCCATTGCAACAACCAACAATTAAAGTAAACTAAAAAGGTCCAGTAAATGTAAGGTAAAGCAAAAAAACTAGTCTTGTAGACATGTCTCGTTTAATTTCCATTTAGTATTGTTTTCCAAGGTTTGATTAAACCAAGATCTAATAGGGGAAAGCTACTATAGTACATCCGTAAATCCAAATTGAAGGTCTCAACCCTTTTTCTAGCGCTGTTGTCAGGGAATAAATTCGCTATCCTAGTGAGGTCACTAGGGACCTTGTTTTTAGTTTATTTCTTATTATTAGTTTACTTTTTGTTATCTATTGAAAACCCAAATAAATTAGTTACTTACTTATTTGTTTCTCTTATTCCAAAAATACCAAAAAGTAAAGATCCATAGCTCAGAAGAAACTTGGGGAGTATGCTACTCCCAATGATGTTTTTATTCGTGCACCTATTACTCAACCCGCCGTTGGTGCGAAAACTTATGAAATTTAGCCTAACCTTTTGAGTTTGATTCAACAAAATCAATAATTTGGAAGCTCAGCTGCTGAGGACTCAGGTTTGCACCTAAATACATATACTGAAATTTGCGACATGATGCGCATTAAAGATGTTGATTCCAATGCAGCAAAATTATGTTTATTCCCTTTCTCTTTAAGAGGAAAGGATAAGGACTGATTGCTAGCTTTGCCTAAAGGTAGTATTACATCTTGGGAGGAATGCACTAATCTCTTTTTGACTAAATTTTTCCTCCAGCTAAAACTATGTAGCTAAGATCCAACATAACAAGCTTTAGACAAGAATACCGCGAGCCACTAGCGCTTGCTTGGGAGAGAATGAAAGAAGCTGTAATGATCTGTCCTAATCATGGGATGGAAGAATGGCTTATATTGCATTTCTATACTCCTATATAGTGTACCAATTTTAAATCACCGTGAGAGCATCTAATGATACACAACAGCCAGATTCGCACTGAACAGTATCCTAGAGCTACCTCCACCATGTTCTAGAAACATCGGGTCATCCTTCTCTGAAAAAATGTCCAGAACACTCCAGCAGCGGAATGGGTCCATCCAAAGCAATAGATATACAATATTACTACACGTACCAAGGGATGAGATCAATGGGAATCTAATGGAACAAAGGTAGCATGGTGTAAATTTCTTAGGAGAAAATTAACAAAAAAGGTGGGTAAATGAAACAAAGGAAATGAGCATGACACATACCGATATTTTTCCTTGGTTTTTCCCTAACCAATGGGATTGCAAGGCACGGTATAATTGTTATTCTATTTTCAAACACACTACCTAATCCGTTAAAAAAACACGCTGCCTAATCAGTGGCAGCTCTACACTTTCTTTGTGTCGTCAGTTGACATCACCAAATCTCCAAAACATTCTTATTTTTTATATACCGATGAAAAATCCATATAATTTGGAAGTATTAAAAGTGATTGTCATCACATGGTCGTAAGTCTAGCAACACGTTGTCCCTAATGGCAAGACGTGCCTTGCACGTGCATGGATACTAGTATTTTATTATGGTCTTAACCCAATGTCTAAGTCTATGCTAGATACTGAAGCAGGAGGAACCATTATGGGAAAACAAGTAAATGTTGCAAAACAACTACTTGATGATATGTAAAGCAACCATGCCTAGAGAGAACCTCCTCAAAAAGGGTGAATTCAATCACCAAGGAGCATAATGAAGAACTTACTGCAAAGGTAGATGAGTTACTTAATATTGTGAAGGGTAAGAAAGATACCCAAATTAATGCTATCACTACTAATGCTAATAAAGTAACTGGGTCTAAACGTCTAGATCCCAATACAGATTTTCAAAGACGGCCCAAACCTCATATGAATCCATGTGGAGGAATGTGACTGGGTAAGTCCAGTTCAATGTGTTCCAAAAGAAAGGTGGGTTCATTGTTGTCCCTGAATGACCATAATGAGTTAGTCCCTACTCGAACTGTAATTGGTCATAAGATGTGTATTGATTACAGAAAACTTAATAAGGAAACTCGAAAGAATCACTACCCTTTACCATTTATAGATCGAACCTTGGAGAGACTTGCTATGCACTCTCATTTTTGTTACTTAGATGGTTATTCTGGTTTTTCTCAAATAGTTGTCCATCTAGATGACCAATTGAAAACAAAATTCACATGTCCTTTTGGTTAATATGCTTATGGCCGCATGCCTTTTGACTTTTGTAATGCTCCTACCACCTTCCAAAGGTGTATGACTGCTATATTTGTTGATTATGTTGAAAATATTATGGAAGTATTCATGGAATATTTCTTGGTCTAGGGAACTTCATTTAACCATTGTATCCATAATCTCCATGAAGTTTTGTAGAGATGTGAAGACACTAACCTGGTCTTGAATTGGGAGAAGTTTCTGTTGGAGATATGCCCTAGAGGCAATAATAAATGTAGTTATTATTATACCTTTGTGTTTATGATAAATGTTTACATTCATGCTATAACAGTATTAACCGGAAACATCAATACTTGTGTGATTTGTAAACTAAAATAGAGTCCCTAGTAAATACTCTTTATATTACTAGCTTGTTGGTTAATAGATGATCGTGGTTTCCCGATCATGAACATTGAGATGTTGTTAACAACAAGATCATATCATTAGAAGAATGGTATGATGGACATACTCCTATAGATAAGCGTAGCATAAAGATCAAGTCATTTTAAATAGTTCAATTGCTATAAGCTTTCTGATACATAGTAACCTAATTCCTTCGACCATGAGATCATGCTAATCACCATCACCAGAAGGATGCTTTGATGACGTCACACACCACACCATAACTGGGTGACTATAAAGACGGCATTGAGTGTTCAGAAAGTATGGGTTGAGGCACATGGATCAAGAGTGGGATTTGTCAATCCATATGACGGATAGATATACTCTAGGCCCTCTCAGTGGAATGTCATCCAATTAGCTTGCAAGCATGTGACTGGCTCACAAGGGATCACATACCACGGGAACGAGAAAAGAGTACTTATCGGTAACAAGGTTGAACTAGGTATGTAGAGATACCGACGATCAAAACCTCAGATAAGTAAACTATCGTGAGACAAAGGGAAATTGGTATCATATGTAAGTGGATCATTCGATCTCTAAGTAATCGTTGAAATATGTGGGAGCCATATGAATTTCCAGACTCCTCTATTGGTTATTGATTGGAGAAGTGTCTCAGTCATGTCCGCATAATTCACGAACCGTAGGGAGACACACTTAAGGATTCGATGTTGTTTAGTAGATATGGAATGTTAGTAGGGATACCGAATGTTGTTCGGAGTCTCGGATGGGATCCGGGATATCACGATGAGATCCGGAATGGTCCGGAGAATAAGATTCATATAAGGAAATTCCCATTTCGGAGTTCGGGAAAGTTTCCGACGATTTCATCGGAGAGGTTCTAGAAGGGTTTAGAAGGTTCACCGGTCCGAAAGGAGAATGGTCCATGAATGTGTCATGGGTATGTGGAATGATTGGATCATGTCCAAGGTCACTTGGTGTTGGCATATGCAAGAGAGAAATAAAGCTCTAAATTGAAAGTCAAACGGGAAGTTTGAAAAGTCAAACCGGAACAATGGTTTCCTAGTGGGAGAAGAAACAAGTCCTTCTCTCAATCCAACTTGGGTTTGGGTTTGGATTCAAACCCACCCCTCCCAAGGATGTCCCTCCCTCTCATAAATAGAGGGGGGGGATGCCCCAAACAACACAAGTTCCAAGCCCTCTCCACGAGACGCCACCGACTGCTTGCCGCCGCCGCCGCCGCCGCCGTCCGCCGTCAGCCGCCGCCCTAGCCGCCGCCGACACCTCCTCCTCCCGGATATCTAAACCCTAGTTTTCTGGGAAACCCTAATCCACCATAACTCGCATCCGGCTTAGGCAAAGCCCTGCGGGATCTTCCCTCCACTTCCGACACCACGCCATCGTGCTGCCGGAATCACGAGGGAGAACTAGAACCTCCGCTTCCTGCTGGAACAAGGGAGAGGAAGGTCTTCATCGAGTACCGAACATGTGACCGACTGCGGAAACGTTGTCGGAACGCAGCGCCGAAAGGATCGTCTACGCGATCTTGAGATCGGCAAGTGTACGACTACATCACCCACGAGAATCTTCTCTCGTTAACCGCTTTGGAATCTTCAAGGGTGAGTTCTTCTATCGACTCGTTGCTACAATCTAGTAGATAGATCTTGGCTTGTTTGTGTGCATGCCGTAGAATTTTTTTGTTTTCCATGCTATGAACCCCTACAGTGGTATCAGAGTCGTGTCTATATGTAGATCTGTTGCACGAGTAGAACACAATGGTCATTATGGGCGGTGGTGCTTTTATTATCAATTGCTTTTTGTGTACTTTGCATCTTGCGGTATGATGGGATGAAGCGGCCCAGGCTAACCTTACATGACATCGTTCATGAGACTTTCTCCATGCTCAACATGCAACTTGTATTGCATAAGTGGCTTTGCGGGTGCCTGTCTCTCCCATCATAGTATAGATCCAATTTACAACGGGCACTTGATAGTTCAAGCATCAACGTTGTGGTTCTTGTTCGTAAGTTAGAACGACACTTATTGGAAGCCCCAAACCACGTAAAATATGCAAAGAAAATTAGAGGCGTCTAACTTTGTTTTGCAGGGGTGTGCTATGATGTGATATGGCCATGATTGGGATTATATTTGATGTATGCAATGTCCCTTGTTGTAACTTGGCAACCGGCAGGAGCCATATGGTTGTCTTTAAATTCCGTTAAGACCCGCGTGTCTATTCAAAGTAGTTGTAATAGTTGAAGCTGGTGGACGACAACCATGAAATGGCACCATTGACCTTGAGGCCATACCGGTGATGATGGAGATCATGTTCGTCCTTGAAGATGGAGATCGGAAGCACAAGAAGAAAGGCCATATCATATCACATATTATGAATTGCATGTGATGTTAATCCTTTATGCATCTTGTATTGCTTAGTTTGTGATGGTAGCATTATAAGATGATCCCTCAAGCACACAAATTTCAAGTTTTAAAGTGTTCATGCTTAGTAAGCACCGTTGCTAAAGCTTGTTGTTTCGAAGCACCACGTGATGATCGGGTGTGTTAGATTCTGCGAGTGTATACAACGTGAGCAAGCCAGATTTGCTCATGCGGAAGCTAGGGTTTGATATTGACGAGCCTAGCATGTTCATACATGGTCTCGGAACACGGATCACCGAAAGGTAAAGCATGAGTCATATAGTAGATATGATGAATATGTTGATTGTTTGCCATTGAAGTTACATCAACTCTCGTGATGATCGGTTTTGATGTGGTAGATTTGGTTCGTGTGATCACTAAAACAATGTGAGGGATATTGTTTTTAGTGGGAGTTCACCTAGATTAATTTAACTATTAATTAGAAGTCAATTTGTCATAAACTTAGTATAAACTATTGCAAATATGTTGTAGATCAATGGCGGCCCCTACCATCAATTTTAATGCGTTCCTAGAGAAAGAAAAGTTGAAAAACAATGGAAGCAACTTCGCGGATTGGTTCCACAATTTGAGGATTATCCTCAATCGTAATTTGACCTATGTCTGGATGCACATTTGGGTGACCCTTTGCAACTACTGCTACCGATGAAGTAAAGAATGTTTACCTCACTCGGAAGAATCAGTACTCCATAGTTCAGTGTGCTATCTTTTATGGTTTGGAATCGGAGCTTCAGAAAAGGTTTGAGAACCATGACCTACATGATATTGTCCGTGAACTCAAAATGATATTTGAGGCTCACGCGGCAGTTGAGAGTTATGAGGCTTCTGAAAAGTTCTTTAACTGCAAGATGGAAGAGCGCAGCTCCGTCAGTGAGCATGTGCTTAAGATTTCTGGGCACGCAAACAAACTCCAAAGTTTTGGTATAGTAATTCCTAATTCTTTGGGGATTCACCGTGTCCTCCAATCAGTACCACCAAGTTACAAGAACTTTGTGATGAACTACAACATGCAAAACATGGACAAGACATTGCCAGAACTCTTCTCCATGTTGAAATCTGCAGAAGTGGAGATCAAGAAAGAGCACCAAGTGTTGTTGGTCAATAAGACCACCAAATTCAAGAAGCAAGGCAAGTCTAAGAAAAAGGGAAACTTCAAGAAGGGCGGTAAGAAAGTTACCGTGTCGGCGAAGAAGACCAAGGCTGGGCCTAAGCCTGATACTGAGTGCTTTTACTACAAGGGAGAAGGTCACTGGAAGTGGAATTGCCCAAAGTACTTGGAGGATTTGAAGAACGGCAACATCAATAAGAAAGGTATATCCGATATACATGTTATTGATGTGTATATAACTAGTACTCGTAGTAGTGTCTGGGTATTTGATACTGGTTCGGTTGCTCATATTTGCAACTCGAAACAGGTACTACAGAATAAACGGAAGCTAGCGAAGAACGAGGTGACGATGCGCGTTGGAAATGGATCAAAGGTTGATGTGATCGCGGTCGGCATGCTACCTCTTCATATACCATCGGGATTAGTTTTATACTTAAATAATTGTTATTTGGTGCCTGCGTTGAGCATGAACATTATATCTGGATCATGTTTATTGCGAAACGGTTACTTGTTTAAGTCCGAGAATAATGGTTGTTCGATTTATATGAGTAATATGTTTTATGCACATGCACCTTTGATAGATGGTCTATTCTTATTGAATCTCGATTGTAGTAATACACACATTAATAACATTGAAGCTAAACGTTTGAAATTGAGCGATAACTCGACCTATATGTGGCACCGTCGTCTTGGTCACATTGGAGTGAAGCGTATGAAGAAACTCCATTCCGATGGACTTCTTGAATCACTTGATTTCGAATCACTTGAAAGATGCGAAGCATGTCTGATGGGTAAAATGACTAAGACTCCATTTTCTGGTATGATGGAGCGAGCTACGGACTTATTGGAAATCATACATACCGATGTGTGTGGCCCAATGAGTGTAGCATCACGCGGTGGTTATCGTTATGTTCTTACCTTCACGGATGACTTGAGTAGATATGGGTATATCTATTTCATGAAACATAAGTCCGAAACTTTTGAGAAGTTTAAGGAATTTCTAAGCTAGGTAGAGAATCAGCGTAACAAGAAGATTAAATTTCTACGATCTGATCGTGGAGGTGAATATCTAAGTTACGAGTTTGACGAGCATTTTAAGAAATGTGGAATACTTTCACAATTGACACCGCCGGGAACACCACAGTGTAATGGTGTGTCCTAACATCGTAATCGAACTCTCTTAGATATGGTTCGTTCTATGATGTCACTTACAGATTTACCGTTATCATTTTGGGGTTATGCATTAGAAACAGCTACATTCACTTTAAATAGGGCACCATCTAAATCCGTTGAAACGACACCGTATGAATAATGGTTTGGGAAGAAACCTAAATTGTCGTTCCTTAAAAGTTTGGGGTTGCGAAGCCTATGTAAAGAAGTTACAGCCGGACAAGCTTGAACCCAAAGCGGAAAAATGCGTCTTCATAGGATACCCGAAGGAAACTATTGGGTATACCTTCTATCATAGATCCGAGGGCAAAATCTTCGTTGCCAAGAATGGATCCTTTCTAGAGAAGGAATTTCTCTCGAAAGAAGTGACTGGAAGGAAAGTAGAACTCGACGAGCTTGTTGAACCTTCTCTCGAACTTGCGAGTAGCGCAACATCGGAAGTAGTCCCTGTGGAGCCTACACCAATAAGAGAGGAAGCTAATGATGTTGATCATGAAACTTCGGTTGAAGTTACTACAGAACCTCGCAGGTCAATGAGAAATCGTACCACTCCTGATTGGTATGATCCCGTTATGAGTGTCATGTTGGTGGATAACACCGATGACCCTGCGACATATGAGGAAGCGATGATGAGCCCAGATTCCAATAAAATGGCAAGAAGCCATGAAATCCAAGATTGGATCCATGTACGAAAACCAAGTATGGACTTTGGTGGACTTACCGGATGGCGAGAACAAATGGATTTTCAAGAAGAAAACATATACTGATGGTAATGTTACTGTCTATAAAGCTCGACTTGTCACAAAAGGGTTTCGACAAATTCAAGGAGTTGACTACGATGAGACTTTCTCACCAGTAGCGAAGCTAAAGTCTGTGAGGATTATATTAGCAATCGCTGCATATTATGATTATGAGATATGGCAGATGGATGTCAAAACAGCATTCCTCAATGGAGACATTGATGAAGAGTTGTATATGATGCAACCCAAAGGTTTTGTCGATCCTAAATATGCTAACAAGGTATGAAAACTTCAACGGTCCATATATGGATTGAAGCAAGCATCCCGAAGTTGGAATCAACATTTTGATAAGGTAATCAAAAGTTTTGGTTTTATACAAACTTATGGAGAAGCTTGTAATTACAAGAAAGTGAGTGGGAGATCTATAGCATTCTTAATACTATATGTAGATGACATATTGTTGATTGGGAATGATGTATACCTTCTTAATAGTGTCAAGAATTATTTGAATAATAGTTTTTCAATGAAAGATCTTGGTGAAGCAGCTTACATTTTAGGCATAAAGATTTATAGAGATAGATCGAGACGCCTAATATCATTGTCACAAAGTACATATTTGGACAAAGCTCTAAAGAGGTTTGGAATGGAAGATAGCAAGAAAGAGTTCTTGCCCATGTTGCCCAATACGACCTTGAGTAAAACTCAAAGTCCAGAAGATAGAAAGGATGAGTAAGACTCCTATGCCTCACCATAGGATCTCTAATGTATGCCATGCTATGTACTAGACCCGACATTCCATATCTTGTTAGTTTGACTAGCGGATATCAAAGTGATCTAGGAGTGGATCATTGACAACGGTCAAAAACATCCTCAAGTACTTGAGAAGAACTAAGGATATGGTTCTTTCTTATGGAGGTGATGAACAACTCGTTGTTAATGGTTACCGATGCTAGTTGGAACACCGATCGGATGATTCTAAATCTCAATCGGATACATATTTACTTTGAATGGTGCAGTTAGTCGGAGGTGCAAAGCAAAGCGTTGTGGCGAGATCTTCAATGAATCGGAATACATAGTCGCTTGGAGGCTTCACAAGAAGCGATATGAATGAAGGAGTTCATTCTGAGCTCGGTGTGATTCCAAGTCTTATTTGGACCCAATGTCTATCTATTGTGATAACATGGGCGCCATAGCCAATACGCAAGAACCAAGGTCACACAAGAAGCTAAAGCACATCAAGCTACGTTTTCACGCTATTCGAGAGCATGTCCAAGATGGTGACATAAAGATTTGCAAAGTACACACAGATCTGAATGTGGCGGATCTGTTGACTAAACCTCTCCCGAGGGCAAAACATGACCAGCACCAAACCGCCATGGGTGTTCGGTATATTACCATGTAATCTAGATTAGTTGACTCTAGTGCAAGTGGGAGACTGTTGGAGATATGCCCTAGAGGAAATAATAAATGTAGTTATTATTATATCTTTGTGTTTATGATAAATGTTTATATTCATGCTATAACAGTATTAACCGGAAACATTAATACTTGTGTGATTTGTAAACTAAAATAGAGTCCCTAGTAAAGCCTCTTTATAATACTAGCTTGTTGGTTAATAGATGATCGTGGTTTCCCGATCATGAACATTGAGATGTTGTTAACAACAAGATCATATCATTATGATAATGGTATGATGGACATACTCCTATAGATAAGCGTAGCATAAAGATCAAGTCATTTTAAATAGTTCAATTGCTATAAGCTTTTTGATACATAGTAACCTAATTCCTTCGACCATGAGATCATGCTAATCACCATCACCGGAAGGATGCTTTGATGACGTCAAACACCACACCGTAACTGGGTGGCTATAAAGACGGCATTGAGTGTTTGGAAAGTATGGGTTGAGGCACATGGATCAAGAGTGGGATTTGTCCATCCATATGACGGATAGATATACTCTGGGCCCTCTCGGTGGAATGTCATACAATTAGCTTGCAAGCATGTGACTGTCTCACAAGGGATCACATTCCACGGGAACGAGAAAATAGTACTTATCGGTAACAAGGTTGAACTAGGTATGTAGAGATACCGACGATCAAAATCTCAGATAAGTAAACTATCGTGAGACAAAGGGAAATTGGTATCGTATGTAAGTGGTTCATTCGATCGCTAAGTAATCGTTGAAATATGTGGGAGCCATATGAATTTCCAGATTCCTCTATTGGTTATTGATCGGAGAAGTGTCTCAGTCATGTCCGCATAATTCACGAACCGTAGGGAGACACACTTAAGGATTCGATGTTGTTTAGTAGATATGGAATGTTAGTAGGGATACCGAATGTTGTTCGGAGTCTCGGATGGGATCCGGGATATCACAAGGAGATCTGGAATGGTCCGGAGAATAAGATTCATATAAGGAAAGTCCTATTTTAGAGTTTGGGAAAGTTTCCGATGATTTCATCGGAGAGGTTCTAGAAGGGTCTAGAAGGTTCACCGGTCCGAAAGGAGAATGGTCCATGAATGTTTCATGGGTATGTGGAATGATTGGATCATGTCCAAGGTCACTTGGTGTTGTCATATGAAAGAGAGAAATAAAGCTCTAAATTGAAAGTCAAACGGGAAGTTTGAAAAGTCAAACTGGAACAATGGTTTCCTAGTGGGAGAAGAAACAGGTCCTTCTCTCAATCCAACTTGGGTTTGGGTTTGGATTCAAACCCACCCCTCCCAAGGATGTCCCTCCCTCTCATAAATAGAGGGAGAGGGTTGCCCCAAACAACACAAGTTCCAAGCCCTCTCCATGAGCCGTCGCCGCCACCGTCGCTCACCGCTGCCGCCGCCGGTCCGTCGCCGCCGCCCTAGCCGCCGCCGACACCTCCTCCTCCTGGATCTCTAAACCCTAGTTTTCCGGGAAACCCTAATCCACCATAACTCGCATCCGGCTTAGGCGAAGCCCTACGGGATCTTCACTCTACTTCCGACACCACGCCGTCGTGCTCCCGGAATCGCGAGGGAGAACTACAACCTCCGCTGCCTGCTGGAACAAGGGAGAGGAAGGTCTTCATCGAGTACCGAACGTGTGACCGACTATGGAAGCGCTGCCGAACGCAACGCCGGAAGGATCGTCTACATGATCTTGAGATCGGCAAGTGTACGACTACATCACCCACGAGAATCTACTCTCGTTAACCGCTTTGGAATCTTCAGGGGTGAGTTCTTCTATCGACTCGTTGCTACAATCTAGTAGATAGATCTTGGCTTGTTTATGTGCATGTGGTAGAATTTTTTTGTTTTCCATGCTACGAACACCTACAGTGGTATCAGAGACGTGTCTATATGTAGATCTGTTGCACGAGTAGAACACAATGGTCATTGTGGGCGGTGGTGCTTTTATTATCAATTGCTTTTTGTGTACTTTGCATCTTGCGGTATGATGGGATGAAGCGGTCCGGGCTAACCTTACATGACATCGTTCATGAGACTTGCTCCATGCTCAACATGCAACTTGTATTGCATAAGTGGATTTGCGGGTGCCTGTCTCTCCCATCATAGTACAGATCCAATTTACAACGGGCACTTGATAGTTCAAGCATCAACGTTGTGGTTCTTGTTTGTAAGTTAGAACGACACTTATTGGAAGCCCCAAATCACGTAAAATATGCAAAGAAAATAAGAGGCGTCTAACTTTGTTTTGCAGGGGTGTGCTGTGATGTGATATGGCCATGACTGTGATTATATTTGATGTATGCAATGTCCCTTGTTGTAAGTTAGAACCATATGGTTGTCTTTAAATTCGTTAAGACCGCATGTCTATTCAAAGTAGTTGTAATAGTTGAAGCGGTGGCGACACGACAACCATGAAACAGCGCCATTGACCTTGACGCCATACCGGTGATGATGGAGATCATGTTCGTGCTTGAAGATGGAGATCGGAAGCACAAGAAGAAAGGCCATATCATATCACATATTATGAATTGCATGTGATGTTAATCCTTTATGCATCTTGTATTGCTTAGTTTGCGACGGTAGCATTATAAGATGATCCCTCAAGCACACAAATTTCAATTTTTAAAGTGTTCATCCTTAGTAAGCACCGTTGCTAAAGCTTGTTGTTTCGAAGCACCACGTGATGATTGGGTGTGTTAGATTCTGCGAGTGTATACAACATGAGCAAGCCAGATTTGCTCATGCGGAAGCTAGAGTTTGATCTTGGCGAGCCTAACATGTACATACATGGTCTCGGAACACGGATCACCGAAAGGTAAAGCATGAGTCATATAGTAGATATGATGAACATGTTGATTGTTCGCCATTGAAGTTACATCAACTCTCGTGATGATCGGTTTTGATGTGGTGGATTTGGTTCATGTGATCACTAAAACAATGTGAGGGATACTGTTTTGAGTGGGAGTTCACCTAAATTAATTTATCTATTAATTAGAACTCAATTTGTCATAAACTTAGTCTAAACTATGGCAAATATGTTGTAGATCAATGGCGGCCCCTACCATCAATTTTAATGTGTTCCTAGAGAAAGAAAAGTTGAAAAACAATGGAAGCAACTTCGCGGATTACTTCCGCAATTTGAGGATTGTCCTCAATGCTGAGCGTTAAACCCTCTGTAACTCCCATTTGGTTTTCGTTTGTTTGTTGGAAAAAATATCGACATAAGAAGGGTAGGCGTGGTGACCCAGCATACCACTTCATAATGTAGTACACTATAGTTGTTGGCATAACATAAATGAAATACCATTCCACTAGTATTACATCCCTCAGAGTGGTACAACAGAAATATAGCCGGTCCAAGACATGGTTATAGATTACAACTTGACTCTTTACAAAAGATCCAGAGAACACTCTAGCTTACAGAGAGAGAAAGAGAATTCTTACAAAGAATAACCAAAAATAGCAACTCACAACTATCATACTAATAGACTAGTATCTAAACTATTTTGTTTGAAAATGCTACTATTGTATTTCTATATATATAAGTAGGTTCTATGGTTAGATATCATACTCCTAACTAATCAGCAACTTCGTCTTCACTTTAGTTGTTGTATATGTTGACTTATTTGACTTCAATGAAGAATTTGAGTTTTTGGTGACGATTCCCTTGAGTATAAGTTGAGGTAGATGTCATCTTTATTGGCTTAAGAATCTAGCAAGGGGTAAAAAGGTACCGTTTTGAGTATGAGCGTACTCAACAAGTTAACTAAAATGGAGTGTATGATGCACTATCTACAGCCATAGACTGTAGGTCGTAGGCTATGTAGGTTTTCATAAACATTTCTTCAAAGGTTGCTTTTATTATGAAAATCTATGTCTATCAGCCTTCATAGGTTTACCAAAACTTCATGGAGTTCCTTTCCTGTCGCGTTCATAGCTCCTCCCTAGAACAGGGAGTAACATGTCACATTTCTTACACTCTACAGAGGTGTGTTACTTTACCCATAAGAGATCAAATCCTTGTTGCATAACCCAGCAGCTTATTCCTGTCCACACTTCCTATGGTGTGGGGCCTAGTATATGATCCAAGCCAATCACCGCCCTTCTCCACGAACCCACATGGAACACGAATCCCCAAGCAGAAATACCTCCGTTAACCCCCATTTAGGCAGATATAACCCCTTGGAGACTCTAGTGAGAAGATCATGTCCCTACCAACCCCCACCAAAGTGGGATAAATACCTCCGACAACCCCTCACGGATAATCTAGACACCATATATCGCGGGGAACTAATAAGGGATTCCACCCATGTGCTGATTCCTTGCAGGGAATCTACAGCCTCACGATAAGGTTGTCTATTCCACTGAATGGAGGAAGATCCAGCTGACTTGTCCGTCCCATTCCAAATCTCATGGTTAACGCGTATTATATGGTGCAAGAACCACTAGCAACATTGGTTGTTTAAATCCTAGATAATATGTTCCTTCACCAACGAAACTTATATAGTAGGTTATTACCACTTGGTAAATAACCCATAATCATATTATTTTGAAAATAGCATTTTCTGACCTTTTTGAAAGGTAGGTGATGACAACATTGGATTTGCAAACACTTGATAGAAAATAATCAACGGACACGAGCAAGTGTGAACTTGCTTTTTGTGATTGCAAGGTTATGTACTCATGGTCTTCGAGACAATAGAAGATCCAATATCTAAAAATAGCATCATTGGTATGTTTAAAGAAGCAACATTCTATGATGCATAAGTAATGATATGCATTTTATAAAGCTTCCCAAATTGTATACCTAAGGTTATAAGTGAGTTGAACTTAGGTGAATCCTTTTATAGTTGGTTTATCTTCAAATTTCACTTCAAGAGTAAATGTATTTATAAGGAACTTAATTTTTAACACCCCATAATATACAAGTAGAGTATAAAACAATCTAAGATTGAGTTAGTTTAATTGTTGTCTAGTAAATATGATGAAATTCTAGGTATTGGGTTGTTAATAGTTGAAGGAACTATTATAGAGTTGTTGTTTTAAAGTGGCAAAAAGAATAATCTTCGAAGAAAACGTTTCTTTGATAATGTTTACACAATCTTTCTGGTTAATAGAATGTGATCGATGTCATTTGCGTTTTCTCAAATAGTTTGGACTTGAGATGTTTTTTTTACCTTAATTGCAACAGACCAAAGTTAAATATAAAATCATGAATACACTTAAGATATAAGGTTTATTTGATTGTAGACCAAAGTTAGTTATAAAAATATATGAATAGTCTTTTGACATGATGTTAATAAGCTTTGAGACTAAAATTGACTTTAAAATCATAAGTAAACTTAAGGTGTAATATGTTTTAATTATTACCAAATTTTAGGGTTATGATAGGTATCATTAAGATGTGATATCATTCATTTTATATTTAAGTGAATGATTGGTTTAAATTTGATTTAAGGTCACAAAGGAGTATTATAAAGTTAATAGTTCACACTTAAGTTGTATCTTGAATTATAATTATGGTTTTAGCCTTTAGTACTTAGGCTTAAAGGATTGAGTGTTTTAAAAAGAAATGTGATTATTTCTTACCTAGGATATAATTTTGAAGAATTAACAAAACAATTATCTTATTTTAATAAAATAGATAAAGGAAATTTTATTATCTAAGAAGCTTAAAATGTCTTGGAATAATATACTTACTCCCTCTGATCCATATTAATTGACTTTGATTTGTAAAAAATTTGATGAACCTATATACTAAATAGTGTCTAGATTCATTAAAATCTAGACAAATTTGAGTCAATTAATATGGGCCGGAGGGAGTAGTATTTTTCAAATAAAATATACTTATTTAAGATCTTAAAAATGAATTTTATTTATTTTTAGGAATTATATTTATTTTTATAAAATTCCTCAAAGGATTAAATGTCCTTAAATATTTTCTTAAGATTTTATTTGTAAAAAATTTAAGTTAGTATGTTTTATATAATAGTAGATTTATTTTTATATACAAAAATGATTTTTTATATATTTTTAGAATTTTTCCTTATTTTATTAAATTTCATTTAGGATTTTAGGATCTTTAATATTTAGTTATATTTATTTAACTAAAACAAGTAATTTTATATTTTTTTAGGTGGTTATTTTTTTTATGAACATTTTGATATATCATATGTATTTTTAGGATTTATCTACATTTTTCTAGAGCTAAAAGTATTTCTAGGGTCATTTTAGTAATTTCCATTTTCTTTCTTTCTTTATTCCTTATTTTTTCTTTTTCTACCGGAGCTGACCCATGATCCAACTCGGCCTACAGGCCCACTCGACCCACCTTGGTCCACCTAGTTGGGCTAACTTCATCCCAACAGACCCTCTCTCTCACACACCTCACCCACGCACACACGCATAGAACGAACTCGCATACTCGCCTCGTCCCTCTCCTGGCTCCAGTCCATGCCGTCATCTGACTGATTCCTATGGTTCAGAACGCTGCGGCCGCCGTCATTGATCGTCGTAGCTCTACTACTTCCTGGCCCCAACCAGGCCCACCAATTCGATTTGTACCCTTGGGTTCTCTATCGCGCTAGGGTTTGGTTTTCGCGGCTTTGCCATGCTCCAATGACCCTATGGTGGTGTGTTGATGATGCCCACGGCTCTCGAAGGCATTGCTGGCGCCTTCTGCCGAGAACAATGTCGCTGATTGTGGCTTGGTGCAGGTACAACACCACCGTGCCTCCTATGCCGATGTGTCGCGGTCGCCATTGATGGCCTATTCTACTTCCTCTTCTCGACTTAAGCGAGGACCACCAGGTAAGTTTCTCTTTCCCCCTCTATTCATATGTTCTCTATACGAATCCTAACTAGGGTTCCCCCTCTGTTGTCCTATCAACGGCTCTCTGGAATTTGTGCAACGTTGTTTTTGAGCATATCTTGTTTATCAAGATTTATGTCTAATGCCTTCCAAAATTTCATTAGTCAGATGCTATGATGTTCATTTAATTTGAGTTCATATTATGCTCAGGCATTCGATGGCTTTTATTCTAAATTGGTCACGGTGTAAATGCTTGGATTCCACCATGTGTTTGAATTCAATTCAGTGAACTCTTTGTGTATCCGGATGAATTGTTACTTGGTTGATAGTATACTGAAGCTTGCATCTTGGCTTAAATGACTCTCTCCTAAATATGATGAGTGTCAAGAGTGGATTTGGATACAAAGATGATTCCTAGTAGTATTTCTAGGAAAATGATTTGTTTTCTTGTGTGGATAACCTTTACATGTAAAGCTTGCTCATATTCCTATTACTGTCATCCTGACATGGGTTATGTGATAAAGAAATGATCCTTGAAAATATACTCTCGGCTAACTTAGCAGAAAAATCAATTATACAAGATTGTGCATGAGTTATCCTTGTGGTGATAAGCTGTGTGGGAAGATAGGATTGGTTTGATGCGGCTCTTGCTTCATGTCATTCTTGGCAATGAATGAATATGTGCTTGATTCCTAAGCTGGTTGTTAGGAAGATGTTATGAATTCATTAGTAATTGGTATTATGGCCATAAATGTGTACTATCAACATGATAGTCAATAGTTACATGATTCCTAGTTGTTGCTCTTGGGAAAATGATACAATGCTTTGCTTAGAAATTATGTCCAGACCAAGTGATTTCCATACTTCCCTGGCCCTCTTGTAGGTAAACTTCAAATGTTTAATATCCTCACATCCTTGCATACATATCAAACACTATGAAGAAACATTCATATGCCTACTTGCTAATACCCCCATAACAGGTATTAAACCATGCAAAGCTCTCCAAGTAAAAAAATTCACTTTAGCCAATACAGTTAGCTTCAAAATAATTTCCCACACATGGTTTTTATATATAGTCCCTTGGACATCATTGTGTTTAACCTTGTGTCCGTACTAATGCTCACATTCAGTATAATAAGCATAACAAACAGAAAAGGTGTAAGACTTTGTTTTATGCCAAGCTACAAAATCATCTTCTAGAGAATTACTAAGAGGAATCTGTAGAATGCATCGTGCCTCAAATGGATTAAAAATTGCTCGTATAGTATCTTCATCCCACTGACCTGATATCAGACAAATGAACTCATCCACCGTGCGATATAAAACTTGCCCTCTTATAGACTCGGTTTTTCTAGAAAACATTCCAGGAACCCAATTATTCTCCCATATATTAATACATTTACCATTGTTGACTCTTCAAATATGGACTCTTTTAAAAGTGCTCATACCTTCAATAATGCTTTGCCAAGTGAAAGATGATCCCTTCTTTGAGCCAACAACTAATAACTTTCCATTTGGATAGTATTTTGCACGAAGCACTTGAGCACACAACGACTCAGGCTTATTCGGAAGTCTTCAAGTTTTCTTTGCTAGCATTGCAAGATTAAAAGCATGCACATTTCTAAATCCCATATCTCCATCTTTTTTGGTATGCACATTTGCCACCACGCACACCAATGCATTCTTATTTGCTCCTTCGAGTCCCCCCACCAAAATTTTGCCATGGCATCCGTGAGCTCCTTACAAATCTTCTTTGGGATTTTAAAAACAGCCATAGCAAAAATTGGTATAGATTGAATCATGTCTTTCAATAAAATTTCCTTAGCCCCCATATACATCATCTTCCCCTTCCACCCCTTCAACCTCTCAATGATTCTTTCCAAGAGATATAGAAAATTATCACTTCTATCCAAACCAATCATAGAAGGCAAGCCAAGGTACCTATCAGATAGTGCTTCTATCATAATGTTCAAATCTTGACAAACATCTGCTTTATCTTGGGCTTCAACATTAGGACTGAAATAAAAACTACACTTTGCTTCACTCACAAGTTATCCCAAATTTGCACAGTATAGATTAAGCACTTGCTTCAACGAAGTTGCATTAATTAAGTTTGCTTTCATAAGGATCAAGGAATCATCCGCAAATAGTAATATGAAATGGATGGTGCATTTCTGCACACCCATACTCCTTGAATGCCACGAACCTCCTCTTGTTGAGCCTATAGACTTGATAAATCCTCTACACAAATTAAAAACAAGTATGGGAGAGAGGATCCCCGTCTCCACCTTTTGGTAGGAATAAAACCTTCTATTTCTTGGTCATTAAATCTAACCTTGTACTTCACCGACTGTACACATGCCATGATAAACACAACAAACTCTGAGCTAAAGCCTAAGTGGTCCAGCAATCTTTCCAAGAGACTCCACTCCACATGGTCGTATGATTTATGCATATCGAGCTTCACTGCACAATACCCCACCTTACCCTTCTTTTTATTTTTCAAATAATGTAGACTCTCATAAGCCAAGAGAATATTATTTGTAATCATCCTGCCAGGTACAAAAGCACTTTGGACCGGAGAGATAATCTCATCTAGAATATTCTTGAAGCGAAAAGCAATCATATTAGACATTACCTTGTATAGAACACTGCATAGACTAATTGGTCTATACTGAGATACTTGCTCTAGAGTCTCTACCTTGGGTATCAACACAATCACTGTATCATTCCATGCTTCTGAGATGGATTTATTATTTATCGACTCCAGGACTTCCTTTGTTAGAACTTCTCTAAGAATGTGCCAACATTTTTTGAAGAAAATTGCATGTAATCCATTCGTGCCAGGGGCTTCCACATCACCGATAGAAAACAAGGCTTTCCTAACATCCTCTGGCGTGTAAGGCGAAGTGAGTGCTGCATTCATATGGGGATTCACCTTCGGTACCACCTTCTCCAACAGAGTTGGATCCATGTCATAATATTCCTTTGAGAATAATCTTGAAAAGTAATCAGAAATCATTGGATTTAGATAGGGCGTGCCCTCTAGCCAATTGCCCTGACTATCTCTGAGCTTATTTATCTTATTCATTTGTATCCTAGCATTGGCAAAATTGTGGAAAAAGATGTATTATGAACCCCAAATTGCATCCAGTTAACATGACCGTGTTGTGCCAAAAAATCTCTTCATGTTCTAGCAATTTCTCAATTTATGAAGCTATCTATTTATGTTTATTCACATTTTCCGGTGTTAGAGAATCACAAGAAACACACTCTAATTCCTTCTGAGCTGATTTGATTCTCTTACTGGTTTTCTGAAGCGAAGATCAGTCCCAAGCATGTATCTTTGAGTGAATCAAAGACAACCTTCCTGCCAAATCAGTGTTTGAATTTTCACTAGAGCTCCATGACGGGGAGGAAAAGACTAAAGGCAAAAAGATGGAAGTTAGCAAACTTGTAACAAATCTAGTTGCAAGCGGTGTTTCAATGTTTAGAAACAAGGCCTAGGGATCATACCTTCACTAGTGAACACTCTCAATAAATATATTCTCTTCATGATGCAACCCTGAACTACTTTCTGGTTGGACAATCTAATCCATGGTAGGGCTATAACAACACTCCTCAATCTAAATAAGCTGGGATCCAACCAACTTATTCAAGCAAACTAAACAAACGAAAACTAAAAATGAAAACTAAGATGCTCCAAGAACAACACAATAGTGCATGAAACAATAAAAACAAAGTGTCTAGAAAGACCTGAGATTTTTATTAATGAAGGGAATGCCTTCGGCATCCCCAAGCTTTGACGCTTGTACCTCTTGAATATTTCTTGGGGTGACATGGGGTGTCATCCCCAAGATTGAGCTTTTGTCCATTCTTCATCTCATTACATCATTCTTTCTCTACACCTAAAATTTTTCCTTCATACAAAACTTCACACAATCGTCATTAGCAATATTAGTGTATTCAAAAGATAATAGACCTTTGGTTTAGATTTAGAACAGAAAAAATTTCACTAAAGACACAAGCTATTGCAGCAATTCCCTCAAAAATCTCAATTTTCCAAAAAGAACCCAAAAAGAAATCAATAAGAAGCAAATGCAAATAATGGCAGAAATCTGTCAAAACAGACTAGCAGGTAGATACCGATTTTTTCGAAGACCTTCTGTTGCTCAAATCAAAAAGTGTTGAACTAAAGAAAGTTAGCTAACATACTGGGGGTTCTATTCAGAAAATATAAGCTCAATCCAACTTACATAGATTGTACACGAATTTTTACGGTGGAGCACAAAAATCTGTTTCGGGACAACAACTCCCCAAATCTTACTTCCCTCTCATTAGAGGTTATTCTTGGCACAAAAAGAAAATAAAAAAGGTAAGGAGAGGTCATTACTGAAGTAATAACTTCCAAGACTCAAGAAAAGTTTTGGGTTATCTCCCAAAAGTACTTTTCTTTAACGCCTTTAAGTTAGGCTTGATAGTTTGAGAAGATGCTCACATAAGAAATATGAATTGAAGTAAAAGAGAGCATCAAGAAGCAAATTCAAAACACATTTAAGCCTAACCCACTTCCTTTGCATAGGAATCTTTTAAATAAATAAGTCATGAAAGCACAAAGCAACAAGCATAGGAAAGCAAAACAGGTGCAACTTCAATATTTTCAACATAAATAGGGGAAACTTAATATTGTTGAGATACGTAAAACCATGTTTATCTCTCTCATAAAAACTTTCAGTAGCATCATGAATAAAAATAACAATATAACTATCACATAAGACATTCTTATCATGAGCTATATGCATAAAATGATAATTACTCTCCACATAAGCATAGTCATTCTTATTAATTATAGTGGGAGAAAATTCAACAAAATAGCTATCATTATTATTCTCATCACCATAATCATTAAATATAGGAGGCAGATTGTAATCACAATTAACTTTCTCCTCAATAGCAGGTGGACTGAAAATATCATATTCGTCATTTTAATCATCATAAATTGGAGGTTTGGTATCATCATAAGCAATAGAATAGCTATCTTCCAAAGTTGGGGAACTAAAAAGATCATTTTCATAAACACTAGCTTCCCCAAGCTTAGACTTTTCCATAGCATTAACAATAATGGTGTCCAAAGAGTTCATACTAACAACATTGCTATTAGCATGCAAATAAAGTTCCATAGGGTTTTTAATTTTCTCTTCAAACACTTCATGTCCTAACTCAAGATAAATACAATAGAGCTCTCTAATTTTGTTGTTGTTTTCTATTAAGACTAACTAGTGAAAACAAGAAACAAAAAAACAAAATTTCAGAATCTAAAGGAAATAACTTTGAGCACTCACACCGGAGGACGTGAGTACCTTTTACCTTACCTCCCCGACAACGGAGCCAGAAAAGAGCTTAGGACGGGGAGGAAAAGACTAAAGGAAAAAAGATGGAAGCAAGCAAACATGTAACAGATCTATTTGCAAATGGTGTTTCAATGTTTAGAAACAAGGCCTAGGGATCATACTTTCACTAGTGAACACTCTCAATAAATATATTCTCTTCATGATGCAACCCTGAACTACTCTCTGGTCGGACAATCTTAATCCATGGTAGGGCTATAACAACACTCCTCAAAGTCTGCCTTCCCCATCTAGATAACCCCACACTGTCATCTTGAGCGCTAGATAGTTCCAACAAACACCACAATTTCATAGAGACAACCAACTCAAAATATACTCATGACAAATATTTATGAACTCTAGCCTAAGTGCCACCACAACGTGCACACTGTCACTTTCACACACGTGGGGAGAGCAGAGATCTATTGAAGCACTTGAGTATTTATGTAAACTATAGGCTAAGTGCCACCACGGTATGCACGTTGTCACTTTCACACACGTGGGGAGAGCCAGAGATCTATTAAAGCACTTGAGTAACAGAGTAGATCTACTTGATTACAAAGCTCATGACCAAAATATGATCACGCATAGAGAGAGGGGGAGAGAGAGAGAGAGAGAGATGAACACATAGCTACCGATAGAGCCTTTAGCATCGAGGAAGAACTACTCCCTCTTCATCATGTGAATCAGCAACTCGATGGAGATGGTGGTGGAGATCGATGGAGATGGCTTCGGGGGCACTTCCCTGTCCTGGCAGGGTGCCGGAACAGATACTTCTGTCCCCCGAATCTCCCCTTCGGTGGCAGCGGTGTTGTGGAACTTTTCATGGTTGTATGATCGACGATTTAGGGTTTCTGAGTCGGGGGCTTCTTATAGGCGAAGGAGGCAAGGTCGGTGGAGGGACCCCTATGGGCGCCACCAGGGCTGGCCCGCACCCACCTAGGGTGTGGCCACCCTGGTGTCCTCCTCCATCTCTGCTTCGTGGTTCCGTGTGGCTTCGGGAAAAATAGTGACTTTGGATTTTGTCCTGTCCAATTTCGAGAATATTTATTTTTTAGCTTTTCTGAAACCAAAAACAGCAAAAAACAGACAACTGGCACTGTGACATCTTGTCAATAGGTTAGTCCACAAAGTGTATAAAAATACCTCAAAGTATAGACAAAGCAAAGCAAAGTAGATACTAAACAAGCATGGAACATAAAAAATTATAGATACGTTTCCGATGTATCACTCCAGGACTTAGATACCACCTCCATGAATTGGGCCTCCGTCAACCACCGGGTTTCAAAACATAGCACAGCTGGCCCAGATGCCTCATGGGCCAGAGTAGGATCACAGTTTAATAGTAATGGCCTATGATCTTATCTGCTATATATGGTAGGTGTTCAAGAGTAGCTAATTCAAACTTTGATTTCCAAGAATCATTTACTAATTGCCTGTCTAACCATTCTCTGATCAAGCCCCTATGCCAAGTGAATTTTTCACCAACATATCCTAAACCAGTGTAACACCCTCGGAATCGTACCTATGCAAGTTTTAGCGAAAACCCGCCAAACCCGCATAGAAACGATTCAAAGGTTCCCACCAGGCACTTTCGTGCGGGTGGAAAACGAAGTAATAACATTACACAACAGTCCTCGATGGGACCCACAGAACAAATATATATATACAACACGACTCCACGAGTCAAGAATACAGATATAATATACAAAGATCCAAATCACCTTGAAAATGATCGAGCGTCCGACTACGGACAAGATGCAAATGGGGCTAAGAGCCACAAGAATAACCAATGGCGTCCATAACCCCCAGCAAGCCCCAAAGGGTAACCTCGCTAACGACGCCGATCTCAAACCTGCTTAAACAAAAGGGTGCCGACAAAGGGCAAGAAAAAGAGGCGTCGATCGAGGCTGCAAAGGCGAGACTAGAATTGCGGTCCTCGCCTACATAGGTATGGTGGATCGAGGCGGCAGAAGATGCAATCGATAACCTATAGAGTCTCGGTACAACTGGCGGCTATCAGAGAGGGGTGAGAAAGACCTATTCGGATCCAACCTGATACTATCATCAAACAAACCCATCCCGGCGTTTCCCCCTCGAGACCAAACGAGGAAGTCAACCGAGGAACTCACACGGTTGGCAGTTTTACTTATTTAGTTATGGTTGCAGCAATTTACTAGTCAGGTTTAGATAATCGTCCTGATAAAGTAAGCAGTGGGCACTTTTAGTTAACCATTCCATTATAGTAGCAGCACTTACTAGTCAGATACAATTATCATGAGATAACCACAAAACCCAGCAGTTGTTGGTACTTTTATTCCGCCATTCCGTTGTAGTTGCAATACTTACTAGTCAGGTACAATGGTCACAAGCGACACTCCAAACAAGCAATTGTGGGCAGTATTATTAGCCATTCCATATAGTGAAGCTGATTACTAGTCATTATAAAGGTAAATTTATAGCAATAAACTTTAGTTATGCTTGTCTATGATCGAGATACTGTGCTCCAAGTCGTCCATATCCGCGGACACGGCTTTCAGAAAGTTTTACCCGGCCGGGGTGCACCAATAGCAACACACGCTCGATCAACCTCGGAAAAATCAAATCAAAACCCAACGAGGCTTTCACGACTAAGCAATCACAGGATTCCGAAATATTTCAGGGGGCCACCCCTTAAAGTAGAACCCGCAACGAAGCCGGCCGGCTCCGAGACGGACTTAAGGTTGTGGGGACGGGACCAGAACGATCGGGAACCCGAAAGTGTGGCTGGGCTTGTCGACACCACGAAATCGTGCCACGATCCTAACAGACAAAGTGCTCCTCGCACAATCGTAAATACATAAGTAGCATGGCATAAGTACAGGATAGTAAATAAAACCTCAAACTAGTTTGTGGCCCCAAGAAATAAGACTGAATCAAGCTCTGGCTCAGGGGGGTCCCATATACCTCCCGGATATGGATAGCGCGATAAAACAAGGAACAGGTATCAAGTACTCGGGGTCCTACGGGACACAAGTGGGCGTTCGGAAACCAGATATTTTCTATCACCCACCGATGCCTCTGCTTATTTCAATTTTAGTTGTTAAACAGGAATTAAAGTGAACGATAAGTAAAACTATGATCATCTCCAACATCAACATGCGGCAATACTCCAACAACTGTGGTACTTGATGACACGCAACATCAATATAGCAAGCAACTACGACGCGCAAGTCCAACTATCTACCAAACAACAGGCAATAGGATGTGTCCAAGGCAATATAGGGCTGCACGGAATATATCAGGTGCGGAAACTAGAGCATCGCAACACAGATAGCAATAGGTCAACAGGAGGGAATAAATACTATAAAAGTAAGATAGGTAGAAAGGGGGAGATGCTCGCCTGAAAACATTGCCGAAGGTTCAACCGAAGATCGGGTCGGTACTCGCATCAACTCAACGGCCTTATCCGCGAAGAAGCAAAACACTAGAAGAAACACCGGATGTACTATTTAACACAACAGCAGAAGATCGGGCATGATGCATGCATGATGTATGGCATGGCAAAGATGCGATGCAATTAGGTCATATTAAGAGGAACCGGGGTCCCGACAATTAGATATATGGTTCTAGTTGTTTATCCACCCCGCAAATTAAATGTTGTTTTAGCATGGCAAAAGATAGTACCGGGTCCGCTACACCAATTTAAATGAGGCCAATATGAGACTAGATTTGCCCGCATATGGGCCCCATATTTAATTATTAGATGAATCGGCATAAGGCCCCCAAAACCACATGACAATATGCATGCATGATCAATTAAGATGCGACAAGTTGTATCATATTATAAAATAGGTTTCGGGAAGGGGTTCACACATTGAGGGGTCTCGACGGTCTTGGGGTTCCGGGGTTCGGGGTCGGGTCTCGGGGTCCGGATCTGGGGTTCGGTCTCGGCGGGATCGTTCTCGGATGACTGGGTTCGATCTTGTCGCCTCCGGGAAGCAGGACTTGGGTCGGTGTCGGGGCGCATCGGATTCTCTCTGGTCGATGTCGTTCTTGTCGTTGCGCAGATCTTGTCGGGTCCTCAAGTCGGGTCGGTCTTGGCTTCGGGGTTCCCGGCTACGGGAAGACGATCTTGTCGTTTCAGCTTCGAGAAGATCTTGGCGTGCCGTGAAATCTTGGTCTCTACCGATGCTTGTTCTTGGCATCTGCGAGGAGGCCCCCGTCTCGTGCAGGCAGATCTTGGGGTTCGGTCTCATACACCGGGATCGGTCTTCGAATCCGGGGCCTTGGCGGGGAACGACCTTCGGCTCCTCAGACTCTGGGTTCAGGGTTCCCTCTTGACGATCTTGTCGCCCTTAGGAAGATCTCTATGTTCGGCGCCAGTGCCCCGCAAGCATCACCTCAGAAAACCTCGGTATCTCGGCGGAACTCGCGGGTGTAGCAGGTTCGAGATAGCGTGGCGGGTGCGGCCCAGGGAGGACGAGATGGCGACAGCGCAGCAGGGAAAACAAGCCGGCTCTGGTTCTGGTTCGCGCAGGGAGACGAGGGTGCGACCGACGGAAGTGCCGAGGCGAGGACTCGAGGGCCATGGAGAGGACCTCTGGCGGCGGTCCGCCAGAAGGCGAGGACGGACAGAGGTTGGTGAGCTCGGTGGACGCCGCGGCAAGACTCGAGGAAGGAGGGCGCAAGGTGGCGACCACGAGGCGCAGTCGTGGCGGCTCACGGAGGACGGCCTGGAAGAGTTGAGCGGCCAGCAGGAGGGGTGGGAGGCGGCTGGCCAGGGAGGAGGCACGGTGAGGCGAGGCGCCGGTGGTCAAGTGAGGGACGGAGGCGGGCAGAGCGGCGCCGGGAGAGATCTGGCCAGATGAGCTTGGCGAGGCGCTGTGGGAGGAGGAGCTCATGGGCCGAGGAGGAGGAGGGCGAGCCGGGCGGGGGAGCGAGGCGGGGTCGACGCCGTGAGGGAGAAGGAAAGAGGACGCGGGCGGTGAGGTGGTGGAGAGGATGGAGAAGCATGGAGGAGGAAAGGCGCAAGGGAAGAAAGGTTGAGGGACGCGTGGGAGAGGGTGGGCCTGTGGGGCCACGGAGCCGGGATTGGGGTGGGGTTGGGATCTGCGGCGTGGGGCCACAAGGATCCCGTGGGGAGGCGTGTGGAGGCGCGTGGGAGGCGTGTGGAGGGACGCGGGGGCGTGGGCGCAGGTGGGGGCTAACCAGGTGGCGGTGAAACCGAGGGCGGAACATGGGGCTGGTGGTGGGCCAGGGCATGCAGCGCATGTGTGTGTGTTGAGTGTGTGAGTGCATGTGAGGGGGGGGAGGGGGAGTAGGTGGCAGCATAGGATTGGTTGAGGAGAGGGAGAGGGTGAGGTGGCGCCCAGGGATTGGGTGGGGTGAGGTGGAGAGGGGTGTGGGTAGATAGGTTGGTAGGTTTAGGAATTAGGTGGACCTTTATTTTACTGGGGTCGTCATCCGGCCCGTTCGACTGCCCCACTAAAATAATTAATTAAATTATTTATTCCAACCAGCGCTTTTGCAATCCGACAGCGGACAAAACAAAATAATCCGGGGACCCGGGTTTGCGTGTTTGAATGTAGATGGGGCGTTTTAGAAAACAAAACTAGGTTTATCTGCAAATAGTTTTATACAAGCAAATGCAAGATGATGACGATGCTCAAATGCAATGTGGCATGATGACATGAGCATGCTGTCATGATGATGCAATGCACAAAAACAACGCGATTTTCTAGTAGTGGTTTTGCGGGATGCCACAACCAGAGAGGTTGCAATCAACCAAAACATCTCTAAAATCTTGCATAAAGTGAGATGGTCTTGGATTACTGCCTCCTTCTCAAAAGGATATAGTATTTCATTGAGATCACCTAGAATCAACCAAGGCATGGTGCTTTGGGCATGAAAATCTCTAATCCGCGACCATGTTTTGTGCTTGTCTTCCCACTTCGCGGCTCACCATACATCCCGGTGAATCGCCAAATATTCTCCTGACCTCACCCAAAATTCACATCAATATAATTGTTCATTTTGTACTGAAGTTCCACTCCCACCTCCTTCTTCCAACACAACAATAAACCACCTTCTTGCCCATCACTTCTCACAACGATTTTATGGTCCATCTATAGTTTACATCGCGGGCACTCAGCAGGCCACTCGTAGAGGTGAGTTTCAGAGAGAAAAGGTACATCCGCCCCCCTTCACTTCTGAATTTTTAGAAGAGCTATCACTGCTGGTGCCCCTATAGACCTCGACAGTTTAAACCTAGGAGTTTCATTGCTCCCGGCTGTTAAGGAACATGCTACAGAAAAGAAAATTTTCTAGAGCATAACCAAGATCCAATGCAAGGGTGAGATAATGGAACATACCCTTATAGACCGAACTAGCGTAAGTTTGTCTATGACGAGGGTGATCGTGTGTCAATCCCCGAAACAAGCCTTAGCGAGTTGCGAGGATATATATTATCCCACGGATGGTTCCGAATAAACAGTGCTCCAAGTATCACACCTCCACTGTGATCCACACGTGCAACAAGGACATCACCGCGTCAAGGCAAGATCATGAACTCACGGACGAAGCGGGAACATGTTGATGAAAATCTAGTAGCACTCTGTTGTCCGTCAATATTGGATCTAGATGGGGTAGAAGAAGGAGCTACTGTGAGCATTGGTGAAGATCTCCTCCACACAATGAAGACGACGATGTGAGGAAGAGGAAGAAGACCAGACCGAGCGGGCGGCGGGCGGTGCGTCGGTTTTTGGCGGCGGCGGTGGCAGTGCGGCGGTGGTGGCTCGAGACTAGGGCATGGATTAGTGTGTTTTCTCTTGGCCCTCTCCCCTCAATATATAGGCGGATTACCTCCTCCATAGAGGAGAGTAGGACTAGGATTCGTATCCTACAAGGACTCCTCCTTTTCCTTTCTTCCACTATGAGAGAGAGAGAGGAAGTTAGTATCCAATACGGAGTCCACATCAGATACAGAGTTCTCCCCAAAACCAAATTGGGGGGCAAGTTTGATACCGGGAAGGAGTCCTTCCCCCCACATGGCCTCACTCCAACCCCTCCTCCACTCGTCGGCCTAGGGGAGGGCCTTGGCCAATTCGGCCAGGGTCTCCCCCCACGCGTGTGGCCTAGTGGTCCCATGCGGCCCTTCGGCCCATGGGACCCACTAGGATATTAATAAATAATAATTACTTATTTATTATTAATATAAATATTTATTTCGAAGCTTTCCAAATTAACATTCAGACACCTTCGAATTAATTTGAAACCTTCCTAAAATATTCACAGAATCCTCTTTTAATGTCTGGAACCATTCCGTCCACTCCCGATGATATCCTAGACTCCACTAGAATATTCCGAGAAGCTCCAAAACATTCTTTTGGAATTACTTTATCCAACTATCTTATTCACACTCATATTCTAAAATGCCGTAAACGGCTTAAGTGTGTGACTGGTAGGTTCGGATATTTGCGGACATGTTCGAAACTTATTCCGATGACAATGATTACTATTAGTGTCTTGATACAAGTAGCAACCCTCGCAAATAACACGAAGTTATTTATTGTGTGAACTATAGTATTGAGCCTGATACATATCGCATTGATTCGTCAATACTTTATATTGCCCGTGATGAAACACTAGGTTATTCTCGTTTCCTAGCATGTACTCTTTACTCATCCCGTACTATCGATGTTCCTATGTTCAATAACTTGATCACATATCTGGCCATACGATGAGGAATATCATAGTACATAATCGGATCCAGAGTGTATCTCTCCATCGCCAGGAGTATCAATTCCCACAAGCACACCATGTAAATGATTGACGAACCATCCGGTACGAATAAGCATCAAATTTATAATTACTCTGTTAAGAGCAATATTTAGAGGATCTTGCCACGTCCATATTGTTCCCAAGTTCACATGTGCCTCGAGGTCAAACGATTTCTAGTAAAGCCAATACAATGTCTTATGAGATTAAACCGATAACTATATTGACGATGCGTTTCACGGTATCTCATGTTTGGGTCTATCCATCGTCATTGTTCTCCAACAAATCCGATAACATATGTCACTGGCAACACCATAATGTTATTGTGACTTTGCCTATAGTTAGGAAGCCAAAACTATCGTCGACATACATACTAGTCATAGAGGCATGACTAGAGATATCTTTATATGGTGTTTACCATTTCATACATGTATTAGAGTTTTTCTCCAAATACACATTATTCGTAACTAATACAATTATAGCACAGGACGATAAACTTAATTATGAAATATAAATATGAATAATAACACATTTATTATTGCCTCTAGGGCATATTTCCATCACCGGCGATCCTCCTCGAAGGAGGTCACCGATCCATTAATAGTCATATCATTACTAGTAACATCTCCATCATTTTCATCCTTTTCTTATTCACATTCTTCTGTAGCGTATTTCCCGCACCTCCTTTTGCATTTAAACCATCTTATAGTGGTTCAACTAGGTTAGACATTGTTGAAAGCTGCACTTCACCTTCTTTCAGATTCAAATCAGCCTCCTTCTCCACATTTGACTGAGTAGAATCTAAGGCAAGTCTCTTTCGAACAAACAAATTATGGAGCTGATAACCATCAGTCATCGAGCCCAACTGTTGATTTGGATTCACCAATGCTCGATCACTAAACTCCCCCATCAGGTTTGCACCCCTGTCACGACCATGCCCCATGGCCCGGATTCTCTTCCTCCATCATTCCTCTACCACCACCTCTTCCACGACCTCTACCTTGTCCTCTCCCCCATTTGCCCGTATAAAATCACCCCACTCCAACTTTCTAGGATCGTGTTCACCCGACCCACATTCTTCATACCAATGCCTAATAAAACCACAATATCCACAAAAATTTGGTAGTTTTTCAAATTTCACCTGGTAGAAGTCCTTTCCACCGTTCTTCGTGATCGATACAAATCTGCTTAGTTTTTTATCGGCATCCAGCTTAACTTTAATGCGGACGAAACTACCAATATAGTCAACCGAAATCTTCACTTGAACTTCTTTGATCTCACGAACATTGCGGCACATACCTTTAATCACTTGTTCCTTCAGGTAATTATCAAGGAGTTGATGGACTTGAGCCCACATAATTACCCTATCTAGCTTTATTGATATAGGGTTTGTAAACCCATCATATTCCTCAATGATCAAAGCTTGATCCCTGAATAACCATGGACCTTGGTTCATGGCTTTATTCCAATCTGCCAGACAATTGAATTGCATGGTAAACAGATTATTGTCTACCCTTCTCCACACCACTTCCCTGCCCGGGTTCCACGCGGATCTCATATCCGCGAACAAAGCACTCTGGTTGAACCCGATCTTTGCAATATGCACTCTAGCAATAGAAAACCACTTGGCCTTAATCTCTGGTTTCCTCTTCATAGATGAAGTCATCAATCTCATGTTCCTCCAAGTGCAGATGCTCAAGGAGATCATCCACGCCATCCTTCGAGCCTCCTAGAAGCCCGCTTGATTCTCCCTCCACCGGCACAAGAGATCACAATCAGGGTAAGATCGACCCGGACGCGGCGATCACAGACCAATTACAGGGTAAACCCAGGGTGAGAATTAAAAGAACGTTGGGTTGATGGATTGGAAATAACAAGTCCTTACAAACAACGAATCCTTTTTTTTTTCTGCGAGGGACAAACAATCAACGAATCCAACACGTACCATGTCACTTTTTTTTGTCGCCCCTCTAAGGTTGGAAGGGAACACGATCTGAAATATAGCAACAGTACCACCACGTAAAAAAAACAGTGCCACCACGTAGCACGTCGCATGATTTGGTAAACCCCTCTAAAATCTGAAGGAAACACGATTCCAAATGCCTCTACGTGCGAACCCGGTCGATTTTCGGTCCCCTTCCCAAAATGCAAACTCGCCGTTTGCATCTAGGGTTCACACACTCGGCTCGTATCGTATTTAGACCGGACTCCTGATACGATTTTGCACCCAGCCAGCCACCACCACATCCGTCTTCTTCTCGCTCGCTCCGTCGCTCACACAGAAACACTTTTTTATTCTATATTCCGCACACAATTCGCAGAAGGAGGAAAAAAAGGGAGAGAGAAATCAAACCGAGCGGCCGAAGAGAGAAGAGAGAGCCGTCGCTGTCTCGGCGACTCTGCCTGCCCGTCCCCACTTCTCGAGGAAAACGAGGTGAGCGCCCCCACCCTCTTCCCTCCCCCTCCCCCTCCTCGCCCTCTCCGCTCTTCCGCTTCCGCGCAAAATTTGGGGCGGGCGGGGACGCGTTCAAAACCGCTCCTGCGGCTCTCGGATGGTTCGGTCGCCGCCGGCGGCCGCCGCCGGCGGAAGTGGGAGCTCCGTTGGGTCGGGTCGGGTTCGGGCACTTGGGAAAGAAAAAAAGGCGTCTTTCCGCACAGGGAAAAAAAACAAGAGAGAGGCGGCGTCTTCCAGCGTCCGGGCGAATCGGCGGCGGCTTCCAGCGGGTTCGGGGATCAATGGCGGCTGCGTAGCCTCCGGCGCCGCGGCTTTGGGTGGGTGTACGCACTTCAATCTGGGGGTTTTCGCGTTCGGTTACTCGTTGGTTGCGGCGATTCCCTTGCGGGGCCGGAAACCCCCTTTGCAGCGCCAGTGTTCTCTACACGAACACGGATTGGAATCCCCGTTCCCTCTCCGTGGTTGCTGACTAGAAGCAGAACCATATTCGCAATGCCTGTGTGCGCTTGTGAGTAGTAGTAGTTATTTTGGTTTTGGGGAATGTTTGATCAAGTTTGCCCTGGTCTGCGCTTCACTGTATATATTCAGGCAGAATCTCCCCGTGATGATTGGGAAGTTCACTACTCATTACTAGTCTTGTTTAGCATTTGCTTGGACATGATTACTAGCTTTAGTTTATCATTGATTGATAGTAACAGGGGCACAAGGTTCTAGGTTAAGTATCAACTTTAGGAACATTAAGAACTCGCCCGATGGCGCGAACGTGCCCCTTTTGTGTGCCGTGACTTGTTGTTTACCATGGATTTGATATGATTAGGGTTTTTAGATTTTCTGTCATGATTGAAAGTAGTTCAATTCGGGTTAGGGGTTCAAAGCCACAGATCAGGCAGTATTAACTCTAGGAACAGTAATCGGTCATTAAACTCACTCGTTGGCGCGAAAAGTGGCTTCTTTCAAAATGTTCATTTAATTGTGTTTAGTGCACAAAATTGGATTCGGGTGGGACCAAGACGATTGTGCGTGTCGTGTTGTTAAACACATTTCATAAATTCAATGATGGGTTGCAGTATTTGATTACTTTCTTGGAAATATATACATGTATAGTAGCTCTTGATTAATTCAACTATTGAGACATCGCAGTTATAAAGATAAAAATTAAAACATAAAAAGAGATGCTAGGAGTTTCTTTACTCTACTTTGCTTCTTTTGGAATGTATTCAAGGCTGGTAATATTTCCCTTGCTTATGTGCATGCTGGCTTTGGTCCTGCTGAAATAATTGCATACGCAGTTTACCGCACATCCGTTGAAGCCTTAACTGTTTGGAAATGTAGTAACCAAATCCAATTTTCTGTTCCATCTTTCCTTTTATCAGGATGTGGTTGGAAACTGAGCATATTATTTTCCTGCATGGGTTTTTGTGTTAGTAATTCCCTTGCTTTCTACTTATCGAACACTGCTGTATGCAATCATGTGTCATCCGTGTTCACTTTTGTCCCGATTAAAAGTGAACCATCTTCTCCAAAAAAAATGAACCATATGATTATGGATTTGGCGCCATTGAGACGAGTGCACATGCAGTGTACCTAACATTTTGTGCACTCCCTCGATGAATTATTTTTTAAAATGTATTATGCTGGTAGCTAAGCGCAATACTTACTTGAATGTTATGAATGCTTGTTGAAATAAGGCTGACAAATTTATCTACAGATATGGAGTGCAACAGAGATGACGCAACCAAATCAAAGGAGATCGCTGAAAGGAAGTTCAAGGAGAACGATTTTGCGGGTGCGAAGAAGTTTGCCTTGAAAGCAAAGGCTCTTTTCAAGCTTGAGGGCATTGATCAGATGATTCTAGCCTTGGATGTCCACCTTAAGGCGCAAACAAAGTTTGAAGGGGAGCATGACTGGTATGGCATCCTAGAAGTATCAACCTCGGCTGATGAGGACACTATCAGGAAGCAGTACAAGAAGCTGGCCTTACAAACTCATCCAGACAAGAACAGGTTCATTGGTGCTGATGGTGCTTTCAAGCTCATCTCAGATGCTTGGAATGTCTTGTCTGACAAAAACAAGAGAATACTTCATGATCACAGGAGGCATATGAGTTCTTTAGGAGTCCATCAGAATAACTCCCAAGTAAATGTTGAGAGCACTTCCAGTTCCTTTATGCCAAGTATGAATGGCTTCTGCAGACAAAATACTGGTCCAGCCGCACCTCCCCCCACAGAAAGCACATTTTGGACATTCTGCTCTTCTTGTCTGATGAACTTTCAGTACGAAAGCATGTACTTCGACCAACATATGATATGTTCAGTTTGCCGTGAAGTGTTTCATGCTGTAGAAGTTCCTCCTCCATCTACTCCAATTTACCCTAATGAACCAAAGCCAGTGGATACTAATACTGGTATGGGTGGCGCAGCAGTTCCTGGTAAGGGAATGCGAAGAAAAGGAGTGGCTAGTGGCAGCCAAAATCATGGTCCTATGCTCCAGCGGTGTTCTTCAACCAGATCTGCAGCCGGTGTGCACACTTCTTCACATAAAGTGAAACAGACACATGGTAGTGTTCCAGGTTCTTCCTTTGGGTCATCTGTTCCGGCAACCAATGTCCGTAAAAGGAAAGTTGCAGAAACAGAGGGTAAGGAAACTGCAAAGAAGAGATACAAGAAAGTGGTGCCACAGTCAACAAGCTCTGTCCTTGATGGTGACTCAAGTTCAAAGATGCACACAACAAAAAGAAAGGCTCGTTCCACCGATCGGGCCCCAGGAACCAAGAGGCGCAAAGAGACTTCTAATTGTCTTAATGACGAACCTGTCGGGACCGGCCTCACTAAAGTGATCAAGCAGTTCAATATGCGAGGCATACTAATTGACAAGATGAAACTCCAATATCGGGACAAATTAGAGGAGTTCAACAGGGAGAAGACCAATGTGGAGAGCCGGCAAAAGATGCAGACTAGTCAGAAAATAAACCAAAGGGTAGGATGCAGCACAAGGGTTGATACCAAGAAAACAAAGAGGACGCAAAGCAGTAATTCAGTCCATCCAGAAGAAGGTAAAGGGAAGGGGCTGGCTGGCAAAAGAGTTGAAAAGAGGGCACAGAACAGTAAATGTGCTGGTTTAGAAGAGATGAGGTCATGGGAGTGGAGGAAACCTGAAATCCGCTTTGTATACACCAGGAGGAGCTGCAAGGAACAAGAACCGTCTTCTGATGAAATGCTTGTCCCTGATGCAGATTTCTGCAGTTTTGGTGACCATTCTGCAAGCTCTTTCCAGAAGGATCAAGTGTGGGCCACATATGATGAAGAAGATGGTATGCCTCGCTACTATGCTCTGATCCGTAAAGTGCACTCCTCACACCCTTTCAAAGTTAGGATTTCATTCCTCAAAGCGGATGACTGCGATGAGTTTGGAAATTCAGATTGGCTCTCACGTGGATACTCCAAGACCTGTGGCAATTTCAGTCCTGGCGCGCCCAAAGATCTTGACCAACTGAATACATTCTCTCATGTTGTCGCATGGGAGAAAGGTCCAGGTAGAATCATCAGAATCTTTCCCATGAAAGGTGATATCTGGGCCCTGTATCAGAACTGGTCTGCTGACTGGGATGAACTTACACCTGATGAGACAATGTACAAGTATGAGTTGGTACAGGTTACTGACAGCTACAGCCCAAGGGGAGGCATTTCTGTCATGCCTATAGCCAAAGTTCCTGGTTTTGTGTCAGTGTTCAAGCCACTTCTTGACCCAACGAAGAGCAGGAGGATTCCGAATGGGGAAATGTTGCGGTTTTCGCACCAGGTGCCATTTCATGTCCTTACTGGTGAAGAAGCTCAGAACTCTCCTAAGGGATGCTTTGAACTGGATCCAGGCTCAACTCCAAAGGAACTTCTCCGCAAGTAGGTCCACAGTATGATGGTGCCACCCAAGCTTGCTCTGTACTCTCGCTTCACCAGAGATTCTTTTGTTAACTTTTTTCAACCTGTAGTTTTGTTGGGTGGTGTGTTTTCTGTAGAACTATACCATATATACCCTGGTCTGCTTTTGACCTGTAGATATAGTCCCCATGTATACCCCCATGTTGTGTCATGTAGCAGCATCCTTGTTGAGGGTAAACATATCTGGGATTTTGAAGAATGAAACATACCTGGTTTAAAGTCTACTGTCTCACTCAACTCTCTGAATATGCCTGCTGTGCTTAGCTGTCTGATACTTCACTGTTTCTTTATGGTTGCGGCCAAAGCAGTAGTTGTTAAGAATGTAGTTGACATTTTGCGGTGCATGGATGCTCGTCATAGCTGCCACAAAAGGTTGATATGGTGCCTCTTGGAATGTACAAATTGATCTGGGCACGTCTAGTGACTAGTGTCTCAGATTTCAGGTAATGCATTTTGTTTTACTGCCACCATAGTCATTTAGCTTTGGTAAACATCTTTAACATGTTAACTGGTGAAATTTTTTGTTGCACCTGTGAAAAAAAAAGTGCATCTCTTTAGCTAATATTGATCAAACTGGATTATTATAAGAAATGACTTAGGTTTCTAGAACTCTGATTCCGCACCTCTACAGAACTACCACATATTTTAGTATTGGTACTGTGGAGATTATTATGTTTAGGCTTTTTCATAGTAAGTGCTTAATTTAGCATAGACGTTTCAGCAGAAGACATATGTGGTGATGTACTATAGTATGATGTCTTCCACGCAATTATTTGCATAGATCATTTAATTTTGACTGTGAATGATCTGTTGATGTGTCATGCTTGTGTTATGAGCACACGACAACATACTTTGCATTAGCAAATTTTGGTTCGAATTCAAGTGGGCTGAACGTTTCCGGTGTTACTAACATTTGTGTGTGAACTCAGACTGGTGCTCAAAGTTTAGGTTTTAACACCCAGTTAATACTGAAAATTCAGGTATGTTGATTGTGATGTCTGTTCAGACTTGTTGTACATAACTATATGTGAAGTTCCAAATAATTTATGGAACATGTGAAAAAGAAAATGTGCAAATAGATGAAAAGATGTAACTCGTAGAATTTTATGCAAAAGACAATGCTTTCTTATATCTTATCAGATTCAATCCATATATACTGATGTTTTATATTCCTCATGTTGTGATTTGTAGCAGCATCCTCTGAAGGGATAAACATGCCTGGGTCAAAGTATACATGCTGGGCTGGTGATATCCTTATTTCTTTTCAGTATCCTCTTATTGGGTAGTTGTATGTAGCAGTATCCTTGTTAAGTTAAACATAGCTGGAATTTTGAAGAATGAACTATACCAGGTATCCCCTGTGTTCTGCCATACTGGGAATTGGTTGACCCCATGCTGAGAGCATGGACCGTGTGGTGTGGAGACCAAATTTTGCGCTGATGCAAGGGCAAAGCTGTCTCCGTCGACTACCAAGGTGCTGACTTCGGCTGCTGAAGCACAGACTCCTCAGGCAACATTAGAGAAAAAAAAGGAATAGCATGGCAGAGAATGGACGCACTAGGTGCGATAATGGACAGAACTGCTATGTTGATGATTGGATGTTACAGTTCGCTCGGCTATTTAAGACTCAGCATTAGATTCTGATGCATTTTTGGATCACCATGACTTTGGCATGATATTAAATTGTGAGGCTATGGAACACACGGTTGCAAGTGAAGAAGGGCAAAAAGATATTTCTTAAGATTTTTTTTTCAACGAAAAGTACAAACAACAACAGAAGAAAAGGGAGAAAAAGATCTTTTCTTCTTTATTGTTTTGTCCCAGATGTGATAGATCGACCCAGTAGTTTGATCCATGTATGTTCTTGAAATATTTGTTCGACACAATATACAATACTACTACATAACACCTTGCTCAAAGATTTTTTTTCTCCAAATTTTTCAGTTTTTTTTGTATAAAGGGAAAGAAATGTTGAAGATAAAATAAAGATAAAGACAGATCATATTTTATACCAATACGAGCAAAAGAGACTGCAATGGTTCCAGCTAACAGAGAACTAAAACACAGAGAACAGCTACACTCAGCCACAGTTGGTACAATTCATGCGACCGAATCAAGCTTATTTTTCTTTTATGTTTAGAAAAAACCAATAGGCCTATAGGAGAAATGACATTGTAGCCATATATATTGTTTGGGTACGTGATTCTAAAATCGCTGTTTGAGAATGTCGCTTGCAGTCAAATTCTTGAGATCTGCACTCGAGGTCTTTAAATTTCGTGTGTCACCCTTCCAACGAGTGCAGTTTATCATGCCCAACTTGTAGCAAGCATGGGTAAATTGAAGTTTTAGAAAAGATAACGGCAAAAGCTGATCTCTGTTTGGACGTCCAGTTTGAGAAAAACAAGATTTGAAGTTTCAAAGACAACATTACAAAACTTTCATATATTTTTTTTTCTATTTTTCTTTCTCAAACTGTGTTTTAAATTTTGACTTGATATATGCTGTGTCTGCGTACTAAATATTCTGCAGAAATTTTCAGGCTTTAACAGGTGGACCACAAGCTCCGGTGTAGCAGAGAAGATATGTTCTCGGGCTCATCAGAAACAAAGTACATTCGTCCAATGTTTTAATATAAAAGATCTGAAAAACTACAAACCCAAATAAGTAGAGCAGTGTACAGCACTGCGGCCGCACGTTCTTGTGATCTTAGCTCCACACAGATATTGCAATCCATCTTACCAATTTTCCCATATCAACTTTCCCGCGTTCCCTAAAAACAGATTGCTCCGTGCTACACCACTGTCTTCCATGAAGAGGAAACAAGGACTATCAATCGACAGGAAAGCCAAGAAATTTGTTGATCAGTGCAACAACTGGCTTCGCGTCTCCTGGCATGTAAGGTTGGAGGACATTCAGATCCATCCCCTCGACGGTCTCTCGCAGCGTCTGTGGACAGGCACAGAAAAGGTGATTCCTCTCAGCCAGCTCATCTGCTAGCTCGCTCTGGTGATTGTCCATCAGATCTTCATTGACAACAACGATAAGAGGTTTGCCCAGTCGCAGCGTCTCAAATATGCTTCCAGAACCTGTCAGCAATAAGTTAAGTGAGCAATAGCTTTGAGTGTTTTTCCCGACAATTCATGTCTCTAATATTCAACAGCCGACATCATATTATTTCCATAATCTTTACTCTAAAGTGTAGAGTCCAAGGACTACATAAGTGCAACTATCAGTCCTGGTTCCATGATCACTAATGACTAATGGCAATTCAGTAGGTATATTCAGGAACTTTAAAGTTCACTACAGCGACCTACTAGTAGGGGACATATCTTGAAAAGCTAGTCTGCGGCACTTATTCCCTTCTCGCCACAAAAGTAGTTTGAGGTTGAAACTACAAATCCATAAGAGATTTCTACAGGTTTAAGTGTTGTGAAAATATCTATGTGAAAGAGGTTGCTTAGGGCATACAATTTCATTAGGAGAATATTATTACAACCACTCAAAGCTATTAACTATAAAAAAATGTGCTTTAACTATTTTCCGTTATAGTTTACTCAACAACAAAAAATCCATTTTTCAGATGTGATCATCACCTGCATGACTGATGACTAACGATGCTTCTCTTATGTAGTCAGCAATACTTGGTGAAAAAGTGAAATGCTCAACTTCAAGATCTGGATTTCCTGAGGCCTATATTCCAGAAGAACAAACGAAATTCATGCTCCATATACACAATTAGCACCAAAAATGTCAATTTTTTGACAGTCAACCAACAGGTACTGACCACATGAATCCCTTTCTTCCTTTCGGACTACACATATAACCAACATGGGCCTAAAAACACCAACCAGAAGAAGTTGATGTTATAATAACAGCATAGAACAATCAAGTTGCTCCAAGCACGATGGTATCGGTAAGAGTAAATTTATCTGCTGTGCCAACACAAATGTATGAAAATGTTTAATCTAGAGACCAGTTTTTTAATTAAAAAGAATTAGCCTATTGAAAATCAAGGGAAACAGGCGCTGTGTGAAGTTTGCAATACCACTCATACAACAACATTTGCTGTTATAACCATGATCTTTGGTTGTAACATGTCTATACTAAGAATGTTCACCATATGATGTTAAATAGATTAGTCGAAAAGTTCATAAAATCAGGAGATAAAACCAAAAGAAGTATCTATGCAAAATACAAATTATTACAAGTTAAAACAAGGATCATGGTACAGTTCACCAGAAGATAGTAGGTAGTACATTATAACTAAGACCACCTCTTCAGATGCGCAGTTTGTCATAAAAACATCTTCATGCAATTTCTTTCCACAAGTAATGAACAATCTACCATCAAGATTTCAGATCAGCAGTTATAGATGTTAGTTCATCAGATAATGTCCATTTCAGGATTGACAAGCACTATTACAAATTCATTACCATTTGCAGAAGGGATTACGAAACATTTTCCCCCCTATTTCCTATTAAGTATATTATCCATTGTGATTTTGATAACAAATGCTGCATTGACTAAAAGGTGCAGTTCGCTAAACAAAACCACACAATGAAAATTGGCTGCAATATTGGGAGAAATATTACCTCTGATGGCATGTATGTTCCTCGGCCCATTTGAATCACAAGGTGAGTGTAACCTTTCTGCAGCAGTGCTTGTTTGACCTCCTCCGAATCTACCACTTTGACAAGAGCATCGAAACATGTAGTCCCTACTGTGATAAACACCATTCGCCTTTCTCTATCTCCCATTTCTTCTGAAGGCTAAGGGCTCTATAGACAAAATATATTAGCATCAAGGCTTTTGAGTTGTCAAGTCGCCTCCCAGCGGGTAGGAGACTATTTCGTGACTCATTGACCCCACAAGTAGCATTACACTCTTACGAGACTATGATCATCATACTTTCTTGTACATGGTTCAAAATGATTTCTGTACAACATGTGAATATATTTGAACAATTATATGTATGTACAGTGACTGTGTATATAAATATATATCAGATAACAATAGAATAATTTTTTTGTGTAAAATAGTCACAACAGCATTGATGCTCCAACAACTTTTGGAGATATTTTGCTCCACCGGCAGAGCTAATTGTTATGTACACTTGACCCAGACCACTCTATTAACAGAAAGTAATTATACTACTAGAACAGACCGATGCGAAAAATTGCTATCATAATCACGGACTAAAGGAGGAAGAGCCGTTTCCTTTAGCCGTCCATTGTTAGAAAGGATGAAACCTCTTCATAAATTAACGTGGATAGCACCCAGAGGAATCCATGGTCCACGCAGCGTGGACTCGAACGTAAGTGGCAGGTTCAGCACCTTGAACTCCAGCCACTGAGATAACGCTCATGTCGGCCTAGTTATCTCTACTTGCATTCTGCAGTCAATCACAACACCGAAGAAGCTGCCCCAAATCAGGACAGTTCAACGCACAACAATGGCCAATCCGCACTGGGTAAACAAACTTGTTTCACAATTGATTTCAGACGCCCGAAAGGTCTAGATGCTGGGATCACGAATCCAACAACGAACCATGGGGAATCAATCCCATCCTGACCTGACCTCAAGCTGCCAACCGATTTTTTTTTAAAGAGCGAGTGGAGAAAGAGAATTAAACCTCAAGTAGCCGTCGACAACGAAGAAGGCCAGAGCGGGGCAGAGAAGGGTGGAGTTTGGGCAGGTGGAGCGAGTCAGACGCCCTGAAGAAACCCGAGGGGAGACCGGAGACAGAGGAGGAGGCCGCGGGGAACTTGGAGAGAAGAAGGAGGAGGGAGGGATCTTGGAGAGGTCCTCTCCGAGAGGAGGAGGGCCGCAGGGAACTAACCTGCGCCGCCGCCCTGCAGTTGGCTCTCCTCTGCTCCCGCGCGGCTGCGTTCGGGCGACACGACGAATGGGTACGGGAGAGTGGAGGAGCGTCGGGAAAGGAGGTGCGGTCTAGTTCAGCTTAATCTAAAGGTAAGAGCATTTCCAGCACAAGCGTCCGCGCCAAAATAAGGGAACGTCTAGGTCTCGTATTATTTCTCATTCGGCTGACGTGGCTGGCTCAATCAAATGGAAACATGCATGGTTTACAAAACAAAAAACTGTAACCAGATGGCTTAATCGAATCTTGGAACTAAAATCCAACGATGAACAAGATGACTGAGTATTTCTCATGCGGCTGAGAAATAGCAAAACCGCTAAAATAACTGTTATTTTATCACGCGCGTTGTAAACGTCCTCAGCAGTGCGCTAAAATGAGACGCGTGGTAAATTTTTAGCGCGGCGCTGTATTTTACGCTATTTAGAGCATAAAATATTGGGCTCCAGCTACAGCACGCGCTATCACTGGCGACACGCGGGAAGAACCAACCGCCTGACATTTCACTCCCGCGCGCGTACTCTCTTCTTCCCCCACCCACTTCAGCGCCGCCCGCCAACCCTGTCGGCGTCGCCGCCACCTCCAACCCACCCGTCGGCGCTCCGCTCACCTCCCGGCGCCGCCCCGTCACGGACCGTGCTCGCCACCTACCTACGCCCGCCACCGCCCCCGCCACCGCGTGGCGCGGTCGGATTTCCCGAAGCTTGGCGCCCGCACGGGCTTGATTCGTTGGCAGGAAAGATGTGGAGAGAGCATTTGGGATTTTGCAAGCCTAATTTGCTACCGTCAGAGGACCGACTAGATTTTGAGGCCAATAGTGCCTTTGGTATATCATAAATGCTTGTGTCATCATGCATAACATGATCATAGAGGATGACCGTGGAAAAGATGTAGAATAAACCACCCACAATGACTTGATGGGTGTGCCCGTACAAGTTCAACCCTCAGAACATAGGATTCCACGGCTCATGGCCTCTTATCATGCAATCCGGTCCAATGACGCACATGATGAGCTTTAAAATGATCTCATCGAGGAGTGGTGGAAATGTTTTGGAGGCCGGTAGTTTATTTGTATGTTTGTTGTACTATTGTGAAACAATTTGTTGTATTTGTTGATGAACGGGAGGCCGGTAGTTTATTTGTATGTTTGTTGTACTGTTGTGAAACAATTTGTTGTATTTGTTGATGAACGGCATCGTTGTATGGTTGTAAAACTATTTGTTGATGTGCTGTAAAACTATTTGTTCTATTGGTGATGCAAAACTTGTTGTAATAAATTTTCTAGATAATTTATTGTTAATTTTTTGGTGTTTGTTTGATCTTGTTGAATGTATGGAATTGTTGTTTTTGTGTTTGCACCTGTAGCGCGCTCTATTTTACAACGCCTGGTGAGAGCAAAAAACTCGCGAACACTCGGGAGCTGCATTTTAGCGCCTTCGGCGGAGGTCGCGTGTGCTGTATTTTTGGGCTTCTACCGGAGATGCTCTAACGTTCTACTCTACAGCCTCCATTGTGATCTATAGCAAAATCAAACAATTTTATTAAAAAGTAGCAACAATATAGTGCAAAATCGCCATATTACTAAACTTTATTTCAAAACGAATATAGTGATACTATTTAGTGTCATAAATATTGCTATACTTTTGATAAAATTGCTCAATATTAATTTTTTGACTTAAAACAATGCTAGTCAAGCTAACTAAACCTAGTAATTACTAGCTCATCTCTAATTCTAAATCTAACTGATAATAAGCTAATAAATAGTATAGATAATAAGCTAACTATTTACTAGTAACTATAAATCTCTAATGCGCGTTACCTAACTAACTTATTACAATTACAATTAAGTTAATAATCCCGATAATCCTGGGAAAAATTACAATAAGCTAAATGCATTGAATAAAAGAAGCTTAATCGACTCTGTCGCCGAAGGAGAAAGCCCGCCGGTGAGGCAAGCATCACAAAAAGAGTTGTCACCCACCAGCGACCGTACCACCTCCCACGAATCATTGCAGATGCTGGAGGTCCCGCACCGCTAGCCTTCCGATGGACGAATCTGCGCCACCACCCACTGAGTCCAAGCATCCGTCACTGCCAAAAGGTCGTAGCCGTCGGGAGTCACCGGCGCCTTCGCCGCAGAGAGTGAAAGGGCGCGAGGAGGGCATGCATGAGTGTGCAAGTGGGAAACTGAAACCCCCCTCTTTCAAACACGGACATGTCTAAGCACCATCTCCTCTATTCACGTCAGCCTTACAGGTGGGCCTCCACTAGTTAGAATCACTTTCAATTAGTGTTCAATGCGAGGTTTAGTGTTTTTTTGTGAAAACTTAAAAAAAGTGGTAGATTTATGTCCGAAAACACCATCAGTACTATTTGGTAATTTGGACTACAATGTGGTGGTTTTATCCCAACAACTCCTCTTTAACATGTTGAAAAAAAATTAATTACACCGGTGGAATTTCTTTGCATCTCTTTACCTTTATTGATCAAACAAGAAAAATGATTTATGGTTCTAGAACTCTGATCTGGAATTTGTAAATGAATTTTTACATTGTTTTCCAAAATGGGGAACTATGCTACGGCCTCCGCATCAAGTGATACACACATCCCTTTTATTAATTTATTTGAGAAGTCTCACAGTCTTACACCCATGGATCGATACATGTATCAACCATCTAAAAATAATAAACATCAAGAACTTATCGGGAGCTTTTTGGTGTTCTTTTTGTAGGGTTTCGTAGCATGAAAAACAAAATTTTTCTACCGCATACAAACAAACAAGCCAAGATCTATCTACTAGATTGTAGCAACGAGTCAATGGAATAACTCACCCTCGAAGATTCCAAAGTGTTTAACGAGAGCGGATTCTCGTGGGTGATGTAGTCGTACTCTTCCTGATCTCAAGATCGCGTGAGCGATCCTTTCTTCAAGGCGTTAAGCGGCGCTCCCATGATCAGTCCTGATTTTCGAAGACCTTCCTCTCCTTGTTCCATGAGCGGAGGTTGTAGCACTCTCCTCGATTCGGCGTGGCACCTGGAAGTAGAGGAGATCTCGCAAGGCTTCGCCTTAAGCCGAGCGAGTATGGTGGAGTATGAGAGTCCCTCGACGATCTAGGGTTTAGACACGTCGAGGAGGCTAGGCACGGCTAGGGTTGCTAGGCTGGCAGTGGCGGCGCCACGCTTAGGGTTTGGAGGAGAGGATCTTGTGTGTCTCTGGAGGGAGCCCTTCCCCTTATATAGGTGGAGGGGACGGCCAAGGGAGGAGTCCCTCCCCAACTCGGCTTGGAGGTGGGCGGCGGTGGAGGAGGACTCCTCCCAACTCGGTTCCTCCTCCTTCCCACTTCCCAAAAATAGCCGTTTGACTTTCAAACTAGCCGTTTGACTTTTAAACTAGGATTTGAATAAACCCTCTATTTTGTTCAGCGATGACACGAATACATGATGTAATCATACCAACTTGATATAACACATTCATGTACCCTTCCCTCCGGTCTTGGGACATTCCGAACTTTCTAGAACATTCCCGATGAAAACACGGAACCATTCTCCAACTCAAAGCAGGACTTTCCTTATATGAATCTTATTCTCCGGACCATTCCGGATCTCCTCGTGATATCCCGAATCCCATTCGAGACTCCGAACAACATTCAGACTCTTTCTCATCATTCCATAACTACTCAAACAACGTCGAATCCTTAAGTGTGTCTCCCTACGGTTCGTGAATTATGCGGACATGATCGAGACACTTCTCCGATCAATAACCAATAGAGGAATCTGGAAATTCATATGGCTCCCACATATTTCTACGATTACTTTGCGATCGAATGAACCACTTACATACGATACCAATTTCCCTTTTTCTCGCGATAGTTTACTTATCTGAGGTTATGATCGTCGGTATCTCTGCATACCTAGTTCAACCTCGTTACCGATAAGTACTCTTTTCTCGTTCCCGTGATATGTGATCCCTTGTGAGCCAGTCACATGCTTGCAAGCCAATTGGATGACATTTCACCGAGAGGGCCCAGAGTATATCTATCCGTCATATGGATGGACAAATCCCATTCTTGATCCATGTGTTTCAACCAATACTTTCCGAACACTCAATGCCACCTTTATAGCCACCCAGTTACGGAGTGGTGTTTGATGTCATCAAAGCATCCATCCGGTAAAGGTGATATGCATGATCTCATGGTCGAAGGTGATATAGCAATTGAACTATTAAAATGACTTGATCTTTATGCTACGCTTATCTATAGGAGTATGTCCACCATATCATTCTCCTAACGATATGATCTTGTTGTTAATAACATCTCAATGTTCATGATAGGGAAACCACAATCATCTATTAACCAACAAGCTAGTAATATATAGAGGCTTTACTAGGGGCTTCAAATTAAGTTTACAAATCACACAAGTATTAATGTTTCCTTGTTAATACTATTATAGCATGAATGTAAACATTTATCATAAACACAAAGATATAATAATAACTACATTTATTATTGCCTCTAGGGCATATCTCCAACAGTCTCCCACTTGCACTAGAGTCATCTAATCTAGATTACATGGTAATATACCGAACACCCATGGCAGTTTGGTCTTGGTCATGTTTGCCCTCGGGATAGGTTTAGTCAGCGGATCCGCCACATTCAGATCTGTGTGTACTTTGCAAATCTTTATATCCCCATCTTGGATATGTTCTCGAATAGCGTGAAAACGTAGCTTGATGTGCTTGACTTCTTGTGTGACCTTGGTTCTTGCGCATTGGCTATGGCACCCATGTTATCACGGTAGATAGACATTGGGTCCGGCACTAGGAACCACACCTCTGTAATGAACTCTTTCATCCATATCGCTTCTTGTGAAGCCTCGAAGCGACCATGTATTCGATTCAGTTGAAGATCTCGCCACAACGCTTTGCTTTGCACTCCTCCGATAGCATTGCACCATTCAAAATAAATCATTATCCAGTTGTGATTTAGAATCATCCGGATTGGTGTTCCAACTAGCATCGGTGTAACCATTAACAACGAGCTGTTCATTACCTCCATAAGGAAGAACCATATCCTTAGTTCTTCTCAAGTACTTAAGGATGTTTTTGATCATTGTCCAATGATCCACTCTGGATCACTTTGATATCTGCTAGTTAAACTAACAACATATGCAATGTCGGGTCTAGTACATAGCATGGCATACATTAGAGATCCTATGGCTGAGGCATAGGGAGTCTTACTCATCCTTTCTCTATCTTCTGCCGATGTCGGACTTTGAGTTTTACTCAAGGTCGTATTGGGCAACATGGGCAGGAACCCTTTCTTGCTATCTTCCATTCCAAACCTCTTTAGAACTTTGTCCAAATATGTACTTTGTGACAATGATATTTGGCGTTTCGATCTATCTCTATAAATCTTTATGCCTAATATGTAAGCTGCTTCGCCAATATCCTTCATTGAAAAACTATTATTCAATTATTCCTTGACACTATTAAGAAGGTCTACATCATTCCCAATCAACAATATGTCATCTACATATAGTATTAAGAATGCTACAGAGCTCCCACTCACTTTCTTGTAAATACAAGCTTGTCCATAAGTTTATATAAAACCAAAACTTTTGATCACCTTATCAAAACGTTGATTCCAACTTCGGGATGCTTGCTTCAATCCATAGATGGATCGTTGAAGTTTGCATACCTTGTTAGCATCTTTAGGATCGACAAAACCTTTGGGTTGCATGATATACAACTCTTCATCAATGTCTCCATTGAGGAATGCTGTTTTGACATCCATCTGCCATATCTCATAATCATAATATGTGATTGCTAACATAACCCTCATGGACTTTAGCCGCTCTGGTGAGAAAGTCTCATCGTAGTCAACTCCTTGAATTTGTCGAAACCCTTTTGCGACAAGTCGAGCTTATAAACGATAACATTACCATCAACATTTTTCTTCTTGAAAATCCATTTGTTCTCGATGACCTTCCGGCCATCCGTAAGTCCACCAAAGTCCATACTTGGTTTTCGTACATGGATCCAATCTCGGATTTCATGGCTTCTTGCCATTTATTGGAATCTGGGCTCATCATCGCTTCCTCATATGTCTCGGGATCATCGGTGTTGTCCACCAACATGACACTCATAAGGATCATACCAATGCAGGTGTACGAGTTCTCGTTGACTGCGAGGCTCTGTAGCAATTTCGAAGTTTCATGATCATCATCATTAGCTTCCTCTCTAATCGGTGCGCACCACAGAACTTCTTCGGTCTTTGCGCTACTCGCAATTCGAGAGAAGGTTCGACAACCTCGTCGAGTTCTACTTTCCTTCCAGTCACTTCTTTCGAGAGAAATTCCTTCTCTAGAAAGGATCCATTCATGGCAACAAAGATTTTGCCTTGGATCTATGATAGAAGGTATACCCAATAGTTTCCTTGGGTATCCTATGAAGACGCATTTTCCGCTTTGGGTTCAAGCTTGTCCTTGTAACTTATTTACATAGGCCGCATCCCCAAACTTTAAGGAGCGACAATCTAGGTTTCTTCCCAAACCATAATTCATATGGTGTCGTTTCAACGGATTTAGATGGTGCCCTATTTAAAGTGAATGCAATTTGTTTCTAATGCATAACCCCAAAATGATAGCGGTAAATCTGTAAGTGACATCATAGAACGAACCATATCTAAGAGAGTTCTATTACGACGTTCGGACACACCATTACGCTGTGGTGTTCTCGGCGGTGTCAATTGTGAAAGTATTCCGCATTTCTTCAAATGCTCGCCAAACTCGTAACTTAGATATTCACCTCCACGATCAGAACATAGAAATTTTATCTTCTTGTTATGTTGATTCTCTACCTCACTTTGAAATTTCTTAAACTTCTTGAAAGTTTCGGACTTATGTTTCATGAAATAGATATACCCATATCTACTCAAATCATCCGTGAAGGTAAGAACATAACGATAACCACCGCGCGATGCTACACTCATTGGACCACACATATCGGTATGTATGATTTCCAATAAGTCCGTAGCTCGCTCCATCATACTAGAAAATGGAGTCTTAGTAATTTTACCCATCAGACATGCTTCGCATCTTTCAAGTGATTCGAAATCAAGTGATTCAAGAAGTCCATCGGAATGGAGTTTCTTCATACGCTTCACTCCAATGTGACCAAGACGACAGTGCCACATATAGGTCGATTTATCGCTCGATTTCAAACGTTTAGCCTCAATGTTATTAATATGTGTATTTCCACTATCGAGATTCAATAAGAATAGACCATCTATCAAAGGTGCATGTGCATAAAACATATTACTCATATAAATCGAACAACCATTATTCTCGGACTTAAACAAGTAGTCTGCAATAAACAAGATCCCGATATAATGTTCATGCTTACGGCACCAAATAACAATTATTTAAGTATAAAACTAATACCGATGGTAGATGAAGGGTAGCGTGACCGCGATCACATCAACCTTTGATCCGTTTCCAACGCGCATCGTCACCTCGTTCTTCGCTAGCTTCCGTTTATTCGCAGACTGTTTGAGTTACAAATATGAGCAAGAACCGTATCAAATACCTGGCACTACTACGAGTAATAGTGAGATACACATAAATAACATGTATATCAGATATACCTTTCTTCTTGATGTTGCCGTTCTTCAAATCCGCCAAGTACTTTGGGCAATTCCGCTTCCAGTGACCTTCTCCCTTGCAGTAAAAGCACTCAGTATCAGGCTTAGGTCCAGCCTTGGTCTTCTTCGTTGGCGTGGTAACTTTCTTACCACCCTTCTTGAAGTGTATCTTCTACTTAGACTTTCCTTTCTTGAATTTGGTGGTCTTATTGACCAACAACACTTGGTGCTCTTTCTTTATCTCCACTTCTGCAAATTTCAACATGGCAAAGAGTTCTGGCAACGTCTTGTTCATGTTTTGCATGTTGTAGTTCATCACAAAGTTCTTGTAACTTGGTGGTAGTGATTGGAGGACGCGGTAAATCCCCAAAGCATTAGGAATCAGTATACCCAAGCTTTGAAGTTTGTTTGCGTGCCGGACATCTTAAGCACATGCTCACCGAGCTGCCCTCTTCCATCTTGCGTTAAAGAACTTTTGAAGCCTCATAGCTTTCAATTGCCGCATGAGTCTCAAAGATCAATTTGAGATCCTCGACAATATCATATGGTGCAATTCTCAAACCTTTTCCAAGCTACGATTCTAAACCATACAAGATAGCACCTTTGAACTATGGAGTCTTGAGTCTTAGGTGAGGTAAACATTCTTTACTTCATCGGGCATCGATTGCGGTGGGTCACCCAATGGTGCATCGGCACATAGGTCAAATTACCGGTTGTGAGGACAATCCTCAAATTAGTAACCAATCCGTGAAGTTGCTTCCATTGTTTTCAACTTTTCTTTCTCTAGGAGCATTAAAATTGATGGTAGGGGCTGCCATTGATCTACAACATATTTGCAATAGTTTAGACTAAGTTTATGACAAATTGAGTTCAAATTAATAATAAAATTAATCTAGGTGAACTCCTCAAAACAATATCCCTCACATTGTTTTAGTGATCACACGAACCAAATCCACCACATCAACACCGATCATCACGAGTTGATATAGTTTCAATGGTGAACAATCGACATGTTCATCATATCTACTATATGATTTATGATTTACCTTTCGGTGATCCGTGTTCGAGACCATGTCCGTACATGCTAGGCTCGTCAAGATCAAACCTTAGTTTCGCATGAGCAAATGGCTTGCTCACGTTGTATACACTTGCAGAATCTAACACCCGATCATCATGTGGTGCTTGAAACAACAAGCTTTAGCAGCGGTGCTAACTAAGGGTGAACACTTTATGACTTGAAATTCATGTGCATGAGGGATCATCTTATAATGCTAACTAAGCAATACAAGATGCATAAAGGATTAACATCACATGCAATTCATAATATGTGATATGATATGGCCTTTCTTCTTTGTGCTTCCGATCTCCATCTTCTAGCACGAACATGATCTCCATCATCACCGGCATTGCATCAAGGTCAATGACGCTTCTTCATGGTTGTCGTCCACCGGCTTCAACTATTACAACTACTTTGAGTAGACACGCGGGTCGTAACAGAAATTAAAGACAACCATATGGCTCCTGTGTAGGGGTTCGTATCATGGAAAACAAAAATTTTCTACCGCATGCACACAAACAAGCCAAGATCTATCTACTAGATTGTAGCAACGAGTCGATAGAGGAACTTACCCTCGAAGATTCCAAAGCGGTTAATGAGAGCAGATTCTCGTGGGTGATGTACAGACACTTGCCGATCTCAAGATCGTGAGCGATCCTTCGGCAGCGCTCGCATGATCGGTCACACGTTCGATACTCGATGAAGACCTTCCTCTCCCTTGTTTGTTCCGAGCAATGGAGGTTGTAGCACTCTCCTCGCGATTCTAAAGATGACGGCGTGGTAATGAAGTAGAGGGGGAGATCTCGCGAGCTTCGCCTTAAGCGGGCGAGTATGGTGGACTATGAGAGCCTTGGTGATATAGGGTTTAGACACACCAATTAGAAGGGGCTAAACCAGCGGCTAGGGCAATTAGAAGCTCTAACTCGTGACTTGGGAGAAATCCTAGGCTGTGGCTGGTTTAGGTTTAGAGGGAGAAACTTGTGTGTCAGGAGGGAGCCCTGCCTCCTTTATAGGTGGAGGAGGCGCTCTGGGGAGGATTCCTCCCAACTCGGACCCAAGGTGGGTCGGCGGTGGGAGGAACTCCTCCCCCAAGTCGGTTTCAAACCTCCTTCCCAAAACTAGCTGTTTGACTTTCAAACTAGCCGTTTGACTTTTTCAAACTAGGATTTGAATAAACCCTCTATTTTGGTACAGAGATGACACCTAGTACATGATGCAATCATATCAACTTGATATAACACATTCATGTACCTTTCCCCGGAGTGTCTTGACATTCCGTAACCTTCTAGAACATTCCGATGAAAACACGGAATCATTCCCCAACTCAAAGCAGGACTTTCCTTATATGAATCTTATTCTCCGGACCATTCTGGATCTCCTCGTGATATCCCGGATCCCATCCGAGACTCCAAACAACATTCTGTCTCTTACTCATCATTCCATAACTACTCAACAACATTGAATCCTTAAGTGTGTCTCCCTACGGTTCGTGAATTATGCGGACATGATCGAGACACTTCTCCGAACAATAACCAATAGAGGAATCTGGAAATTCATATGGCTCCCACATATTTCTACGATTACTTTGCGATCGAATAAACCACTTACATACGATACCAATTTCCCTTTGTCTCACGATAGTTTACTTATCCGAGGTTTTGATCGTCGTTATCTCTGCATACCTAGTTCAACCTCGTTACCGATAAGTACTCTTTTCTCGTTCCCGTGGTATGTGATCCCTTGTGAGCCAGTCACATGCTTGCAAGATAATTGGATGACATTCCACCGAGAGGGACCAGAGTATATCTATCCGTCATATGGATGGACAAATCCTACTCTTGATCCATGTGCCTCAACACATACTTTCCGAACACTCAATGCCACCTTTATAGCCACCCAGTTACGGTGTGGTGTTTGATGTCATCAAAGCATCCTTCCGGTGATGGTGATTAGCATGATCTTATGGTCGAAGGAATTAGGTTACTATGTATCAGAAAGCTTATAGGAAATGAACTATATTAAATGACTTGATCTTTATGCTACGCTTAACTATAGGAGTATGTCCATCACATCATTCTCCTAATGATATGACCCTATTGTTAATAATATCTCTATGTTCATGATCAGGAAACCATGATCATATATTAACCAACAAGCTAGTTTAACAAGAGGCTTTACTAGGGACTCTTTTATGTTTACAAATCACACAAGTTTTAATGTTTCCGGTTAATACAATTATAGCATGGTATGTAAACATTTATCATAAGTATGAAGATATGATAATAACCACTTTATTATTGCCTCTTGGGCATATCTCCAACATCCTGCCGATTGCCAACTTACAATAAGGAACATTGCATACATCAAATATAATCACAATCATGGCCATATCACATCACAACACACCCCTGCAAAACAAAGTTAGACGTCTCTACTTTCTTTGCATATTTTACGTGGTTTGGGGCTTTCAATAAGTGTCGTTCTAACTTACGAACATGAACCACGACATTGATACTAGTATTGTTAATCACCCGTTGTAAACTGAATCTTAACTATGCTAGGAGAAACAGGCACCCGCAAAGCCACTTATGCAATACAAGTTGCATGTCAAGCGTGGAGCAAGTCTCATGAACGATGTCATGTAAGGTTAGACCGGGCCGCTTCATCCCAACATACCGCAAGATGCAAAGTACACAAGAAGCAATCGACAATAAAAGCATCAACGCCCACAATGACCATTGTGTTCTACTCGTGCAACAGATCTACATATAGACACGGCTCTGATACCATTGTAGGGTTTCGTAGCATGGAAAAACAAAAAATTTCTACCGCATACAAACAAACAAGCCAAGATCTATCTACTAGATTGTAGTCATGGAATAACTCACCCTCGAAGATTCCAAAGTGTTTAACGAGGCGGATTCTCGTGGGTGATGTAGTCGTACTCTTCCGATCTCAAGATCGTGAGCGATCTTCCGGCCTTGCGTTCGGCGCTCCCTTGATCGGTCACACTTTCGGTACTTCGACGAAGACCTTCCTCTCCCTTGTTCCAAAGAAAATGGAGGTTGTAGCACTCTCCTCGCGATTCCGGTGACTGGCATGGTACCGGAAGTAGAGGGGAGATCTCGCAGGGCTTCGCCTTAAGCCGGAGCGAGTATGGTGGAGTATGAGAGAGTCCCTCGATGATCTAGGGTTTAGACACGTCGAGGAGGAGGCTAGGCCGACGGCTAGGGTTGCTAGGCGGCGGCGGTTTGCCCTAGGGTGGCGGCGGCGGCAGCAGGTGGCGGCGTCGGCGGCTTAGGGTTTGGAGGAGAGGATCTTGTGTGTCTCTAGGAGGGAGCCCTGCCCCTCCTTATATAGGTGGAGGGGCCGTCCGGCCAAGGGGAGAGGAGTCCCTCCCCAACTCGGCTTGGAGGTGGGCCGGCGGTGGAGGAGGGACTCCTCCCCAACTCGGTTTCCTCCTCCTTCCCCACTTCCCAAAAATAGCCGTTTGACTTTCAAACTAGCCGTTTGACTTTTCAAACTAGGATTTGAATAAACCCTCTATTTTGTTCAGCGATGACACCGAATACATGATGCAATCAGACCAACTTGATATAACACATTCATGTACCCTTCCCCTCCGGAGTGCCGGACATTCCAGAACTTTCTAGAACATTCCCGATGAAAACACCGGAACCATTCTCCAACTCCGAAACGGGACTTTCCTTATATGAATATTATTCTCCGGACCATTCCGGATCTCCTTGTGATATCCCGAATCCCATTCGAGACTCCGAACAACATTCGGACTCTTTCTCATCATTCCATAACTACTCAAACAACGTCGAATCCTTAAGTGTGTCTCCCTACGGTTCGTGAATTATGCGGACATGATCGAGACACTTCTCCGATCAATAACCAATAGAGTAATCTGGAAATTCATATGGCTCCCACATATTTCTACGATTACTTTGCGATCGAATGAACCACTTACATACGATACCAATTTCCCTTTGTCTCACGATAGTTTACTTATCCGAGGTTATGATCGTCGGTATCTCTGCATACCTAGTTCAACCTCGTTACCGATAAGTACTCTTTTCTCGTTCCCGTGATATGTGATCCCTTGTGAGCCAGTCACATGCTTGCAATCCAATTGGATGACATTTCACCGAGAGGGCCCAGAGTATATCTATTTGTCATATGGATAGACAAATCCCAGTCTTGATCCATGTGTTTCAACCAATACTTTCCGAACACTCAATGCCACCTTTATAGCCACCCAGTTACGGAGTGGTGTTTGATGTCATCAAATCATCCATCCGGTAAAGGTGATATGCATGATCTCATGGTCAAAGGAATTAGGTTACTATGTATCAGAAAGCATATAGCAATTGAACTATTAAAATGACTTGATCTTTATGCTATGCTTATCTATAGGAGTATGTCCACCATATCATTCTCCTAACGATATGATCTTGTTGTTAATAACATCTCAATGTTCATGATAGGGAAACCACAATCATCTATTAACCAACAAGCTAGTAATATATAGAGGCTTTACTAGGGACTTCAAATTAAGTTTACAAATCACACAAGTATTAATGTTTCCTTGTTAATACTATTATAGCATGAATGTAAACATTTATCATAAACACAAAGATATAATAATAACTACATTTATATTGCCTTTAGGGCATATCTCCAACACTTTTTCCTCAAGGTATCTTTGGTGCTTTCCTCCACGGGAAGCCATGTCCTTGGGTAATTCCTTTGCTCCCTATCTTGTGCTTCTTAAATCCCCATGTTTTGTTATACATTTTGTTGGATTTGACAAGTTAGGGGTCCACCTTGTTCTTGTATGCCACCCACGTCAAACCATGTCCTACACTTCCTGTTAAACATGTATTTGCGCAAGTTCTTGAGTCATTGGTAAAAAAATTACATTGCATAGATGGACATTCTGGATCTCGGTTTCAAATCCGGTTGCACCGGCTATACAACCGGACCGTCCGGTCTGAGTCTGGTTTTCTGGCTCTGGCACCCTGATGAGTGCATATTTGCATCATGTTTTACATTGTTATTTTTTTATTGTAGATGTAGGATCTTGGTATTTTACGGTGTTCGCACGCACTTTTTATGTTTATTTTCACCAGGATTAGATCAGATGATGGATTCAATGGACACAATTCTTGGAGCAGTTGTACTGGAGAGAAAAGGAGCTAAAAACTATGTAAATCGCTTATTTGGGAAATATTAATAATATCAGAAGAAAGCCCGAAGCAAGAAATGGAGACAGAAGAGTTGACGACCAACAATACGGCAGGCCGTCGTATAGTTCCTGCTGTATAGTTGGCACCACCTCCGCCTCCTCAAATAGTTTCACGCCATGCAACTGGTTCAGAGAGACGACATACAAAACACCTAGAAATCACCGAAACCGAACCTCCGGAAGACATCTAGAGGGGGAACTTGCCCTAGGGATCCATCTTTGTCCTACGCAGATCTAGGAGGCCAAGGCATCGATCTCCATCTTCATCAACCGTTGCATCTTCATCACCGCCATCACCTCCATCCATCCCATCTAGATCTTGTTGTAATTCTTGCACTAGTTGTGGATTTATACAAGTACTATTCATCAATGATCGTTTCCATTACCATTACTATGATGTTGTCTGCCTCCATGTCTGAGTAGATCATTAGTTCTTGGGGAGGTGGAGAAACCCTAGTATGGGATTGGAATAAGATAAATTTTATTATGATATTCATCGTTGTGACCATGTGTTAGATTGTCTACATCTTGATGTTGGGAGAAGTCGACCTCTCCAATATTTTCCTCTTGTGGGGACTTGATGTAGGGAACTACTCGTTGGTATACGAAGGGATGTTAGCACTTACAGTGACTATAAAGCTGTTGTTACCCCTTACGTATCAACTTGGGAATCGAGGAAACTCACAAAACACTATCCATGCCATGAGATATGTCATGCGGGATTATGTCCCTTAATAGTGCAGTAATTCAATTGATGTTGATTGTTGTCTGCTGTGGTTATGAGGATGATTTGAGCAGTGATTGCTGCCTCTTTGTCTAAATACGGAGTTCCTCCCACACATACATAGTTGATAATGTTCATGATGATAATCTTTACCTTAGCCCTTTATAATGCTAGTGGTCTATCCACTAATCCCTGAGAACGCTTTTTCCTACTGAAGTTTCAAATCTCTTTTACATACACGATACTTATTTTTTGTATCCAGTTTTATTTACTTTATTCATTGTTCTCTTATACCAAAAACCCCAAAACACCTTTTTACGCAATACTCGCATTTTATCTTGTCACTTAGAACTTTATTTAGCATTTCTATTTTCAGTACTTACTTCAAGAATTCTTAGACTTCAGACTCCTGGTCCCCGTGGGATCGATATCTTTATTTCGAAACTAGCTACAACCCATCTGTGCACTTGCAGTCATCAAGCTATTTTATGGCGCCGTTTCCAGGGAGCTAAGCGATGTAGGTCTTTTAGTTTTTATTTATTTACTTTAGTTTTGTTAAGTTTTGTTTTGAGTTACAGGTTTCCACCAACATGATGGAGTTTGAACATATGACTAGTGCTAACCCACTCAACCGTTTTAGAAAGCCCTATGATATCTATAAAATAGATAACTCCAACGTGAAGAAAAGGGGGTTTGAAATAAATCATCTACTACTTGGTATTCTACACAAGAAGCAATTTACTAGATATGAAGAAGATTCCGGTCCATATGAGCATATTGCATGTTTCAAAGATATATGTGGCACGTTCCAATTAACCGGGTATACCGCCGATGAGGTAAGGGTTAAACTTTTTAGTCATACTTTGACAAGCACAGCTCTCTCATGGTATAGATCTCTACCCTCAGAAGCCACTACTACTTGGGATGATTTGGCTTGCGAATTCTTATCTAAATATTACCCATTATCAAAATCTTTTGGAATCAAGCGTCTTATAATGACATGGAAGAACCGTCCCAATGAAGGACTAGTGAGAGCTTATATAAGGTTTAAAGATTTGCTTAGACAATGTCCTCATCATGATTTACCTGAATGGTATTTACTGTATATCTTTTATGGCGGTTTAATTGAACATAATAGAATTGAACTAGACTCTTGCGCGAGAGGACATTTTATGGATTTACCTATAACTAAAGCTTGGGCTTTACTTAATAGAATTTGCGATCATAGAGTTTCATGGAATTTTGGTCTAGGAAGTGAAGGATGCATAGAAATAGATCATGAATGTATTCACGACTATAATAAAAAGGCCATGTTAATGAATTATCTAAAGAGCTTTATTTAGATTCAGATCTTGTATTACAAGTTGTTAAAGCTTTTACAGAACACATCAAAGCTCCAAAGGTGGCTCTGGTCAAGTTTGATCCACCACCTGAACCTGAAAAGAAAAGAGATGTTAAAGCAACTGTAGCCTCCCTAGAACCAATGTATGAGATACCTTTTCCTAACACTACACAAAAGCATATTTTGGAGTATGAACAGGCCAAGGCAGTACAAGAGGCGAAGGAGGAAGAAAGTGTGCCAATAATTGAAGAACATCTAGATGAAACCAAAGATGAAGAGGTAACCAAGGAAGCAATCATGGCTATGTATGCACATTGTAACATAGTTGAACTTGATGAAGAGACTTCTATATTTTTTGAAGGTAAAATTAAGGTAAAATATGTGGGTAAGCCTATTCTTCCCTGCATATTTAAAGAAACCTCACACTATGGTTTATGTGATCTTGGCACTAAAGTTAATGTTATATCCTATGACTTTTATTTATAAATAAAAGAAGATATAGCACCGGCTACAATAGAAAATACTGATGTGACAATCATGTTAGCCAATAAAAATCTTAGAATTCCAATGGGAGTAGTTGAAGATGCAGTTATCACAATTAACAATAAAAATTTCCTTATTGATTTTGTAGTTGTTGATATGCCAATTGACACTAATTGCCCAATTATATTTGGAAGAAACTTTTTGAGTGATATAGGTGCCACAGTTGACCTCAAAAAGGAGGTTGTATCCCTTAAGCTTAGGAAAGCGGAACAAGAATTCCACTTTTCCAAATTTAAAGACAAACCTCTATTCATAAAATAAGAAGAGAAAGAGAAAAGTATTGAAGAAATGGCAGCTCTTTTCTTAAATAACCAATATGAAGAAATAAATTAAGATCCAAATTGTGGAGAAATAATTATGGAGGATAAAACTCTAGAAGAATTAGAAAAATAATTTGATTCATTTCCCAATGAAGAATCTCCAACTGATGAAGCTTTTGAAGAACTATAAAAGAGAGGGGATGAAGAGTTACCACCCCCAGAATTAAAAACTCTACCAGATAATCTTAAGTATAGATTCTTAGATGATACTAATAAATTCCCTGTTATTATTAGCGCTAAACTTTCAGGGGAAGAAGAAGAACTTATGAAGGTACTAAAGGAGCACCGCAAGGCCTTTGGGTACTCAATGGATGACTTGAAGGGTATTAGTCCCATGATAGCCTCCCATCGGATATTCATGGAGGAAGGTGCTAAACCAGTTGCGGAATTTAACAGAAGCCTGAAGCCTGAAATGAAGGAAGTGGTAAGGAAGGAAATAGTATGCCTACTTGATGCAGGTATAATTTATCATGTAAAAGAAAGTGAATGGGTAAGTCCTGTTCATTATGTTCCTAAGAAAGGCGGCTTTATAGTTGTTTCTAATGAAAACAATGAATTGATACCTACTAGAACTGTTGTTGGACATAAGATGTGCATAGATTTCAGAAAATTGAATAAGGAGACTAGGAAATATCACTATCCTTTACCGTTCATAGATCAAACTTCAGAGAGGTTAGCAAACCACACTCGTTTTTGTTATTTGGACGGATACTCTGGTTTTTCCCAAATAGTTGTTCATCCTAAAGACTAACTTAAAACAACTTTTATTAGTCCTTATGGTTTACATGCTTACCGACGTATGCCTTTTGGTCTATGTAATTCTCTAGCTACTTTTCAAAGATGCATGACTGCTATATTTGTAGATTTTATAGAACTTATAATGGAAGTGTTTATGGATGATTTTTCTGTCTATGTAACTTCGTTTACTAGTTGCTTGGAAAATCTCAATAGAATTTTGCAGCATTGCAAAGAGACTAATCTTGTCTTAAACTGGGATAAGTGCCATTTTATGGTCAAAGAAGGCATAGTCCTTGGACATAAAGTATTAGGTAAGGGTATTGAAGTAGATAGGGCTAAAGTTGAAGCAATAGAGAGAATGCCACAACCAAGGGACGTAAAAGGTATAAGAAGTTTTCTTGGTCATGTAGGCTTTTATAGAAGGTTCATTAGAAATTTTTCTAGAATTCCTAAACCTTTGACTAATCTATTGCAAAAAGGAGTAAGATTCAATTTTGATGATAAATGCCTTATTGCCTTTGATAAGCTTAAATATGCTTTGTCTCGATCTCCCGTCATTAAACCACCTATATGGGATGTGACTTTTGATTTAATATGTGAGGCTAGTGATGATGCTATAGGAGTAACTCTGGGACAACACATATGTCACAGATTTAATATTATACATCATGCTAGTAGAACTCTCAATAGTGCTCAAAAGAATTATCCTAGGGAAGAAAGGGGACTCTTTGCTGTATTTTTCTCTTGTGATAAGTTTCATTCTTATATTGTTGATGCAAAATTAAGAGTTCATACAGATCATGATGGTTTAAAAGAACTCCTCAAAAGGAATTTTCATAAGACAAGACAGATCCGTTGGATCCTTTTACTTCAAGAATTTGAGTTGCAGATTATGCAGAGACAGGAAGCAAAAATAGTAGATGCATCATCTATATTTACCCAACAAGACATCGATCTTATTGAGAGGAGCTTTAGTCCTGGTGATTTTTGTTTTCAAGAATTACTATATGAGCTAAGGTCAAATCCTCCCAAGAAGAGTAAGTCCTTATTGTTGGGGGAGCTTGTCACCCCCGACTAAGCAAACGGTAAGTGGAAGGTAAGCTCTGTAACTCTAATAAGTGTTTATTTTCACATATTCTACTATTAAATTTTTTGCCTTTGAATTCCTCTTGTTTTTCTGAAGTTTTTGAGGGGTTTCTGTAACTATATGGCCAGAGAGAAATCTGCCGCCGTATAGTTGGCCGTCAAACGTTTTGTATCCCCTTTGTAAAATAATTTTTGGGTGCTGTAACTATACTGGCACAACTATACTGCCGGAGAAAAATCTCCCGCCGTATAGTTGGTCATTAAACATTCTATATCCTTTGACAAAAGAATTTTTGAAGGTGCGGTATCTATATGGACGCAACTATACGACCAGAGAAAATTCTCCCGCCGTATAGTTGGTCGCCAAAGATTCAGTATCCTTGATCCGTTTTTGTTTTTAATCGATAAAAAATATTTTTGATGGTTCTTAGTCGGTAATATAACCGACTCGGGATAGAAAATTTTGGAAGTTTCTACCCAGAACCAACTATACGGCCACAACTATACTGGTCGCGATCGTATAGTTGGTCGTTACGACATAGGACTCCTCCAAATCCGCGATTTCTTTTTCTAGTCGGTTTGGATTGTTTTCTTGGACGACAATTTAGTGTTTCTTGCGAGTTTTACCGACCTCTGACCGCTCTTATATACTTCTGTATTGTGTCTCTCTCTAATCACAAATCACCACGAATAAATCTACCTCTTGTTCATACAAGAGAACACACAACATAGAGCCATCAAGATCTAAGAGGCCAGGGGGAGGAGTTCCTATGGAGATCAGAAGCAATAGCGAGCAAGGCAAGTAGATCAAGACTGCCTCTTTCGAGTTCTTTGACAAGGAAAAATAATGCCAGAAGAGGGAGTTGAAGGCCCTCGAGTTGAAGATTGAAGAAATAAACAAGGAGGCACTAGGGATGCCTAGGCATCTTCGGTGGCTGCGTTTTTATCTTGATAAACTCGATGAAGATATCAAGCAACCACTAAAGCAGGTTTTACTATGAGTCTCAAGGCGATACAAACCCTCCAAATAAACAATGATATCATTAAAGAACAAGTGAAAGTGATGGAGAAGAATAACCTTATCTACAAGCTACACATTAAAGAGCTAGAGGCCATCAATCAATCCCTCCGTCTCTGGCTGGACCATGAGGAGAAGATACCACGTGCCATGGCACCATAGTGACCTTCAAAAACATGGTATCAAATAATCGCAAGGGATTATTTGATCCCGACTGGCTTAATTCCAAGCTTGGGGAGATCTTTAAGACCTTGTAATCTATCTTACAAGTTTTTATTTCTATTCTAGTTTTGCATTAGTTCGAGCTCATAAATAAAGTTTGCATCATTAGATTCCCTTTAGGAATAGTCGATACCTATTATAAACTTCTGAGTTTATTATAATATATGGAGCATTATTGAGTTTGAGTTTGTCTTATTAGATATATAAATGACTTGAGTATGATTTTACTTGCACTTGATGATAGCAATAGGAGTCTTCCACACCATTGGTATTAATGGAACATATAAAGATAGTTTGATCAACATGTTGTAGGTCAATTGTTTGATTTTTTTAAAAGAGAGACTATGTAATTTATTAAGATAAAAAGAAAAACCTTGAACAAAGGAGAACATATAAGTGCTATAAAAAAGAGTGAGAACATGTTTGAGGTAGAATACTCAAGTTATAAAGATGCTTCATATATGTTTGGAATTTGATAATTGAGATCTTTAAAATTTGAAATTCCTACATGAAGTGGATTATATGGCTAGCTCCTTTGCACAACACTTAAACAAAAGTGTGAGCACAAATATATATATAAAAAGAAGAAAAAGAAAGATGAAGAAAAAGAGCGAATGTGCAAAGTGCAAATAGGCATATACCACTATATTGTAGTAAGACAAAGAGACGTTTTAGATTTTGAATCCCAAGTGAATATGTTAATCCTATAAACACTTGGGACTACCTCACTAACTCATTCGGTTGAACCGAATACTTTTACATCCTGTTGAGAATAATCTTTTATGAACTATTAATTGCTAAGGTGCGGAAGCCTGCTAATATTATTCAGATGGTTGGAGTAAGGTACTATACATGAACTCATGTATATGTATCCCCTTTATGATAAACACATGCTTCAACTGCCTCGTTTATTTTATCGACTCGGCTTCATGAATATGAGGATCACATCCATTAAGCTAAACTTGCTCGGGACGAGCAAGAGTCTTAGCTTGGGGAAGTTGATGGGTGCATATTTGCATCATGTTTTACATTGTTATTTTGCATTGTAGATGTAGGATCTTGGTATTTTATGGTGTTCGCATGCAATTTTTATGTTTATTTTTGCTAGGATTATATTAGATCATGGATTCAATGGATACAATTCTTGGAGCAGTTGTACTGGAGAGAAAAGGAGCTAAAAACTATGTAAATCGCTTATTTGGGAAATATTAATAATAACAGAAGAAAGCCCAAAGCGAGAAACGGGATAGAAGAGTTGACGATCAACTATACGGCGGGCCACCGTATAGTTGGCGCCGCCTCCGCCTCCTCAAATAGTTTCACCCTGTGCAACTGGTTCGGAGAGACGACATACAGAACACCCAGAAACATAACCTTTGGAAGGCATATGGAGGGGGAACTTGCCCTAGGTATCCATCTTCGCCCTACGCAGATCTAGGAGGCCAAGGCATCGATCTCCATCTTCATCAATCGCTGCATATTCATCACCTCCATAACCTCCATCCATCCCATCTAGATCTTGTTGTAATTCTTGCACTACTTATGGATTTATACAAGTACTATTCATCAATGATCGTTTCTATTACCATTACTATGATGTTATCTGCCTCCACGTCTGAGTAGATCATTAGTTCTTGGGGAGATGGAGAAACCCTAGTATGATAATGGAATAAGATAAAGTTTATTATGATATTTATCGATGTGACTATGTGTTAGATTGTCTACATCTGATGTTGGGAGAAGTCGACCTCTCCAATATTTGCCTCTTGTGGGGACTTGATGTAGGGAACTACTTGTTGGTAGACGGAGGAATGTTAGCACTTACAGTGACTATAAAGCTGTTGGCACCCCTTATGTATCAACTTGGGAATCAAGGAAACTCACAAAACACTATCCATGCCATGGAATACGTCATGCGGGGTTATGTCCCTTAATAGCGTAGTAATTCAAGTAATGTTGATTGCTGTCTGTTGTGGTTATGAGGATGATTTGAGCAGTGGTTGCTGCCTCTTTGTCCAAATATGGAGTTCCTCCCACACATACATAGTTGAGAATGTTCATGATGATAATCTTTACCTTAGCCCTTTATAATGCTAGTGGTGTATCCGCTAATCCCTGAGAACGCTTTTTTCTATAAAGTTTCAAATTCTCTTTTACATACGCGATACTTATTTTATGTATTCAGTTTTATTTACTTTACTCATTGTTCTCTTATACCAAAAACCCCAAAACACCTTTTTACGCAATACTCGCATTTTATCTTGTCACTTAGAAATTTGTTTAGCATTTCTATTTCACTACTTACTTCAAGAATTCTTAGAATTCATACTCTGCTCCGTGTGGGATCGATATCTTTATTTCGAAACTAGCTACAACCTATCTGTGCACTTGCAGCCATCAAGCTATTTTCTGGCGCCGTTGCCGGGGAGCTAAGCGTTGTAGGTCTTTTAGTTTTTGTTTATTTACTTTAGTTTTGTTAAGTTTTGCTTTGAGTTACAGGTTTCCACCAACATGATGTAGTTTGAGCATATGACTAGTGCTAACCCACTCAACCATTTTGGTAAGCCCTATGATATCTATAAAAGAGACAACTCCAACGAGATTACAAGGGGGTTTGAAATTAATCCTCTACTACTTGGTATTCTACACAAGAATCAATTTACTAGAGATGAAAATATGTGAGCTACAAGTATTTAGAGATGATCCAGGAGACTCGGCACTGGCACAATGAGTTTCTCGTGACCCAGAACATCACTCCTCCACCGGATGGTCCCAAGATGACTCTTTTTCCTTATGTCAACTATGAGATGCCGTCACTTGTTGATTCTATGTTCTATGGCTACTTTCATGGTCAATTTTCTCATGTTGGTCCCAGTGGTTCCTCTGCGGATCCTCATGGCTCGGATGATGAAGACGATCATGAAGATGTTGATGATGATGATGATAGTGAGGAGCTCCCTAAAGAGGAAGATGTCCCTGTTTCGTCTCCTCCGCATTCTATGTTCTTCTAGTTGAGATACGTTAGCATCGCTCTACTTCTCTTCCTTTTTGGTGTCTCGATGCCAATGGGGGAGAAGAGTAGAGTTCTATTAGATATCTACGGGTTCCGTGCCGGGGTTTTACGGGGTTCGCCGTTAGCACAATGACCCTCGCTTTCTCATTGCTTCTTATGGCATTGTGCTTTCCCTTTTTGCTTTGTGTGTGAACTATTTGTTTTCATTCCGTCTGTTGAACAATTTTGTGCTATGTGTGTGAACCATGGATATTTATATTGTGTTATGACTATGTTTATCATTATTATTTGTCTAGCTATCTGTAGATCTCCATGCTTTTGTAGGGTTTCGTAGCATGGAAAACAAAAAATTTCTACCGCATACAAACAAACAAGCCAAGATCTATCTACTAGATTGTAGCAACGAGTCGATGGAATAACTCACCCTCGAAGATTCCAAAGTGTTTAACGAGCGGATTCGTGGGTGATGTAGTCGTACTCTTCCCGATCTCAAGATCGCGAGACGATCCTTCCGGCTGCGTTCCAAGGCGCTCCCTGATCGGTCACTGCGTTAGACTGACGAAGACCTTCCTCTCCTTGTTCCAGCAAGGCGGAGGTTGTAGCACTCTCCTCGCGATTCAAGGCAACTGGCGTGGTACCGAAGTAGAGGGAGATCTCATGAGGCCTTAAGCCGGAGCGAGTATGGTGGATTATGAGAGAGCTCCTCGGTGATCTAGGGTTTAGACACACCAAAGAGGAAGTTCTAGAGCCGGCGGCTAGGGCTTGGGGCAGCCCAAGTCGGCGGCTAGGCCAAAAACCCTAGGGGGCGGCGGCTATGGTGGGCGGCATTTGCTAGGGTTTGGCGTGGAAGTTGTGTCCTAGGAGGAGCCCTGCCTCCTTATATAGTGGAGGGCCGGCCGGCCAGGAGAGGGAGGAGTCCCTCCCCAACTCGGCTTGGGTGGTGCGCTTGGTTGGAGGAGGATTCCCCCAACTCGATTTCCTCCTCCTCCTCTTTCCAAAACTTGCCGTTTGACTTTCAAACTAGCCGTTTGACTTTTCAATTTAGGATTTGAATAAACCCTTTATTTTGGACAGCGAAGACACTTAGTACATGATGCAATCATTCCAACTTTCAATGACACATTCATGTACCCCTTCCCCTTCGGAGTGCTGGACATTCCGGAACCTTCTAGAACATTCCCGATGAAAACACCGGAACCATTCCCAAACTCCAAAACGGGACTTTCCTTATATGAATCTTATTCTCCGGACCATTCCGGATCTCCTCGTGATATCCGAATCCCATCCGATACTCAACAACATTGGTCTCTTTCTCATCATACCATAACTACTCAAACAACGTCAATCCTTAAGTGTGTCTCCTACGGTTCGTGAATTATGCGGACATGATCGAGACACTTCTCCGAACAATAACCAATAGAGGAATTTGGAAATTCATATGGCTCCCACATATTTCTCGATTACTTTGCAATCGAATGAACCACTTACATACGATACCAATTTCCTTTGTCTCACGATAGTTTACTTATCCGAGGTTATGATCGTGGTATCTCGCATACCTAGTTCAACCTCGTTACCGATAAGTACTCTTTTCTCGTTCCCGTGATATGTGATCCCTTGTGAGCCGGTCACATGCTTGCAAGCTAACTGGATGACATTCCACCGAGAGGCCCAGAGTATATCTATCCGTCATATGGATGGACAAATCCCACTCTTGATCCATGTGTCTCAACCAATACTTTCGAACACTCAATGCCACATTTATAGCCACCCGATTCGGTGTGGTGTTTGATGTCATCAAAGCATCCATCCGGTAAAGGTGATATGCATGATCTCATGGTCAAGGAATTAGGTTAATATGTATCGTAAAGCATATAGCAATTGAACTATTGAAATGACTTGATCTTTATGCTACGCTTATCTATAGGAGTATGTCCATCATATCATTCTCCTAACGATATGATCTTGTTGTTAATAACATCTCAATGTTCATGATAGGGAAACCACAATCATCTATTAACCAACAAGCTAGTATTATATAGAGGCTTTACTAGGGACTTCAAATTAAGTTTACAAATCACACAAGTATTAATGTTTCCTTGTTAATACTATTATAGCATGAATGTAAACATTTATCATAAACACAAAGATATAATAATAACTATATTTATTATTGCCTCTAGGGCATATCTCCAACAGCTTTATATATTGTCTTGTCATGCATGCTCTCCTAAAGGAATGTGGGAATCTCTTCATATTCTATTTAGGTGCACTTTGCATTCAAACGCAAATGCAACCAAGTGCATACTTTATGGGGATCTTTACGCATGTCCTTATGGATTTCCCCCGTTAATTGTTGTTTATGATATCCTTGTGAACTCTATCTCGGTTTGTAATTGCCAACCAAAAAGGGGGAGATTGAAAGGGTATTTTACCCTCTACTATTTTTGGTTGACAATGACACCGTAGTTAGAGCGGACTAATGGTACTTCAAGTGTCTTACACAGGTTTTAGTCTAATGGTGTGATAGAAGGTCATCGGAGACTGAAAGAACATTTCTTAATCCCTAGTGTTTTGTGTGTTAGATAACAATACCAAGGATCATTTAATGTGTGTTGAAGTGTTGCAGCTCAGAACTCTGCCTTTGGGGGCGGGTAATCCGGCCCCACCAGGCGGATAATCCGCCTCCTCCTCTAAACAAGCGCAAGCCCGGAAGGCGGAATTTTGGCGGATTCTCGGCCCACGGATAATCCGCCTCAGGAGGGCCGGATAATCCGCCCCTCATCGCCAAGGCGCAAGCCCCAGAGAGGGGGAGGAGTTTTGGCCGGACTTTCCGGCTAGGCCGGATAGTCCGCCCCTCAGGGGGGCCGGATTATCCTCCCCCCAAGATCTTCTCCAAGTTTCACCAAGGCGCAAGCCCAGAGAGGGGGCGTAGTTTCCCCCGGAGAATCCGCCCTTGGGGCGGAATTTTCCCAGGGGGCGGATAATCCGCCCCCAAAGTTGTGCAACTGCCAGATCTGGGGAGGGGGTATTTAAGCCAGCTATCCCCCTCCTGCCAGAATGCTTGATTCATCTCGAAAAAGAACAGATCAGATCTGAAAGCTTCATACAAGAGTGCTCCACCTAGATCCACCCAAAGGCCCCATCCCTTGGGGAATCAAAGGAGGAGAACTCTATCTTCATCATCAGCAATCAAGCGCTTCATCTCCTCTCCATTCATTTGGAGAACCTCCGATCTAGTATTTCTTGCAAATATCTAGATCCTCGTTTTGTTTATATTGATAAACCTTGTTCTTGTGGCAGCTTGCTGTCATCCCGGAGCCCCCAATTGTTGTGGTGTGTGCCCGATAGTGTTGTAAAAGGCACGGTTCCGCCTCGAAGGGATCCAATAGTGGAGAAGGTGGATCAGGCCTCGTGGCGAGATCCATCGGAGAATAGGGTGAGGCCTATTGTGGCGTGGTGGTCTTAGAACCGCCACCCTCCAACGCATGTACTTCCCTTAACAAGGAAGGAACTGCGGTAAAACAAATCCTTGTGTCTCCGCGTGCTCCACTACGGTTTCCTCACTCCTCTTTTACGTGCTTAGTAGTTAGGGCTACATATAGGAAAATTCTCATAGTTGCATATCTAGAGAATTTACTTTGTGTCAAGCCTAAAATTGAAAAAGTATTAAAAATTGGTTAGCACCTATTCACCCCCCCTCTAGGTGCCCATACGATCCATTTCAATTGGTATCAGAGCCTCAACTCTTTTTTTCGGGCTTAACCGCCTAAGAGAAGTATGGGTTCCAAGGGAGATGGGAGTGATGCTCCGGAGGTAGTCACCATGAACGATCTCAAGACGTTGGAAACAACCTTGGTGAGTTCAATGGAGGCTAAGATGGAAGAGATGCGTCAATTGATAATGCGTCTCTCCACATCCGCAGCATCACCTCCATCTAACTCTGAGGATACCACTCTGCAATCCAAGGAAACGGGTAAAACTGTTTCCAAAGATAACGAAGTGGTAGGTGATGATACTAGTAAGATCTCCTCCTCGAAAAAGGATAGCGGTAAGGATGGATACAATGAGGTTTCTCATGTGTATTCCCCTGATCCGCCTATTCCTCACCCACACATACATAATAGGGGTGATCCACCCAAACTTTTAGCTTCTACTTTCTCTCAATGGCAATTTTGATGAAATATCATGTGCAGTTCCTCCATAGAGTTGTGGAAGATCATGAAAATGGTCTTCACATTGAAATCCTAACAATCTCACAAGGAGAGAAGTGGTCGATAGCCACTCAATGCTCTTTCTACACATGATACACTTGGTGTGGGTGATAAAGACATGTCACGCATTGACAAGATCTTAGCAGACTAAAGAAGCTTGGGATGCTCTCACCGAGCTCTTCATCGGAAATGAAAGTATGAGAAGGAATAGATATGATGCCTTGAGCAATGAAGCTGAAGGATTTTATATGCTGGATGGAGAAGACCGCGAGGACATGTATAGGAGGCTCAAGGCAATAGCTACAACCTTCAGAAACCACGGTGCAGCTCATGTTGATGATGCTTGGATCAAGCGCAAGTATGTCAGTGCTCTTATGCCATTTGAGCCCACAGATTTGAAAAGTCTCCAAGGTAGGCATAATTATCACCTCAAGGTTAAAGAAGAGATTATTGCCTTGGATTATTTCTATACTAACTTGCAAGGTGAGCACAAAGTTCGTTTTGAGGCTCTTATGGATCAACTGGCCCAAAACGAAGCACTCCTCGAAGAAAAGGGCAGAATTGAAAGGGAGGATGCAATGGAAATTGCATCCCTAAAAAATGCTCTTGAAGAAGAAGAAGAAGCTCGGGTCTCTCTTGAAGAGAGGCTTGAGTCTATGGAAGAGTCACATGAAGAAATTGTGACTAAACTCGTTAAGGAACGTGACAATGCGGTCACCAAGGCAAAGAAGTTAAAGAAGGAAAGGATTGACTTTGGGGCTGCTCATGATAGACTCTCCGAGGAATTGGAGAAACTTGACAATGCTCACAAGGTGTTGAAAAACGAGTTCTCTATTCTCAATGAGTCACATGATCATCTTCAAAGTCGATTGGCCGAATATGATACTCCTAGCTCGTCCAACTCAACATATAGTAACAAGAAAAATGCTAGTGTGGAAAAAGGAGTGATCAAGGACATCACTACAAAGGACAAAGGTGTGCTTGATGAAGTCCTTGACAAGTCAATTACTGTCAAAACCCACCGGCGAAATGAGCAACACGAAGAGCCGGAGGCTCCAGGCTAATTGGTGGGCCTCGGTCCCTCGCAACCCGCAAAACTCCCAACGTCCCGGCTTGGTTCAAGGCGTGCCACGACCTATACCTGGTCGGGAAGGTGATGGATTGCTTTGATAAATTTCCGCATGGTAAACAAGTATCGTAAAATTCGAGCCGTGGCGGCTCCCCTGTTTCGTGAATCGGCTCCTGGAGCCGATTGTCCCATGGTTCTGCATTAGATCTATGATAACATGGGTTTTTGCTTCATCAATACAAGTTAAATCGATCTACGACAGTTTAACGTTTTCACCACGTAATTGGAATGTCCTACACGTAATTGAGCCTGGTAGATACAAAAGATAATGGAAAACTAACCCTAGAGAAGGCCTAACAACCGACGTAAAGTCAATTCCCGGAACAACTCCTCTCGAATTAGCAAACCATATCCTCACGTACTACTGGATCGTTCAACCCGTTTGCAAGGCCTGACTACGTGGATATCAAACTAAACCTTGGACAACAAGGCATAACTATAACAGATCAAATCAACTGAATAAAGATCATAAAGATGCTACCCTTACACCGGAAAAGGTGCAAAAGTAGCGGTAACTAGAGGTAGCATAACCAAACAATCATAGCGAAAAGTGCGATGCTAACCTAAACAAATCTATGATAATAGTATTACTCGCCATCAACAAGGCTTGACGAGTAACACCAAATAACATAGATAGAATCGCCTAGATCGCAAGATGCGATCTAGGCAACATATCTACCGAAGAAACCCTAGAAACAAGGGTGGCGATGCGCCGAGATTGTGTTTGTTGTGAACGTGATTGTCCTCTTTTTCTCAATAACCTTAGGTACATATTTATAGTCCGGAGACTTTCTATCTTTGGAATAACTCTACAACTCTACCTCTTACCTAAACCACAATCTACTACAATATACAGATACACGGGCAATTTAGCCCAAATCCACGCACAAGGCCGATTCAACAACACGTTGCATATATGTATCTCTCAAGCCCATCTTGATTACGGCCCATCTCCTCCTTTGGCCAAAATATGGCGATAACACAAGCAAAGGTCAAATCATGGTAAAGAGGGACTTGGGTATGTCACCAAGTCCAAGAAGAAGAAAACCAAGAAGAACAAGACCAAGAATGTGCAATTAAAGACAAGCACTGCTGAGAAGGTTGTCACAAAAGACAAGACTAATAATATTGGTTTTGAAGGGTCTCACAATCCGAATTATGAACTCTTTTGTGATGATTATGCCAATGTTTATGCTTATTATGTTGGTCCTTTTGATGAATATATTGCTTGGTCTATTTGGGTCCCAAAGACCCTTGTTACTAACATGAAAGGACCCATTGAAAAATGGGTACCTAAAACCAAGAAGTAATTTTCTTGCAGGGCTATGCTTCCGGTGGGTCGAAATGGGTCTTTGGATGTTTGCACTAGTCATATGACGGAAGCAAGGAGATCATCACGGAGATGAGTCCAAATCTTGATAATATCAGTCTCCTATGGTGATAAGTCTAAATCTCGGTATTGGGTCTTGGCAAGGTTGTGGTTGCCACGATATCTCTCTCGTGGACTTCATGCTTGTTGAGACCCTTGGCTACAATCTTCTTTTGCTCGTGCCCTTGGCAAGATGGGTTTTCTGTTTTTATCGATGATGATTTGGTGGTACTCTTATGGAGCAAGTCTCTAAAGGTCGCTTCGTTGGATACGAAAATGACCGTATGTGGTGGACTTCTGGAAAACCACTTGGTCCGATGTGTCTATTCGAAAGGACGTGGGATGGCTATGGCATCGCTTAGCCCATGTCAACATGAGAACTTTGCAAAGTCTCCAAAAGGGTGGCCACATTCTTGGACTAAAATACAATGTCTCTTTTGCCAAAGATTGTGTTTGCAGGGCCTGTGTTGAAGGAAAAATGCATGATTCTCCCCACAAGAGGAAGACTATTGTGTCATCGAAGAGGATCTTGGAATTACTCCATGTGGATTTATTTGGTCCTCCTTCTCATGCAAGTCTTGGTGGGAAGAAATATTGCTTGGTCATCGTCGATGATTACTCAAGATATACATGGGTATATTTCTTCAAGCTGAAAAGTGAGACTCAACAAACCGTCATCGACTTTGCCAATGAAGTTCAACGTCAACACAATGTTCCCATCTTGGCAATTAGAAGTGACAACGGCACAGAATTCAAGAACTACACTTTAAACGAGTTTCTTGGCGAAGAGGGGATTAGACACCAATATTCCGCTGCGTACACCCCTCAACAAAATGGTGTAACCGAGAGGAAGAACCGGACTTTGATGGATATGGCAAGATCTATGCTAGCTGAATTTAAGTCTCCTTATAATTTTTTGGCTGAAGCCATTTCCACTGCTCGTCACTCATCAAACCGGCTCTACCTTCGGAAGATCTTGGACAAGACCCCATATGAAATACTTACCGGCAACAAACCCAACATCTCATACTTCAGGGTATTCGGGTGTAAGTGTTTGTTTCTTATTAAAGGTGTCCATTTGTCAAAATTTGATTCCAAGGCTTTAGAAGGTATTTTTGTTGGTTACGGTGCCGAATCCCACACTTATAGAGTCTACAACAAGCTCACTGGGATTGTTGTAGAATCTTGTAGTGTGGAGTTCGATGAAAATAATGGCTCCTTTGTAGGGCAAGTTGATGTTTGTGATGCAGATGTTGAAATACCCCAAGATGCCATAAGAAGAATGGGTGTGGGATTTTTCCGCCCCATTGAGGAACCCTTTGTGGCGGATCAGGAAGGAAAATGCTCCACACATGTGGAGCCCTCATCTACACAAGATCAACAAGCTCCTACTGTTGGAGACAATCCTGCACCAACACTACAATCTACTGAAGATCATCTGTCCTCTGGACAAGCTGGTAGTCCTGTGGACTATCCGCCTCCAAGGCGGACAATCCGCCCTGGCACTCCAACTCGTGCAGGGGATCGAAGGAGAAATCAACATCTCTGAAGCTCGGGCGGATTCTCCCGTGGGCGGATTATCCGGCCCTGGATCTCCAACTCCAGTCAGGCTTTCTCAGGGAGATGGTTCTGGTACCTCACCTCCCAGGCCAAATAGTCCGGCCCCTCCAAGGGGCGGATTATCCGGGCCTGAAGAAAATGTTCAGCAACAATCTTCTGGTAGTACCGGTGACCAAGATCAAGGGCAAGAAAGTAATCAAGACAAGGATACAACAATTGAATCCACTCCTACAAGAAACAATAAGGATATTGAGGCTCGTCGCAAGGCTCGTGCTGATCGCAACCTTGAACTAAGAGGTCACACTCTTGACAAGGTAGTTGGTGATCTACGACGAAGGGTATCCACTCGAAGAGAGCTTGCTAGCTTCTGTGATCATCAAGCTCACATTTCCATGGTTGAACCAAAGAAGGTTTTTGATGCTCTTGAAGACCCCGATTGGGTTGTTGCAATGCATGAAGAATTAAACAACTTCGAACGCAACAAAATTTGGAAGCTCGTAGAAAAGCCAAAGGATTGCCGCAATGTTATCGGCACCAAGTGGATCTTCAAGAACAAACAGGATGAAAATGGCATTGTTGTGAGGAATAAAGCACGACTCATGGCTCAAGGATTCTCTCAAGTAGAAGGAATTGATTTTGGCGAGACCTACGCTCCTGTAGCTCGCCTTGAGTCCATCTGTATCCTTCTTGCATATGCAGCCCATCATAATTTTAAATTACAACAAATGGATGTTAAGAGCGCTTTCCTTAATGGTCCTCTACATGAGTTAGTATCGTCAAGCAGCCCGGGGTTTGAGGACCCCAAATTTCGAACCATGTCTACACACTCGATAAGGCGCTATGGCCTTAAACAAGCCCCACGTGTGGTATGAGCACCTTAAAGAGCTTTTGCTAGACCGTGGATTCAAGTTGGGCAAATCGATCCCACTCTTTTACTAAGAAGGTTAATGGGGAGCTTTTTGTATGCCAACTTTATGTAGATGACATTATTTTTGGCTCTACTAACCAAGCTTTTAACGATGAATTTTCAAAGCTTATGACTGACAGGTTTGAGATGTCCATGATGGGTGAGCTCAGGTTCTTTCTTGGATTTGAAATCAAACAACTTAGAGAGGGAACCTTTATTAATCAAGCTAAGTACATCCAAGACATGCTCAAAAGGTTCAAGATGACGGATCTCAATGGCGTTGCTACCCCAATGCAAACAAAGTGTCATCTTGAGCTCAATCCCAAGGGTAAAGATGTGGATCAAAAGGTATACCGATCCATGATCGGCTCTCTCCTTTACCTCTGCGCATCTAGGCCCGATATCGTGTTAAGTGTAGGAGTGTGCAAGGTACCAAGCCGCTCCTAAAGAAAGCCACTTAGTGGCAGTCAAGCGAATCTTCCGATATTTGGTTCATTCCCCAAATTTTGGTTTATGGTATCCCAAGGGATCAAGTTTATCTCTATGTGGTTACACCGATTCAGATTGGGCTGGTGACAAATATGATAGGAAATCAACCTCTGGTGCATGCCAATTCTTGGGCAGGTCTTTAGTGTGTTGGTCATCGAAGAAACAGAATTGTATTTCACTCTCAACCGCCGAAGCTGAATATGTTGCTGCTGCAAGTGCTTGTACTCAATTGTTATGGATGAGGCAAACTTTAAAGGAATATGGTGTCAATTGTGACAAAGTGCCTCTTTTATGCGACAATGAAAGTGCTATCAAAATTGCTTACAATCCCGTGCAGCATACGAGAACAAAACATATAGAGATTCGCAACCACTTTATTCGGGATCATGTTGCTCGTGGAGATATTGCTCTATCCTTTGTGAGCATGAAGAACCAACTTGCTGATATTTTCACGAAGCCCCTCGATGAAGCAAGATTTTGTTATTTGCGGAATGAGCTAAATATCATAGATTCAAGGAGCTTGGCTTGACTACCCTTGCACACTCACTTGCTCTTATTCATGTATTTGGTTTAGATGCGGGCATCGACATAGGGGGAGTGTGGTCCTAATTGATTGGGACAATCCTCCCCCCATAATGCCGAAAGCAAGTAAAATCATTTCCCTTAATATCATTTTGTGATATGTGGGTCATTGATGAGCATTGGTTTTGAACTCAAGATACATCTTCGCGGTGTCATGCCATGCGCTCCAACATGGTGGCTTCGGCCACCGCCCTCTTCCTTGAGAAGAGTTGGTTTTTCATGGGACTCGTTGGATTTTCTTGCATACCTTTTGTTCTTATGGAAAACACACTCAAATTTGGCTTTTGGTTGATTTGATTCTTGCAAATTTGGGTGCATAGTACCATCTCAGTTTGATTCTCTCAACCCAAGCCTTTCTCTCCCTCCTTGAACCATCTATTCTTGCACACAAGTCCTCTAAAACACCATCGAGAGATTTGCTAGGGTGCTCTGGACTGATTCTGTTTTCCAGAATTTCTGGGGGGGGGGGGCGGATTCTCCGCCCTAAGTGGGGGGCGGATTCTCCGCCCTAAGTTGGGGGCGGATTATCCGCCCCGAGCGAAATCAGCCCCTTATAGGCTGGGTCGGGGAGGGCAAACTCAAACAGAGCAGCCAGTCCTCCCCCAACCCTACCTCTGCCCCCCAGCCGCCGCCGGAGCATCCGCCTCTCCCGGAGTCGATTTGACCACCGGATTCTCCTGCCTCCCGGATCTTCTTCACCTCGCCTCCGGGTATCTTCTCCTCCGCGATTTTCCTCCAATGAGTGAGGGTAACTCCCTCATCTCTCTCCTTTTGTATGGGATGTATTCTATTTGGTGGAAATCTCGTTGTAGAAGGTTCTTGGTGTTGTTTCTTACATGCTAGAATCAGTAGCCTTGCAACCCTAGTACTCGATCTGTTTTGCCATGGTAGATCTGAGCCAATCCAGAATTTTATTGCGGGGGGCGGATTATCCGCCCCTGCCAGGGCCGGATAATCCGGCCTGGAGAGTTACACTCTGGTCTGTTTTGGTTCTGGTTCTGCTCATGCACATCATTGGTTATGGGGTTGCATTGCTACTCTTTATCCATGTTTTCTTTCTCCTGGACTTGTGTGTATGCTCATCTCCATGCTACCTCTCTCAATGCTATTCACAGGTGGTTCCAAGCCGACCAAGACCTTCGTCCGTCGTCCCCGTCCCCGTTATCTCAAACCCACTGCAGAAGGGAAGTTTATTGACGAAACAGAGGTCCGTAGGGCAGCAAGAGAGGCTGCAAGGATGGCCGAGGCAAGTAATAAATCTAAGCGAACCGCTTCTCGCAAGGGCAAACAGTCTCGACCCAATTACAAGTCTATGGACAGCATTCAAGATGCCACCATCCGCCCGCAGACTACTATGATGATGTTGACGGTGATGGCCAACCCGAGGACAATATGTTTTGGAATGCTCACTTTCGGCTATCCATGATGATGTCTATGCTACTCAAGATTCGCCATGCGTCCCATTAACTTGACCGAGGCTCAATCCAAGGCTCGCTCCTTGAGGCATTGGATGTGACCAACAAGATGGGGCTTCACCACCTCATGACCATTCATTGCAATTATGACTCTTCCGTGGCGCGCTTTTTCCACACTTGTGATCTGCGGTGATGAGCGCCAGACTATGAAGTGGATGATGGGACTACCATGCTTGATGACTTTCGCACTTTTGGGCAAGTTCTTGGGTATGCTTTCCATGGCGTGACACTCGCTGGTCACCGCATCATTACTCCTTGAAGCCATCCAAGGACACCACTGCTCCTCTTTCTCCGATGGTGTTCTTTGGTACTTTATTTGGTCTCTCCCTTGTATGCCTCTCTTGTTGGCATGTTTCGGGACTGCATCGCGCCTAGTGGTGGCAACAATGACAAGATCCGTGGCCACCTTGTTCCTCTCCTTGCGTTTGCTCACGAGTGTGCCACCAACTCTGGATCAGCCATTGGTTACAAACTGGATGTCATGGACTATATTTTTCATGAGATGATGGATGCTATGATCAACCGGCTCTCTATTCCTTATGCTCCGTTCATTATGATGCTTGTCATGAAGAGTTTGGCACCGCTTTGGATGGTGTTCATAAGCCCAAGAAAATCTACAACAAGGCTCAGAAGACTCATCACCCATCCACTGCCCCGGAGTCCTTCATGCGTGATGCTCGGGCTAGTGGTCGTCGTTCCACGGTGTCTCCAATGGCACGTGAGGTCAAGCAGCTTAATTGGTTTCAGCGGAACATTCTTTGCATGGGTATTGACATTCACAAGGGCCAATATGAGGCGTACCGCAGGGATCATGAGAGGGATCACACGCAGCAGCTTATCCTCCACCATGTCTCAGGTGACACTGGCAATCCACCTCCTCCCACTGCTCCGGATCCGTATGCCTGGAACACTTGAGGATCAACTATGGCGAGCTTGAGAGTTGTCTCTTTCCTCCACCGAGGGCACCCACTCTCCTGATGACGATGATGATGAGTATGATGAAGAGGAAGGGGACGGAATGACTACGACGAGGATGAGGAGGAGTGATCTCTGTGGCGTTAGCATCGCTCTTCTTCCTTTTTGGCGTTTCGATGCCAAAGGGGGAGAATTAGTTCTATTAGGACTCGTGGATTTGCGAGGGTCGAGCACAAGCTCTTCGATTTTAGCCGTTTTTATTTGCTTGCTTGTGCCTTTTCTAGTGTGAACTTGTTTGCTATTTGTGGTTGTTTGTGTAAGACTATGTCGTACTCCACAGTTTGGTACTATGTTTGGTATTCATGGATTTCTGGATTTATCTATCATGGACCCCATGGAATTCTGGAATTATGGAGCATATTTGATGACATATGGATTCATGGGATTATCTATGTATGCCTTGGATATATATTCCGGTGGTATGACATTTTTTCCCAAACCTTGAAGTAGTGTTCTACCTAGTGTGTGTATTTGTATTCAAATGCAAATCTTAATATGCACACATCTAGGGGGAGCGTCTTTCATTATCTAAGGTGGCATTTGCCGGTTTTATTGCAAATCCTAGTATTGTCATCTAACACCAAAAAGGGGGAGATTGAAAGAACATTTCTTAATCCCTAGTGTTTTGTGTGTTAAATAACAATACCAAGGATCATTTAATGTGTGTTGAAGTGTTGCAGCTCGAACTTTGGGTGATAATCCGCCCCACTGGATAATCCGCCTCTCCCGCCTACAAGCAAGCGCAAGGGGCGGAATTTTGGCGGATTCTCCGGCCAGATAATCCGCCTCGAGGCGGATAATCCGCCCCTCCTGCTCATCGCCAAGGCGCAAGCCCCAGAGAGGGGGCGGAGTTTTGGCCGGACTTTCCGGCTAGGCCGGATAATCCGCCCCTCAGGGGGGCCGGATTATCCGCCCCCCAAGATCTTCTCCAAGTTTCACCAAGGCACAAGCCCCAGAGAGGGGGCGGAGTTTCCCCCAGAGAATCCGGCCTTGGGGCGGAATTTTCCCAGGGGGCGGATAATCCGCCCCAAGTGGGGGGCGGATAATCCGCCCCCAAAATTGTGCAACGGCCAGATCTGGGGAGGGGGTATTTAAGCCAGCTATCCCCCTCCTGCCAGAATGCTTGATTCATCTCGAAAAAGAACAGATCAGATCTGAAAGCTTCATACAAGAGTGCTCCACCTAGATCCACCCAAAGGCCCCATCCCTTGGGGAATCAAAGGAGGAGAACTCTATCTTCATCATCAGCAATCAAGCGCTTCATCTCCTCTCCATTCATTTGGAGAACCTCCGATCTAGTATTTCTTGCAAATATCTAGATCCTCGTTTTGTTTATATTGATAAACCTTGTTCTTGTGGCAGCTTGTCATCCCGAGCCCCCAATCTTGTGGGTGTGCCCGATAGTGTTGTAAAGGCACTGCCCGCCTCGAAGGGATCCAATAGTGGAGAAGGTGGATCAGGCCTCTCGTGGCGAGATCCATCGGAGAATAGGGTGAGGCCTATTGTGGCGTGGTGGTCTTAGAACCGCCCACCCCTCCAACGCAGATGTACTTCCCTTAACAAGGAAGGAACTGCGGTAAAACAAATCCCTGTGTCTCCGCGTGCTCCACTACGGTTTCCTCGCTCCTCTTTTACATGCTTAGTAGTTAGGGCTACATATAGGAAAACTCTCATAGTTGCATATCTAGAGAATTTACTTTGTGTCAAGCCTAAAATTGAAAAAGTATTAAAAATTGGTTAGCACCTATTCACCCCCCCACCCCTCTAGGTTCCCATACGATCCATTTCAGAGACCCCCCCCCCCATTTTGATAACTTGAGTCATGTTTATGTAACTTGAGTCCTGTTAGGAACTTCGCACTATTAAGTGGGGTTCTCTCGATGAGCTTGTTGGCGATGAATCCCTAAGCCATATACACATCCCATACACCTACTTGATCCATCACCAAAGAGAGAGGAGAATAAAATCTATCTATCAAGCCTTTTCTACAAATCCAGTGTACAGGCCGGTTGAACCGACTCACAGACCAGACCGTTCGGTGTCAGGACCGGAAAACCGGACTTGAACCGGGTTTCTGGTTTACTTATACCGAGTCTAATCGGGGCTGGGGTCAGTAACCAAACCCGGTTGGATTCCGATTTTCCGGGCTAAGAACCGGATAATCCGGTGTGTGGGCCGGTCCAACCGGCATGTACACCAGATTTGCAGAAAAGGCTTGATAGATAGATTTTCTTATCCTATCTCTTTGGTGATTGATCAAGTAGGTGTATGGGATGTGTATATGGATTAGGAATTCATCCCCAACAAGTTCATCGAGAGAACCCCTCTTAATAGTGCGGAGTTCCTAACAGGACTCAAGTTACATAAAAAGGAAAACTCAGGTGCAAAGCTTCGTTATCAAAATGGGGGGGGTCTCCGATGACCTTCCATCACACAATCATACTAAAACCATAAGATAACATTTTCCCTTGACAGCACCCTAGCTTGGATATAAAACGGCTCTCAATGGGATTTCATTCTGAATTCCTTAATTTTCTATAATGGATAGGTACTCCAAGATACCGAAAAGGAAGAGAACCAGGCCCCCAGCCAAAAATATGCCTATACTCTGATTCCCTCTCTTTAGTTTTACCAAGACAGAAGGTTTCTCTCTTATGGTCTTATGGAAATTAATTTTTAAGCCAAACAATTGTTCAAATGTGGAAAGAATTAGCTTCATATTAAGAGTATTTTCTGGATCATGCCCCATAAAAAGTATGGTATGATCCACATATTGAAGAATAGAAACCCCACCATCCATAAAATGTGGTATAAGGCTTTCAACTTGGCCATCATCTTTTGCATGAGCTAAGAGAATGGTGATCATGTCAGCAAAAATGTTAAAAAGAATTAGAGACAAGGGATCCCCTTTCCTCAAACCTTTTATAATTTGTAAATAATGACCAATATCAATATTAACCCTTGATCACATAAAAAACCATCACTAACCCTTATTCCCACACTACCGCATTGCACAAATTGTTTGATCCATTCACACCATTGTGGATCAAAACCCTTCGTGTGTATCACTTGTTGCAGGAAAGGCCATTTCACCTTATCATATACCTTTTCAAAATCAATTTGGAAAAACACACCATCCAGGTTCTTTCGATGAAGACCATGGACAGTCTCATGCAGAACAAAACAAATTTTTACATATTTTAGTACTGGTATCATATACATGGTTCTTTTTAGGCTTTTACATGCAGCGGCATGAATATTCCCTCCAACAGTTGTATCTAAAAATAAATATTAGGAGATTTTTCATCGAAAGTGCTTATTTAGCATAGATGTTTTAGCAGCATACATATGTGATTGTCAGTATTCACAGTATGATGTCTTGCAGGCAATTATTTACGTACCATGATCGCTTGGTTTCCACTTTGAAGGATATGTTGATGTGTCATGCTAGTGTTATGAGCATATGGCAACATGCTTTGTGTTAGCAATTTTTGGTTAAAATTTAAGTGAACTGATGGGTGGTGTGAACGAAGAAGATTTTTCGTATCACATTCGTACTGAGTTACTTGTGTGACCTCACCTTGGGTTTCTATCATGCTATTATTTTGTCTTTTCTTCTCTGCTAATTAAACGGGAATTGAACCAGTTAGAATAAGTATCCTAGGGAGAAATCACATGAGTGGTTTCTATTGAAAAATGCAATTCATTCATGCCGGATAGAAACTGGAATTTCTTCAAAGAAGTACTTGAAATTTAAAGAAAGTTGATGCATGTGTCCCCTTTGATTTAGTTGATCGAATCACACAAAAGAGGGAACATAGTTGAAGTTAAAAAATCCCAATCGTGCATTTGTCACACATTAGCTTTTTTACTTTGTGCATCACACACTTAGGGCAATGCCGCTAGGTGGCCAAGCAAGTCAGCGGGAGCAGCTCTCCAATGTTGCTAACACTTGCGTGTGAACTCATACTTCCATTTTTTTGCTAACGTTTGTTTGTGTGTGAACTCAGACTCAGGCTCAAAGTTCAGGTTCTAATACCCAATTAATGATGAGAATTCAGCTATGATGAGATGACTGTTATATCTGTCTAGACTTGCACATAACTATATGTGAAGTCCCCCAAAAAACAGTGTGCGTATAAAAATAGAAATTTGCATATGGATGGAAATATGTACTTATACATGAAGTCAATGTTTTCTCATGTTTTATCACGTTCAATCTGTATGTACTGATATGGTTTATACAATTATAACCCTCATGTTGTGATCTGTAGCAGCATCCTCTCCCTGACTATAATTGTTGGGTTGATGATGTTTTTATTTCTTTTCGATGATATCCCAAATTATGTTTCGCAGGAAGTTTCTATGACGTTCTTCTAAATGCACAAATTTGATATGGGCAGTCCTCGTGAGCTTTCAAGCAAAGTATTTTGTCTACAGCTGCAAGTCATTGAGATTTCAAGTAAACCCTTTTGTTGCACCTGATAAAATCTTGTGCAATACTAATAGTTTCCTTTTTGGAGAGTTTTCACACTTAGTTAGACCCGGGGTTTCTCTAACGCCATTTCAGTCACAAGAGGTGTTTCTGCAATGAACCAACTTCATAGAATTATAAGAATCACCTGAATGTAGATTTCCCTCGGACCTAGACGATTGCTTTCTGAAGTAGTGAACTTCCAATGGGGGCACCTGGGTCAAAGTGTACCGAACACTCCATGAGTATAATTGCTGGGTTGGTGATATTCTTATTTCTTTTAGGCGGTATCCCATATTGTGTTCTGCAGGCTGTTTCTTTAATGTTCTTGTAAATGGACAAATTTGATCTGGGCAGTCCTCGTGAGATTTCAAGCAAAGTATTTAGTCTACAACTGCAAGTCATTGAGATTTCAAGTAAACCCTTTTGTTGCACCTGATAAAATCTAGCGTAATACTATTAGTTTTCTTTGTGGGGAGTTTTCGCACTTAGTTAGATCTGTGGTTTGCTCTCACTCCATTTCAGTCGGTACAGGTGTTTATGTAATGAACCAACTTCGAGGAATCATAAGAATCGCCTCAATGTAGGTTTCCTTCGCACCTAGATGATTGCTTTCTGGAGAAGTGAACTTCCCATGGGGCCGCCTAGGTCAAAGTGTATTGAACACTCCATGAGTATAATTGTTGGGATGGTGATATCCTTATTTCTTTTCGGCGGTATCCCATATTGTGTTCTGGGGTTGTTTTTATGATGTTCTTTTAAATGAACAAATTTGACCTGGGCAGTCCTCGCGACCTTAAAAGCAAATTATTTTGTCTACAGCTGCAAGTCAATGAGCTTTCAAGTAAACCCTTTTGTTGCACCTGATAAAATCTTGCACAATACTATTAGTTTGCTTTGTAGAGAGTTTTCGCACTTAGTTAGACCCGTGGTTTCTCTAACTCCATTTCAGTCGGTAGAGGTGTTTCTGCAATGAACCAACTTCATTGAATCATAAGAATTGCCTGAATGCAGATTTCCTTCGCACCTAGATGATTGCTTTATGGAGTAGTGAAATTCCAATGGGGGCGCTTGGGTTAAAGTGTACTGAACATCCTTGAGCATAATTGTTGGGCTGGTGGTATCCTTATTTATTTTAAGTGGTATCCCATATTGTGTTCTACAAGCTATTTCTAGGAAATTCTTTTAAATGGAAAATTTTGATCTAGGCAGTCCTCATAAGCTTTCAAGCAAAGTATTTTGTCTACAACTGCAAGTCATTGAGCTTTCAAATAAACCCTTTTGTTGCACCTGATAAAATCTTGTTCAATACTATTAGTTTCCTTTTCGGAGAGTTTTAATACTTAATTAGACATGTGGTTTCTCTTACTCCATTCCAGTCGGAAGAGGTGTTTCTGCAATGAACCAACTTCATAGAATCATAAGAATCGCCTGAATGCAGATTTCCTTCGCACATATATGCTTTCTTTCTGGAGTAGTAAACTTCCAATGGGGGCACCTAGGTCAAAGTGTACTGGACACTCCCTGAGTATAAATATTGGGCTGGTGATATCCTTATTTCTTTTAGGCGGTATCCCATATTGTGTTCTGCAGGCTGTTTCTTTAATGTTCTTGTAAATGGACAAATTTTATTTGGGCAGTCCTCATGAGATTTCAAGCAAAGTATTTAGTCTACAACTGCAAGTCATTGAGATTTCAAGTAAACCCATTTGTTGCACCTGATAAAATCTTGCGCAATACTATTAGTTTTCTTTGTAGGGAGTTTTCGCACTTAGTTAAATCTGTGGTTGCTCTCACTCCATTTCAGTCGGTAGAGATGTTTATGTAATGAACCAACTTCATAGAATCATAAGAATCACCTCAATGTAGGTTTCCTTCGCACCTAGATGATTGCTTTCTAGAGTAGTGAACTTCCCATGGGGCCGAGTAGGTCAAAGTGTATTGAACACTCCATGAGTATAATTATTGGGATGGTGATATCCTTATTTCTTTTCGGTGGTATCCCATATTGTGTTCTGCGGGATATTTCTAAGAAGTTCTTTTAAATGAACAAATTTGACCTGGGCAGTCCTCGCGAGCTTTCAAGCCAATTATTTTGTCTACAGCTGCAAGTCAATGAGCTTTCAAGTAAACCCTTTTGTTGCACCTGATAAAATCTTGCGCAATACTATAAGTTTGCTTTGTAGAGAGTTTTCGCACTTAGTTAGACCTGTGGTTTCTCTAACTCCATTTCAGTCGGTAGAGGTGTTCCTGTAATGAACCAACTTCATAGAATCATAAGAATTGCCTGAATGCAGATTACCTTCGCACCTAGATGATTGCTTTCTGGAGTAATGAAATTCCAATGGGGGCGCCTAGGTCAAAGTGTACTGAACATACTTGAGCATAATTGTTGGGCTGGTGGTATCCTTATTTCTTTTAAGTGGTGTCCCATATTGTGTTCTGCGAGATATTTCTAAGAAGTTCTTTTAAATGGAAAAATTTGATCTGGGCAGTCCTCGTTAGCTTTCAAGCAAAGTATTTTGTCTACAACTGCAAGTCATTGAGCTTGCAAATAAACCCTTTTGTTGCACCTGATAAAATCTAGTTCAATACTATTAGTTTCCTTTTCGGAGAGTTTTCACACTTAGTTAGACCCGTGGTTTCTCAGACTCCATTTCAGTCGGAAGAGGTGTTTCTGCAATGAACCAACTTCATAGAATCATAAGAATCGCCTGAATGCAGATTTCCTTCGCACCTAGATGATTGCTTTCTGGAGTAGTAAACTTCCAATGGGGGCACTTGGGTCAAAGTGTACTGAACACTCCCTGAGTATAAATATTGGGCTGGTGATATCCTTATTTCTTTTAGGCGGTATCCCATATTGTGTTATGCGGGCTGTTTCTTTAATGTTCTTGTAAATGGACAAATTTGACCTGGGCAGTCCTCGTGAGATTTCATGCAAAAGTATTTAGTCTACAACTTCAAGTCATTGAGATTTCAAGTAAACCCATTTGTTGCACCTGATAAAATCTTGCGCAATACTATTAGTTTTCTTTGTGGGGGAGTTTTCACACTTAGTTAGATCTGTGGTTGCTCTCACTCCATTTCAGTCGGTAGAGGTGTTTATGTAATGAAACAACTTCATAGAATCGTAAGAATCGCCTCAATGTAGGTTTCCTTCGCACCTAGATGATTGCTTTCTGGAGTAGTGAACTTCCCATGGGCCGCCTAGGTCAAAGGGTATTGAACACTCCATGAGTATAATTGTTGGGATGGTGATATCCTTATTTCTTTTCGGCGGTATCCCATATTGTGTTCTGCGGGTTGTTTTTGTGATGTCTTTTAAATGAACAAATTTGACCTGGGCAGTCCTCGCGAGCTTTCAAGCAAATTATTTTCTATAGCTGCAAGTTAATGAGCTTTCAAGTAAACCCTTTTGTTGCATCTGATAAAATCTTGCGCAGTACTATTAGTTTGCTTTATAGAGATGTTTCGCACTTAGTTAGACTCGTGGTTTCTCTAACTCCATTTCAGTCGGTAGAGGTGTTTCTGCAATGAACCAACTTTATAGAATCATAAGAATTGCCTGAATGCAGATTTCCTTCGCACCTAGATGATTGTTTTCTGGAGTAGTGAAATTCCAATGGGGGCGCCTGGGTCAAAGTGTACTAAACATCCTTGAGCATAATTGTCGGGCTGGTGGTATCCTTATTTCTTTTAAGTCGTATCCCATATTGAGTTCTGCGAGCTATTTCTAGGAAGTTCTTTTAAATAGAAAAAAATGATCTAGGCAGTCCCCGTGAGCTTTCAAGCAAAGTATTTTGTCTAAAACTGCAAGTCATTGAGCTTTCAAATAAACCCTTTTGTTGCACCTAATGAAATCTTGTTCAATACTATTAGTTTCCTTTTCGGAGAGTTTTCACACATAGTTAGACCAGTGGTTTCTCTCACTCCAATTCAGTCGGTAGAGGTGTTTATGTAATGAACCAACTTCATAGAATCATAAGAATCGCCTCAATGCAGGTTTCCTTCACACCTAGATGATTGCTTTCTGGAGTAGTGAACTTCCCATGGGGCCGCCTAGGTCAAAGTGTATTGAACACTCCATGAGTATAATTATTGGGATGGTGATATACTTATTTCTTTCGGTGGTATCCCATATTGTGTTCTGCGGGTTGTTTTTGTGATGTTCTTTTAAATGGACAAATTTGACCTGGGCAGTCCTTGTGAGCTTTCAAGCAAATTATTTTGTCTATAGCTGCAAGGCAATGAGCTTTCAAGTAAACCCTTTTTTTGCACCTGATAAAATCTTGCGCATTACTATTAGTTTGCTTTGTGGAGAGTTTTTGCACTTAGTTAGACCCGTGGTTTCTCTAACTCCATTTCAGTCGGTAGAGGTGTTTCTGCAATGAACCAACTTTATAGAATCATAAGAATTGCCTGAATGCAGATTTCCTTCGTGCCTAGATGATTGCTTTCTGGAGTAGTGAACTTCCAATGGGGGCGCCTGGGTCAAAGTGTACTAAACATCCTTGAGCATAATTGTTGGGCTGGTGGTATGCTTATTTCTTTTAAGTCGTATCCCATATTGAGTTCTGCGAGCTATTTCTAGGAAGTTCTTTTAAATGGAAAAAATTGATCTAGGCAGTCCTCGTGAGCTTTCAAGCAAAGTATTTTGTATACAACTGCAAGTCATTGAGCTTTCAAATAAACCCTTTGATGCACCTGATAAAATCTTGTTCAATACTATTAGTTTTGTTTTCGGAAGGGTTTCACACTTAGTTAGACCCGTGGTTTCTCTGACTCCATTTCTGTCGGAAGAGGTGTTTCTGCAATGAACCAACTGCATAGAATCATAAGAATCGCCTGAATGCAGATTTCCTTCGTGCCTAGATGATTGCTTTCTGGAGTAGTAAACTTCCAATGGGGGCACCTGTGTCAAAGTGTACTGAACACTCCCTGAGTATAATTACTAGGCTGGCGATATCCTTATTTATTTTAGGCGGTATCCCATATTGTGTTCTGCAGGCTGTTTCTTTAATTTTCTTGTAAATGGACAAATTTGATCTGGGCAGTTCTTGTGAGATTTCAAGCAAAGTATTTTGTCTACAACTGCAAGTCATTCAGATTTCAAGTAAACCCTTTTGTTGCACCTGATAAAATCTTATGCAATACTATTAGTTTTCTTTGTGGGGAGTTTTCGCACTTAGTTAGATCTGTGGTTGCTCTCACTCCATTTCAGTCGGTAGAGGTGTTTATGTAATGAACCAACTTCATAGAATCATAAGAATCGCCTCAATGTAGGTTTCCTTCGCACCTAGATGATTGCTTTCTGGAGTAGTGAACTTCCCATGGGGCTGCCTAGGTCAAAGTGTATTGAACACTCCATGAGTATAATTGTCGGGATGGTGATATCCTTATTTCTTTTCGGCGGTATCCCATATTGTGTTTCGCGGGTTGTTTTTGTGATGTTCTTTTAAATGAACAAATTTGACCTAGGCAGTCCTCGCGAGCTTTCAAGCAAATTATTTTCTACAGCTGCAAGTCAATGAGCTTTCAAGTAAACCCTTTTGTTGCACGTGATAAAATCTTGCGTAATACTATTAGTTTGCTTTGTAGAGAGTTTTCGCACTTAGTTAGACCTGTCTTTTCTCTAACTCCATTTCGTCGGTAGAGATGTTTCTACAATGAACCAACTTCATAGAATCATAAGAATTGCCTGAATGCAGATTTCCTTCGCACCTAGATGATTGTTTTCTGGAGTAGTGAAATTCCAATGGGGGCGCCTGGGTCAAAGTGTACTGAACATCCTTGAGCATAATTGTTGGGCTGGTGGCATCCTTATTTCTTTTAAGGGGTATCCCATATTGTGTTGTGCGAGCTATTTCTAGGAAGTTCTTTTAAATGGAAAATTTTGATCTAAGTAGTCCTCGGGAGCTTTTAAGCAAAGTATTTTGTCTACAACTGCAAGTCATTGAGCTTTTAAATAAACCCTTTTGTTGCACCTGATAAAATCTTGTTCAATACTATTAGTTTCCTTTTTAGAGAGTATTCACACTTAGTTAGACCTGTGGTTTCTCTGACTCCATTTCAGCCGGAAGAGGTGTTTCTGCAATGAACCAATTTCATAGAATCATAAGAATCGCCTGAATGCAGATTTTCTTCGCACCTAGATGATTGCTATCTGGAGTAGTAAACTTCCAATGGGGGCACCTGGGTCAAAGTGCACTGAACACTCCCTGAGTATAATTACTGGGCTGGTGATATCCTTATTTCTTTTAGGCGGTATCCCATATTGTGTTCTACAGGCTGTTTCTTTAATTTTCTTATAAATGGAAAAAATTATCGGGGCAGTCCTCGTGAGATTTGAAGCAAAGTATTTTGTCTACAACTGCAAGTCATTAACATTTCAAGTAAACCCTTTTGTTGCACCTGATAAAATCTTGCACAATACTACTAGTTTTCTTGGTGGGGAGTTTTCGCACTTAGTTAGATCTGTGGTTGCTCTCACTCCATTTCAGTCGGTAGAGGTGTTTATGTAATAAAACAACTTCATAGAATCATAAGAATCGCCTCAATGCAGGTTTCCTTCACACCTAGATGATTGCTTTCTAGAGTAGTGAACTTCCCATGGGGCCGCCTAGGTCAAAGTGTATTGAACACTCAATGAGTATAATTATTGGGATGGTGATATCCTTATTTCTTTCGGCGGTATCCCATATTGTATTCTGCGGGTTGTTTTTGTGATGTTCTTTTAAATGAAAAAATTTGACCTGGGCAGTCCTGGTGAGCTTTCAAGCAAATTATTTTGTCTATAGCTGCAAGTCAATGAGATTTCAAGTAAACCCTTTTTTTGCACGTGATAAAATCTTGTGCATTACTATTAGTTTGCTTTGTAGAGAGTTTTCGCACTTAGTTAGATCCGTGGTTTCTCTAACTCCATTTCAGTCGGTAGATGTGTTTCTGCAATGAACCAACTTCATAGAATCATAAGAATTGCCTGAATGTAGATTTCCTTCGCACCTATATGATTACTTTCTGGAGTAGTGAACTTCCAATGGGGGCGCCTGGGTCAAAGTGTACTAAACATCCTTGAGCATAATTGTCGGGCTGGTGGTATCCTTGTTTCTTTTAAGTCGTATCCCATATTGATTTCTGCGAGCTATTTCTAGGAAGTTCTTTTAAATAGAAAAAAATGATCTAGGCAGTCCTCGTGAGCTTTCAAGCAAAGTATTTTGTCTACAACTGCAAGTCATTGAGCTTTCAAATAAACCCTTTTGTTGCACCTAATAAAATCTTGTTCAATACTATTAGTTTCCTTTTCGGAGAGTTTTCACACATAGTTAGACCAGTGGTTTCTCTCACTCCAATTCAGTCGGTAGAGGTGTTTCTGCAATGAACCAACTGCATAGAATCATAAGAATCGCCTGAATGCAGATTTCCTTCGGGCCGAGATGATTGCTTTCTGGAGTAGTAAACTTCCAATGGGGGCACCTGTGTCAAAGTGTACTGAACACTCCCTGAGTATAATTACTGGGCTGGTGATATCCTAATTTCTTTTAGGCGGTATCCCATATTGTGTTCTGCGGGTTGTTTTTGTGATGTTCTTTTAAATGGACAAATTTGACCTGGGCAGTCCTCGTGAGCTTTCAAGCAAATTATTTTGTCTATAGCTGCAAGTCAATGAGCTTTCAAGTAAACCCTTTTGTTGCACCTGATAAAATCTTGCGCATTACTATTAGTTTGCTTTATAGAGATTTTTCGCACTTAGTTAGACCCGTGGTTTCTCTAACTCCATTTCAGTCGGTAGAGGTGTTTCTGCAATGAACCAACTTTATAGAATCATAAGAATTGCCTGAATGCAGATTTCCTTCGCACCTATATGATTGCTTTCTGGAGTAGTGAACTTCCAATGGGGGCGCCTGGGTCAAAGTATACTGAACATCCTTGAGCATAATTGTTGGGCTGGTGGTATCCTTATTTCTTTTAAGTCGTATCCCATATTGAGTTCTGCGAGCTATTTCTAGGAAGTTCTTTTAAATGGAAAAAATTGATCTAGGCAGTCCTCGTGAGCTTTCAAGCAAAGTATTTTGTCTACAACTGTAGTTCATTGAGCTTTCAAATAAACCCTTTTGTTGCACCTGATAAAATCTTGTTCAATACTATTAGTTTTGTTTTCGGAGGGGTTTCACACTTAGTTAGACCCGTGGTTTCTCTGACTCCATTTCAGTCGGAAGAGGTGTTTCTGCAATGAACCAACTGCATAGAATCATAAGAATCGCCTGAATGCAGATTTCCTTCGTGCCTAGATGATTGCTTTCCGCAGTAGTAAACTTCCAATGGGGGCACCTGTATCAAAGTGTGCTGAACACTCCCTGAGTATAATTACTAGGTTGGTGATATCCTTATTTATTTTAGGCGGTATCCCATATTGTGTTCTGCAGGCTGTTTCTTTAATTTTCTTGTAAATGGACAAATTTGATCTGGGCAGTTCTTATGATAATTCAAGCAAAAGTATTTTGTCTACAATTGCAAGTCTTTCAGATTTCAAGTAAACCTTTTGTTGCACCTGATAAAATCTTATGCAATACTATTAGTTTTCTTTGTGTGGAGTTTTCGCACTTAGTTAGATCTGTGGTTGCTCTCACTCCATTTCAGTCGGTAGAGGTGTTTATGTAATGAACCAACTTCATAGAATCATAAGAATCGCCTCAATGTAGGTTTCCTTCGCACCTAGATGATTGCTTTCTGGAGTAGTGAACTTCCCAAGGGGCCGCCTAGGTCAAAGTGTATTGAACACTCCATGGGTATAATTGTTGGGATGGTGATATCCTTATTTCTTTTCGGCGGTATCCCATATTGTGTTCTGCGGGTTGTTTTTGTGATGTATTTTGAATGAACAAATTTGACCTGGGCAGTCCTCGCGAGCTTTCAAGCAAATTATTTTCTATAGCTGCAAGTTAATGAGCTTTCAAGTAAACCCTTTTGTTGCATCTGATAAAATCTTGCGCATTACTATTAGTTTGCTTTATAGAGATGTTTCGCACTTAGTTAGACTCGTGGTTTCTCTAACTCCATTTCAGTCGGTAGAGGTGTTTCTGCAATGAACCAACTTTATAGAATCATAAGAATTTCCTGAATGCAGATTTCCTTCGCATCTAGATGATTGTTTTCTGGAGTAGTGAAATTCCAATGGGGGCGCCTGGGTCAAAGTGTACTCAACATCCTTGAGCATAATTGTTGGGCTGGTAGTATCCTTATTTCTTTTAAGTGGTATCCCATATTGTGTTGTGCGAGCTATTTCTAGGAAGTTCTTTTAAATGGAAAATTTTGATCTAAGCAGTCCTCGGGAGCTTTTAAGCAAAGTATTTTGTCTACAACTGCAAGTCATTGAGCTTTTAAATAAACCCTTTTGTTGCACCTGATAAAATCTTGTTCAATACTATTAGTTTCCTTTTTAGAGATTTTTCACACTTAGTTAGACCTGTGGTTTCTCTGACTCCATTTCAGTCGGAAGAGGTGTTTCTGCAATGAACCAATTTCATAGAATCATAAGAATCGCCCAAATGCAGATTTTCTTCGCACCTAGATGATTGCTTTCTGGAGTAGTAAACTTCCAATGGGGGCACCTGGGTCAAAGTGTACTGAACACTCCCTGAGTATAATTACTGGGCTGGTGATATCCTTATTTCTTTTAGGCGCTATCCCATATTGTGTTCTGCGGGCTGTTTCTTTAATTTTCTTGTAAATGAAAATTTTTGATCGGGGCAGTCCTCGTGATATTTCAAGCAAAGTATTTTGTCTACAACTGCAAGTCATTCAAATTTCAAGTAAACCCTTTTGTTGCACCTGATAAAATCTTGCATAATACTACTAGTTTTCTTGGTGGGGAGTTTTCGCACTTAGTTAGACGTGTGGTTGCTCTCACTCCATTTCAGTCGGTAGAGGTGTTTATGTAATGAACCAACTTCATAGAATCATAAGAATCGCCTCAATGCAGGTTTCCTTCACACCTAGATGATTGCTTTCTAGAGTAGTGAACTTCCCATGGGGCCGCCTAGGTCAAAGTGTATTGAACACTCAATGAGTATAATTATTGGGATGGTGATATCCTTATTTCTTTCGGCGGTATCCCATATTGTGTTCTGCGGGTTGTTTTTGTGATGTTCTTTTAAATGAACAAATTTGACCTGGGCAGTCCTTGTGAGCTTTCAAGCAAATTATTTTGTCTATAGCTGCAAGTCAATGAGCTTTCAAGTAAACCCTTTTGTTGCACCTGATAAAATCTTGCGCATTACTATTAGTTTGCTTTGTAGAGAGTTTTCGCACTTAGTTAGACCTGTGGTTTCTCTAACTCCATTTCAGTCGGTAGAGGTGTTTCTGCAATGAACCAACTTCATAGAATCATAAGAATTGCCTGAATGTAGATTTCCTTCGCACCTATATGATTGCTTTCTGGAGTAGTGAACTTCCAATGGGGGCGCCTGGGTCAAAGTGTATTAAACATCCTTGAGCATAATTGTCGGGCTGGTGGTATCCTTGTTTCTTTTAAGTCGAATCCCATATTGATTTCTACGAGGTATTTCTAGGAAGTTCTTTTAAATAGAAAAAAATGATCTAGGCAGTCCTCGTGAGCTTTCAAGCAAAGTATTTTGTCTACAACTGCAAGTCATTGAGCTTTCAAATAAACCCTTTTGTTGCACCTGATAAAATCTTATTCAATACTATTAGTTTCCTTTTCGGAGAGTTTTCACACTTAGTTAGACCAGTGGTTTCTCTGACTCCATTTCAGTCGGAAGAGGTGTTTCTGCAATGAACCAACTTCATAGAATCATAAGAATCGCCTGAATGCAGATTTCCTTCGGGCCTAGATGATTGCTTTCTGGAGTAGTAAACTTCCAATGGGGGCACCTGTGTCAAAGTGTACTGAACACTCCCTGAGTATAATTACTGGTCTGGTGATATCCTAATTTCTTTTAGGCGGTATCCCATATTGTGTTCTGCGGGTTGTTTTTGTGATGTTCTTTTAAATGGACAAATTTGACCTGGGCAGTCCTCGTGAGCTTTCAAGCAAATTATTTTGTCTACAGCTGCAAGTCAATGAGCTTTCAAGTAAACCCTTTTGTTGCACCTGATAAAATCTTGCACATTACTATTAGTTTGCTTTATAGAGAGTTTTCACACTTAGTTAGACCCGTGGTTTCTCTAACTCCATTTCAGTCGGTAGAGGTGTTTCTACAATGAACCAACTTTATAGAATCATAAGAATCGCCCGAATGCAGATTTCCTTCGCACCTAAATGATTGCTTTCTGGAGTAGTAAACTTCCAATGGGGGAGCCTGGGTCGAAGTGTACTGAACATCCTTGAGCATAATTGTTGGGCTGGTGGTATCCTTATTTCTTTTAAGTGGTATCCCATATTGAGTTTTGCGAGCTATTTCTAGGAAGTTCTTTTAAATGGAAAATTTTGATCTAGGCAGTCCTCGTGAGCTTTCAAGCAAAGTATTTTGTCTACAACTGCAAGTCATTGAGCTTTCAAATAAACCCTTTTGTTGCACCTGGTAAAATCTTGTTCAATTCTATTAGTTTCCTTTTCGGAGAGTTTTCACACTTAGTTAGACCCGTGGTTTCTCTGACTCCATTTCAGTCGGAAGAGGTGTTTCTGCAATGAACCAACTTCATAGAATCATAAGAATCGCCTGAATGCAGATTTCCTTCGTGCCTAGATGATTGCTTTCTAGAGTAGTAAACTTCCAATGGGGGCACCTGGGTCAAAGTATACTTAACACTCCCTGAGTATAATTACTGGGCTAGTGATATCCTTATTTCTTTTAGGCGGTATCCGATATTGTGTTCTGCAGGCTATTTCTTTAATTTTCTTGTAAATGGACAAATTTGATCTGGCAGTCCTCATGAGATTTCATGCAAGGTATTTTGTCTACAACTTCAAGTCATTCAGATTTCAAGTAAACCCTTTTGTTGCACCTAATAAAATTTTGCGCAATACTACTAGTTTTATTTGTGGGAAGTTTCGCACTTAGTTAGATCTGTGGTTGCTCTCACTCCATTTCAGTCGGTAGAGGTGTTTATGTAATGAACCAACTTCATAGAATCATAAGAATCGCCTCAATGCAGGTTTCCTTTGCACCTAGATGATTGCTTTCTTGAGTAGTGAACTTCCCATGGGGCCGCCTAGGTCAAAGTGTATTGAACACTCCATGAGTATAATTATTGGGATGGTGATATCCTTATTTCTTTTCGGCGGTATCACATATTGTGTTCTGCGGGTTGTTTTTGTGATGTTCTCAGTCCTCGTGAGCTTTCAAGCAAATTATTTTGTCTACAGCTGCAAGTCAATGAGCTTTCAAGTAAACCCTTTTGTTGCACCTGATAAAATCTTGCGCATTACTATTAGTTTGCTCTGTAGAGAGTTTTCGCACTTAGTTAGACTTGTGGTTTCTCTAACTCCATTTCAGTCGGTAGAGGTGTTTCTGCAATGAACCAACTTCATAGAATCATAAGAATTGCCTGAATGCAGATTTCCTTCGCACCTATATGATTGCTTTCTGGAATAGTGAACTTCCAATGGGGGCGCCTGGGTCAAAGTGTACTGAACATCCTTGAGCATAATTGTTGGGCTAGTGGTATCCTTATTTATTTTAAGTGGATACCATATTGAGTTTTGCGAGCTATTTATAGGAAGTTCTTTAAAATGGAAAAATTTGATCTAGGCAGTCCTTGTGAGCTTTCAAGCAAAGTATTTTGTCTACAACTGCAAGTCATTGAGCTTTCAAATAAACCCTTTTGTTGCACCTGATAAAATCTTGTTCAATACTATTAGTTTCCTTTTCGGAGAGTTTTCACACTTAGTTAGACCCTAGTTTTTCTAACTCCATTTCAGTCTGAAGAGGTGTTTCTGCAATGAACCAACTTCATAGAATCATAAGAATCGCGTGAATGCAGATTTCCTTCGCACCTAGATGTTTGCTTTCCGGAGTAGTAAACTTTCAATGGGGGCACCTGGGTCAAAGTGTACTGAACACTCCCTGAGTATAATTACTGGGCTGGTGATATCCTTATTTCTTTTAGGCGGTATCCCATATTGTGTTCTGCAAGATGTTTCTTTAATTTTCTTGTAAATGGACAAATTTGATCTGGGCAGTCCTCGTGATATTTCATGCAAGGTATTTTGTCTACAACTGCAAGTCATTCAGATTTCAAGTAAACCCTTTTGTTGCACCTCATAAAATCTTGCACAATACTATTAGTTTTCTTTGTGGGGAGTTTTCGCACTTAGTTAGACATGTGGTTGCTCTCACTCCATTTTAGTCGGTAGAGGTGTTTATGTATTGAACCAACTTCATAGAATCATAAGAATCGCCTCAATGCAGGTTTCCTTCACACCAAGATGATTGCTTTCTGGAGTAGTGAACTTCCCATGGGGCCGCCTAGGTCAAAGTGTATTAAACACTCCATGAGTATAATTATTGGGATTGTGATATCCTTATTTCTTTTCGGCGGTATCCCATATTTTGTTCTGCAGGTTGTTTTTGTGATGTTCTTTTAAATGGACAAATTTGACCTGGGCAGTGCTCGTGAGCTTTCGAGCAAATTAATTTGTCTACAGATGCAAGTCAATGAGCTTTCAAGTAAACCCTTTTGTTGCACCTGATAAAATCTCGCGCATTACTATTAGTTTGCATTGTAGAGAGTTTTCGCACTTAGTTAGACCCTTGGTTTCTCTAACTCCATTTCAGTCGGTAGAGGTGTTTCTGCAATGAAACAACTTCATAGAATCATAAGAATTGCCTGAATGCAGATTTCCTTCGCACCTAGATGATTGCTTTCTAGAGTAATGAACTTCCAATGGGGGCGCCTGGGTCAAAGTGTACTGAACATCCTTGAGCATGATTGTGGGGCCGGTGGTATCCTTATTTCTTTTAAGTGGTATCCCATACTGTGTTCTGCGAGCTATTTCTAGGAAGTTCTTTTAAATGGAAAAATTTGATCTAGGCAGTCCTTGTGAGCTTTCAAGCAAAGTATTTTGTCTACAACTGCAAGTCATTGAGATTTCAAATAAACCCTTTCGTTGCACCTGATAAAATCTTGTTTAATACTATTAGTTTTCTTTTTGGAGAGTTTTCACACTTAGTTAGACCTGTGGTTTCTCTGACTCCATTTCAGTCGGAAGAGGTGTTTCTCCAATGACCAACTTCATAGAATCATAAGAATTGCCTGAATGCAGATTTCCTTCGCACCTAGATGATTGCTTTCTAGAGTAGTAAACTTCCAATGGGGGCACCTGGGACAAAGTGTACTGAACACTCCCTTAGTATAATTGATGGGCTGGTGATATCCTTATTTCTTTTAGGCAGTATCCCATATTGTGTTCTGTAGGCTGTTTCTTTAATTTTCTTGTAAATGGAAAATTTTGATCTGGGCAGTCCTCGTGAGATTTCAAGCAAAGTATTTTGTCTACAACTGCAAGTCATTAAGATTTCAAGTAAACCCATTTGTTGCACCTGATAAAATCTTGCGCAATACTATTAGTTTTCTTTGTGGGGAGTTTTCACACTTAGTTAGATCTGTGGTTGCTCTCACTCCATTTCAGTCGGTAGAGGTGTTTATGTAATGAACCAACTTCATAGAATCATAAGAATCGCCTCAATGCAGGTTTCCTTCGCACCTAGATGATTGCTTTCTGGAGTAGTGAACTTCCCATGGGGCCGCCTAGGTCAAAGTGTATTGAACACTCCATGAGTATAATTATTGGGATGGTGATATCCTTATTTCTTTTCGGCGGTATCCCATATTGTGTTCTGCGGGTTGTTTTTGTGATGTTCTTTTAAATGGACAAATTTGACCTGGGCAGTCCTCGTGAGCTTTCAAGCAAATTATTTGTTCTATAGCTGCAAGTCAATGAGCTTTCAAGTAAACCCTTTTGTTGCACCTGATAAAATCTTGCGCATTACTATTAGTTTGCTTTGTAGAGAGTTTTCGCACTTAGTTAGACTCGTGGTTTCTCTAACTCCATTTCAGTCGGTAGAGGTGTTTATGCAATGAACCAACTTCATAGAATCATAAGAATTGCCTGAATGCAGATTTCCTTCGCACCTATATGATTGCTTTCTGGAATAGTGAACTTCCAATGGGGGCGCCTGGGTCAAAGTATACTGAACATCCTTGAGCATAATTGTTGGGCTAGTGGTATCCTTATTTATTTTAAGTGGATACCATATTGAGTTTTGCGAGCTATTTCTAGGAAGTTCTTTTATATGGAAAAATTTGATCTAGGCAGTCCTTGTGAGCTTTCAAGAAAAGTATTTTGTCTACAACTTCAATTCATTGAGCTTTAAAATAAACCCTTTTGTTGCACCTGATAAAATCTTGTTCAATACTATTAGTTTCCTTTTCGGAGAGTTTTCACACTTAGTTAGACCCGTAGTTTTTCTGACTCCATTTCAGTCTGAAGAGGTGTTTCTGCAATGAACCAACTTCATAGAATCATAAGAATCGCGTGAATGCAGATTTCCTTCGCACCTAGATGTTTGCTTTCCGGAGTAGTAAACTTTCAATGGGGGAACCTGGGTCAAAGTGTACTGAACACTCCCTGGGTATAATTATTGGGATGGTGATATCCTTATTTATTTTCGGCGGTATCCCATATTATGTTCCGCAGGCTGTTTCTTTAATTTTCTTGTAAATGGACAAATTTGATCTGGGCAGTTCTCGTGAGATTTCAAGCGAAGTATTTTGTCTACAACTGCAGGTCATTCAGATTTCAAGTAAACCCTTTTGTTGCACCTGATAAAATCTTGCGCAATACTATTAGTTTTCTTTGTGGGGGAGTTTTCGCACTTAGTTACATCTGTGGTTGCTCTCACTCCATTTCAGTCGGTAGAGGTGTTTATGTATTGAACCAACTTCATAGAATCATAAGAATCGCCTCAATGCAGGTTTCCTTCACACCAAGATGATTGCTTTCTGGAGTAGTGAACTTCCCATGGGGCCGCCTAGGTCAAAGTGTATTAAACACTCCATGAGTATAATTATTGGGATTGTGATATCCTTATTTCTTTTCGGCAGTATCCCATATTTTGTTCTGCAGGTTGTTTTTGTGATGTTCTTTTAAATGGACAAATTTGACCTGGGCAGTGCTCGTGAGCTTTCGAGCAAATTAATTTGTCTACAGATGCAAGTCAATGAGCTTTCAAGTAAACCCTTTTGTTGCACCTGATAAATCTCGCGCATTACTATAAGTTTGCATTGTAGAGAGTTTGCGCACTTAGTTAGACCCGTGGTTTCTCTAACTCCATTTCAGTCGGTAGAGGTGTTTCTGCAATGAAACAACTTCATAGAATCATAAGAATTGCCTGAATGCGGATTTCCTTCGCACCTAGATGATTGCTTTTTGGAGTAGTGAACTTCCAATGGGGCGCCTGGGTCAAAGTGTACTGAACATCCTTGAGCATCATTGTGGGGTCGGTGGTATCCTTATTTCTTTTAAGTGGTATCCCATACTGTGTTCTGCGAGCTATTTCTAGGAAGTTCTTTTAAATGGAAAAAATTGATCTAGGCAGTCCTTGTGAGCTTTCAAGCAAAGTATTTTGTCTACAACTACAAGTCATTGAGCTTTCAAATAAACCCTTTCGTTGCACCTGATAAAATCTTGTTCAATACTATTAGTTTTCTTTTTGGAGAGTTTTCACACTTAGTTAGACCTGTGGTTTCTCTGACTCCATTTCAGTCGGAAGAGGTGTTTCTCCAATGAACCAACTTCATAGAATCATAAGAATCGCCTGAATGCAGATTTCCTTCGCACCTAGATGATTGCTTTCTAGAGTAGTAAACTTCCAATGGGGGCACCTGGGTCAAAGTGTACTGAACACTCCCTTAGTATAATTGCTGGGCTGGTGATATCCTTATTTCTTTTAGGCGGTATCCCATATTGTGTTCTGTATGTTGTTTCTTTAATTTTCTTGTAAATGGAAAAATTTGATCTGGGCAGTCCTCGTGAGATTTCAAGCAAAGTATTTTGTCTACAACTGCAAGTCATTGAGATTTCAAGTAAACCCTTTTATTGCACCTGATAAAATCTTGCGCAATACTATTAGTTTTATTTGTGGGGAGTTTTCGCACTTATTTAGAATTGTGGTTGCTCTCACTCCATTTCAGCCGGTAGAGGTGTTTATGTAATGAACCAACTTCATAGAATCATAAGAATCGCCTCAATGCAGGTTTCCTTCGCACCTAGATGATTGCTTTCGGGAGTAGTGAACTTCCCATGGGGTCGCCTAGGTCAAAGTGTATTGAACACTCCATGGGTATAATTATTGGGATGGTGATATCCTTATTTCTTTTCGGCGGTATCCCATATTGTGTTCTAAGGGTTGTTTTTATGATGTTGTTTTAAATGGACAAATTTGATCTGGGCAGTCCTCGTGAGCTTTCAACCAAATTATTTCGTCTACAGCTGCAAGTCAATGAGCTTTCAAGTAATCCATTTTGTTGCACCTGATAAAATCTTGCGCCATACTATTAGTTTGCTTTGTAGAGAGTTTTCGCACTTAGTTAGACCCGTGGTTGCTCTAACTCAGAGGTGTTTCTGCAATGAACCAACTTCATAGAATCATAAGAATTGCCTGAATGCAGATTTCCTTCGCACCTAGATGATTGCTTTCTGGAGTAGTGAACTTCCAATGGGGGCGCCTGGGTCAAAGTGTACTGAACATCCTTGAGCATAATTGTTGGGCCGGTGGTATCCTTATTTCTTTTAAGTGGTATCCCATATTGTGTTCTGCGAGCTATTTCTAGGAAGTTCTTTTAAATGGAAAATTTTGATCTAGGCAGTCCTCGTGAGCTTTCAAGCAAAGTATTTTGTCTACAACTGCAAGTCATTGAGCTTTCAAATAAACCCTTTTGTTGCACCTGATAAAATCTTGTTCAATACTATTAGTTTCCTTTTCAGAGAGTTTTCACACTTAGTTAGACCCGTGGTTTCTCTGACTCCATTTCAGTCGGAAGAGGTGTTTCTGCAATGAACCAACTTCATAGAATCATAAGAATCGCCTGAATGCAGATTTCCTTCGTGCCTAGATGATTGCTTTCTGGAGTAGTAAACTTCCAATGGGGGCACCTGGGTCAAAGTGTACTGAACACTCCCTGAGTATAATTGTTGGGCTGGTGATATCCTTATTTCTTTTAGGCGGTATCCCATGTTGTGTTCTACAGGTTGTTTCTTTATTTTTCTTATAAATGGAAATATTTGATCTGGGCAGTCCTCATGAGATTTCAAGCAAAGTATTTTGTCTACAACTGCAAGTCATTGAGATTTCAAGTAAACCGTTTTGTTGCACCTGATAAAATCTTGCGCAATACTATTAGTTTTCTTTTTGGGGAGTTTTCGCACTTAGTTAGACCTGTGGTTGCTCTCACTCCATTTCAGTCGGTAGAGGTGTTTATGTAATGAACCAACTTCATAGAATCATAAGAATCGCCTCAATGCAGGTTTCCTTCGCACCTAGATGATTGCTTTCTAGAATAGTGAACTTCCCATGGGTCTGCCTAGGTCAAAGTGTATTGAACACTCCATGAATATAATTGTTGGGATGGTGATATCCTTATTTATTTTCGGCGGTATCCCATATTGTGTTCCACGGGTTGTTTTTGATGTGTTCTTTTAAATGGACAAATTTTATCTAGGCAGTCCTCGTGAGCTTTCAAGCAAATTATTTTGTCTACAGCTGCAAGTCAATGAGCTTTCAAGTAAACCCTTTTGTTGCACCTGATAAAATCTTGCGCAATACTATTAGTTAGCTTTGTAGAGAGTTTTCGCACTTAGTTAGACCCGTGGTTGCACTAACTCCATTTCAGTCGGTTGAGGTGTTTCTGCAATGAACCAACTTCATAGAATCATAAGAATTGCCTGAATGCAGATTTCCTTCGCACCTAGATGATTGCTTTCTGGAGTAGTGAACTTCTAATGGGGGAGCCTGGGTCAAAGTGTATTGTACATCCTTGAGCATAATTGTTGGACCGGTGGTATCCTTATTTCTTTTAAGTGGTATCACATATTGTGTTCTGCGAGCTATTTCTAGGAAGTTCTTTTAAATGGACAAATTTGATCTAGGCAGTCCTCGTGAGCTTTCAAGCAAAGTATTTTGTCTACAACTGCAAGTCATTGAGCTTTCAAATAAACCCTTTTGTTGCACCTGACAAAATCTTATTCTATACTATTAGTTTCCTTTTTGGAGAGTTTCCACACTTAGTTAGACCCGTGGTTTCTCTGACTCCATTTCAGTTGGAAGATGTGTTTCTGCAATGAACCAACTTCATAGAATCATAAGAATCGCCTTAATGCAGATTTCCTTTGCACCTAGATGATTGCTTTCTAGAGTAGTAAACTTCCAATGGGGGCACCTGGGTCAAAGTGTACTGAACACTCCGTGAGTATAATTGTTGGGATGGTGATATCCTTATTTCTTTTAGGCGGTATCCCATATTGTTTTCTGCGGGTTGTTTCTTTAATTTTCTTGTAAATGGACAAATTTGATCTGTGCAGTCCTCTTGAGATTTCAAGCAAAGTATTTTGTCTACAACTGCAAGTCATTGAGATTTCAAGTAAACCCTTTTGTCGCACCTGATAAAATCTTGCGCAATACTATTAGTTTTCTTTGTGGGGAGTTTTCGCACTTAGTTACACATGTGGTTGCTCTCACTCCATTTCAGTCGGTAGTGGTGTTTATGTAATGAACCAACTTCATAGAATCATAAGAATCGCCTCAATGCAGGTTTCCTTCGCACCTAGATGATTGCTTTCTGGAGTAGTGAACTTCCCATGGGGCCGCCTAGGTCAAAGTGTATTCAACACTCCATGAGTATAATTGTTGGGATGGTGATATCCTTATTTCTTTTCGGCGGTATCCCATATTGTGTTCTGCGGGTTGTTTATGTGATGTTCTTTTAAATGGAAAAATTTGATCTAGGCAGTCCTCGTGAGCTTTCAAGCAAATTGTTTTTTCTACAGTTGCAAGTCATTGAGCTTTCAAGTAAACCGGGACTAGTGTCCTATCCCTATATATATGGCACAACCCCCTCCCCCTCTCAACTGTTTTTTTCCTGGTGGGAGAGGTGGTGTTGTGCTATTTTTTTCTTGTTCATATGCACTACATGTGTTCGGTGAAATGCCCATTAGAGCGATGCGACTTTAGGTCACACAAGACAGACATGATATGAGGTGCCCGAGCCACACTTAAGTTTTCTCATCTTTGTTTTCAAGTGTAATAAAAGGTTAGCAATTATTTTCTCGTTTATACCGCGCGATACTAATTTTAGCATCGTGATTGCATTTGATATATATTTGTATGATACAGATGAGCCATCCATGGATGTACGATGACCAACGCTCTGCCGCTTTCAGAGAAGGCGTGCATTCTTTTAGACTTGTGGCCGAGGAGAACAAGCGGCGGGATGGTTTTATGTGTTGTCCATTGTTGACTGTAGGAATGAGAAGGCTCACACTTCCGCAAGAGTCATTTAGAGCCACCTGCTTCGGTCTAGTTTTATGTCCATCTATAATGTTTGGACCAAACACGGAGAAAGAGGGGTTGCGATGGAAGACGGCGATAAAGAAGAAAACGATGATGACAACTACCGATCTATGTTCCCTGAATACGCTGATACCGCAATGGAAGACACTGTAGAAGAAGGAGGTGAAGAACGGGAACCAGACTAGCCCGCTGATCGGGTTATTTCTGATGCAAAGCGAGACTGCAACACAGAAAGGAGAGGTTGCAGTTCGAGCAGATGTTACAGGACCAGAACAAATTATTGTACCCAACTTGTGAAGATGGCCAGAAGAAGCTGAGTAGCACACTGGAATTGCTGAAGTGGAAGGCAGAGACCGGTGTGACTGACTCGGGATTTGAGAAGTTGTTGGTACTCATGAAGAAGTTGCTTCCAAGAAATAACGAATTGCCCGCCAACCCATCTCAGCGGAGAAGCGGCGTGGCTGAATCGGCCGTCCCGTCTGACGATGCACTCTATACAGATGGCGGTCCCGGATACCTCGTGGATGGAATTAAGAAGCAGATATCTTGTGATCTCCATCATAAATTGAAGAACGTATATGTGAAGGTGGTGGTCGGATCTGCTTTGCCTTGTCCGTCTGACGCACGTTGGCATGGCCGTGAGATTCCACCTGGCTATGCTAAAGTCGGGGTGGATCAAATCGTAAAGGAGTGGGAGTCAATGGAGCTTGACATCCCTGGACCTGAAGGTGAGAGCACAGTCGGAGAAGTACTTGGTGGTATCATTCTATGGGAAAAGAACAACATACGGTTTCTAGGCTCGGCCCCATGGCCAACACTACCGCCTCCGAGTCGTCGTAGGTCTCCTTCACCTCCAAGAAGCCCACTCCATGATGACTACGACCACCACATCCCGAGTCCATCTCGATCTCCGCCGCCCGCTAAGCGGAAGCGTGCTCCGTTAGTGAGTACTAAAGGACGCGGCAAACCAAAACGGAAAATGTCGCCCCTCCCAATAGTGCCTTATCAGAATCTTTCCATCAGACCTTACGATCGTACTGATGCGGAAACTACAGCGATAGAAAAGGCCGAAGTGGCGGCGCATTTCTAGAAGAAAAAACCCAAGCCCGCTCCGGTATACACCGAGAAGCAAAAGGCATATACAATTGATTTTCTGAACACAAAATCGCAATATGAGTTGCACCATAAGCCAGATGACTATCTACGCACACTTCAGAAAGAAGTGGCGAAGAGCAAATCAAGTGTAAGCGGTAAAAATCAGCAAGCACAGGTGCAAGCGGGACCAAACCTGCAATCAGTAAAAAAATCAGACGTTATCCTTCTCGGACAAAAGGACAAACAAACGATCGCACCCCTCAAGGTGTTTTTAGAAAACGTTCCCCTTCTCGCACAACAGCCACTAGATATGTCAGTAGCTGCGGAGTTGGCGGCCAGCATGAAAATTAGTCTTGATGAACTGTTAGGCCCCCAACTCAACCTTCTATCTAAGGCTGTTGTAGCCCGTATGTCGCAGGTGAGGATTTGGTCAGCAAAGAGAGGCTGAAAGAACTGCCAACACAAATGCGGAATCTCCATCAATGGTACTCGACGGTCATAAAGCAGGAGAGAATAATGATCGTAGCCAAAGTCCCACGTGAGTATTACTTCAGACCCGAAGAGGTCCATGTCGAGTTTCCAGAACTGTTCCAGTTATACCATCTCGACGCCCTAGACAAATCCATCCTCAGCTGCTATTGTCTATAAGTTGTTGAATTCATTTTTTCAGTTGTTTAGTTCAGAACATGTAATTATCCTTATTATGCATAATGAAGATCCTAGAATATAAAAGAAAAAGAATCTATAATGTTGGGTTCATTGAACCAGATAAAGTGCATATAACCACTCTAACGGATAACCCCGAGGAGACGGAGGAAAACATTCTAAGGTTTCTAATGGAGCAAAATTTCTTTGACCACATACTGTTTTCTTACAATTTTAGGTGAGGGTATTACTCTGTTGTACACATTCACTTTTGATTAGTCGATGCTAAGTGTAACTGATGAGTTACTGATGTATATATAAATGTTTGCAGCTTCTACTGGTTTTTTCTAGACATTCACCTTGATAAGGGAAGTGTTGATGTCATGGACACATCAAAGAGAAACCTGGAAGATTTCCGCAGCATGCAGGACATGCTCCAGAAGTATGTTTCGCGCTATATCGGTCTCTTTCGTTGATTTCCTGAGATATCAGGTAATGAATAACTTATTCATTCATTTTCTTCGCCGGACAGGGTTTGGATCCGGTTCAAGTGCGAGGTTACGGGTATATTTAGTGAGAAGCTGGCGTTTAAGGCGGTCTCAGTAAGTAGCACATGATATGTCCGCGCATCTCTTTACTTCTAGTTTCAATACAATAATGATGCTAGATTATTATTTTGATTAAATTCTATTCTCGCAAAGTACGCGAGACAGCCACAGGGGTCGAATCTATGAGGATTCTACCTTTGCGAGTTCATTCGTACGTTTACCACCGAACAGAATGATTATAGAGTCGATGTAAGCAATGCATTCACGCCATCATTTTACTGCCGTCACATTTTATTATCATGATTGATATTCATATTGATCTCCTTTTTCTTATATATAGTTCGAGAGAATGCGGGATCAACTACTACCAGAGAAACACGTACTAGCAATTGCGGAGGAGCTGGCGAGATTTATTTTCAAAGAGATCATAGACGATGCCGGAGAATTTAGTGTGAATAGGCGCTACTGATCTCCATCTAATTAAATAGTATTTTGTGATCTCCATGTAACTATGTAAATTGTATATATTTCTATGCTCGATATCGTAATACAAGTTATCTTATATATACACGAATGTGTACGATATGTGGTGGCGTAGAAATATTCAAAAATTATGTTAAAATAAAAAATAAGTAAATAAAACAAAAAATGAAATCGCGGCAGAGAACCACTAGTCCAAGGTAATGCTCTGTCATGGCAGAGACCCGCTAGTCCCGGTCCTTAACACCAGGCGGGACTAGTGGGGATACACCCTAAGCGTGCCGGGGCAGCCACGTGGACATCCACTAATCCCGGCTGGTAACTGGGCCGGGACTAGTGGTGGGCCTCTAGTTCCGGTTCCAAAACCGGGACTAAAGGCCCTTACGGACCGGGATTAGAGGCACTGTTTCCACTAGTGCACATTGTCTTCTGCGGGTTGTTTATGTGATATTCTTTTAAATGGACAAATTTGATATGGGCAGTCCTCGTGAGATTTCAAGAAAACTATTTTGTCTACAGTTGCAAGTCATTAAGCTTTCAAGGAAACCCTTTTATTGCACCTGATAAAACTTTTGTGCAATACTATTAGTTTGCTTTGCGGAGATTTTCGCACTTAGTTAGACCCGTGGTTGCTCTAACTCCATTTTAGTCGGTAGACGTGTTTCTGCAACGAACCAACTTCATTGAATCATAAGAATCGTCTGAATGCAGATTTCTTTTGCACCTATATGATTGCTTTCTGGAGTAGTGAACTTCCAATTGGGGCGCCTGGGTCAAAGTGTACTGAACACTCTCTGAGTATAATTGTTGGGCTGGTGATATCCTTATTTCTTTTCGGCGATATCCCATATTGTGTTTTGCAGGCTGTTCCTGTGATGTTATTTTAAATGGACAAATTTGATGTACAGTCCTCGTGAGCTTTCAAGCCAAGTATTTTGTCTACATCTGCAAGTCATTGAGGTTTCAAGTAAACCCTTTTGTTGCACCAGATAAAATATTGTGCAATACTATTAGTTTCCCTTGCGGAGAGTTTTCGCACTTAGTTAGACCTGTGGTTTGCTCTGACTCCATTTCAGTCGGTAGAGGTGTTTCTGCAACAAACCAACTTCATAGAATTATAAGAATCGCCTGAATGCAGATTTTCTTCGCACCTAGATGATTGTTTTCTGGAGTATTGAACTTCCAATGGGGACATGTATATCTTAAGTTTTGACAGTCTCCCAACATCAAGGACGCGGATTCCTCACAGCTACAGATACTTTTTGCAAGGTTAATTTTTTCAGGTGTGAGTGTTGGAAAGTACCAGAACGCCATGGTACGTCTTAGGGTCGGCATGGAATACTGGAGTGCATTAGATGTTGGGCAAGTATTGCATATATCCTGTCTCGAGGTTAGGATGTAAACGGCATCCTGTTTAGCGCCATTTATTTGCTGTAAGTTATAGGTTTATGATTGTAAAAACTAATCCAGAAAAAAATAAGGCTATGACAAAATTATATGGCGATATGTGGCGCCAGCGGCACGCTGTTTGACATCCCTACTCGAGGCTTCAAAACGAAAAATAATGCCACAAAACTGTTAACCTGATTAGGCTTAAGACTCATAAAACCTTTCCAAGAAGTCAACAACATGATGACTATAAATATCAGGCAGCCTGACACAAACTGGCAACCCAGGTAACAGAAACATCCGAATCCCCCATCTCCATGCACTAGTATCAGCACATCACAAAACAACTATACAAGTAACGGAAACAAATGATATTGAAAGAAACAGAACATACAGAGCATCAGCCGTCCGGTTTTTATTGTAGAGTAGACTAAATTCTGGTGAGATGACCCAAGATTCAGAAATATTACACTCTGAAGATGAGAAAATAATGGAACAAACAAAGACCTTAGACTTAACATATACCTTGCACTGGCCCAATTTTCTGCTGTTGATAAAACTGATAATAACCAGACAGTGCTTCAGCAAGTCACGTAAACAAATACTTTGACATGAATTTATACATTACAGATAATCTTTCCGCAAAGTCGCAACATGGAAATAAACATATAACAAAATGGCAACATCAACCTTTGCTGAAAGCTGTCATGGCAAGGCAGAGGGGCACGGACTGAATGCCGTGCCGCATGCAATCCACTGTTTCTTGCGGCTGCAAGGGAGCATGCAATCAGGAACCTTCTGCCACTCCTTGTTCAGAAGGTCATATATCACAAGGCGGTTCATCCGCTTCGCCTTCAAGGAGAGCATGAGCAAACCGCTGTTGCCCAGGCAAGTCATCCTCATGTGCTTACCGTAAAACTCTAAGCACCAGACATTTGGCATTCTGTCCACCTCCTTCCAAAGGAGAGTCATCCTCTGCAACTCCCATATGCAGACGCAGGTTGCTGCGTTCTTGCACACCAGGCCCACAAGCATGATTCTTCCCTGGAACTCAGCAAGTGTGTGATCAGTCAGATGCAGCGGCAGTGGGATGATGAACTGAGTCCAAATCCCGGTGCTTACATCATATGACAAAACACCCTCTGGTTCTGAACACATGAAGTATAGCGTGCTGCCAACCGCGACAGGCTGTGACCTGAAATTTAGAGCAAGTGGAAGCTTGAAGCTCAGAGGGAAATCACCTGGCCTAGACCACATGCCCTGCATAGAGTCATAGACTTCATGATTTCCATCATTCCGTAGCCACATCACTTTGTAACCCTCACTGGAAGTTGTTCCATTCAGCGCCATCCCCACTGACACCCTTGACCATGCCTGAACTGACCTTGGTGGAATTTCCTTTAGTGATTGCGTAAGAGGGTTGCATATGTAGAAATTCCTGTGGCTAAGATCCAATAAGCAGACAAGGCCACCCGCAGACGCCACTGGAATTACTATTTTAGCAGGAGCAAGCGGAACAGAAGGGTGGTGCCATTTCTTACGCGAAGGGTCATACATCGCTACATTGTTGCTCGCATTCTCGTGTGTGATTGTATAGAACCATGGCATTCCATGTGGAACTTCTGAGTACTGCTGAGAGAAGTTGTCTGAGCCTACCAGAGAACACCACTTCCGGCAAACACTGCGGAATCGAAAGATTGCAGCAACTGGAAGCCTTGCTATGACAGTTTCAAAAAGGTCTTCAGGGAACTCTCTCCAAATATCCAGCTGCATTGTTTCAGCTGAGTTCAACAAGGATGCTTTCTCACGGTTTTTGTCTCTGCGTGGTCGTTTGCGAGGAGGAGATTGGTTAGTTTCCATTATCTTCAACAGTTCTGAGCTGTATCCAGTCCTTCCTCCGCAATGATCATCCTTGATCGAACCATGCTCAAAGTCAAGTAAATACCACCTGTAAGATATCAATATTAGTTGATGGCAAAGAAAATCTGGAAAGTGTAGCAATAAGAGCTTTTGATTGCAAAGAAAAAGGAGATGAGATGAGCGACAGATTTGTGTAGCTAGCAGGAAAAATATATCTATGTGGAATCTATGTGGCTAGCAGGCGGAATATATCTAGACAGGAAAATGATACTTCTGTAGTCTAGATAAGCAATGTGAATGTGTGCAGTCTAAGCAGAGTTTGAATCACCACCCAAACTCATAATATTACCAAAATAGTGTATAACTGATTTTTTTAGTTGCACCGACTTACTGAGCAGAAGCAATAACACAGCTTTTATCAATATGATTGCCAATTTTAATATAGAAAGATCTATACAACTTCAACATACAAATGCATTATTTATTCCCTAAAATACACAGCTTAACTATGCTAGATATAATTCGCAAACTCTAAGAACTGTATAGGTGCAATGCTTGATGAAGCACAGCAGTGAAGTGATGAATAAGCACACATCATTATGTTGTTCACTAGTCCGTAAACACACAAGGAAGATGCCACGACACCTTGGTTTGAGCACCTTAGCCTTAGCAATCGGGAAAACCATGTTTCTTTTTGTTAGTTAAGGCTTGCAACTAGCCTTGATGTGGACGCCGTCAAAATAACCACCGTTTTCATTTGGTCGCCTGGTTCCTTGCCTAAAGCTAAAGAGTAGTACAAAACTGCGCGCCTCCAAAGTCAACTTAATTAGGATATCTTAAGAGGAGCAGCATCACATGCTCTAAAATAATCTCTACGTCGCTTGCTTTCTCGCAGCTATCTCCACGACAATGCTTGGTGAAGCGCAACAGTAAAGGTGCAATGCTTGATGAAGCACAACAGTAAAGTGATGAATAAGCACACATCATGTATACCGCATTATCTGGGGGTGCCATATAATAATTTTATTTTTAAAAAAATCATATTATAAAATTTCTTTTTTTAATGATATTTAAATTATATGTACAAATTATATTTATACATGATATAAGCCCTATAAATTCATTCAGCCACCACCCTCCGCTATTCAAATCAATTGGCCCGCCATCAAAACATCGCAAGCAAAAAAAACATCCGGCCGCCCTAAAAGCCTGTATTTATCCATTATACCATTCATTGTACCGCGCCAGTCCCGATTGCCTTTTATTTTCATTCTTCGTCGATGCGCTTTTTTTCCTTTCTCGTGTTCTGGCATCGGTTTCGTCGGTGGAGGCAGCCATGGCTGGCGGCGCTGAGTAGCAGCCGCTGCTGGCGTCGGAGAGCAGCGATCGCGGCCCCACCGCTCAGGACCCAAGCGATCCCAAGCAGTTCCCCCGGGAGTGGCACCCGGCAGCCAGGAGGCGGCGGTGCCAGGCGGCCATGCCCCCAGACCGGCGGCTCTCGATGATCAGCCTTTTGAAGCTTGATCTTGTCTTTCTTTGATTTGGATGCTAGCTGCATGCAAGCTGCAATAGTCATGCTGCAGCAAAAACGCAGAATTGTGGTATCTCTCAATTGCCCAAATTCTCTGTAAACAACATTTTTTTTTCTTTAAAAAAATTATCAATTTTAAAAAAAAATTTTTAAAAAATCTTAATAAATAATAAAATATAAAAATAAAATAAAAATAAAAAAAAAAAAAAATAATTTCAAATAAAAAAGCAACGGGGATTGCGCCGAGACCGGCCAAGGCCGTCGACATCTCATGCCTCGACATCAACCACAGCCCGCCAGGCACGTCGATCGCGGCGTATGGCGTATGCGCGTCGAGTCGCCCTCGAAGTCGCCGAAAAGACGCGCTCCAAGGCGGACTCACGTGGATCGGCGGACTCATTTTCAGAAGTAGAGCGCGCCATCGCTCACCGGCGGGATCCGGCTATTTCTTTTTTTTTTTTTTTTTTTTTTTTTTTTTATTTTTGGTCAGTGCAATCAAAATTTGTGTGTAATAAAATGTAATAATATGTAACTAATAAACGGTACTATAAAAAAAAAAAAAATTATTTTTGAATGAAAAAAATTTGAAATGAACAAGAACAAGGAAAGAAGGCAAAAAAAGAAACTGAATCTAGATTAATCCAGTTAATCCGTCTCTGGTCCTTTTTATTTTATTTTTTTTTTGGGGAAACGCCAAACGAGTGGAGTGGTAGTGCCTGTGCCTACTTACCTACTGAAGTATATGGTTCACAATTGCAAATTTTATGCTCTTCTTTCGGCTTGGCCCGCCCAAGATTTTCCTTCAAGCTCCGCCACTGTTCTTCACTAGTCTGTATACACAAGGCAGATGGCACAAGCGCTTGGAATTGGGCAGCTTAACATTAGCAATCACGTAGCCGTTTCCTTTTTCCTTTATACTAGTTATTAAGGCTTGCAACTAGCCTTGACGTGGACACCATCAAAATAATCACCGTTTTCATTTTGTGGCCTGGTTCCTTGCCTCAAAGCTAAAGAGTAGTACAAAAACGGCGCGCCTCTGAAGTCAACTTAATTAGGATATCTTAAGAGGAGCAGCTGCACATGCTCTGAAATAATAATCTCTATGTCACTTGCTTTCTCGCGCCTATCCCACGGTAAACGCTTGGTGAAACGCAACAGTAGAGGTGCAATGCTTGATGAAGCACAACAGTAAAGTGATGAACAAGCACACATCATTATGGTGTTCACTAATCACTAGTCCGTATACACGAGGCAGATGCCACAAGCGATTGGAATTGGGCACCTTAGCATTAGCAATCGCGTATGCCTAGCTGTGTTTCCTTTTTTTTTTTCTTTACTAGTTTAGGCTTTCAACTAGCCTTGACGTGGACGCCGTCAAAATAATCACCGTTCCAATTTTGAGGGCTGGTTCCTCGTCTAAATAAAGCAAAAGAGTAATACAAACGGCGCGCCTCTAAAAGTCAACTTAATTATGATATGTTCAGAGCGGCATCGCATGCTCTAAAATAACCTCCACGTCGCTCTCTCTTTCCAGGATCCATGGATACGCGTGAGCAATCCAATCCTACTATGCTTAGCGGCGTAGGGCAATGTCAAACTACGCTAACAGGCTACTACTAGCGTGCCGCACGGAATACAAGCCTTAAGCTTTGAACAACGGAGGTACTAGTAAAATATACTACTCCACTACCGTGCCGCACGGGATACAAACAAAACAATTTACGTACGCACGAGACAAGCGCGAAGTACGGGGGACGCCACAGCCCACAGGGACAGAAGAATTGTTCCATTCTCCTGCGCCGCACGCCACCGCGCATCCCCATCGAGCTAACCCTTCCAGGGCGGCCAAATCGACCAGCGCGGTGGAGCGAAAGGGGTGGGGGAAACCTGTGAGGTGCTCCGGCAAGGCCAGCTAATAACAGCGCCAGCAATCAATCAGACAGTAAAATTTGATCGAACCACTCGCGGTAGACAGACCATCGACGCGGGGATCTACGCGGAACGGAACTAATCTCCTCGCCGCCGAAGCGCGCGCCCCGCCCGCCGCGGAGCAGCGAACGGGAAGAGGAGGAGAAATTCCTACGAGCGCGCGCGGAGCAGATCCGAGTGGACCGGCGGAGGAGCCAGAGGGCGACGGGGGAGGAGGGGGAAGTAGCGAGAGGGTTAGGGGAGGAGGGGTTTGGGTTTGGGATTGCGGGATTGCTTGCCTGGGGAGGGGGCCGTGGGCGTGGACGTGGACGGCGCCGTAGAGGTCCCAGAGCTCCTGCACCTGGCCGACCAGCTGCCGCAGCGCCGCCACCTCCCCCATCGTCCTCCGCCTCCGCCGCCGCCACCGTCGCGGCCGCCTGCGGGAGGCTGCCTGGCTCTGCGCTTGTCCCTCCCTTCCGTTCCCCCTCCTTTTCTGGGGGGCTGGCTTGGCTCGGCTCGTCGCTTTTGCCCCCTGCCTGTCTGCCTAAATGCCCGCTGCTGCAGCCGTGTGCCCGCGCCCCCGCGTGCGCGCTGTGTGTGTGACTCGTGCGTGCGCGGCCGCTGGCTGGCTTATATGGTGCGCGGCCGTGCGTCGCGCGTGACTTTGCGAGATTTCTTCCTGCTCGACTCGACTCGACAGTGTGTTATGTGTAGCGGTGGCGCTGCGGTTGGTTGGTCGGGTTGGCCACTGGGTCGGGGTTGCTTGTCGTGTGGTATGGTTGTGCGGTGCAGGTTAAGTAAGCATAATTGTTCCGGGTTTTTTTTGCCTTCGCGTGTCGGGGTTGGGAGCCAAACGTGGTACTCCCATGATCACAAGGGCAAATTACATACATAGGTGCTCGTCTACCCATGATCACAACGTAAGTGATTTTAATCTCGAAAATGCGATAAAAGTTGTCTGAAAATACGTCATTTCCCGGTCATGGAGGCATCTAATTCGATACCGATGTGGTTCCCGCTAGTACAAAATGTGTTATGTGGGGGTCTAATCAGCCACATCTCATGGTCCGTGTGCTTCTCTTGTCGTCTTCTACACGGACAGAGTAAGCAATATTTAGGTAAAAAAGACCAAGAAATATTACACAAGGGGGGCCAAATGGATATTATAAAACCTGGAGGGGTCTATATGGTAATTTTTTTTGGCAAATTTGGGGATGAATCCACTAACAACATGTCGCTCTTCTATGATCTTCAATGTGCCTATCTCGTTGCGCCTAGTGGCTCTCCTTCCCACCTTCTCTCCATCCACCTGCAGGGGCAAATGTCGATGCCCTACATCATGAGACAATCACAATCTAATGAGAACTTGTTAACCCTGTTGTAGTCGTCAATTTGGCAACAATTGTCATGGCCAAGGTCAGATCATTTCAGTGTTGATCATCTCCATTTCATCTTCTCCCTCTCTTTTACTCTTCCTAATTAATCTTGTTTCTCCCTTTAAAAAAAATCATGTTTCTCTCTCCTCTCCACCCCATGGTATGAGGTCCATGTGCTGGATTTTTCCATGAACCATATCATGGTTCATATTATATGAATCATGCAATTAATAGTTCTAAATTCTTTCTTGCTATTCCTCGGATCACTAGTGCAAGTCATTTTAAGATTTGAGCGAGCCAAACATCTAGATCATCTCCATTTCATCTTCTCCCTCTCTTTTACTCTTCCTAGTTAATCTCTCTTCTCTCTCTCCTCTCCACCCCATGATATGATGTCTATTTGTTGGACTTTTGGATGAACCATATCATGGTTCATATTTATATGAATCATGCAAATAATAGTTCCAAAATCTTTCTTGCTATTCCTCGGATCACTAGTGCAAGTCATTTTAAGATTTGAGCGAGTCAAACATTTCTAGGTCCGACCATCACTATGGATAAACATTTACCAACATTTGAAGTGGGTTAGCAATCGTGCTTCTCTCATGGTACAATTATCTCATCCCGCTTTCTCCTCGGTGGTCCGTAGAGAACAAACAAAGATGTTGATTATCTAAAATTTATATTAGTACCAACATTCATTGTAAAATAAGGTTTTGTAATGTACTACTCCTATATTTAATTGTGTCCGAACCAACATGTTCTTATGGATTACATTTCCAATCAGAAGGAGGTACAACTATATACGTTGGCCTTTCCAAGCAAAAAAAGAATATTCCTGAGAAAAAACTAAAGGCATGGGAATGGGGGCGGTCACGTAGTTAAATGATTACCCGGGCGGGAATCGACACAATAATGAAAACCGGCCACCTCTCATTGCGTAGCTTTGAATGCTTTGTAATGAGTAGATTCGAGCGGCAACTTGTCCCCATCGACCCCGGATTCTGGTTGCCCAAACGAAGGCTCAAAAAAGAGCATAAACATAATGTGCCGCCAGATTTTCCGAGTATGTCGCGTCACCCGTGTCTGCAGTTTTCCGTTGCCCCGAGGGTGGTTGGTTATCCAGCCAGCAGCAAATTAATTAGGCTGTGTTTTGTTAGTTATTAAATAGTAATAGATTCTGCTGCGAGTAAAATATAAACAGTAATAAGACAGCACTAATGATGCAGTTGGGTGGTTGATCTGATCTGATCTGATCTGACGGACGGGTGGATGGATGGATGTATCTTGCAAGGGAGCTTCCCATGATGAGGAAAAGCTAGCGCGCGATCGAGCAGCTGCGGATTTTATTCGCCCCGGCCATATATTCGCCATCATGGCCGGTGGAAGCCGTGACGGTAACTTCCATCCGCCCTCGATCGCTCGCCAAAGTGCAATCGATCGCCGGCGACGAACAATCCATCCATCCAGCTACGTAGAGGGTACGATCGACAGACAGGTACAGGTGCCTAGTCACTGTACTAATCAATGCCCGCGGTGTAGACCGGTAGAGACGTACTAGTAGAGTATGTTATGTACGTAGTGGAAACCATCATCATGCCAAATTCTCCATCATATTCCATCAGTGCCGCTATTAGCTAATTATAATTCGTCCCCAAATTGTCCGGCCATTATATTTTTCGCTAGTAGTAGCGATCTAGTGGTGGTGCAATTAGGTGCAGCGCCGCAATGATTCCTAGGTAGCTAGTGAGTATAGGCACGCAGCTGCAACACGTATAAAATGTGCTCGAGTTCCCTATTTGGTTCTGAATATTACATGGAGATTTTACGGGAATCTCACGGTGCTTAAGCGGTGCGATTTCCAGGTAAATTTGAAAGTTGCAGCAAATCAGAGAGGCACTTAAGATTTGGTGGAAGCAGAGCAGACGCTGCTGCAGGGAATAAAGCAAAAGAGAGCCCTCGCACGTGTGGAAGCAAGGGGGGGTGCAAATTTGCGGAGCACCTTCAGCTAGCTCGGCTGTGATGAACAGCCAGCACGCACGCACGACGATCCACCTTTTCTTTCTTTTCCACACACTGAGAGAGAGTGGTTTAAGACACAACACTTGCTTAACCACGGAGGTTAAATCAGCTAAAATTAGCAGTACAGCTAGCTTGATCCAAAGATTATTTATACAGTACTTTCCTTAAAACCTTTGCTCCTTTTGTTTTTGTTTTGCGAAAACCTTTGCTCCTTTTTATCGCTGCTTTTGCCCTGATGATCTACCAGCTTTGGATGGGTAGGGATATTATCATTGCGTCGTTGAAAACCCACTTTTAATTATTTCCTTGGGAATTCCTCTCGCTTTGCTCTGCTTTTCTTCTCTCCTCCCTCTGATCTACCGTCTCATCATCCATCCCCGCCGGATGCCCTGCCTGGATCATTGCGTCTTTGAAGGTTTGCCCCCCCTTGGTAATAATTAGCAATAATTCTCTTTTTTACCACTATATAGGTCCTGATGGCCAATCGGAAAAACAAAACCCACTTGAATTGTTCGATCATTGATCCCGAATGCACTTGCTCATTTCTCCCATGTGCATTTAGAATCGACCGGCGCCGGGCCGGGATAAATCTGCGGCATCGCGAACTCCACCACCTCACTGACGGATATAGACGGTGACGGGCACGCAGGAGGAGCAGTGGCCAGTTGTTGGTTACTACCACCTGCACAATTCTTCCTTCTCCTACTACTAACTACCAAGCCCATGGATCGGATGATGAAGAATCATGAATGATGGCCAATCATGTCCCCTGTAACTTGCACTCCAAATCAGGAGGAGGCGCTCCCTCCTCTCTCTGACGACTCTGACCGGAATTCCAAGCTAACCATCCGTCCAAAAGATACGCACGCAGGTTCGGTCTCGATCGATCGATCGATCAGGTTGGCGATCGAATCGAACGATCGACCGGGTCGTGTGTCGTGGATTCGGTGCTGGTGGCCACTCAGGGATGAATGGAAATATGGAATCATGATTGCTTCGCGTCGCTGCATCGCATCTATCTCCCCTCCGGGAAGAAACAAGACACGCTAGTCCAAAACCAAAACGGCCGCCACCGCACCGGCCGGATCGATCCTACTCTAGCTTTTTTACTTTGCGACCACCAACTGCCCCCCGATGCCAACACTATTTCCATCAGGATTCGGCTACCCATTTCTCCGCATGTGTGAGTTGTGACATGGCGTGACCACGTACGTGAGATGGGTCGATGGATGGCGCACGCCGGCGCATCATGGCATCCTTGAACTGAATCTTCATTCGTTCATGACTTGTTTGAAGCGGTTGCAAAGATGATGGAACTCGTGATCAGTAGACGTAGGAACGTAGGGTGGAATCATGGAACGATATGGTCAGTCGGTCAGATCGATGATCACGGCCGATGACCGATAGGTAAAAGTTGGTAGAGAGGAATCGAGAACGACTGGCCGATCTGTTGCGTACGGGTAGGCGCATCTTTTGACGGCCGGGGTGGTTTGAATCCTGCCGCCGAGGCATCATACTCCTAGTCGAGACACACCGGGCCGGCGCCACCATGTTTTATCTTTGTTTTTGGCGATCGATCTTTCCTGAAAGATCTTCCTTTCATTAGCGACCTCCTGTGTAGAATTCTGATCGCTCCAAGGAACCTCTGTTGGAACGGGGGAACTTTTCTGGATACGTAGCGAGCGTCGGCAAGGACGACGTCGTACCAGCAGCGAGTTACCGATGGTCGGCCGGCGTCACGTCGGTAACCGTGTGCTCCGGTGTTGACCCTCATTGGCACCGTCAAAATTAACAGAGGATCTGGGCGCACCTAAAATGAAGCTGATGGCCGGGCGGTTATGGCGGGATGGATGCAGCGGATGGACGGCGGGATGGATGATGGACGGACTGATCGACAGACTGACTGACCGACGTACCTCGCAGCTAGCAGAAGGGGCCTTTTTTTGGCTCACGGACAAGATCGCGATGACGGTGATGACCGATCATATCAGTCGATGCGAATGCTGATCTGAAAAACCAGCCTCCATCGGGGCCGAATCTCTAGCGGGGGCAACTGGTCGCAAGAAAAACCATCATGACCGACCGTGGTTCCAAACAAATCCTTTTTTTTTACGAACGAAGCCTGCTGTTCATCATATGCAAAGGAGCAGAAGAGAAAAAAAAAGAACTGCCGTGGCGAGGCAGCCGTAGGAGCCGGTGGGAGGGCTGGGCTATGATTTCAACTGCGAGCCTTCGTCAAAGGATCCATCATGCCCGGCGGTAATCCGTCCGTCCGTCCGTCGCGGTCCAGCTTTGCCTTTCCTTTCGCACCTCCTCCGGTCAAGCTCCACAATCATTTTTCTTCCGCTCCGGCCCATTCCATCGCATCCCCACGCAGGCTGTCGCCTAGGTCGCATTCGGTAGGAACTGCTCGGTTTTGTTTCGGCCTCGCAGTTTTTCCGATACCTGACACCCCTGTGTTCGAAAATTCCAACACATGTCGTCTTCTTCCGGCAGAGCGAGGAAACGACGGGTGTTGAAAGAGTTTTTTCTTCAACGAGTCTAATGAAAAATAAGTTAAGAAATAGTATGGGTGATGAGCTCTTGAACTATTGCTTAGTAACATTTATTGAACGAGATGTGTTCTTGAAAGTAAGTGAAGATGACACTGTTGACACCTTCATGGGAATGAAAGAGAGTAGAATCACCAAATCATAGTGATGTAATTTCTATTTATGCTATATTTTGTAATGTAAGACTTTGTTGATGTTTTTGAGTATTGGAATCATGCACCTTTGAAACATATGTATTGAAGTACAATGTTGAAAATCAATTTGCTATGCATATTATTCATTGACAAATTTGTATCGCACATATGTTAGTGTGAATCTCTTTTCTGGATCCGTCACTGTACGTTGCAGCTAGAAGGTGCGAGAGGAAGGAGAGCCTTTTTGTGACGGCCAAACCCTTGCCTTTGCACCTCCGGTCAAACCCCACAATCATATTCCCATCTAATTCCAGTGCACTTCACCCCTCACACGGTCACACCACCCGATGTATGTACCACTACTTCCTCGAGGACTCACAATAACCGGTTGAGTTTTTCCTTTTTGGCGTCAATGGTTCGGTACATGTCGACGGTCTCATTCGGCAAACACTAGGTTATGTTACTATGGACACTTCTCGTTCAATGGTTCAATGACATGTCACGTTATCAAAATGCTTAGTTGATATTTCGGTCCAGAGAGATAAATTGTGATCATGCAAACTTATCTCTTGAGGATGTAGTAATAAGTCCATTTTCTCATTTCTTTTTGGCCATAGGTTTCCTGATCCTCAGATTAATTCTTCACATTGCATATAGCAAACATACATAAAATTAGAACTATGACATTACCTTATAACTGAATGAAATTTGTATTACCAAATTACCTTAATGGGGTGTCAAAGGGGTAAAAGTGCAAAAAAGGATTAACTGACATGTTTCTAAGGATAGACTAACCTACCCAACTAACATTACCTATGCATCACAACGTATAGCTATGAGATATAAGAGGGGGGGCGAAAAATAGGGCGAGAGAGGAAGGCCGTCGCAAAAGAAAATAAACTTATATCCACTTTTCTCTCTAGACAAGAGAGAAATGTACTCCCTCCATCTTAAAAAAACGTCGCAAACCAGCAGCAATAGCACCGCCGCACTCCAAGGCTGTCAGAACCAGATCGACGACGAGATCAACACCACACAAAGCCGGAGCACACGTCCGGTGAAGACCATATCCCATAGGCTTCTCAACGTCGTAAACGTCGTCGCGATGGAGTTGAAGCTGAGGTACCTTTATTCGATATAGCGTATTCATCGCCATCTGAATTGCGCCACCACGACATCACAACTACGCTAACTTTAGTGCCCTTGATGAACGCCGAGCGTAGGTCCTGGGTCCCCACCCCCTCCTGCCCGCATGAGCGGAAGCGGAGGAGGCGAGGACCCGATGATCATCAACGGAGGAGGAGGCGGTGGCTAGGGTTTTTTTTTTGGAGGAAGCGGCGACTGTGAGGAGACCGTGGCTAGTTTTTATGAGAATTCCCAAAGAAAAATAATAATACTACCATTAACTATTTTTTATGGAATAGGCCTGGTACCAAACGGGCTCAGCGGTTATCAATTCTCTCCATGAGGCCCAACTGGGAGTCTCAGCTCCTCACTCTCTCCCGGCCACCACCGGTCCCGAATTTAGTGGGTAGCCCAGCAAACGCCGCTCACTAAACGGCCCACAACTCCACCTCCCTTTCCACTCCACTCCCACGTTATCACCTCATCTTCTTCCTCCCTCTCCTCCCGTGTAGACTGCCGTTGCTGCCCTTCTGCGCGCGACAGAAATGGCGTTCTCGCTGGTGGGAGCCTTCAAGGGCCTCTCCCTCTCGTCGTCCTCCTCCTTCCTCCGCGGCGACCGCGCCGCGCTCTCAGGCACCAGCGTCGGGATGGGCGTGGCGACGCTGCCAGCGCGCGGGCTGACCATCCAGATGGCGCACAAGAAGGGGGCCGGAAGTACCAAGAACGGGAGGGACTCCAAGGGACAGCGCCTCGGGGTCAAGATATACGGCGACCAGCTCGCCAAGCCTGGCGCCATCATCATCCGCCAGCGCGGCACCAAGGTCGCCCCCACCTCTCTGCTCCTGTTTAGTACCGCCGGTTCAGTCGCCGCTGCCTAGCGTGCTGAGTGGTAAATTGTCGTGGAATTACTGTGCTTATGTTGCTAGTGAGTTAGAATTGCCGATTGAGGTTTAGTACTAGAGGTTTTGTACAGATTGGGTGGTTGTGGTGATGAACCTACAGTACAGTACAAGCATTCAGATAGTGTTGTTATTGGCATGTGCCACCCCCTGGTATTGTGCATAGCCATTCGTGCCGGGACTGGCATTGTCAATACTGTCTGTCAGCTGTCAATGTAACCGTCAGACTCTGAAGTACTTCGAGACTTCTAGTCTAATGCTTACTTTCTTCTTAAGTTGTTTAGTAATCGAAGCTCCATGCATCAAAAATTGTGTATCTATAGGTGTATATTGTATTATTGTATATAAAGCGAAACAATTTTCTTTAGCAGGTTAGAAGCTGATATTTTCATTATTGACTAGACTGAATCCTTACTTCAACAAGTAACATGTCAATGTCATGCTATTTACCTGCACACAAAAGATGCCATGCTATTTGTTAATTCAGGAAAAAACGGCATGACAATGCCCATATTCTAACGTGTGTCTTAGAGGAAATGTGATATTTATTCTTACATCGCCCATTACGTGGCTGCGTGTAGTACAAACTTATCGGTATGATTGTTTCTTGTTACACTCTTCACTTCTTCAGAGTCTGTGGGGGGCAGAAAGAGTGCATTCTTCGTCCCAGAAATTATTGAATGTGCAAATGCAATTTTCTTCCCTGCCTCTTTGCATATATTCCTGAACTATGGGTTTAATGTAGCTCTTGGTTTCTGACATCGTGCAATATTCTAGCTTTATGCATGTTGTGGGTGGTACATGATTTCTGTCATTTACCTTTCTATAAAGTAGTTTCACATTGGTGTACGAAAGCGCACCTAATATCTAAATCGCTGTGTGTGTGTCTCTTTGTGTTTCTCTGTTTTCGTATGTTCATTTATGTTGAACATTTCAGGTCTATCCTGGAAACAATGTTGGAATGGGCAAGGATCACACCCTCTTCGCTTTGATTGATGGACTTGTCAAGTTTGAGAAATATGGACCAGACAGGAAAAAGGTTAAGAGTCACTAGTTACTGTATCTAATTATGTTTCTGGGGAATACCAGATGTGTGACTATCCAGTTTTTTCTTTCTAGGTAAGCGTTTACCCATACGAGAAACAGCCCGAGAACCCAAACAGTTACAGAGCAAGGAAGAGAGAGAACTTCCGCTTGCAGCGTGAACGCAAGAAGGCAAGAGCAGAGAGAACTTATGAGCCACAGTTGGTGTTGGCAGCTGCAGAAGGGACTGTTGAGGTCAATGCAGACTGCTGATAGTTTACTGTAATGTATTTCTCTTTTTTCTTTTACAACCCATGCTTGACAAAACTTTCTCGAATGTAAATCATCGACTGCAATGTGAATGCAAGTCCAGTTTCATTTTCAGTTTCTGCCCTGTCCTATCTGCTGTGTGTTTTCATAATTACACTTTAGGGATCAGGTGGGTGTCTATGTCAACTTCCCACAAACTACAAATTCCACGTAATATTATGATGGCGCCAAGGCATCAACACAATAATCACTTGGAACATGTTATGTGGTTCAGGCCGTATTAGGAAAAACTTTGCATAGGTTCTCTTTGCAGAAAAGTTACTTTTGCATGTAGGTATTTAAACGGTTTTAAGTTAGTTGGTGCATGCAAGGCTGCAACCAGGCATTTCATTCTTCCATGGTCCCTATTCTTGAGGGGTATTGTACTGCATTTATAAACAATAAGAACTTTCTGTTCAAACTAAATTGGTTTACCAATACTTTGGAGATGCTATTTGGTGAAAGCAATTTATGTGATAATATGACCTCAAGAAACAAAAGAAACTAGTAGCAGACACTAATTCTGCTCAAATGAGGGGAACCACAGCAATACACCATATGCCTAATTATTAGAGAGAAGAAAATAGGTTTTGTTCTTAAAGAAGCTTGCGGACTAGATGCTAATTATCCATCCAACATAGAAATATAGAAGGGTCATTTCTATAGTGTTTTGGCTCCTCTTTTATGCCTCATGGTGTAGTCTATCAGCCATCTAGCTTTTTCTGAAGCAAAGCAAGGAGGAGCATAATTGAGCTCAGGTGGGCTTTTTGTTAAATAAAGTTGACCTACCACAGGGTAGATGGGACCCTCTGTCGCCCCCTCGATTCTAAGGCCACAAGTCTTCATCAAAGAAGCACAATACAAAGAAAAGGAAAGGGCAATGGAATCAAGAAGCATGATCCTTGTTTGCTCTCTCTTTTCTGTATCATCCTATAACCCAGGAGCTAGCTGCACTGGTGAATGATAGCGGCAAGGCAAGCATTATTGAGATCCCACCATGTTTTTCGACAAGCTTTGTGCAAGTTGAACCGTGGAGAGGGGCGCAAAGTATGTGAATTACTGGATCTTTTTCTCTATCAGTGTCCCCATATGCTCCTCACATGTAGAATCTTGCAAAGGAATCAGTATTGGCATTGCACGGTACTGTAAGTCTAACATCATTTGTCGTACTCTCTCTTTATACCAAAACTCACCATTCTGAAGTTAGCTTATTAATACAGTATTGGGAAACATTTGGCATATTTTGAGTCACAGATTGTCTTCCCAGTTACAGATGCCGATTAGGATACAACTTGCAGGATAAAATACTGCTAGTAATAAAGTCCAATTAAAGTTATGCAACATTATGATCTGTTGCCATACATTGGCCAATAACATTAGGAGAGCAATACTTTTAGGTGGTTAACCATGTGCACAGTGTCTAAAATAGCTGTACTACAGATTCACAGAGCATGTTGTGTCATGTCTTTATTCTCTTGTCACGTTTCTAGGAACCTTCCAAAAAAGATTTAGCAATGCATAGCCATCAATGACTTATCTCTTCTAGGTTAATCTAATTAGCTGAGCAGAATATACTAAGATCTTCTAATGTTGTAGCCTTTTTTTTTCTTACAAAGATCACTTCTGCGCTATGATTCTGTAAACAGAACTCAGTGAAATGTGCTGTTTGTTTATGGTGTAGAAGTCATTGCATGCAGCTTTTGTAGAATCTGTTGCTTGTTGACAGTAATACATAGTGGGCATCAAAACTGAATTCCACACATAATTCTTGTAACTACACATATGTCCAGATAATGTAGAACACAAAATATAGATACCGGCTTGCAGCCTTGCACCAATAGCTAAAGTGCTTGCAAAATCATCTGTTAGGTCCAGGTCCTGTGAAAGAAGCTCATGAGATCTCAGGATCTTCTAACGATTGAATGGAACTTCTTTGCGTTGGAGCAAGAGCCGCATTCATCCAAAGAGAGTGAAAGCGCTTCCATCCTTCGCACCATGAATGGACATTAAGAGATAATTTTGTGCTCCAGGGCAGCAGAGCACCAATTGAATCATCCAGCCATCAACCGTGCAGCCGTGCTTACCTTGAATTCTTCCTTTTTCATGCAGACTTCCCAGTCCACACTCAACACCACATAATAGTAAAGCTAGGATGCGTCCACCAACTGCTAATGATAATCTTTTTATCAAGAATTGCGCTCAATTATTAGCCTAAAGCATTTTTTGCTGTCGTTGGAGGCCATAATTCCAGAACCATTCTTGTCTTGCAATGCATGTCATATTGTCATGACAGGGGAATTGCTGGGACAAACATGCACCTTTCTGCTGCCTACTTGCCTTGCTCAGCACTGACCAGGTCTACTCCACACTCAATTAGCAGGTACTGGGTCCTTTGAAAGTGGGATAATGGGCACTACTGCACTGCACTAGTGTTTGTTGGACTGGACTGGACTGGAGCGACCCTTACCTCATCTTTCCTTAGCCATCAAGTTTCTGGTTATTTCTTGTAGTGACAGTTGCGCTCTGGTTTGCTATAAGACAAGGTTTTGAATGTTCAAAGGATCTGCTGACATTGATCTTAATAGACAGAAGACATTCTTTCTTGAAATTCGGAGAGTATATGGTCCTTGCCTCCTCTATTTCTGTTTGGTAAAACATAGAAACGCAAGATTTCAGTATCCAACTTGAATTCCTGTGTTGCCAATGCCTTCGTTAGTTAAAAAAAAGTTCATTAGAGGAAACAATGTAACATGGCAACTAAAAGGTTATCTTGTTCAGATGCTCACAGTGCAAACATATTCTGGTAGAAACTTTTAGTGTGGTAGACTCAATCTTGGCTTCTTGTTTAGCTGATCTTCAGACCACCAGTTAATTAAAAGCGGTCACCCTTTTATCTGAACCCTTTCAGTTAGTTTTTTATGTGACTCAGGTGTTACTCATACGACTCATTACTAGCTTTCGTAGCAAATTTCTTAAAGTGTAATTACCAACCTGCTGTGATTGAGGTCAAGATTAGAAGTACAGTTGAGCACCCGGTCATGGTTACTCCAGATCCTGACACAAAGATCTACTGAGAGAAGCCAAACACCAGACCCATTCCAGGTGTACTTGCACCGACTGTACTACCAGGTTCTAGAATGTGCATACATATCACATGAGCAGAAATACTCAGCAACTCCTACCACAATTGGCTCTGAAGGTGAATCATCCTCCAGCAACCACCGTGAGCCCATAACTGCCAGAGCTCACACCGGCATGGTTGTGTCGTGCACCAACTGCTAGGAGACCCTGTATACTTGCCAACAATTGCTACATGACATAGTTGTGGCCTGTGAAGCTTGTTATGTCCATTCTACATGTTTTGTCACAGTTTATGCCTGTAAATCATATCCACTGGACTGGAGTCCACTGTGTTTTGTAGGCATCCAAATTGTGAAGTCCAAGTCATCAAGTCCAGGGATCAGGATCATGAGAGCAGAGGGACCCAAAGCAGAGCAAGAGAGGGAAAGGAAAAGAAAGGGAAGAGTAGGCAGACAGCCACCATATCTTTTCTGACAAAGAATTGCCCCCACCCACAACACATCAGTTTATTTATCAATTAAATCTCATCAAATTGCAAAAAAGCATCATGTGTTCCTCTGCATCTCCACCACCAATAGGATAGGGGATGTGTGTACTTGCATGGTTGGCCCCTCTTGCATTGAGACACCGCATGCTTTAAATTTCCCCCTCTCTCCTTCAGCCTTTCCATTCATGGCCAGCCTCCCCCTCAGACCACATATAAAACCCACTGACCACCCTCCTTGCCCCCTCATTGTGGCTATAGCTTCTTGAGCCTACACTTGTCTTGTGCTGTTCATAGCGAGAGCTTGATTGCTCAACTGCTGCCCAAGAAATGGATCCCATCAGCATAGAGAAGATCAGGGCCATGAGGAAGTACAAGAGGAGCAGGAGGCAGCAGAAGCTGCTGCTCCCTACTCTCACACCTTACATGGTGGCCACTTGTGTTCTTTGCCTGCTGCTCACTAGCCCTGCCTGGTTCCCCTGGCTGTGCTCGCTCCTCGTCTCCTTCTTCCTCACCACCCTTCCTGACCTGGCCACGGCCTTCTTGCTCAGCCCCAAGTGTCTCTTTGTCGTCGGCAACCTCATTGTCGCCTTCCTCATCGGCGAGTCTAGGCTGAGGAGCCAGCCTGCTTCCCTGGTGGATGTAGACGGCATCCACGAGGAGCACGTGAAGAGGAACGTCGCGTCGACGGCCACGAAGGCAGCGACGACCGCGGTGGTGTTCTCCGATCACAGTGCTCAGGTTGAAGTACTTTGGGAGGGGGAGAAGGAGGAGGAGGATGAACAAGGAGAAGAGGAGCTGGAGAAGAGAGTGGATGACTTCATTGCAAGGGTCAGGAGGCAGAGGAAGCTCGAGGCCAAGAGCTTCTTCGACACTGATCGGTGACCATGATCGAGCTTGCTTAACTTCCTTGGAGTTGGAACATGCAAGGGAATATTACATCCAAATTAAGGACATGTAATGCTTTGTGCTGCTATGCTTAATTCTGTCATGTTAGGGTCAGAGATAAGAAGAACCTATTCCACTGTCTTCCCAGAGTGTAGCTGGTTAATTCTGGGGCGTAGCAATGCCTGGGGATTAGGCAGAGAGGAGGAGAGACAAGGAATGTGTGTGATCTTTGAAAAAGTTTAAGAAAAAGAAGTGATGCCTTGTGTTCTTTCTCTTATCTTGCTTTCTGTCTAGCTGGTTTCATGATGCCATGATTATGATATCACTTAGAGAGCCTGATGGTCACGATTTGTGACCATCCTGACTCACAAAGTTGCCTGGATGACAAAGGAAGCAAAAGTTCAGAAAAATGTACGTAGTGATGAAGTGTAAACTAGTAGTTGACACATACTACTCTCAGATCAGGATGCAAATTGTTCAGGGCCGATCGGAAGTACGGAATCCTTTCCGAGTAAATAATCTGGAAAACTAGTGCTTGGAATAATAATAATTATGTTATCCCACCAGCAAGGATTAAAAGAGGAGACATGCAAAGATGGTGGAGGTGTTGATCCAAAGATCTTAGCTTTTCTAAGTAGTAGTAATAGAATAAGAAGATCACACGCAATGCTGAATGTTCAGGCATCATAATAGCGGCAAAAGGCGTCGGCTCACCTGCACAGCATATCAGCATATGCAACAGGAAACTTCTATATTCAGAAGAGTTTATCAATGGCTCATCCGCGCACGCACACACAAAAGCTATAAAAGTGATTAGGTATTATTCTGATGAGTGTTCTTTCACACCGTTAGCCAGATTATCAAAGGAAAGAAAAAATTCAGTAAATCTTGGTTTAGGAAATAAATAGGTTCGGTAAATCAATGAAGTGATGTGTGTACACACTACACACGCATGGACAGAGTCCCACTTTCAGATCAATAGTCTGAAATCTAGTGCTTGGAATAATAATAATAATAATAATAATAATAATAATAATAATAATAATAATAACCCCTCAAAAAACAATATCCAAGTAGCAAGAACTAAAAGAAGAGACATGAAAAAATGGTGCAGGCATTGGTCTTTTCCTCCCCACTCTTAGAAAATGAAAAGGATGATCACACGCGATGCTGAATGTTTTCACTTTTCAGGCATCATCTATGTCTGCATATCAGCATATGCTCACGCAGCTTTTCTCCATGTTTATCAATGGCGCATTGGCGCACACACACACACGTACACAAAAGATACAGAAGGGAGGAGTTAAATATACTACTGTTCCGAGTGGCTTGTCACAAGTGACAGGAAGCGAACCACTTGTCTGGTTGATGTGGTCGCTTTTCCCGGCTGCTGATTCAGATAGGCGTCAGCTGCTGCGATCTGTGTGCATGCATGCACGCATTCAGCCACCTTTTCTCGCCGTTGCCGGTGATGAGATCATGCTATATTCTTTTTCTTTTGGGGATAATATATTCTCTTCTTTCTTATTTGGAAAACTCTTTTTCTTTAGTCTGAAACTCAGATGATAATGTTTTCTGGAACACACACAAACAGCACGACAGCGATGTGACACTGGAAGGTGGGAGTCCACCTACCAGGGCGGTGCAGCTTGTGCGAGAGAAAAAAGAGCAAAAGAAAAAATAGATGGGTTAATTTACTGAGCAAAAAAGAGCATGTCCACGGTGTGGAGATTTTCTGGCTCCCGAGATTCAGTGATCCTGTTATCCTAGAAAAGAAATCGAAAATCGTATTTACGAGTTTCAAAATAAAACTGAAAACAAATCTGGGTGTCACAATGATGTATCCCACAAAAGAAATATCGATTCCAACTACCTTGTATTCCGAGCTACACAAAATGGACAAAAGTATGGGATCTAAGTATGCATATTTTCAAATCTCTAAACTGTATTAGATCTTGTCATTTTTTGTGTACCCCACAATATTAAGAATTTCGTGTTGTGATTTTGCATGCTTGTAGAAGCATCGTCGACTATATCCAGAATGCATTTTCAGATATTTTTGAGACTTGTATATGTGGGTTTTTAAAAATAAAATAAAATAAAATGAAGGGATCACTAGTGTCAGAAGCCAAGCATACATTGGATGTCTCCACGTTGCTGTACCTGTACTTACCACAGAATAATACAAGTGGGAGTTCGTTAGAACGTGGAAAGTGAGTGTGTAAATAGCGTAGCGTTCTCTCAACAATTTTGTATACGGGGTAGCAAAAGTGCAAGACTATTATTTATACTGTCCTCTCAACAACTTCCCCAACAGAGCTGCACGAGTTAGGTTGTAGGGTACTGATTTGCTCGTGTATCTCTTGTTCTAACACATAAACGTGTAGATTGGCAATTCCCTGTATTGTACGACCGCGTACATGCTGTCGAGTCCAAACTATATGTTGTCCAAAATACCATGATAAGATCCAGAGTTCAACTGCAAATCTATTAAGCTGTCATTTGTTGTACAAACGCCAACACAGATAGTAATACATGGCACAGCCCATGCTTCCATTTCGCTCCATAACAAAACTGGGACATTCACTTCATGCACGAAACTGTGGAGTTGCCGTAGCACGAAAATCTATCTATCCTCACACATAGCCAGAAACAACTACAGCATGTAACTTTGATAGATACCAAGTCTCTCGAGTCTTCAGTAAACTGATCCGTTTTGCTGTGTCTACTTGCCAAATTTACTAGCCACCGCTGGTTCCGACAGCGTGTTCCAGATCTGCCAAACATGCCAGAGTGTCAATCCTCATACATGGACATGGGCACGAGTTTCGGACAGGCTACACATATGGGCATTGTGCTTACCTTCAATTTGCCTTTGGATCCTCCACACGCTAACAAGAAGGGGCTGTCGTTGCAAAACGTTACCGTAAATACAGCTCCCTGAAACAGCCAGCAAGTGGGTCAGCAAAATAACAGGCGTAATTTCATCTGGAGATAAAGGTATTCATTCAAGTAACATACGAGTTTAGCATTCAGCGAAGCCACACATGAAGGCTGGTTGTTTGATATATCCCAGAGTTTCACCTGCATTCAGAGACATGTTAGCAACAAATATCGGGTGTTAGTAGCTTCTTCAATGCAAAGCAAGTACGCACCATTTTATCCGTTCCACATGTTGCAATGAACTGCAGGAAAAAAAAGTAGGACAACATCAGTAATTCAATTTCAGGTGGCTGCATCTCTCTCCTTTTTCAGCATACTGGTATACAAAGCGAAACATACATTAGGTTTAGATGGGCAGAAGGATATTGCAGAAGCAGCCTTATTGTGTGCATGCAGAGTAAATGTGGGCTGTCCAGGATTTGAATTTGACGAAGCTGTCCGCGTATCAAACGCTTGAACCATCCCATTGTCAAGACTAACCTGCAGGACACAGGTACGACATCACTATACATTGAGTAAACAAGACATGCACCAGAAAAGTAAATCAGAACCGTGCAACTGCATGTACTATTTTGTTAGTATAGCGTTAGATTATAACTGTAGGTAGGATCCAGTGTAGTTATGAAGTTGAGAGATGACCGAGTCCATCCAGTCTTACATCCACGTTCTACGCGAAATATGTTGCTTTCCTAACAGAGTACTAAATCTTCCATCAACTGTCTCCAATGGAAATTTCAATGAAGCTTTAGCAAAAGGCTGCTGTCGTTAATCAGCAATTTCCAATATGTTCTATACAGCGCAGACAAGCAGGATTTAAAATATGTCAATAAAAACAATGAGATCACTTACCAGAAAAGAGTGTTCATTGTGTGGATCACAAACTAAGCTTTCTACATCTGCTTCGACAGACCATTTATGATAAGTTTGTCCATTATCTCTCATATCACTCTGTAAAATGTTAGTATGCAACGTAAGTACAGTGGATGTAGAACAAAAATGCAACAGCCTCTTCAACAAGAATTCCAAATTAACACTGATCTGCATCTCAAAATATTTACAGGAATACAACAAATTAACCACTGAACTGCATATCAAAACATCTATAGTGACGCAGCAGACCATTCATCCAGAAATGACAAATTAACATTGAACTAGATCTTCACCGCACCCTAAAAGAAACTAAGGGTTTCAATATGAACTCCCAGAACGAAAAGGAGAAGGTAATAAGAAATATGGTACACAATCAGTATGACCACCTTAAATTATTGGCTACACAAAGTGGGTGAGATTACCAATTGTTGGCATGCTGCTTACAACCAGAATACATAATGAGCAGCAGCAAATATTTCAGGAAAAAATAGTACAACAATAATTCACATAATGACCAATAAGATCTATTACCATGATAACAAATCGGTCAAAAGATCCACTGAGAAGAACTTCAGGTGACCTCCAGGCAACTGATTGGACCTACATGTGGGGGAAGGGAAAATTAACTTGATATACCATCGTAATATTCTGGAATGATATATTACAGAAGTCATGAAGAAGAAAATAGTATCGATCATTGCCTTGTCATCATGATGTTGCAGTGTGACTGCACATTTACCAGTATTTAAATCCCAAAGTCTAACAGTTTCGTCTGCACTTGAGCTAGCTAGAACGTTCCTGAAGTGTATAAGGAATCATTAGCATTTGTCCAATAAGTGAACGAAGAACGAGGGATGCAATTACTTGAGTTGAAATGAAAACACACCTCACCACTTCATTCCAGGCAAGACCAAGCACAGATTTTGTATGGCTGCGCCTCTTGTACTTTGGCTGCACATGACATGCGGCATAAACCGTGTAACTAAGATTTCAAGGAAGGAATGCTTTACACATGGACAGGGCATATGTGAGTCATAATATCATAAGAACATAGTACTGACAGTTTGTTCTACTTACGTACATTGTACCATTGTCCAATCAGTACCATTTTGCACCAATAGCACACTATTGCATTAATATTGGAAATAGTACCGTCAGTTTAATAGCCAAAATGCAACCCAATCTGCACATTAACTTACTGAACCTACTATGAGTTGAGTGTAATATACTTAGGCATAAGTTTTAGATCAATGCTTCCACTAAGACCATTCTGTCTCTAAATTTGCAATTCCTGATTTTCCAGTTGACCTGGATACAGGATCCTTTACATGTAAGACCTATTGCTCATGCCATTTGGGATCCTCATTTTTCACCTTAAAAAGAAGGCACCAGCGCTCTTGTGATGAATAATTCAACCTCGTTACATGTGTATTATGTTCAGATAGAGTAGTCTTGATCTCAACCAGACATAAAAGATAGTAAGTTGCACAGGCATCAGGCAGGCCAATGTTAGAACACAGACCCATAGTTAATCACAATCTAGCATAAATATTAGCAAGTACGCCACTACGGGACCAGATTGCAGATGTTTCAGATGATAACTGTTTGAGGTTGCCAAGGAATGTTGGGAATGTCGAGTAAGGCTTTACAATAAGAGCAAGAAAATGAGCAAATATGAATGCTAACCAGTAAATTATCTCACGAGAAGCAATCAAAAACTTCGAAGTAGCCCAACAATGAAATATTAGTAGCATACCTTTTTCCCCCTAACTTGTTTTTTGGCAAGTCCTCCTAGCAATGCATGTGGTTCGACCTCGTCAACCTGTTGAATAACATCGAAATCCAACAAACATTACATAAACTTATTTGAAGCAAACACAATTCATGATTCTGTGGCATAATAGTCTTGTGTGTTTCTGCGATCATTACGATATCCAAGTTCCATATTTCGATTATGGGATCCATGGTGCCAACAGCAATGAAATTCCCTGCAATAGAAAAAGCATGCTGAGAACGAAACGAGATTGCAGAAGCAAATTGGCACTCTTTACTTGTCGCAACCCACGTGGCACCACAATTTTACCTTTCTCATCACCATTCTTGCGGTTGAAATCCATCCAAGCTGTGCATAGTGGAAAGTCAGAGATTGGGACCTCATGATGCACAAACATATTAGGATCCCCGTCTTCCTGTTCTTCCACTATACTTACCTGTGATATAAAATAAGGCAACCAGTCATACATCACATGCAATATAACCGCAAACACATACTATATGAGCTAGTGCTGCCCAGCAAAGAGAGGCAAGGCAGACTGGCAGAGTAAGAAATGGGAACTAATGTTAACCAAGTATATTCGGTATGACTGTATGTGTCACTCTGAGAATACAAATTTACTTGGCACAAGCAGCATTATGCACAGAATTCGATTGCTCAACCGAAAGGTCTGTTCTTCACATTCTTATTAAGAGCAAGACAAAAGGAACCACCGCACTGTTTTAGCAAATGCAACACAACAACGTTAATCAACACTTGCCTGAAGGGAATTGAATTCATCCTCGTTGTGTGCACAAACAAGCACAATATCAGTAGGTTTGATAATCATGTCCTCAATCTCCGAATCATCGTCGTCGTCATCTTCATCATCGTCCTAATAAGGCAGAGAAGGGGACTCATTCACTTTCAATGTGATAACAAATACCACGAACAGCAACAAAAAAAAACAATATATATCCTTCACAAGAAGAGAAAGCATACATCGTTTTTCTTGATGATATAAGGGTCATCCTTGTTGTCTTTGTAGTACAAGTCCCCGAGCCCGGTGCTGAAAACCTCAAGCTCTAACATAAACATACAGGTTACAGTTTAGGTATCAGTCACACAAGACCAGATGGAATTCGCAGCGAAGCGGTCAGAGCAGCACAAACACCTACCATCCTCCTCCTCGTCGTAGGCGTCCATGTTGAGCTCCGCCATCCCATCGGAGATATCGCCAACGGCGGCCGAACCGCTCTTCCCGAGCGCCTTGGCTGCGGCCCTGGCCTGCGCGACCTCGTCGACCTCATCCTCATCATCCTCGAGCTCCATATCGCCATCGTCTTCGTCCCCTTCGGCGTCGTCAGCATCACCCCCGGCTCTGCGAGCAAAAATCAGAAGGTTATTATTCGTCAGCACGGGGCAGTCACCAGAGGGCGCAACGCGGTGGGGAAAGAAGGGAAGCGGGGGAAAGCGCGCGAGGCTCACTACCTGCCGAGGGCGATGCTCTTCTTGGCCTCCTCGATCTCCTCCTGCGTGGGCGGCTCCGCCTCGATGGGGACGGTCCTGGCGGCGCCCTTCGGCACCCAGGATATCGCCGTGATCATCTTCTCTAGGCCAACCGAGAACGCGGAAGACGAGGGATCTTGATTTATCGAAGGTAACGAGAGGCGACGCTGTCCGGTGGTCGGTGGAAGGGGCTTAGGTTGGAGAGAAGAGAAGAGGGAGGAGACGGCGGCGAGGGTGGTGGCGCGAGCGAGGGGCGGTGAAGTGGGATGGGGGAGGTCGAGGACGAGGGTTTAGTTTGGCTTGCGGGCGGCTGCTGGGCTTCTATTGGGCCAGGCCATGCGTGGGGCGGCGTAGCGGTGCCATGTTCTACTCTTTTTCCCCCTTTTCTTTTCTCACATTTCGTTTCTTCCTTTTCTAAAACAACGAATAGACCCTCTTTTTTTGGAACTTTCAAACAGCTTAGAGGCGAAAAAAAACCAAGCCACAAAGAACTTAATTTTAAGTCGTTTCTGTCCACCACTGTTTCTCCCGATTTCTTCACATTGGCCGAAAGCTGGCATATCCTAGCTTCCCGGGATGATATATGACTATGTCCCTATTTTATATGGTATTTACGTCCAAATGCCACTGCACTACACCACATGTGCCCCCGACCGAACGAACAGTTTTTCCTCCTCTCTCTCCTTGGAACGAAACAGCCGGATAGGTTTCTCTCCCTAGGGCGCTGCCGCCAAGCCTCACGCCACCCTGCGTCGTCGGATGCCAACCCCCGCCACCCTGCGTCGCGTTGGTTCCATTCCATGGCGCCATATATCCTGCGGCCGTCCCAAGTCGGCCTAGATCGAGCTCAAGCTTACCGCCGGGACTCCATCCTCGGCGGTCTTCAACCGACGCCGCGCTTTCAAGCCAACTTTTGCTCCCTCCGGCCGCCAGAATCCCCAAGCCGGAGTCTCGCCTTCTCAAGCTCCGGTCGGTCGACCTACTGCTATAGCTGCCTGCACTACATCAACGACCAGGGGCACTGCTTTGTCTCTTTTTTCCTATTTTATCTCTATAATTTTTGGTCAGCCGACCTACAGCTATAGCAATGCGTGCCTCCTCTATATATTTCTCATCTATATATTTCTCCAAGTTCATCGTGTTGTTCCTTAATGCAAGAACAACATTCGGATAAAGCTAGTTTAGATATACACAAGATATGTGTTAGGAGATACACATGCTGTAATTTTATTGGTTCATAAAAATGTTGAAGGCACTGCGCTCTTTCTTGTGACAAAACAAAATCACTATGAAAAGATGTTCTTGAAATTGTTTTCATTCTCAGATTTATAGCAAAAGAAGTCAATATTAAGTAGTCAAAACACATAATTATTCCAAGAACATTAATGACTTTTTTATCATATAGCCCAAACAATAAGCTAGGGCAGTGAAAGTAAAAAATAACTGGTTGCGGTTTTCTCGTGAGCTTATTCTCACTGTTGTTTCTCTAAACAACTCCAACCGAAGTGCCTTATGTACAAGCTGGAGCTAAAAAGAACTAGGCCATAGTCTCCTTCAGACTGGTGAGCATGGAGGTGTCAAAAGACACGATGAAAGAACATATGGGCCCATATGTGTGGTTTTGGTAATTAATGACAATTTTTATGGACTAATATATGGATTAAGTTGTACTTGTAGGATTTTTCCATTGACATCGCTTGGAGCATGTGTTGGCTTCAAGGTCGATGAAATGAGAAGAAGATGTGTTGTGCAAGCTCAAAATAAGCCACCTATAGAAGATCTTATGTTTGATGCTTGCCATCCTCGGTGATGATGGATCGATGATGTGGAATCAAGAAAGGTGTCCATCTTAAGAAGGTCAAGATCGTCTACATCGTGCTCAAGTGGAATGTGTAAGACAAAGGTATAATATTGATAGGTTTTCCCTTTTACCGGTCTCATGTTGTTAGTGGGAGACCGGGTTTAGGATCGATAGTCGTACTATCAAGAGGGGCTCTCGAATGAGTAACTCGATCGCATCGTTCGGAGAGAGCTCAAACCTCTGCATACTTGCATCATCGTATTTGGTTGTTATTTGGTCTTATCCATGTGAGGATATAGAGCTTGTGTTAATCTCCATAATAAGCTCTTGTCCATCAATATCGGATCTTCCCTTTATATCTTATTGAGAGTTTGCTCTTGGAGGTTTTCCGGATTATCACCAAGTAAGGTATATCACTATAAAATACATGAAGTATTCTCACTTGGTGGTATCCAATATTTTCACCTTTTATAGGAAGATCATGTCGTCCTCTTTCCAACGCAATTGAAATCGGGTCGATCGGAGTTACCAATCAAAAGTTATAGTCGTTTGAATATCTACGTATTTGATTTGAAAAAGAAAAAAGAAAAGGTATCTACTCTCTGGGCCGAGCAGTAGTACCGCCCAGGCGGGCCGGTACTATCGCTCGCCCCTGTGCTCCCCCAACTCCCTTCTGCCTCGCCAGGTACTATTTTTCGGTCCTACCGGTCCGGCGAGTACTACTTTGGGTGGGCGGTACCGCCCAGAACATCTCGACAACCCATCACGGCTTGCCCACCGCCAGCCCTGGATCCATGTCCCGCTGCCGCGCATGCCTCGCTGCACCGCCTCGCTCCTTCTCGCCCCGCGCAGCCATCGCCTCGCGCGCACACTCGCTCCGCTGTGGCCCTGCTTGCTGGCACCACGCGCGCGCCCGCTCGCGTTCAACTCCCGCGTGCTACGTTGGGCCCAGCGCTGCCGCGTTTTGACTTGCGCACGCCCTTGCCCACCCCCGCTCGTATCGCTCGCTCGCCCAGGCTCTCTCTCGCTCGCTTGGTTGGATCGCCCTCAATCCCCTTCGCTCCCTCTACTCGTTGTGTGTGCTGGTAGGTGGCTATGCAGTAGTAGCGGGCCCATCCAGTACTACCGGCCCAGTCTGGATGGAAAGTCCCCAACGGGCAGAAATTTAGTGGCCATATATATTGCCCCTCTTTCTTTTTTATTTGGGAGCTCCTTTTCCCTCTTTCTTCAAGCTTTGCCCTATTGCTTTTGACACATCTCTTGCTTCATTTCTTCCTCCCTATCCAATGATTCTTGCACACATTTGAGAGGAAGATTGAGGGGATCTAAATCTACCTTTTGACCAAACCAAAACATCTCTTTGTGAGTGTATCCTTCGGGATATAGATTTTGGGGGATTTTGTGTTCCCCTTTGATTCCTCCTCTCTTGTTCCACCAATAGCTTTAGTAGCTTTGTTAGAACTTGAGAGTGAGGGATTTGAGCATCTTTGTGGTGTTCTTGCCTTTTGCATTAGGTGCATTGGTTTGAGTTCTCCTCGGAGGATTTGGTTCGTGATATTCGTTGAAGCTTGTCCCTCTTGTGTACTTGGAACCCTAGACGGTTTTGTGGCCTTGGTAACGTTTGTTGGGATACTCCAATTAAGTTGTGGAGAAGTGCCTCAACCTTGTGAGAGGTTCCGAATTGCCATCGACAAGTGCATCGATAGTGGAAGCATGGATAGATCCCGTTGGGGTGAGATTCACGGGAGAATAAGGGTGGACTTTTGTGGCGTTGGTGGTTTGATACCACCCCCTATCCAAACGAGACGTACTCCATGTTGGGAGGAACTCGGTAAAATATCGTCGTCCCCGCGTGCCTCGGTTATCTCTATACCCGAGCTCTTACTTATGCACTTTACTTTGTGATAGCCTTCGTGCTTGAAGTATATATCTTGCTATCACATAGTTGTTTGTCTTGCTTAACATAAGTTGTTGGTGCACATATGTGAACACTAGATTATTCTAGGTTTTGTGCTTAACAAAGTAAACGCTAGTTTAATTCCGCCTTTGTTGAGCCACTCTTGGAAAAGTTTTAATCGCTTATTCACCCCCCTCTAGGCAACATCTATATCCTTTCACACGACGATTGACGAGCATGGGCTTATCCCAAAGATAAGCAAGATTGCATGTGACCTTGATGTCTACGCACTTCTATTCTTATAGACAGTTGTTGGGCCTCCAAGTGCAAAAGTTTGTAGAACAGCAGCAAGTTTCCCTTAAGTGGATTACCCAAGGTTTATCGAACTCAGGGAGGAAGTGTCAAAGGTATCCCTCTCAAGCAACCCTGCAATCAAGATACAAGAATTCTCTTGTGTCCCCAACACACCTAATACACTTGTCAGGTGTATAGGTGCACTAGTTCGGCGAAGAGATAGTGAAATACAAGTAGTAACGATGCCAGAAAAGAGCTTCTGACTTGTTGTTGACGTGGGAGAGACTAAAATCAAACTGAAATAAAGATGGAAGCAAGCAAACATGCAACAGATCTAGATGCAAATGGTTTTAATTCTTAGAAACAAGGCCTGAGGATTCACTAGTGAACACTCTCAATAAATATATTCTCTTCATGATACTACCCTGAACTACTCTCCGGTTGGACACTCTAATCCATGGTAGGGCTACACTCCTCAAACTCCGCCTTTCCCAATCTAGATAACCCAAGACCGTCACCTTGAGCGCTAGATGGTTCCAACAAACACCACAATTTCATAGAGACATCCAACTCCACATATAACTCATGACAAGTATTTATAAACTCTAGTCTAAGTGCCACCACGGCGCACACACTGTCACTTTCACACACGTGGGGAGAGCAGAGATCTATTAAAGCACTTGAGTAGAAAGGTAGATCTACTTGATTACAAAGCTCATGACCACAACAAGATCATGCATAGAGAGAGATATGAACACATAGATACCGGTAGAGCCCTTAGCCTCGAGGAAGAACTACTCCCTCCTCATCATGTGAATCAACAACGATGATGAAGATGGTGGTGGAGATCGATGGAGATGGCTCCGAGGGTAATTAACCGTCCTGGCAGAGTGCTGGAACAGAGAATTTCTGTCCCCCGAATCTCCCCTTCGGTGCCGGCAGCATTGTGGAGGTTTTCATGGATTTCCGCCAGATGATTTAGGGTTTCTGAGTCGGGGGCTTCTTATAGGCGAAGAGGGCAAGGTCGGTGGAGGCCCAGGGGCCCACACCCCCTGGTGTCGCACCCAGGGTGGGCCCACACCACCCTAGGGTGTGGACACCCTGGTGCCCTACTCCGTCTCTGCTTCGATTTCCCGTATCGTTCCGGCAAAAATATGAAGATTGGCTTTTGTCCCGTCCAATTCCGAGAATATTCATTTTTTAGCTTTTCTAAAACCAAAAACAGCAGAAAATAGGCAACTAGCACTGTGGCATCTTGTCAATAGGTTAGTTCCAGAAAGTGTATAAAAATACCTCAAAGTGTAGATAAAACATAAGACAAATGATATAAAACAAGCATGGAGCATCAAAAATTATAGATACGTTTACGACGTATCAGGCCTCTGATGCTCAATGTGAAGATCTTGAAGCTGCGATTTGTGGGGTACCCTAACACAGGCGGAGTAGGGTACCTAAATGGAGACGGAGTAGGGTACCTAGATGGAGGCCAAGTGGTGTCTCCATTACCTTTGGCCGGAAAGGCCCCTCCATAATCTGGTGTTGCGGGCACCGAAGTCTCTTCTTTCGCCTGGCGAGAGAGCCTAACAGAAATATCTTACTCAATTAGGCACGAGATCCATGGTCTAGTTCGTCCCAAGTGACTTTCCCATGTGGCAGCGTGGGTTCTCGGGTCCGAAGGACGCTTAGATGCACTAGAGAAGACCAGGGACCTAATCATGGTTTGAGTTTTTCCTAAGGTTTTTTTTGTAAAATTTATAACCTTATCTGCTAATCCCCTATTCCTTAGGGTTCTGTTTGTAACTTTGCTTCCACTACTTGGTTAAGGCAGCTTCTTGGGCCTTTGCGTCCCTTCCCATAAAAAACAAAGATATGGCAATGCACATTCAAGCACGTCATTTCCGCAGCTTGCATGTCGATGCATTTCTCCACGGAATCATGTGGAAACTACAACTAGTGATCATTAAACTACATGTTGTTAAATGTTACAGCATGGTGCCTCCACTCTCTTCCCTCCGCAGTGGAAACTGAACTAAAACAATCCTCATTAACCATATACAGAGAAGATGAGTGCATGAGGTCTAAGATGAAATAGGAGCACTTTGGAGGATGGTTACGAGGTAGGTCTAGTATGGACTATGGACTATGAACCGGTCACTCTCTCTACGCATATCTCACTCTCCTCAAAATAGGTTTTCGTCACACTTTATAAATAAAACAACCACGTCCATACAACATTCACGAACAAGTGTTCCCCCGAAGACAAAGACCAAGAAGAAAACAATCGGGGCATCAAAACAAGAATGCGAAAACTCAGAAAGGAAAAAACAACAAAGAAACGATACAACTCCTCAAAGGAATGAAGCACATCAGTTAGACAACATAGATAAGTGGCGCGCAACCACTAGTAGATCCTCCAGCATGTCGTCTAGCCAATCCATGTCGCGTGATACGTCCAAAACGTATCTACTTTCTCAAACACTTTTGCTATTTTTTCTCCTCTAAACTTGTGTGATTTGGATACAACTAACACAGACTGACACTGTTTTCAGTAGAATTACCTTGGTGTCTAGTTTTTGTGTAGAAAATCAACTATCAGGAAAAATCTCGGAAAATATGCCAAAAATTATATTTCACCAGAAGATCCATGGAGCCAGAAGACAAAACGGAGTGGAGGCCTAGGGGCCCACACCCCTGCCAGGCGCGGGTGGGCCCTGCCCCACGCCTAGGGTCTGACCACCCCTCGGGCTCCCTCTGCGCCTATAAGTTGCCCTTGACCTAAAAATCGAGGGGGGTTCGACGTTTTCCAGAGAAGAGTTCCGCTCCGCCACCACCATCAGAAACCAAGATTAGGATCCAGAAATTCCGTTCTAGCACCCTGTCGGGACGGGGAATTTGGAGAGGATCATCCCCATCGTCATCACCAACGCCTCTCCATCAACCATCGATGTTTCCGTCATCCATGAGTGAGTAATCCCCCGTTGTAGGCTTGGGGATGGTAGGGATTTGATGAGTTCTATCATATAATCGAATAAGATTGTTAGGGCATGGTGCCTAGTATCTCTATTTAAGCCTGTAAATGGACGCGTCCACGGCTGCCCGTGGGCATGCCGTTTGTTTCCATTAGATTAATGAGGACCTCGGTACTAACTAGTGAGCACTTGCCTGTAAGCTGAACAAATGTTGTAGTTGATTTTTGGTAAAGTTTAATCGGATGGTGGCATCCGCCGGCACGAAGCGACTATTTTAGTAGACAAAATAATAGTCTTAGTTAATTAAACGGGAATAAACAGCAAGTCTAAAAGTAACCATATGCGTACCCACTTACATGCCTATCTCTATTAGTGCTATTTGACTTTGTTGCAACTTGTTGTGCTTAATGCTTGTCACTAGGGCCCGAGTGCCATGATCTCAGATCTGAACTTATTATTGAATCATTATGATAGTATTGTTTGTAATCTTATTTGAAAGTTGTGTACACATATCATTGTCCGGATCCAAAGGCCCCAAAGTGACAATAATCGGGACAACCGGAGGGGATGGTTATGGTGTGAGGATCATATGTGTTCATGGAGTGTTAATGCTTTGATCTGGTGCTCTATTAAAAGGAGCACCTTAATTGCCAGTAGTTCCCTAGAGGCCCCGCCGCCACGGGCTGGTTAGACAGAAGATGTTGTGCAAGTTCTTATTGTGAGCACGTATGACTATATATGGAGCACATGCCTAGGATTGTTTAGTACTTGGATGCTTGCTATTATTTATCCGCAATGCCCTAGATCTTGGAGTTACTTGTTTAGACTCGTCCATGCAACACCCGTCCATCCATCCCTATGCCTACCGCACTTGAATCCCGTTGGTTACCGTTACTGTTACTATTGCTCTTGTTTTACTATTGTTGTTGCTTTGATGTTGCTACTGATAAACTTCTATGAGCAAGAACAATTTCTAGGTGTAGTTGAATTGACAACTCATTTGTTAAGGCTTGCAAGTATTCTTTGGCTCCCCTTGTGTCGAATCAATAAATTGGGTAATACTATCCGCGAAGACTGTTGCGATCTCCTATACTTGTGGGTCATCAAGACTATTTTCTGGCGCTGTTGCCGGGGAGCATAACTTTATTTGTAAGTTCACTTGGATCTACTATTGTTCACTGCTACTCCGTTCATCATGGGTAAGTCTCGTGATGGAAAGTTCCCTATTTTACCATTCACTACAAGAAGAGGTACAGTCCTAAACACCTCTGTTGCTCTTGATTCACCGTCTGTTATAAGTAAGCTTGTTACACCACCACATACTCATGCTACACACACGGCTACTACTACTGAATCTGAAACTGATGTGATGCTCATGATGTTACTTCTACTGCGCTTGATGCGAGTGGTTCATTAGGTCCTTTCCTAGATGCTACTATGGCTAGTCTAGGAAATACCAAAACTCCTAGTGAAGACACTGTTACACCTGTTAGCTCACCTAAGTTTAGAGAGAGTTATAATATTAATGATGGTTACATTGAGTTCACTGATGAATTTGTTGAAGAGTGTCAAAACACACATGGTACTAGTGCTATTAAGAGTCTCCTTGCTAGATGCACCATTATTTCTAAGTTGTCCTCTGATCCTAAGTTTGCCACCTCTCCCATAGATATTAAAGATAAAGATTATGATTTCTCTCTTGATTTATCCTATTTCGATATTGTTGAGAAAGAACCATTCTATGGGACTGAAAATGAGAGTGTTATGGCTCATATGAATGAGCTTTCTACTATGAGTGCTTTATTCTCTAATGATTTTAAGATGCGCAAGTACTTTGTTACTAAGATCTTCCATTTTTCACTAAAAGGAGAAGCTATGGCTTGGTTTAATAGATTACCTCCTGGTTCCTGATACGTCGGAAACGTACCTATAATTTTTGATGCTCCATGCTTGTTTTGTATCTACTTGGCTTTGCTTGTCTACACTTTGAGGTGCTTTTTACATGTTTTTTGGTACTAACCTATTAACAAGTTGCAACAGTGCCAGATTCCTATTTTCTGCTGTTTTTTGTTTCAGAAAAGTTAGTAAAGAAATATTCTCGGAATTGGACGGGACAAACGCCAAAGTCAATTACTTTTCATGGGGAACAAGAAGTCCAAAGGAGAGCCGAAGGGGCCAGCCAGGGGGAGGGGCAGACCCACCCTAGGCGTGGGTGGGCCCAGCCCCGCGCCTGGCTAGGGTTTACCAACCCTGGACGCCTCCTCGGTCTCCCCCTTCGCCTATAAAAAGCCCCTAATGCAGAAACCCTGAGTACCCGATCAATTCTCCACGAAACCGTCTGTAGCCGCCGCCACCATCGTCCCTAGATCGGGGGGATCTGAAGTTCTTCCTGACACCCTGCCGGAGGGGAGATCATCCTGGAGGCCTTCTCTCCGGTATGATGCGTGAGTAGTTCCACCTTGTACTATGGGTCCATGTAGTAGCTAGATGGTTATATCTCCTCCTTTGTGCTTTCATGTATAGATCTTGTGAGCTCCGTTCGTGATCAAGATCTAATCTATTTTTAATCATGCATGTTGTGTTTGCGGGGATCCGATGGGTATTGAGATTATTATGTTGGTTTGATTAATGGTTTTGTCTTTATGATTCTATCATGTCTGTGTTGTTTGTGATCTTGCATGCTCTCCGTTGTTAGTAGCTATCTTGGCCAAGTAGTTGCTAGTGACTCCAAGAGGGGGGTATTTATGCTCGATAGTGGGTTCATGCCTCTAGTTTCCAAGGGAAGTGACAGTAATCTCTTCGGTTGTAGACGTGCTGTTGCTACTAGGGAGAAAACAACGGTCTCTTGTTCATGGAACATGTGGACTAGTAATTTCTGACTAGTAATTGCATTGTTATGCCTTGTTCAGTTCCTGTCAATTGCCCTATTGTAATTTGTTTACCCTTCATGCCATGTTGTTTATCTAAGGAGAGTACCTTTAGTGAACTATGGACCCCGGTCCAATCTTTACCATTGATAAATCTTCCATTGTTGCTTGCTTGCTTGCTTGCTGTAAACCATTACCTTCCACACCATACGTTTAATCCTTTGTTACAGCAAACCGGTGAGCTTGACAACCTCACTGATTCGTTGGGGCAAAGTCTTGAGTTTGTGTTGTGCAGGTCTCCGCGTTGCCTGCAACACCCGTGTGACGTTTCCTTCCTCCTACTGGTTCGATAACCTTGGTTTCTTACCGAGGGAAACTTGCTGTTGTGCTTCTTCATACCTTGCTCTTAGGGTTTCCAACGAAGCGTCCCACGACAAGTGGTGGGCGCCATCAAGCTCTTTTCTGGCGCCGTTGCCAGGGAGGAAAGGTAAAAAGCACTCACACACTGCAACAGCAAGCCAGAAAGCTCTTTTCTGGCGCCGTTGCCGGGGATGCTAAGGACGTCTTCACAAGGGGAGTCCTTCACTTCCTTTCCCTTTACTTTGTTTTTAGTTTGCTTTGTTTCTTTTTCTTGGTTTTGTTTGCCTCTTTTCAAAGAACCCAAAAAATTAGTCTAGTTTGGTTTGCTTGCTTTATTCAAAAACACACAAAAAAAATTGTTCCTGCTCTAGTTGCTGGTCTGTCTTTGCCTTGCTTTGCCATGCTTTCTATCAATGGATGGTTTCTTTGAAACTAGTTCTTATTAACAAGGTGGGTCTACGAAAGAAGTATTATTATAAAAAACACCGTTTGTCACAAAAAGAGAAACACTTATGGGAACAGATTAATAAGTTGAATACTATTGCTAGAGACGTGTGCTCTACTTATAATGTTACTTATTGCTTTGATAAGTCCTGCTATTGTACGAGGTATAAACACCTGCCTTTTCAATGTGAGTATAATGATAATGTTACCATATCTTCTTATGTTAAAGGAAATTATGACTTTTATGATGTGGAACAAATTGAAGAATTTATTGCCTTTAAGGGTGCATTTGAACTTGCCAGTTTGCTTGAAAATACTAATGGTGCACCTTATGAATATGAGGTTTATGAGATACTTAAATTTTGCTTTGAAAATTACAAGGAGTAGTTTGGCATTTTGTTAAACACCTGCCTTTCTTTTGCTAGCTTTGGTTTTGTTAGCTGTTTGCTTGTGAGAGTGTCTTAGAACTTTTGTAGTTTGGCATTTTGTTTGCTTTTGCTTCTTCTAAAAAAACTGTTTCCGCGAGAAAATCAATTTTCATACCCTGAAAATTGGCCAAAAATAAAGTTTCCCCAAAAATCCCAGAAAATTCAAAATAATTTTTTCCTCGAAAAAAGGGGCAGATGGACACCTGGAGTGACCCAAGGGGCCACCCCAGGCGCCCACACTCCAGGTAGGCGCGGCCTACCCATGGGTGGCACCTAGGGGGGTCTGGCCCACCTAGGGCCCTCCAAGGTTCCCCTCACAGCCATCTTCTTTCTCTCTCCCAAAAACACCGGAAAATTTGCTCAATCTCGAGTTCCTGTTGTTCTTGCTCGCAGTTTTTGATCTCCTTGCTCAGCCCATCTTTGCTACTGATTTTTGGAGGTATTGCTCCTTGGTATGTGCCTCCTCCACTTGTCTAATTAGATTTGTGATTGGTAGATTATATCTTGTGTATTTTGCTGCTATAGGTGACAGGTTGTGTGAGCTTGCATGCTTGTTCAATGCTTAGAGATTTCATTTTAATGCATGTGTAGCCCTCTATCAAGTTCCTATAGTAGTTGCTCATCTTTTATCAACTTGGAAATCACTTGGTTTGATGTTTGTCTAAAATTTTCAGCAAGGAAGATGAGTGTTTATCCACTGAATCAATATGACTTGTTGGTACTTGAGCCAATGAAAGTTCATCGTGAGGAAGGAGTCTTCCCTTCCATATATCAATGCCATGAATTTATGAGAACTGCGGGAATATTCCAGGATTTCCAAACTTTGATTGCCAATGCAGGGTTGGAACACTTTGTTGAAGGTGAACTATTTCAATTTGTTAAGCTAACCATAGCAATTGTGCAGGACTTCCGGTTTACTTGGTCTACATCTAATCCCATGGTCCATTACAAAATATACAATATACCTGTCGACCTGCCTTTTGCTGATTTATGTGCAGCAATTAGAGTACCTTAGTGGGGATCTTGTTAGAAGATCAAGGAGAGGCCCAAGTCGCTTATGGATTTATATGCTGAGATTTGCCAAGGTTTCGACTTCTCAAAGGAAAGTGGTAAAATTCGGAACATTTAGTTCCTAGACATTAGATATTTTGCCTATTTCATTACCAAGTGTGTTCTTGCTAGAAAGTTATCTTCTTTTGATCTAGCTTTTATCGCAGCTGCTTTGAATAGGAATAGATCTTTTAGCCTAGGTGCTTTGATAGCTCACTGTCTCACCACCAACCGCGAGAAGGGTGGAATTTGTGGAGGTCTCATTGCTTCTAGGTTGTTAGCTTTCCATGGTTTAGAGCCTCACCATTCAGATTATCGGTTCCCCATAGAGAGGCTTGATCTTGAATCCACGATTCAGCATGGTTTTGTTTCCTTGGGGGCTAATGTGAGAAGTTTACCGTATGAATTATGTTTTGACCAGCAAGGTTGGAGAAAGGGTAGGACTGAGAAAATAGTTTATTTGCCTGCACCTGCTTTGTTTAACTTTCATAACAGGCAGGGATGGTCGCTCACGAAGGAGGAGGTTGACACATATGTGGCGGAGCTCTCCCAGCAAGAGGAGAATGTTGGAGAGGATGTCGAAGATGGTTCGGTTCAGCCCTCCAACTTGGGAGAGTCTTCATACTAGCAGCCATCATTTGATTGGGGCGCGTTTTCTTATTCATCGCAAGCGCCCAACTATGATCATTCCTATGATGACCCACCAGCTTGGGGTTATTACCCGCGCTATTGAGCCCCACTTAGGCCAAAATCCTAAGCTTGGGGGGAGGTATACCGACATCACACTCATCTATATATCATGTTCGGTCGGTTCTTTGTACATCCATTGTTTCACTTTCTTTTTTGGTTTTTGTTGGTGCTTTCTTAAAACAAAAAATTACCAAAAACATTTTTGTTGTTTCTCTTGGGTTGTTTCTTTGCTTTTTGGTTTTGGTTGCCTTAAAGGAAAAATCCAAAAAGATTTTGCTTTGCTTGGTTTGTTTTTGCTTTGTTGGCTTGTTTGAAAAATCGAAAACACCAAAAATATTTTTTGTTCTTATTTGGTTTTGTGAATTCTTTGCAGGGTTCAGCCGTCCTCGGTGGATTATAGTTTCATGTTATTATTCAAGTCACACAAGTGAATGGCAATAATGAAGATTAAGACAACTTGAGGAGTGGTAAGAGGCTGGTAAAGAACTCTATTTGTTTTTCATTTTTGTACATATACTCATCACTGTGAGCATGCTTGGTCTGTTCATTGTAAGGAGTGTGTTACTGATGGATGCTTAGTAGTTTTTGCTTTTCTATGATTAGCTCAAGCTTGCTAATAGTTTGTAGCATGTCATATGAATGTTCGCTTGCATTGTTTTATTCATATTTTGGTATGATATGGTGGTATCCTCCTCTGAAAGTTTCATGTGAATCGACTTGGCACATGCTCACGCATGCATATGACTAAACAATAGTCGGTAAGCCTCGATGATTTATTTTGCCTCAGAGTTCTTGTATAACTTTCATACCATAATTAGTCATGTTTTGTTGCAAGTATGATTATGACAATTATTGCTCTCTCGTTTGTCACTCCCTCTCTATTGCTAGCCTTCACTTGCACTGAGTACGAGCTCTACCTGTGCTTCCAAATCCCCAAAACCAATATTGCCAACTGTGTCCACCATACCTACCTATTATCATCATTTGCTATTTTAGTGCATATTCATTATGCCTTGTTTTCTTCCAAATAAAATGTTTGTATGCTTTGAGAAAGTTAGTTAGTAAATCTCTCACGAACTTGATGGCACACTTTATTCCTTTCACTTAATAATCTTGAACCATTGTGACCTGTCCATGAAAGTTATATGCTAGGAGTCAGCAGAACCGTGCTGTCACGGGGAACGCTTTCAACACTTTTTGGATACATATCCAGTTGATACCTTGATCTTTTGTTTGCGGATGTCGATAGTGTGAAATAAAAGGGGAGCTTGTGAGTTCATGGAGTCTATACATTGTGTTAGAGAAACGTCTGGGCCACTAGCCTAAGCCATGCCTATTCATGGTGGAAACTTGCAGCATCACCATAATGAGCATTCTATGAAGCATCCTCAATAAAAAGCTATGCACATAGTACATAAAAAGATCGCTGAGATGCTCATTGTCTGCTTGCCTTGTCATTTTTATCACGGGATAGCTCATGTATCATGTGCAACGGGTACCTCGTTGGCGGTTTTCTATGATATGCATGTATGCATAATGAAAATAACTTGTAGGTAACCAAAGTTGAGTAGCATGCATAGCGACCCTCGTACTCAAGGGACTTGGGATTTCCAGTTTATGGTCTGTCAAGCATATAACTCATACTGGACCTCACTTTCACCTTAACCATATAAAGATGCCTATGATAGGGGCAATGAGAGCTCAAAGCTAATGAGTACCTTCCTTTCAGCATTAGGAAGCCTTTCAAACTTTTCAAAACCGTTTTCACTTCCTTGTTGAGTCACCACTTATTCTATGAGCACCTTCTTGAGAGCATAGTTGTCATTCTTTTGTTTGTTCCAAAACTTGGTTGATTATGTCATGACTTTGATGCTTGTATCTCGGATATCTTTACTTCTAGTCTTCACTTGAACTTCAGAGGTGCCTTGGCATTTATATTGTGTTCTACAAACAAAGGCAAGCGAGATACCACTCTATCATACCTTACTATGAGCATTGCAATGTTGCTTATGTTTATATTCCTTGCTACTTATTATTATTGAGTCGGTTTCTCTTCATAGCTTGCAATGACTATTGAGTATACTTGGTTGCATGCTTCTTATTATGGATGGTTTAAGTATCTACTCCTGTACTGAGAATATATACATCATATGAAGCAAATATGTTCGTGAAAGTTCTTTTATCGCACATAGTTTTCAACTAAATTGCTTGAGGACAAGAAATAAGCTAAGCTTGGGGGAGTTGATACGTCCAAAACGTATCTACTTTCCCAAACACTTTTGCTATTGTTTCTCCTCTAAACTTGTATGATTTGGATACAACTAACATAGACTGACGCTGTTTTCAGCAGAATTACCTTGGTGTCTAGTTTTTGTGTAGAAAATCAACTATCAGGAAAAATCCCAGAAAATATGCCAAAAAATATATTTACCAGAAGATCCACGGAGCCAGAAGACGAAACGGAGTGGAGGCCTGGGGACCACACCCCTGCCAGGCATGGGTGGGCCTTGCCCCGCGCCTAGGGGGTGCAGTGTTGGGGATATGCTATATGGGTATCCTCATAGCATGTCTCTTGTCCGACTAACCCGGATGGCCCATAGTCGGTAGCATGGCCTATGGCTTGCTGGGCGGCCCAGTTAGGTGGACCCAGAAGGGAGGCCCATGCCGGATAAAGGAAGGCTACGGTGGAGTCACCAGCGTACCCGGAGCCTTGGAGTGCAAGATACATAAGACTAGTAATAGACGGTGTGGAACTCTGTAACCTGTCCGGATAGGAATTTTCCCTGTAACCCTAGGACCTGGCGACTATATAAGTCGGGCCTATGGGAGCCTTTATGACACGATAACTTAGATTCTCTAGTCACCTCGCGCAGCGAACCTATCTCTATAACTCGGCGTATTGCCATTATAGTGATTTATAGCAGGAGTAGGATTCTGCCACCGTTGTGGGATCTGAACCTGGGTAAGCTGTGTTACCTCGTACCCGTCAACCGTCTGCCTTACCCCACGTCTCTAAACATGCACTGTGAGGACCCCTCCATGGCGTACTCATCGGCAATACCACGACAGTTGGCGCCCACCGTGGGGCAAGAGGCGCTTCAGGCTCTTCAGCGGGCGAGGACCAAGATCTTCGCGGGAATCGGCGAAACCGTAGCCATCGTTCGCGTTCTCTTCTCCGGCAACGTTCCGATCGTCCCCCCCCCCCGACGAGTTCTGGATCCCGGCGAAGACGAACCCTACGCGGTGTTCGATCGTTCCTATCGGAGACATCCACCTCTTCATCGGCGAAATCGACTCGGGCACTAGTTCCCTGGGAGTCGGAGGAGCATCAAGACCTGCACGGACCGCCTACGGGCAGGATACGTTCACGGAAAGATCGATGTCGGATCTCTCCTCGGAGTTTGCCGACAAAGATCGGAAAAATTCAAGACCCACCCAAACCGCCCCTGTGCAGGATATAAAGGTGGAAGATCACTGCAAATCCGCCGGATTCATCCGTGCGTATGTACATCAGAGATCCAAGTTCGTCGGTGTGGTTACCATCTTCGATCTGGCGTGCTGCATTCAGAGAGAGGGCGAAAACCCTCGCGATTACCTGTCCAGGTGGCTCCGTATACGAGCCGATCTGGCCCACTACCCCAATGATGATGCCATCTATCACTTTGTGGAAGGACTGGACCATGGCACGCTCCTCCGACATTCTCTAAGACAGCAGCAGGCGTCAGGACGCCTTACCTTCGAAGGCATGGTGAACACCGTCAACAACTACGCGGAGGCTGAAGCGGCAGCTCAAACAGCGCTTGCGCTCATTGACGGAGCCCCTCCGATTCAGCCACCACCACCGCCTGCGGCCGCCGTCGTCGCAGCTACACCACCACCTCCGGTCATCGTCGAGCCCGTTGCACCTCCACCGCCCGTCATAGAGGAAGTCCTGGCACCCTCCGACTCTGTCATCGACGCGCTTTATGCTGATTTCAGTGCAGATTCAGAGGAAATAGACTTCAGTCCAGAAGAGCTAGACTCCGCTATGCAGGAGATAGAGGAAGAGTACTCGCGCTACGAGCAAGCTAATAACACTGTCATGTCTCGAGGGGTGTTAGTCACCATTGGGACAGCGATGGACGAAGATCAACCCGGGAAAGTTCCGCCTACGGCACTGGAAAAGGGGAAGGGGCCACTCATTGCTGCTGACGATGATCGTGCAAAGGTCATGCCTCCTCCGCCTAAACCAGTGCAGCGGCCACAGGAACTCGGCACCGGTCCGAGCAACAACAACACCGCAAACTTGCCGCCTCCAGCATCCACGTCGGCAATGGCCCAGGTTACTCCAGCTGATAGAGTGATGTACAACAATCTCCTCGTCGAGCCGCTAACCGTTGATCATATCCGGAACGTGACTCAGCTTGACGAGAAGCGCCAGCAGCTGCTGGAGGAGGCGCAAGCCATCACGGAGCAAGGCGCTAAACTAGATCGAGATCTGGTCAACGCGCAGAAGTCCATAGAGAAATCTAGAGCAATGGAGGCCGAGTACAAGACTCTGTTGCTGCAGCAGAAGGCTAAGAAAGCTCCGGCTCGCGTCATCAACGATCCTGGTGTACGGTGCAACCTAGGATGGGCTCCCTCGAAGCCTGCACAGGCCAAGCCATACATTGATAGTGAAGGCAAGCAGGTGATGCCCACCCCACTCCTTAACCTCGTCGTCACCAAGACCCTTCTGGAACAGGATAGGTCGCCTGAGGTAGTAGAACAGGTCTATGACCTAGTGGCCAAGGCGGTAAAGCAGCAGGAAAAGGCCACCTCCCAGAGGCTTGAGTCTGACCCAGCGCTCCACCGATCTAGCCAGTACAAACCGACAAGGGACAAATCTCCTCAGGATGTCGGATCACAGACGGGTTCATCAGAACGAAGACGAAGGGATGCGCGCAACAAGAAGGATGCTATCCCCATATCCTCCGACCACGGAGGAAGAGCCCAACATCGCCACCCATCGCCACCGCCCCGATCCCCCCGACATCAGGAAGACTACAAGGCTCACCATCGCACGGATATGCCCCCACCAAAGCAGTGCGACATCGTCATCCGCGACAACGCGACACAGACCCGTCATGATGAAGAGCGCCACCAAGGACATAAGAGCAGTTCACACCACGACCCTCCGCATCCGACAAGCAACCGTGACAGGCGTGGGGCGTCGCAGGAGGGCAACAGCAAGAAGGCTAACCCACCGCCACCTCCGCCTTTGTCACCGCCAAGCAGTCACCATGGCGGAAGAGGCCCGCGTCATTCACGCAGCCCATCCCCTGTTGACAACAAGAAGAAGAACCCGAAGCCGTACGATGCACGTTCACGGATTGATAAGATCCACGAGGCCCGGGAAGGACCATACCTGGTACCACGTTGCTTTGGACCTGCAATACGGTCCGCAACTTACCCCAAAGGTTTCCGGATTGACAAGACCATCAAGCCCTATGACGGCATCGCCAAGCCCGCCACATGGATGCAGGACTACGGCAACGCGGTGGAGATTGCCGGAGGCAACCGCAACGTTGCCGTCAAGTAACTCCCATTAATGCTGGCGGGCACGGCCCGTCAGTGGATCGACGACTTGCCGGAGAGATCTATCTACAACTGGCTGGACATGCAATAAGCATTCACCAAGAACTTTGAGGGTACATATAAGCGTCCCTGCATGGTGGGCGATCTACAGCGGTGCGTGCAAGAGAAAGACGAGACATCTCGCGCCTACCTCTCCCGCTGGCTGGATATGAAGAATTCCTGCGCAGGAGTGCACGCCCAGACCTCCATGGCCGCCTTCATCGATGGGTTGGAAAGGGGCACGTTGCTCCGACATAAGCTGAAGCGCTTGCAGGACGATCATCGGCTTGACTTGAATCAGATGATTCAGTTAGCCAGTGAGTTCGCAGCTGCCGACGATGATGCTCGTGGCTCTTTGCCGTCAACGGCCGTTCCAACTCAAGCTCGGAGGAACAGCAGTACAAAGCGGAAAACTGCTCCAGAAGAAAAGCAATCTACCGACATGGTCGCTATGACTTTTGAAGGACAAGGAGAAGGCGGACAACGTGGCCGAGGAAGGGAGCGATCGCGGGCATCGCGAGGAGGTGAAACCAACTCGGCGCCGCGCCGCGTTCCCCAAACGTACGAGGAGTACCGCGATATGCCGTGCCTCGTACACCTCGATGTCAACAGCAAAGGCACCCATACCAATCGACACTGCAAGTTCGTCAACGACCTCAAGGAAGACCCGGAGTTCGGCTACAAACAAAGTCGGAAGAACAGACCGCGAGGCAAGGGCAAGGGGAAGAAGAAGGAGGAGGAGTCCAAGGATTCAAGTGAACTTGGACGAGGACGTTGACCCCAAGCACGCCGCCAAGAGCGACGACAAGGGCAAGAACCCCTTCGCAAAGAAGGCCCTAGTCTACCACACTTTCCTTGGCACCCCCACCGCCCGACAACAGAAGACCTCTCTAAGGATCTTGATGGCCACTCTCCCCCCAGTTCCCCAATACCTGCACTGGTCGGAGGTTCCAATCACTTGGGACAGGACGGACCACCCATACCTTGTGCCCATGGAGAACCAGTACGCCATGGTCATCAACCCATTGATTGACGGCGTGGAGTTCACCAAGTGCATGGTGGATAGTGGAAGCAGCATCAACATCATGTACCTGGATACACTGCAGAAGATGAACTTGATGGAGGCAAACCTAAGGCGGACCAACACCGTTTTCCATGGCGTAGTTCCTGGTCGGGAGGCTCGGTCCCTTGGGTGCATCACACTTCAGGTAGCCTTTGGCGACGTTAATAATTACCGCCAAGAGCGCATGACCTTTGAGGTGGCCCCCTTCAAGAGTGTGTACCACGTCATATTCGGCCGCGACATATTCCACACGTTCATGGCCAAGCCATGCTTCGTCTACAACAAGCTCAAGATACACGGACCAAACGGTGTCATTACCGTATCCGGAAGCTTTACCAAGGCAAGGGACTGCGAGATCAATGAAGCAGCCTTTGCAGAAGTTGTCCTCTACAACGAAGAATTCAAGGAGATCCAGAGCAAGGTCAATGACTCTGAGATGCCTGCGTCGAAGAAGCAGATCTCCGACTCCGCTCCTGCGTTCAAGGTCGCCATCGAGACCAAGCCGGTGGAACTTGTGGTAGGCGATGCCTCCAAGACCGTCGCCATTGGGACGAGCCTGGATCCCAAATAGGAAAGCACGCTCGTCGAGTTCCTCCGTGAGAATAGGGACATCTTTGCCTGTCAACCTTCCAACATGAAAGGTGTACCTAGGGAACTTGCCGAGCACAGCTTAAACATAGATACAAAATCTAAAACAGTGAAACAACCTATACGACGCTTCGGAGATGAGAAGAGACGCGTCATTGGCAAAGAGATAGCTAGGTTACTTAAGGCTGAGTTTATCCGAGAAGTCCTTCACACCCGATGGGTGGCCAATCCTGTACTTGTCCCCAAAAAGGGAACCAATGAATTAAGAATGTGCGTTGATTACACCGACTTGAACAAAGCATGTCCCAAAGATCCGTTTGCTTTGCCTCGCATTGACCAAGTCATTGACTCGACGGCTGGCTCGGAACTTTTGTGTTTTCTCGATGCATACTCAGGATACCACCAGATCAAGATGAGGAAGTCGGACCAATTGGCCACTTCGTTCACTACCCCATACGACACGTTTTGCTATGTCACAATGCCCTTTGGGCTGAAAAACGTAGGTGCTACCTACCAGCGAACAATGCAACATTGCCTTCATGACCAAATTGGTCGGAACGTTCACGCCTATGTGGACAATATCGCGGTGATGTCTAAAAATTCAAATGACTTAATCTCTGACTTAAAAGAAACCTTTGATAATCTCCGGAAATACAACATGATGCTCAACCCTAAGAAGTGCGTCTTCGGGGTTCCAGCCGGAAAACTATTGGGCTTCATCGTTTCCCAGCGCGGAATCGAGGTCAACCCGGAGAAAATCAAGGCCATCTTAAACATAAACCGTTCGACATGCCTAAAGGACATCCAACGACTAACAGGTTGTGTTGCAGAAGTTAGTCGGTTCACCAGCCGACTTGGAGAGAAGGCTCTGCCGCTGTACAAGTTGCTGAAGAAGGCGGACAAATTCACGTGGACAGACGAGGCAGATTCAGCATTGAAGCAGCTCAAGGAGATTCTTTCCTCAGCGCCCATCCTTGCAGCACCCGAGCCTGGTGAGCCCCTGTTAATTTACATGGCGGCAACCAAACGGGTTATCAGCATCGTCGCCGTGGTAGAGTGGAAGGAACCAGGCTATGAGCACGGAGTTCAACGACCAGTTTACTATGTAAGCGAGGTCTTGACGGAGTCCAAGCAAATACCCGCACTACCAAAAGATAGCTTATGGAGTATTCCTTGCTTCTAAGTCGAGGCATTACTGGCAGGGAGCACCCAATCACAGTAGTGAGCAAGACTCCACTGTCCGACATTATCAACAATAGCGACGCTACAAGAAGGGTCGCAAAGTGGGGCACTGAACTTGCCGCCTTCGAGATCACCTACAAGAGACGCGACGCTATCAAGTCACAAGCCTTGGCGGATTTTATTGCAGATTGGACGGAGTTGCCGGATGCTACTCCACTGCCAGAACCAGAGTACTGGGTGATGCACTTTGACGGATCAAAGTTTCTCAACGACTCGGGGGCTGGTGTACTACAGTCACCAAAAGGAGACAAGCTGCACTACGTTCTGCAGATCCACTTAGAGGCTACAAACAACATGGGGGAGTATGAAGCACTCATTCACGGACTGCGTGTAGCCAAGGATATTGGCATCAAGCGCATAGTTTGTTGTGGAGATTCCGACTTGCCCACGGTGGTCACACCGAATGCGCGGAACCCTATGATGGCAGCATATCGCGACGAAGTGGACGAGATAGCCAAGAGCTTCTTGGGCTACGAAGTCAAGTATGTGCCTAGAGAGCAAAACGAAGCGGCCGATCTACTGTCCAAACTTGGATCAGGGCGCAAACAAATTCCGCCAGGAGTTTTCCTAGAGCATCTACGCACACCATCCGTGAAGGGCGCCGACATCGATAACCCGGATAGATCTGATTCTTTCGTCAACATGGTGACAAAGATCCCTCTTGCTTGGACAAAACCGTTCATGGAATATCTCGAACACAGAACTTTGCCCGACAACAAGGTCGAACGACGGCAAATAGTACGACGAGCAAAGGGTTATACCATCATCAATGGGCAACTTTATAAAAGGAGCACTACTGGTGTATACCTGAAGTGCGTTTCCCAGCTAGAAGGTATGGAAATCCTACGCGAAATCCATCTCGGAGATTGCGGGCATCACGCCGCTCCTCGATCGTTGGTCGCAAAAGCCTTCCGACAAGGATTCTACTGGCTGACCGCGAAGGCGGACGCCGACAAGCTGGTTGAGACATGCACATGATGCCAGTATTATGCCCGACAACCACATGTTCCTGCTGAAGAATTGCGAACAATACCAATAACTTAGCCGTTTGCAGTCTGGGGGCTAGACATGGTGGGGCCGTTAAAACGACACCATGTGGATTTACGCATCTGCTTGTAGCAGTTGACAAATTCACCAAATGGATAGAATCTAAACCCATTAGAAAACTTGATGGGGCAACTGCCCTCAGGTTTGTCCGGGATCTAGTGGTGAGATTTGGTCTCCCACATAGCATCATCACTGACAACGGAAGCAACTTGTCACTCGGAGAAGTGGAGGCCTATTGCTGGGACAAAGGCATCCGACTTGATCTTGCATCTGTGGCACACCCACAATCCAATGGTCAAGTTGAGCGAGCCAATGGATTAATTCTGTAGGGAATCAAGCCATGTCTTGAGGCACCGCTACATAGAGCAGCTGGAGCCTAGGCGGAAGAATTGCCATCTGTGCTGTGGAGTTTACGAACCACACCCAACAGATCCACCGGCTACACCCCTTACTTCATGGTATATGGAGCATAAGCCATCCTACCCTCCGACATCCTCCACGATGCACCAAGAGTTGCCACCTACGATGAAGATGACGCTGAAGAATCCAGATGCCTTGATGTGGACCTTCTCGAGGAGGAGCGCGTTTTGGCATGCCAAAGATCCGCCATCTACCAGTAGAAGCTACGCAGCTACCATAGTCGCCGCGTTCGGCATTGCTCGTTTAAAGAGGGGGATTTAGTACTCCGACTTAAGTAGAAGAAGTCACACAAATTATCCCCACCATGGGAAGGACCGTTCATCATAAGCAAGGCGCTGCTCAACGGGTCTGACTACCTTGTCAACAATCGTGAACTCAAGGATAGACCCAGCAAGGATCATAAGCGTAAGCGACGTGACCCGGATGATGACTACCCGGAGCTTGATCGGCCATGGAACATAGCACAGCTACGTCCTTTCTACACTTAGCATTTTTTATCTAATCATGTACCTCTTATATGATCAATGAAATAAAGCTCTTTGGTTCACTCATATTGCTGAGTCTTTTACCTCCTTTAGTGTTCATTTTTGGATCATATAAAACCTTTATGCACAAGTCTTGCGATTGCACTTGTGAAAATTCCACCTACGGGCATTAGCTTAAGTTTTCTGGTCTACACGTTCTTTGTTGTTTTTATGTGGATTCTGGAGTAGTGACTTTTGGCACTTATTGTCGGCGATTTTGTGCTCAGGTTATTGACGGTGCCATTGGGCATCATCACCTAAGCGCATGGTTCCGACAACGAGTCTTCCGACTCACGAAAAGTCAAGCATAAAAACCAAAGTAATGGATAAGCCAGCACTTGCTTAAAAAATATATACATACTGGGAATTAATTCTTAAGTAGTAGGATACGACAACCACTGTTTTCCGCCTTAAGATTGCATCACCAAGTTTTTTCAATGCACACGTCAAGGGTGAAACAAGAATTACAAAGTGTTTTTCACTCTTTGGGTGCAGGGGACTTGGAGGCCGCATCATCACCAGCCGGAGAATCACCCTCAACGTCGGCGCTGTGGGGAGACTCGGAGGAATCCGGGTTGGCATTGTCAAGGAAGTTCCTGGGCACAAAGACGTCGACATCTACCAACTCGGCAACCCTGGTGTCATAACCCGCGAGTGATGACAGGATGGCTTCGTGATCAATCTCCTTGCCGTCATCATCCACGTCGGGGATACCGGATGTCACCGTGTCGATGTCGGCATCTTCATAGTGTGCCTTCACCATAGATGCGCCATCCTTGCGCCCGGCCCGCATGAAGCTTTCTAGCTTGCGACACGCTCGGGAGCTCGGTGCAGAATCTCCGAGTACTTCGCCATGGAGTCCGAGGCCTTGATATAAATCTGAAGGGGCTTGGCAATCTCCTTGGCTTGGGCGATGGCATTGTTGATGAAGTTGCCGACAAGAATCATGCATTCCTTGTCTGAAGGAGGCGAGCGGGTTAAACCCATAGGTGCTGAAAATTCCGACAAGAATTGCATAAGTTCAATAAACTCTAAGCATCCAGACTACAAAAATACAAGGCGGAGGAAACTTATTGAAGATGCTGGCCTTGGCTTGCCAGACGATGTCCGCCAAGGATTCCTCCTCTTGTTGGAGGAGCTTAAACGCCTTGCTATGGCGAAGGTTTTGCTCATCGACAGCTTGCTTCTGATCCTTTAGGATCGCAAGCTCCTCCTTCAAGCGGCTGATCTCCGCAGAGGCAGAATCCTGCAAGGCTGTCATAGAATCCTCGTGCATCTTTAGCATCTCTTTCCTCTCTTCCTTCAGGATCTTGTTCTCGCTGTCCATCTGTTGGATATGCTTGGACTGCTAGACAATATCCTTGGCCTTGGCAACATGCTCTGCAATTCGGAGAAAACAAAGTACACAGTGAGTACTCGGAGATTGTGGGCACAAAAATAAGACGGAAATGCGTAATAAGAAAACAGACTCTTGTTTTTGATGATTTGTTCCTTCAAGATGGCAGTTTTACCCTTTTCAGCTTCAAGGTCTGCGCGCATCTTCTGGTACTTGTCGTTGGCCATGCCCCTCCGAGCATTCTCGTTCTGTGGAAACAAATACAAAGTCAAGTCGTTGTTCAGACTGCTTGGAGCTTCTAGTCGGAGATTTTCCACCTAGATGCTCGGGGGCTACAGCGTGAGTTTTTAACTTGGCAATATGCTTAGCTTTTCTTTAAGCATCTAGTCGGAGCTAATTCAGTTCTCAACTAGAGGCTTGGGGGCTATAGTATAAAGTTTTTTACTGAGAAAATGCTTAGCTTTTCTTTAAAGCATCTAGTCGGAACTAATTTCTTTACAACTAGAGGCTTGGGGGCTACAGCATTGAAAATATAAACACTGTGTATGCTACACTTATAGCATCTAGTCGGAATAATTTCTTCCATCTGAATGCTTGGGGGGCTACAGTGAGAGTTCTTTCTAACTTAGTCACTCTTAGAGCATATAGATGCAAAGCCTATGGTTTTCCGTCTACATCCTCGGGGGCTACAGTGGGATACTCATGCGAAATGCAAAAGGTAAAGTAAAAACTTACCAGTGCGATGATCTTGAGGTTTGTAGCGCTCTCTGCCAGCAGCTTGCCAAATGAAATGATGTTTCCTCGCAAGATGTCTGCTTGTCGGAGTAGCTCCTCAAGACCACACGTCGGAGATGATGGCACTCCTCCAGGAACCATAGTTGTGTTATTCGGCATGAGCATCGGGTAAACAATCTTGAGAACTCAAGGGTTTCGGGGAGGCGCCACCTTCGGCAGAAGTACCAGCTCCCACCACCGCCTTGCCGCTACCGATGGCATCCTTAGTCGGAGCTTCAGCCATTTGAAGAGCAGTGCTGTCTTGCGTCGCCTGCTCGCCGACGACAGCTAGTTCGGTAGAGGCGCCAGAGTCCACTTGCATGACGGAAGGGCTGTGCCTCTGGACTGGGAGCTTGTCGAGCGAGAGGAGGTTTGGCAGGGAGTAGCGAGGCGATGGCGAGGGAGGACTCGCCATGCAACATATCTTTAATATTTCTAGAAGCCCCAAGAGTCTTGGAGGTCTTCTTGAGGCTGGTTGTGGCTTTCTTCCTGAAACGTGAAAAGTGCATAAGTACATGAATAACACAGTTAAATGAGACAATGTCGTAGAATGAGAAGGCTTACACTAGGGGGAGCTTTGGCAAACATCCCGGTGGCTTTCTTCTTTTCCGCCTCCAGGGCGGCAGTACTCTTTTTGGAGGCTCCACCCTCCGTCTTCTTTTTCTTACCTCCGTCGGCAACGTCAGAGCTGGAGCTATTCCGCTTTCGCGCCAACGGGGCATCGTAGTCGGACACGACCGTGACTTCCTTCATCTTTGGATCGTAGATTTGGGCAGCCAGGTTGCCCTCCTCTAGATTGCTAAGCTGTTAAGTGAGAAATCATCGTGTTAGACAAGATGGTATTGGCAAGACGGAAAAAACTGGAGCAATGTCATACACAGAAAATAAATATCTACCTTTGGGAACTTTCCGTCTACGAACATGTCGTAGGTGAGGGTGAAGCCACGCTTCTTATCCTTCACCTTGACGATGTCCTTAAGGCGGAACTTGACGGAGTCGCTCGAGAAGTTGTCCTCGGAGATCCGGAGGGTATCCCTTCGGTCGCCGGTGTACTCGTGCATAACCTTCGTGCGGTGCTGTAGAGGTTGGATCCGCCTGATGAACCAGCACATGGCTAGGTCCAAGCCGGTTAGACCCGTCTCTACGAACCACTCGATCCGCCTTATTGCGCGAGAAGCGTCTAGGTCGGAGGGAAGGGAGGCATGGGACCGCCATGTGGAGATTTTAGCGGCGGCTCCATCCACGAAGATGCGTTACTTCTCGGCCCGCCAAAGGAATGTCGGGGCCGTGAAAATCGTCCGCCGATTTTGCATGACTCGTGGCCGACGATGTCGGGGAACCGCCGGCCAGGACGGATCTTGAAGCTTATGGTGCCGCAATTCCTAAGCTCCTCCCTACTGTGTCCGGCTTCACGTTTGACGGTGAAGAAGTATACAAACAAATCTAACCTAGGCCTAATCCCTAGGTAACCCTCACAAAGTGCCGCGAAGTTGCTAAGCACTAAGATGCTATTGGGGGAGAGGTTATTGGGTTGGACCTTGAAGTGATTCAAGACCGACAGAAAGAAGTGAGAGATTGGGCAGAGAAACGCCGCGTACCAATTGCGCCTTGAGGTACACTTTCTCTTCGGCATGGGGAGAAGGGGTCACCTCGCCGGCCGACGCCGCCCGCCAGGAGAGCCCCTCCGTCGCGGGGAGGTAGCCCTCAGCAATCATCTCTTGGATGCCGCGGCCGGAGATGTCCGAGCCACGCCAGTCGCCTTTGTGCGAGTATGGCTCCTCTTCCAGGGGCTCCAGGGCCGCCAGATTGTGGTCGCCTCCGGTGGTTTCAATCACCGCCAATGCGGGGATGACCAGGCCCTCTGGGGCACGACGATGGAGCTCGCCCGGCCAGCTGCGGCTTCGCCGCCGCCATCGACGGGTGGAGCTGCGCTAGCCATGGAAGGAAGCGGCCAGTGCGAGAGAGAGGCTAGGGTTTCTCGAGGTTTTCGCGGAGAGCTCGAGGCGTGTCGGAGGAAGAAGACGATGACGCGGGAGAATGGGGTGAAAAAGTGGCAAGTGTCCCACGGTTACTATTTATCTTACTCTGCGTCAAGATTCGTGCAGCTAATCGGACGGTTGCCGCGTAGACGACGTGTTCGTGAACGTGCGCGGTAATTTCGCCACGTCTCCAACCGCCACCGCCAATGGTTCGTATCGCTCGCGCAGGAAAATCGGATATGATTACGTTCTCTGCATGTGTGGTTATGAGGCGTCGCTGACCTACAGCCTACGTCGCCATAACTGACATGGTAGATGAGCCGTCCCATCGAAGATTCCGACATGGATAGATTTAATCCGACAACGGGAGCATACGATGGAAGATTCAGCATTTCTCCAACTTACTCATATAAGACGGAGAAACCTTTGCAGGGTTCTTTGGGAGGACTACAAGATATTGCTTGACGATTTGCCGACATCCATCTAGACGGAGCATTCCACGAGAAGAGGTAAGACGGCGCAAGATCTCGGAGTTCTCCGGGGGCTACTATTGGGGATATGCTATATGGGTATCCTCATAGCATGTCTCTTGTCCGACTAACCCGGGTGGCCCATAGTCGGTAGCATGGCCTCGTGGCGGCTTGATTAGGTGGAACGGAAGGAGGCCCATGCCGGATAAAGGAAGGCTACGGTGGAGTCACCAGCGTACCCGGAGCCTTGGAGTGCAAGATACACAAGACTAGTAATAGACGGTGTAGAACTCTGTAACCTGTCCGGCTAGGACTTTTCCCTATAACCCTAGGACATGGCGACTATATAAGTCGGGCCTATGGGAGCCTTTAGGGCACGATAACTTAGATTCTCTAGTCACCTCGCACAGCGAACCTATCTCTGTAACTCGGCGTATTGCCATTATAGTGATTTATAGAAGGAGTAGGATTCCGCCACCGTTGTGGGATCTGAACCTGGGTAAGCTGTGTTACCTCGTACCCGTCAACCGTCCGCCTTACCCCACGTCTCTAAACATGCACTGTGAGGACCCCTCCATGGCGTACTCGTCGGCAATACCACGACATGCAGCCACCCCAGGCACCCCCTCGGGCTTCCTCTGCACCTATAAGTTGCCCCTTGACCTAAAAACCAAGGGGGGTTTAACGTTTTCCAGAGAAGAGTTCCACTCCGCCGCCACCATCAGAAACCAAGATTCGGATCCAGAAACTCCGTTCTGGCACCCTTTCGGGATGGGGAATTTGGATAGGATCATCGTCATCGTCATCACCAACGCCTCTCCATCAACCATCGATGTTTCCCTCATCCATGAGTGAGTAATCCCCTGCTGTAGGCTTGGGGATGGTAGGTATTGGATGAGTTCTATCATGTAATCGAATAAGATTGTTAGGGCATAGTGCCTAGTATCTCTATTAGTGCTATTTGACTTTGTTGCAACTTGTTGTGCTTAATGCATGTCTCTAGGGCCCGAGTTCCGTGATCTCAGATCTAAACTTATTATCGAATCATTATGATAGTATTGTTTATGATCTTATCTGCAAGTTGTGTACACATATCATTGTCCGGATCCAAAGGCCCCGAAGTGATAATAATCGGGACAACTGGAGGGGATGGCTGTGGTGTGAGGATCACATGTGTTCACGGAGTGTTAATGTTTTGCTCCGGTGCTCTATTAAAAGGAGCACCTTATTTGCCAGTAGTTACCTAGAGGCCATTGCCACGGGTTGGCTGATGTAAGATGTTGTGCAAGTTCTCATTGCGAGCAAGTATGACTATATATGGAGCACATGCCTAGGATTGTTTAGTACTTGGATGCTTGTTATCATTTATCTGCAATGCCCTAGATCTTGGAGTTACATGTTTAGACTCGTCCATGCAACGCCCGTCCATCCATCCCTATGCCTACCGCACTCGAATCCCATTGGTTACCGTTACTATTACTATTGCTCTTGTTTTACTGTTGTTGTTGCTTTGCTGTTGCTACTACCAAACCGTTGCTACTGATAAAATTCTGTGAGCAAGAACTATTTCCAGGTGCAGCTGAATTGACAACTCAGTTGTTAAGTCTTGCAAGTATTCTTTGGCTCCCCTTGCGTCGAATCAATAAATTGGATAATACTACCCGCGAAGACTGTTGTGATCCCCTATACTTGTGGGTCATCATCGCTGCCTAAAGTAAGGGTACCACTACTGCAAGAAAGCTAGAGATTTTAACACCGAGTCAGAGGTCGTAGGAAGACACATTCGATAACCATGCTATTATGGATACTCCATAGGGTCCAGGTCATCACCGCAAACACTAACCATAAGAGGGGCCTCCTCCCTGGGGTATGGTTTTGTTGGATTCCAAGAACTCAGAGAGGTCCAGTGCCTACCACTGAGGCCCTAGAGCCTCATGTACAAAACTTTAAAGGAAACACACATTAGGACAAATAAACAAGATATGGGTTGTTGATTGCGTAGCTCAGATCACTGTAGACATTCATTGGGAGACCCCAAGAGGAAGGTATGATGAGCACAACAACAAGTTTTCCCTCAGTAAGAAACCAAGGTTATCAAACCAGTAGGAGGAAGGAAACGACTCAAAGGTGTTGCTAGCAAATTGGAAACCTGCACAACATAAACTCAAGAATTTGCCCCAACGAACAGTGAGGTTGTCAATCTCATCAGTTTGCTGAAAACAAAGGATTAACCGTATAGTGTGGAAGGTAATGTTATCTTGCAGAAAGTAAATAGTAACAAAGTAAGATGTGTCAATGCTAAATATTGCACCAGGGTCCACAGTTCACTAGAGGTGTTCTCCTTAAGATAAACAACAAAACATGCTGGGTAAACAAATTACAGCGGTGCAATTGACAGGACAGAGCAATGCATAACAATGCAATACTAGACATTCATGATCCTATGAGATTTGATTGGGCATTACAACAATATACATAGACCGCCATCCAAGCGCATCTATGACTAGTAATCGATACGGAAGCGTATCCATAATTTTTGATGCTCCATGCTTGTTTAGTATCTACTTTGCTTTGCTTTGTCTACACTTTGAGGTGTTTTTATATATTTTCTAGAACTAACCTATTAACAAGTTGCCACATGCGATTACTGTTTTCTTACATTTTGGTTCCAGAAAGGCAGAAAATAAATATTCTCGGAATTGGACGGGACAAAAGCCAAAGTCAATATTTTACCGTGGGGGACACGAATCCATAAGACGAGACGGAGGCGTTAAACCAGGAGGCGGACCCCTAGGCGCGGGTGGGCCACGCCCGCGCACTGGTAGGGTGGGGTCACAGCCTCCAGCCTTGCCTCTTCGCCTATAAGAAGCCCCGATGTAGAAACCCTAAGTAACCGATCAATATTCCACAAAACCTTCTATAGCCGCCACCGTCATCCCTAGATCGGGGGGATCTGAAGTTCTTCCTGGCACCCTGCCGGAGGGGAGATCATCCCGGAGGCCTTCTCTCTGGTATGATGGGTGAGTAGTTCCACCTTGGACTATGGGTCCATGAAGTAGCTAGATGGTTGTATATCCTCCTTGTGCTTTCATGTATAGATCTTGTGAGCTCCGTTCATGATCAAGATCTAATCTATTTGTAATCATGCATGTTGTGTTTGCGGGGATCCGATGGATATTAAGATTATTATGTCAGATTGATTAATGGTTTTGTCTTTATGATTCTATCATGTTTGTGTTGTTTGTGATCTTGCATGCTCTCTGTTGTTAGTAGCTATCTTGGCCAAGTAGTTGCTAGTGACTCCAAGAGGGGGTATTTATGCTCGATAGTGGGTTCATGCCTCTAGTTTCCAAGGGAAGTGACAGAAATATCTTCGGTTGTAGATGTTTTGTTGCTACAAGGGATAAAACAACGGTCTCTTGTTCATGGAACAAGTGGATTGTTTACCTTACACACTTTTCTTAAAGTAGTTGTCTGTTGCTTGCAACTAAATACTGGAGGGGGTTCGGATGATAACATGAAGGTGGACTTCTAGTCATAGATGCAGTTGGATGGCGGTATATGTATATTGTTGTATTGCCCAATCGAATCTCATAGGATCTTCTTGACTAGTATTGCATTGTTATGCCTTGCTCAGCTCCTATCAATTGCCCTGCTGTAATTTGTTTACCCTTCATGCCATGTTGTTTATCTAAGGAGAGCACCTCTAGTGAACTATGGACCCCGATCCAATCTTTACCATTGATACATCTTCCACTGTTACTTGTTTACTTGCTGCAAACCATTACCTTTCACACCATACGTTTAATCCTTGGTTACAACAAACCGGTGAGCTTGACAACCTCACTGTTCGTTGGGGCAAAGTCTTGAGTTTGTGTTGTGCAGGTCTCCGTGTTGCTTGCAACACCTGTGTGACATTTCCTTCCTCCTACTGGCTCAATAACCTCGGTTTCTTACTAAGGGAAAACTTGCTGCTATGCTGCTTCACACCTTGCTCTTGGGGTTCCCAACAGACTCCACGTCAAGCACCAGGTTCTCTGGCGCCGTCAAGGAGTCACCATCATAATCCACCTTCAGGATATCATCCGAACCCCCTCCAGTATTAAGTTGTAAGCAACGGATAACTGCTTTAAGCAAGGTGTGTAAAGTAAAATAATACACTTGATCCATGAACAAGAGATTATTGTTTTCTCCCTAGTAGCAACAACACATCTACAACCTTAGAGATTTCTGTCACTTCCCCAGATTCAATAGAGGCATGAACCCACTATCGAGCATAAATACTCCCTCTTGGAGTCACTAGCATCTACTTGGCCAAGATATCTACTAGAAACGGAGAGCATGCAAGATCTCAAACAACACAAACGTGATAGAATCAATAAGATAGAATCATTAATCAATCTGACATAGTAATCTCAATATCCATCGGATCCCCACAAACACAACATGCATGATTACAAATTGATGATCTTGATCATGAACGGAGCTCACAAGATCTAAACATGGTAGCACAAAGGAGGAGAAACAACCATCTAGCTACTACATGGACCCATAGTCCAAGGTGGAACTACTCACACATCATACCGTAGGCTGGCATGGTGATGAAGAAGGCCTCCGGGATGATATCTCCCCTCCGGAAGGGTGCCGGGAAGAGCTTCAGATCCCCCCTGATCTAGGGACGATGGTGGCGGTGGCTACGGACTGTTTCGTGGAAGATTGATCGGGTTGATACGTCGGAAAAGTATCTATAATTTTTTATGTTTCATGCTTGTTTAGTATCTACTTTTCTTTGCTTTCTCTACACTTTGAGGTGTTTTTATATGTTTTCAGGTACTAACCTATTAACAAGATGCCATAGTGCCAGTTGCCTGTTTTCTTCTGTTTTTGGTTCCAGAAAGGCAGAAAATCAATATTCCCGGAATTGGACGGGACAAAAGCTAAAGTCAATTTTTTACCGTGGGGAACACGGAGCCAGAATACGAGACGAAGGGGAGGCACCAGTGGGCCACACCCCTGGCGGAGCGGGCTAGGGCTATCCGCGTCTAGGGGTGTGACCACCCTGGCCGCCCCCTGTCTCGCCTCTTCGCCTATAAAGACCCCCCGATGCATAAACCCTAAGTACCCGATCAATATTCCACGAAACCATCTGTAGCCGCCGCCACCATCGTCCCTAGATCGAGGGGTCTGAAGCTCTTCCCGGCACCCTACCGGAGGGGAGATCATCCCGGAGGCCTTCTTCTTCATCATGACAGCCTCTAGTATGAAGCGTGAGTAGTTCCATATTGGACTACGGGTCCATGTAGTAGCTAGATGATTGTATCTCCTCCATTGTGCTATCATGTTTAGATCTTGTGAGCTCCGTTCATGATCAATATCATCTATTTGTAATCATGCATGTTGTGTTTGCAGTGATCTGATGGATATTGAGATTACTATGTCAGATTGATTAATGGTTTTGTCTTATTGATTCTATCATGTCTGTGTTTTTTGTGATCTTGCATGCTCTCCGTTTCTAGTAGCTATCTTGGCCAAGTAGATGCTAGTGACTCCAAGAGGGGTATTTATGCTAGATAGTGGGTTCATGCCTCTATTTAATCTAAGGGAAGTGACAAAAATCTCTAAGGTTGTAGATGTGTTGTTGCTACTAGGGAGAAAACAACAATCTCTTGTTCATGGAACAAGTGTATTGTTTACTTTACACACCTTGCTTAAAGCAGTTATCTGTTGCTTGCAACTTAATATTGGAGGGGGTTCAGATGATAACCTGGAGGTGGATTTCTAGTAATAGATGCGAGATGGATGGCGGTCTATGTATCTTGTTTTATTGCACTGTCGGATCTCATGGGATCATGAATGTCTAGTATTGCATTGTTATGCCTTACTCATCTGTCAATTGCCCTCCTGTAATTTGTTTTCCCAGCATATGCCATGTTTGTTTCTTAAGGAGAACACCTCTAGTGAACTATGGACCCCGGTCCAATCTTTATCATTGATACATCTTCCACTGTTCCTGTTTACTTACTGCAAACCACTATTACCTTCCACACCATACAGTTAATCCTTTGTTCTGACAAAGGTGAGATTGACAACCTCACTCGTTGGGGCAAAGTCTTGAGTTTGTGTTGTGTAGGTTTCAAGTTTCTAGCAACACCTTTGAGACGCTTCCTTCCTCCCTCTTGGTTCGATAACCTCGATTTCTTACTGAGGGAAGACTTGCTGCTATGCTCTTCACACCTTGCTCTTGGGGTTTCCCGACGAAGCGCTACCAGGCGCCATCACGGGTACTTAGGATTTAGGTATCGGGGGCTTCTTATAGGCGAAGAGGGAGGCGAAGGGGGTGCCCGAGGAGGCTGCACCCCCCCAGGCGTGGGCCAGGCCTGGCCGCATGGCCAGGGGGTGTGTCCTCCTCGAGGCCCTTCTCTGTCTCGTCTTCTGGCTCCGTGTTCTCCTCGGTAAAATATTGACTTTGGATTTTATCCCATCTAATTCCTAGAATATTCATTTTCTGATTTTTCTAGAACCAAAAATAACAGAAAATAGGCAACTGACACTGTGGCATCTTGTTAATAGGTTAGTCCCAGAAAACATATAAAAATACCTCAAAGTGTATACAAAGCAAAGCAATGTAGATACTAAACAAGAATGGAACATCAAAATTATAGATATGTTTACGATGTATCATGGGTCACTATCTCTAGGACCCTACAAAGGCGACATATGTCATCCCATGGGCCGTTGCATTTTTTAACCTCAACCATCTGAAGGGAAGAGATCATGAAGTAGCTGTCACACAAAGATCTGAATCTTTAGGGGAAAAGGGGCCTTCCAAAGCAGAGAGGTCCTAGGTAACACACCCCTTCTTAACAGGGCCCGATACACATACTAACTATAAAGGCCCACGAGGGGGGGAAAATGTTATGATACGGAATTTTGGGCTCCCGAGACAAATGCATATCTCACTCACTTGCACATAGGCCTCGAAACTGCAGCCTAGGCCTGGCCTACGGGCTTTTCCGGGTTGGGCCGTGCGGTCCGGGCTGCCCATGCCCAGCTATGCTCACTCTCTCTCTAGGTAACATATACTACTAGTGAATCAAATTGTATTTTTGTAGCCTCTCAACTACCACTCATAAATAAATAATATTGGTCTTTTACTAAGGCCTTCAAGCTTATAAAAAGTATTATGGGAATGAACTTCATTCACTCTTGCTTGAATTAACACGAGTGGAGAGCTCTAGAGATCCAAGATTCACCTAGGGAGCTCAAGGATCAACTTCAAGGAGTCTATTAAGGGTCTGATAAACATCGAAATAAGAAGTTTGGAATTTTCCTCGATAGTCCTGCACGGCTTGAGCCTTCGATCGAGCCGTACTCGAAGCCTTCCTCAAATAGACTAGGTTGCGCTTCATCAAGGTAACTGTCCCTATCCAAAAAACATGGAAGTGCGCAACTGTCCCTATCCAAAAAACATGAAAGTGCCATTTTTGTCGAAGTATGACAATCTTTCTATAAGACTGTTGTACATATATTATTAGGATAATGTTTATTGTCGAAAAGCATCTCTCTACAACACATTTTCTCATCAATCAGATCATTATACTATAGCTTAATCCCGAGAAAAAGCAAACCATCTGAGGCCATCTGCCTGCGCGCACGTTTCTAGCCACCTGATCTTCACTCCGAGTCATCTCAACTGTGTAATTTTAGGTATTGACCGAAGTCTTACGAGTTGGTCCCTCCTGTCCCCGCCCCACCCCCACCCCCATATCGATCATGTTTCCCTCCACCCGATCAACCGCCCATCCCAACCCCTCCTCCGTCTCCCCTAGCAACGTGTGTTGCCCCCTCCTCTCTCGATCTCTTCCTCTCGCCTCCGCTCCCTCCGCCCCCTCCACTCACGAGGCCACTGCCTCCCGTCTAGATCCCGCATCCAGCATTGGACGACTCTGCTTCCTCGCGTCGAACCTACACAGTACCGATTCAACATTGCCCTGACCACGCGCCCTGTTTGCCGCCACGCTTTGCCGATGGTAAGGAAGATAAGGAGGTGACCATGTGGGACTGTGGGTGTGTGTGTGTGTGTGAGAGAGAGAGAGGCGGCGTGGGTAGAGACTCTCCTATGAGGGACTACGCGAAGATGTCGTATCATCCTCGCCGTTTTGACTGGAAAAATCAGGGACGGCTGGTGGAAAAAAAGGAAATGAAAAGGAGAAGGCCCCTCTGCTCCCGAGCTCTCCCTCTCATCTCCGCTTCCTCCACCCCCTCCACTCATGAGATCACCGTCTCCCGTCCAGCTCCCGTATCCAGGTCAGTCACCACTGCTTCCTCGCCTCGAACCTACCTAGTACCATTCCAACATCGCCCCAGCCTCGTGCACCTATCCTCCGCCACGCTTTGTCGTTGGTGAAGAATATAAGAAGGAGATGAGCGCGTGGGACGGTGTGGGTGAGAGAGCAGGGGCGCCGCGGGTAGATACACTCCTATGCGGGACTACGCAAAGATGTCGCATCATCCTCACTGCTTTGACAGATGGCAGAAAAAAGGAATTAAAAAGAAGAAGGCTCGCGAGGCATGCGATGATGCGGCGCAGAGAGATTGGCCGGCACCCAAAATCTATAGTAACAAAATAGAAGAATCCTTAAACGGAAAGCATCCGAGCGTTAACAGGGAGATACATGGTCGCGCCTTGCGAGAAACAGTCGTGTTTCATGTCACTTCAATAATTAACATGTATTTATTCCTGAAACAAAGCAGAATCAGCTGATTTTGGTTCCTCTTAGGCTCGACAACTGAATTTGCTTTTGAATATATTAGAATATCTCGAAAATACATAAGATACTTGTGTATATTGATACATGTTCTACGTTGGTCTACAATTTTCTACACGAGTTAACAAATTTTTTAGTTCCCTTGATTTGGAGCATGCTCTAAGCGGGTTCCATCGATTAAGTGGGTCCAAAAGAAATGGTATAACTTATATTTTTCATTTTCATGTACATAAGTTATTAAACTTGATTACATATTAGATCTTACTTTTATGTAAAAATTTGTGGCAACTTCCAGCCATACCTTCTCTTTTAAAATTTAATTGAACCAATGAATAATTAGGAATATATCAAGTATAACTCCTGCATAGAATTAGTATATATGTAATCTCGTTGTCTATATGGACTAAACTCATCATTTAATAATCCATCCATTTATAAGTGTTGAATATAAAGTTGTATCTTTCCTTGGAGCTCTACAATCCAAATAGTTGCAAGCCTCGATTTTGAGGCGGTCAAACAAGGTTATCATGTGATCTTTGTAAGTTAGCTTGTTTTAACATCATTAGTTTTTCACTTTGATCATGTAACATGCCAGTTTCTTATGGTACTAATCTTGGTCTATTGCTCGATATATTTTGTTTGAAGTTTGCTCGATGTACCTTTTATTTACTTGAAGAAACATTGGTATCCCTATGTTGCTTATGAGCTTCGATATGAAATAAGAGCCGCTTCTTGCGTTTAAGGTTAGATCTCTCAGTTTCAGACATATCTAACACGTAAAGGACACATTTGTCTACCGATTAAAATACTCAACCCTGCACATGCTCATATATTTTATTTATGGTAACACAAACAAAACAAAATGTGTTACCAGCAGTGAGTACAATACACGTACCATACTCTGTCAAATAGACTTTAGACGGCGAAGCGTATATCCGCCTAGTAAAGAGTTACATCCAAACTAAAAGTCCCTACAACTGTGCTAGATCACTTTATTTTCCACACAAACCAAACCATGACCTAGAAAAATCAAGGAAAAAATAAATATTATTTTAGACTATGACTTCAACCTCCTTTTTGAAAAAAAAAACTATAACTCTCTATTAGTAGACCGAAAGAAGTAAACCTATACTATTCGAGTAAAGCTCATATTGGATTTACGAATTCATTCACTTGAACTTCCTGATGGACTCAATATTCCACCATCATTATTGCCGACTTTGACGGCTTCTTCCCACAAGTGATAAATTGATTGTCACTTACCCATCATCGACTCGCTGCTCGATCCTATGGTTTCTCTGTGAGAGGCCGAAAGAGAACCAGATAAACTGTAAAGTGGAGAGCACAAGGTCACACACGAGATACATATGCATTGCGTTAGATTTTACACTACACTGAGCAAATAAATTTTGTGGCCTAACAGTTTCGGCACGTCCATCCTTCGCGGTTGGGCACCGCCTGCACATCATGCGTGGGCATACTTTGTTAATGATAGTTGTAGAGACGAATCTAGGGGTATCCTTTGCTAATTATAGTTGACCGATTGATCCATGTGATACATCATAGACATGGCTTCTATTTGACTCCTTTTTCCTGAGCGGATTTTCTCTGACTAGCCTCCCAGTGCTTAGCAAACGGGACTTGGGACTCAGGGTTCACCGTGTTGGTGATTTGCGATGGCACGCCTCTCGCATCTCTATTGACTGCGGCCCATCGATTTGGTGTGCACTCCTAATTCCTAACCAACCTGGGTATCATTGTATGTATTATATGCAATTGCTACTTAGTAGTTTGAGTATATGATCTAATATTTGCTTGTACTTTCTATTTTGATTTCTAGATTGAACCATATAGTCTTCTAATTATTTTGTTGTAACTAGAATATTAGAACTGCTTAAGTCAGGAAGACGCCGAAAAAAGTGAGTTTTTCAAATCATTTGGTTCAACCTCCAATTTTTTATACATCCAATAGTCCAAATACCAAGGAGACATAGGTGATACAACAAACTACCTATCATATTTTTTGCAACCCTGGTCCATTTCTTTCAAAGTTAGTGTTAAGAAAACTGTGCATAAAAATATTAAGTTAATCGTCGAATTCCTAGAACAAGCCATATTTAAAAGCACAACATGTGGCGAGTGTTGAAATAATTAGCAGTTTTCGCATTAATTTAATCCAAGTATAAATCATGACAAAACAATTTCCAAGACTAACTAGCATACGCATAGTAGATATGCACCATACACACAAGTGAAAATCTAGCACATCTACGCATACTGCAATACTAGTGATCATCATAGGAAATAGCAGGAGGGCAAAGAACACGTACGAGTTCGTCGATGGTATAACCAACGGCGCAACAGAAGTGGAGCCACCACCAGCAGCATCGTCAGACATGGCGATAAAGTCGAGGAAGAGCTTGAGCAGTCGCGTTTAGACGCTCCCCAAAAACCTTATCGCCTCTCTCCCGGTGCAGGATCAAAGAGACGGGGTTCCGAAGGCCTGCTCTCCCAAACGACCGTGCACGCAGTCGGCGGGATTGAGTAGCAGAGGGCAGCACAGAGAGATGGAACGGCGATGCGCAGGTATGCAGATGCAATCTAATTGCTGGTAACTGCTATGGTTTGCGTCTGCCTGCTATATAGTGCGGGTCGGGTAGGACGTGGGGCAACAGTCCACGACCGAGTCAGTGTCAGCCCACGATATGGAAACGACCGGTTAATTAACGCGTCCGTAATGACGCATTAATGACTCATAATTAATACACAATTAATTTTCCCAACGAGCAAAATAAAGCTCGGCTCGGCAAGATTCCCGCAACCCGCGGCGCGCGTGCGCGTCGTGACGAGGCGGGCGGCGTCGGAGCAGGAGTGCGCGAGGGCTTCTCTTCTTCTCACACCTTAGTGAGTGGTGCAACACTCTACTATATAAGGTGGTCCAACTCCCCTTCCACTAGCAATATGGGACTAAACTTTGGCACCACTAACACACACATGAGCTGCCATGATAATGGGCCAAAGAGAATTTCAGAATTTGTATTTGTTATGGGCCAAAAGCCCAACATCAAATATGCCTCAAATTCCAACAATCCCCCACAAAGTCTCATTGCCACATCACACCATTCTGTTCCAAATCACTGTTTTGATATACCAGCGTTTTTCAGTGGAGACTGTTAAGTTGAACTTCTACCTAGAGCATTAGACTAGCTCATCAACAACTGTCAATGGACTAAGCCTTGAATTGCCAGTTTTGTGTAAATGAGTTTCACCTAATGTCATACTGATACTAGGCTGCCGAAGGCTACCCCTCGGGTGGAGCATATAAGTCACACTCCTGGCCTTTTTCATGAGCTTCCTAGAGATTACCCTATCTCATAGACTGTGACCAGCAGTCGGGCTCACATAGGTGCGTTCTTTCAAGACTGCTCTGTAGGATAGCATCTTGGGCCCTTGGCTTATACAAGCCTATGAACACATTAATAATAAGTCAACCAGCCATACAGATCGTGAGAGTAACGCATCTTCAGCGGAGTGGGTTAATAAAAGTTACTCTCCTCCAGTTAGCCACTGGCTTGTTTTCCCATGTCCTAATTCACGGGATCTCCGATCACATAGGTTGGGTTACTACCATGGTAACTCATGTGGGTCTCAAACCCATCTCCTTTGATACAATATCTATCATATTTCTTGATAGACCTTTTGTGAAAGGATCTGCTAGATTCTTAGCTGTTTGGATATAATCCAATGCTATTACTCCGGAGTTTCTCATTTTCCTAACAGATGCCAATCTTATCTTTATATGTCTTGATGACTTCATATTATCCTTTGAACTAATCACTTTGACGATCACAGTTTGATTGTCGTAGTTCATAAGAATAGCTGGCACAGGTTTATCAACAACCGGCAAGTCAATCAAGAGTTCACGGCCAACTGCCTTGACGATGCTGTATCTAGTGCTGTGAGTTCTGCTTCCATTGTTGACCTCGTTAAGATGGTCTGCTTGTAAGACTTCCATGAAACAGCGCCACCACCATGAGTGAATACATATCCACTTGTGGCTTTCAACTCATCAGCATCAAAAATCCAATTTGAGTCACTATACCCTTCAAGTACCGCAGGATCTCCGGTATAGTGAATACCATAACTCAATGTACCCTTTAGATAGCATTACTCTCTCAAGAGCATGCCAATGATCATCTCTGGATTGAAACAAACCGGCTAAGTTTGCTCACAAAGCGCGATGTCGCCTTGTTGCTAGCTAAATACATTAACGAGCCAATTATCTGAGAGTATCTCAGCTGATCTCTAGTTGTTCTTTTGTTCTTTCGAAGCATCTTACTAGGATCATATGGTGTCGGTGAAGGAGTACAATCTGAGTAGCCAAAGCGACTCAACACCTTCTCCACATAGTGAGATTGCAGAAGTGTAATTCCGCCATTCTCAACTTTCAGCAGCTTAATGTTTAGTATAACATCAGTTTCTCCAAGGTCTTTCATGTCAAAACTTTGAGACAAGAAACTCTTGACTTGTTCGATGACAATCATATTTGTCCCAAAAATCAGTATGTCATCAACATACAAACAAAGTATAACTCCTTCGCCCCCACCATGGCGATAGTATACACATTTGTCGGCTTCATTTACAACAAAGCCGAGATGTTAAAGTTTGAACAAACTTCTCATGCCATTGCTTAGGTGCTTGTTTCAGTCCATACAAAGACTTCAATAGCTTGCACACCTTGCCTTCTTGACCATCTACTACAAAACCATCTGGCTTATCCATATAAATTTCCTCATCCAACTCTCCATTAAGGAAAGCTGTCTTGACGTCCATTTGATGAACGATAAGACCATGTGAGGCAGCCAATGAGAGTAGAACTCGAATAGTGGTCAATCTAGCCACAGGCGAATAAGTATCAAACAAGTCTTCGCCTTCTTTTTGGGTATAACCCTTGGCAACAAGCCGAGCCTTGTACTTTTCAATCGTACCATCAGGCCTAAACTTCTTTTTGAACACCTACTTACATCCTACAGGTTTGCACCCATAAGGACGATCAGTGATCTCCCAAGTTTCGTTGCCATGATGGAATCCATCTCGCTCTGACAGCCTCTTTCCAATGAAATGCATCGGGGATGCATAAGCCTCTGAAATAGAGGTGGGAGTATCATCCGAGATAGACAATAAAATCATCACCAAAGGACTTTGTAATCCTCATCTCTTGTTCCTTACAGAACTTCATTGTCTACCTCCTCGGAATTTCATCATGTGCTCGTTCATAATATTCCATGGGAATAGCAGGTTCAGAGTTTCAAGATTCTGTCTAGATGTACTAGGCATATCTTTCATCGGAAAAATATCCTCAAAGAATGTAGCATCCTTAGACTCCATAATTGTACCGACCTTCATGTCGGTACCTCGATTTCACCACTAGAAATTTGTATCCAACGCTATGATGAGCATAGCCAAGAAAGACACGATCTACGGTCTTTTGTCCAAGTTTACGCTTTTGGGAATTGGCAAATTCACCTTTGCAAACAGCCCCAAGCACGTAAGTACGAGTTAGTTTTTCTCTTCTCCCATAATTCATAGGGAGCAGTTTCATTGTCTTTTGTGGGAACTTTATTCAGGACATGACATGATGTCAATATCACCTCCCCCCACCATGCCTTGGATAAACCCGAAGTACCTAACATGGCGTTAACCAAGTCTGTTAGAGTACGGTTTTTCCTTTCGGCAACTCCGTTAGATTGGGGAGAATGAGGAGGCGTCCTCTCATGAATAATGCCATGTTCCGCACAAAATAAATCAAACTCATTAGAGAAATACTCTCCACCACGATCTGACCGGACTCTCTTAATCTTTCTCTCAAATTGATTTTAAACTTCTGCCTTATAGTTTTTAAAGTGGTGTAGAGCCTCATCTTTAGTTTTCAAAAGATATACATAGCAAAATCTAGTAGAATCATCAATCAACGTCATGAAGTATTTTTTTCCACCTTTGGTCAATACACCATTCATCTCACATAGATCTGAATGTATAAGCTCTAGTGGTACCAAGTTTGTTGCTTCCTGCACAGGCTTGTGAGGCTTGCGCGGTTGCTTAGCTTGAACACACTCTTGACATTTAGAGCTTTTGGCTAAAGTGAAACTCGGAATTAAATTCATCTTAGCTAGCCGCGTCATACAACCAAAATTAATGTGACAAAGTCGTGAATGCCAAATATCGGTATCATTGCCAGGGGCACAAATATAGTTCACAACTTTATTACAAAAATCTGATAGGGAAAGACGGAACAAACCGCCGCACTCATAACCTTTACCAATAAATTGTCCATACTTAGAGATGACTACTTTATTGGACTCAAATACCAACTTAAAACCTTCTTTGCAAAGAAGGGAACCGCTAACGATTCTTATTTATTGAGGGCACATGTCTGACGTTCTTCTTTACGATCTTTCCCGAAGTAAACTTCAGACCCACCGTGCCAACACCATGAACAGAAGCATGCGATCCGTTTCCGATCAAGACGGAGAGATCTCTTGTGATCTGATAAGAAGAAAACAAAGAGATATCAGCACACACATGAATATTAGCACCGGTATCGATCCACCAATCTGTAGATTGACAAATTGACAAAACAGTAGGTAAATTACCATACCCGGATGCACCCTTATCATTGTTGCTCATAGTCACGTTGATAGACTTAGAGTTCTGTCCATTTGGATTCTTTCTTCCTTTGCGCTGCTTGCAGTTTGGAGCCCAATGTCCAACCTCGCCGCACACAAAGCAGGGATCCTGTGACTTGTCCTTCTTATTCTTTTTGAAGTTGGTAGTACGAACGACCTTGGTCTTCCCCTTAAACTTGTTGTAGAAGTTCTTATGCACCACATTAGCGCTTGACTGGGGTGCCTCGGCTCCCTTTGGGTGTGCATCTTTTGCCTTTGCCTTTTCCTCAAGGTCCAGAAACCCAATGAGATTCTTAACAGACATCTCTTGCCTCTGGTGTTTGAGGTTAGTGGCAACACTCCTCCAGGATTGAGGAATCTTTGCAATGATGCATCCCGCAACAAATTTGCCGGGCAACGCACACTTCAGGAGCTCAAGTTCTTTTGCAATGCACTGAATCTCATGAGCCTGTTCAACGACAGAACGGTTTTCAATCATCCTATAGTCATGAAACTGCTCCATGGCATACAGTTCACTGCCAGCATCAGTAGCACCGAATTTTGCTTCGAGTGCATCCCACAGTTCTTTGGCATTGCGCATATGTAAATATGCATCCACCAACTTGTCCCCAATGACGCTTATGACATAGCCCACAAAGAATATGGTGGTCTCCTTGAACGTCTTCTCCTGTTCAGGAGTGATCGTTCCTTCAGGATTACCAGCCGATACCCATAAGGCGTCCATAGCCATTAGCCAGAGGGTACACTTGGTTTGCCAGCGCTTAAAGTGCGCACCAGAACGGTTCGGTTTCAGACAAGCAGCAAAGCCTTGACGCGAAAACAGCCTAAAATAAGGTTTTTGGATTGTTGAAATAATTAGCAGTTTTCGCATTAATTTAATCCAAGTATAAATCATGACAAAACAATTTCCAAGACTAACTAGCATACGCATAGTAGATATGCACCATACAGACAAGTGAAAATCTAGCACATCTACGCATACTGCAATACTAGTGATCATCATAGGAAATAGCGGGAGGGCAAAGAACACGTACGAGTTCGTCGATGGTATGACCAACGGCGCAACAGAAGTGGAGCCACCACCAGAAGCAGCGTCGTCAGACATGACGATGAAGTCGAGCAAGAGCTTGAGCAGTCGCGTCTAGACGCTCCCCAAAAACCTTATCGCCTCTCCCGGTGCGGGATCGGAGACGGGTTCGGAGGCCCTCTCCCGGACGACCGTGCGCAGCGGCGGCGGGAGTAGCAGAGGGCAGCACAGAGAGATGGAACGGCGATGCGCAGGTAGGCAGATGCAATCTAATTGCTGGTAACTGCTACGGTTTGCGTCTGCCTGCTATATAGTGCGGGTCGGGTAGGACGTGGGGCAACAGTCCACGACCGAGTCAGTGCCAGCCCACGATATGGAAACGGCCGGTTAATTAACGCGTCCGTAATGACGCATTAATGACTCATAATTAATACACAATTAATTTTCCCAACGAGCAAAATAAAGCTCGGCTCGGCAAGATTCACGCAACCCGCGGCGCGCGCGCGTCGTGACGAGGCGAGGCGGGCGGCGTCGGAGCAGGAGTGCGCGAGGGCTTCTCTTCTTTTCACACCTTAGTGAGTGGTGCAACACTCTACTATATAAGATGGTTCAACTCCTCTTGCACTAGCAATGTGGGACTAAATTTTGGCACCACTAGCACACACATGAGCTGCCATGATAATGGGCCAAAGAGAATTTTAGAATTTGTATTTGTTATGGGACAAAATCCCAACATCAAATATGCCTCAAATTCCAATAGTGAGATGACTGGAAACCGCCAAAAGACCTATGTTGCTTTAAAGATTTTATTTTGCTCCCTATACTGAAATCCTTGATCATCCAATGGATAGTCTGTTTTCATTAAACTAGTGGGCCTAGGGTGAGGTAAAATAGACAACCATCATTTGTTTGTATTGAACTTTTTTACCTTTTTTCAATAGCTATTCTCTCAATATATGATCTTCGCATAACCATTTCTATTACATTAGAGAAACTAACCATAATAAAAACTGTATATCATGATAAAGTCATTTTTATTATGTAAGTTTCATCTTGACCATGAAAAACACAGTTTTCCTAAATTCGAAGCATCACATGTTAGTGGTTTCCGTTTCTAGATACTTATTTCCTTAGTTCTTCAGCTGAATTCTTCTTGATCAGAGAGAGAAAAAGAACAAAACATCATGCCTTTGCAACTTAGTTCATGCCACTCAAATGAACTACAAATATATGTATATGCGCATGGCTAGTTTATTTTCCTTAAATATCATTATGGCGACCTGCAAAGCTTATAGAGGTTTCTTGAAATAAATTTGAAGTGTAAGTATAATCAATATAGCGAACAGAAAATCCTAGAATGTATAAAATATCAATAAGGGGGCCGTCGTCTAATTTTTGCATGGCTTAAACAGAAGATCCTAGAATGTATAAAATATCAATAAGGGGGTCCTTCCTCTAATTGTGGCATTACTTATTTAGTGGTCCACACATGGCCAAGTATATCTTCCATGTTTATAGGTTCAACAATCAGCTGGTATCACATGCTTACTTGCACTAGGCTTTTTATATCATTTTCGCACTTTATTTTGAATTTTAATCACTTGCCACTTTGCCACATTTTAGTGACACATGACGTGGCAAATAACCAAATTGAAAAGTATATCATCATTGTGCTCAACTCTCATAAAACATGTCCACTTTTCTCCATCTGTTACATAGTGCTATACTATTGTGAAAAGTCTTGTCCTATGCTTGGTAAAATCGTGTCGCTCACTCACTCACTTGCCATAGATATGCATGGAACTTTGTCCATTATGTTTTTTCATGGTTTGATATGGTGTAAGAGTGCAAGTGATGACTGTCACGTCGTACCACAGTCTTGAAACAGGTGAGACAGACATCATCGTCTTCCAATTAACGATGACTGCTAGGGAACGGGAAAACAACAAGACATGCACGCTGCAGCCCGCATGCCTGCGCTCCCGGCCGGCCATCGACCGAGCAGTTGAACAGTGGAATATATAATACCACGTACGCTTATGCCCACATGGAGGAGAGGAACATGCAAAGAGGTGTGTCTCATGGAAGAGCCCGCCTCTACGCGTGCTTTAAGCAAATGAATAAATGCATATAAAAAGACAGAGAGAAAGTCATAAAAAACAAAATCTAATAGACAACAATATTATACGAATGACTATAGATAATGTGATAACTTTTTATAACCATCGGCTGGCTATACTACTGAACATGCTCTAAACAGTGGTCACCTTGTGGTAATTTGTGAAACTTCAAGTTTTTACTTTTTGTGGGTTGCATCGGTTGACACTGACACGCTTGGACGTACGAAAATGTGCATATGGCACTAGGAAATAAAGGGATCATCGGTGAACTGTTGTGGGTGGATCAACGCATGCCAGGTTTGATATGGTAAGCAGATCGATGTTTTCTTATTGGGAAGTTCAAAAACTTCTAAAATTTAGACCCGTGAACACATCGGCAGCCATGGAGATTCGCGGTGGGTTATGGACTTTGTATTCTTTTTTAGAGGTATCGGATCGACGTTGATTGGCTAAGAGTTAAATCTATGGTTAGTCATTGTACTTGTTTAGCAAGTTTAATATGATAACTATACAATGAAAATACGAGTTTACGGTCACTAAAGACGCGTCCAAACTTCACTCGCGGTCACTGTACAAGTTGTAGAGATGTATTTAATGACGTGGCGATCTGGATACCCACTGTCAGGCTATTTAACATATGGTTAAAAAATAACCACTTATATAAGGGCTTTTTTGTAAAACCATCGTCTTCTTCATGACTGGGTCTCTCCTCTAATCCACCCGACAAGCCTCTAGTAAATAATCCGGTGCCGTAGCCGCCTATGGAGAAAATCGGCACGAGATTCCCCCTGCCGCCGCTCTCGCCTCCATCCCCAACCTGCCGCCGCGACTCCACCCCCGCGTCGACCAACCCCCCACTCCAACCACCGCCGCCACCTCTCCTCCGCAACCTCTCGTCATCTCATCTCCCCGACCCGCCGGCGCGCTCTCCATTCCCTCGCTCGCCAGGGCCCTCCTCGCCCTCCTCCGCGTCGTCATCCTCCACTTTCGCGCCGCCTGTTGGAATTTGCCCATAGATCGACTACATCAAACTAGACAAACAAACACGCTTAAAAAATCTTATGACCAAGGGCATGTGTCGTGCCCGTTCTTTTCTTTATTTTCTTCTCAACTCACTCAATGTGTTACAAGACTCACGGTCTACCCTTGCTTATATATGCAAGCTAGACCTAACTAATACTAAACCTAAACCATCTCGTACATACATACGGATACCACTAGTACTAGGACTCACACATACACTTGCCTAACTAGGAAACCTTCCTAGACTAAGACACGTACACACCGCACGTACCACGGACACACATAGTCCTAGTGATACTCGGACAGAGACTGGTACCACTCGGACTCTCTTACCAAGATTAAGCTAACAATATCTCCCTAATCTTAATTGACTACTCTTTGTCTTCCATGATTCTCTGATCTTGAATCCTTATAGATATGCGTCTTGTCTAGGTCTCGCACCACGACAAGTCTAATTGGCTCTCCCCAATTTTGACTTGGCGAATTTACGGAACAACTCAAGTATGATCCGGACTACCCAGCCACGCTAGCAACCTTGTGGAATCGCACCACCCGTGAAACACACCGTCCACCCTAGCGCAATACATGCCGACCTCCTGGCGTGGACTAGACCATCCACTTCGGCCTCATGTAGAGACAGGTCCTCATTGAAGAGGCTCCCCTTCACTGGTTTACCGCCCCCTTCACACTTGAACTTGATCCTCTCGTCGAGACACATAGACGACTCGCTTCAACTGCAACAGATCCTCACAGAGACGAGCACTTGGACACGACAGCGACTCACGACACAACACCGACTGAATGTGCTACCTTGCACACACTTGACTCCTTAACTCATACTCTCCCGGACGACGATCTTGACAAGATTCTCCAGCACCGCACCCGGCACCACCGCACTTGTCAACGATCATCCCTATCCACCACCTTGCCGAAGACTCCCCGCCCGCTTTCTTCTTCCTTGTCGCTGTGACGATCGCCCGCCGTCTAACCGATGACAACATGCCTGTCGTCTCCATCCGATTGCCCGCCCCGAGGCGCTAGTAGGGTCGCCTCCCCGGGGCAAGCGTGGCTTCAAATCTTTGACCTCGCTCTGATACCAATTGTTGGAATTTGCCCACAGATCGACTACATCAAACTAGACAAACAAACACGCTTAAAAAATCTTATGGCCAAGGACATGTGTCGTGCCCGTTCTTTTCTTTATTTTCTTCTCAACTCACTCAATGTGCTACAAGACTCACGGTCTACCCTTGCTTATATATGCAAGCTAGACCTAACTAATACTAAACCTAAACCATCTCGTACACACATACGGATACTACTAGTACTAGGACTCACACATACACCCGTGCGGACCAGCTCGCCGCCGGCGATTCGTCTGATTCCTCGCCCTCCGGCGGCCGCTCCGGCGGCGGGAGGACGGGGAATCAACGGATCCCGGCGTGTACATAGTCTAGGTGTGCGTGGGGTGGCTGCTGGCGGCGCTATGGAGGAGGTGGCATGGCCGGAGAGCCTTCTGAAGACGGCGACACTCTTCTTCGATCTGGCGGCTCCGGTGGAGTTCCAGGCCGAATCCGTCGCCCTCTGTGTGTCTGCAGCTCGGGGAGTTGCGGCTCGTGTGATCCCCTCGCCGGTGGCCGTGATGGCGGCGTCGGCGTTGACGAATTTGGGGATGATGTTGCTGTTGATCAAGCCGGCCGATCTCGTCGGGGTGGATGGAGGCGCGGTGGCGCCGAGGTTCGTCGACCCCCCCTCCGTTTGGGGATCCCACCCAGTCCAAGGCTTATGTGGTGGAGCATCGGAGGCCCATGCCGGCGGCGCGTGCATCTCGTCGGAGAAGAAGTTGGGATCCAGGACAAGGACCTATTTGTATTTTTCGTGTTTTCCTGGGTTTATCTGTAAGATGCTTGGTTAATATCAATATCACCCTCTTCGCAAAAAAAAAGTTTCTCCTATCACATTTCCTAGGTCCGATTTGATACTATTTTCCGTACGTACATCTGTTGTGGCTTTGCACGAATTCAGCCGTGTGAGTTGTGACCCGCTTTCCGACCGTCGTTGTCGCTCGATCTAACGCAAGGTTCGGTTGATCCTGTCGGGACCTTCAGTTTCGTTTTCTCGATCGGGTTTATGCTCGATGGGTAAGCTAAACTTCTCTTCGTATTCCTTTTTTTTTTGCGAAAGTGATGGTTTTATAGATGAACCATCAGTATTATAATCTTCCTCACAGAGCCTAGGTAAAACATTTGGACTCGTACGTAGCCATACAGCAGTCTTGGCCTCCATGCGCCCCATCTTGGCTAGAGCATCACTAACACAGTTTTGCTCTCTCCCTATATTCTCTACCTTCGACCCCGCCCTCGACGCCAAAAGCCTCGAGATCTCCTTCAAAATATGGATGTGTTCCGATCTATCCACGTGAGCCTTCCCGATCATGGCCGCCGCTTCCGAGCTGTCAATTTCCAAAATAAATGGATTTGTAGACCATTCCAGCGTTAGCGCACATCCCTCCAGACATGCTGCCAACTCAGCAGCCAAGGGTAATGTACGTGAATATAAGACCTGACACGAAGAGAAGACGATCTCCCCCTTGTCATCGCGCAGTATCATACCAACTCCTCCCATCTTTATGTCGTCGCTAAAAGAACCATCGACATTAAGCTTGCAACAGCCCACAGGTGGACACGACCACCTCCTCCGAACTGTTGGGGCCTCCTATCTGCCCTAGGGAAAACAGCATGTGCCTTTCCCTTGATGTAGTCCTCTTGCGGGTAATATTTGATGGTTGCAATAGAATCCAGATAACTGCATATGAAACGCCTTGAAGCTTCAATGGGTGGCGCCGGTTTAGAGTGTACCACTTCATTGCGCACATGCCAAATCCGCCAGAGCACCAAGAGTATCCTCACATGCGCTCCATCTGTGTCTTCCCATCAATGAGATGTAGCACCCACTCCCCTCGCCAGTGTTGGCGATCGACGCCATTCTCTTCATATTCCTTATCGAACTTCTACTCTTCGTGGTTGTTCTGTCAAGGAGCAGCGAACAGAGTGCTGGACGCACGGACATGCATGTCTCATGGCATTTGCATTGGCATGCCAAGAAAGCCCAAAGGTGGAAATTAAATGCGCTCCCTAACTAGCTGGCATATCGATCTACAGAGGTGGTGTTTTGGCTTCCAAGTGCATATGAAGCTGTCATGAAAATGCATAAAAACAATTTACAAAGTGTTAAAAAAATTAGAAAGAAAATTTTACATGTAAATGCACAGAAATTTTTAAGAAAAAAAAAAGAATATTTTACGTGTCATGTGGACAAAAATTATCATGTGAATAGTCATGTTGGAGAATCAAAATTTGTCGTTCCAGACAGGACACAAATATGTTTTATTCTCTTAGAACTTGTGTGAGCATAGAATACCCCGATATACATGTGATATTTTCTTTTAAATATTTTACAGTAACATTTTAAACTATATTTTTCAAACAATAAATTTATAGTACGATACAGCTATACACACCTGAACCGAATTAGATATCCGATCGATCAGCCAGCTCCCTTTGTTGGCCGACTACTCATCTCATCATAGGTACGTCCCGTGTCAATCGTGTGCGTTGAGGCGGGCGCGCGGCAATCACGTCGGTGTTTGTCTCCGTCGATCGATGGTTTCATTTCGAGTGCCCGTACGTGATCGGCTATTGGTCATGGATGCGCCCGCGGTCTTCGACTGCGACAGCTAACTCCAATGTGCGCCAACATTAGAGATGCAGGTGGTTGAGTAGTGTTCAAAATGGAATGAAAACGGACATAAAAATGTTTTATTGTTTTCGTTTCCGCTTGTCTAGCAGAAATCAGAAACAAAAAAAAAACAAAAAAAAAATGAAATCGGAAATCAGCGAAAACGAATATGAAACAAATACGATACGAAGAGGGTATTTTGTCGGAATCTAGTAGTGACATAATATATTGCCATATTGGTTTTTACACTAAAGGAACTCTCATAATAGACAAGAAATAGCTCACAACTTCAACGTGCGACAATTAAGCATAAAATAACAAACATAATTCAGCACTTCGACAAATACATAAGTTCACGTAAATTGTTTCAAGTAGAAGCTAAGACACTCACTTGACTAATATATAGCATGAGTTGATTGGATGTGTTATGTAGACCCTGTATATATTCCATGGCCGACAAAAGCAAGGGAGATCATTGATGCGAAGTAATATTTCATACGTGGGCCTGGTTGGTGCTGGATGCGCCCGCGGTCTTCTACTGCGACAGCTAACTCCAACGCGCGCCAACATTAGAGATGCAGGTGGTCAAGAGTGTAAAAAATACAGTACGTCGCCAAGAGTAGTTCTAGCTGGTCTTGTTTAATTCTCTTTTCGCCCGAGGATGCCATCAAAATCATCAAAGTGTAAACTGCAGTAATCGTCCAACTCAAGTGGTGAGTGGTGACTGCTGCCTCACTGGCTCTTTGTCTCCCTGGTGTGGCAACAGAACAGAAAGCATTCTTACTCTTACACTTGTTTCTTCACTGTACACTTGTAGAAGTCTGTACTAGTAGTGGCAGAGTATGTAGTATGTACTGCACCATTGACCCGATCCGCTCTGAAATTAATCCATCCCGTCAAATCACATCCTTGAAACAGGGAAGCGGACATCATGCACGACCCAAAAGACAAGCTTGGGCCTTGGGGCCAGCGGCCAACCAAAAGAGTGGGAACTATTCGAGCTTGGACTTCTCACTTCTCCCACCTTGTGTCATCTGATTGGCCTCGACGTGTCCATATGGCAGCAAGAGTAAAAAAAAAAATCAAATGGACCATCGGTGGAACGGTTGTGAGTTGGAATTGGATAGATCGGTGACAAGTTTCGTACTATGTCATGCTTAATTTGAGCGATGTTGATTGGCCAGATTACCCCCACAAAACATTTTTTTGGCCAGACTAGCATCACTCCGGTGATGCACGTAGGCTATATCCGTTTGGCAACTACCATAGCATCCTTGTACTAGATATTTCTATTGATTTCCTATTTCGTTAGAGCATCTCCACTAGCATTCTTAGTACGCCGATCCAGACGTCGAAATTATGTCCGGACGTAGAAATTCGGCCTCGTCATGTTTTCAGGAACCTCTTTTCGTCTAAATTTGGACCAACTTTTGTACGGAGTTCTCAGTCCATTCATAGGATCCCGGAAACGCCCTAGGAATACCGGATGAAGCGAACTCGACGAAAAAAATGGAACCGGCACGTGGACTCAGTACGAAAAAAAAGGTGCCCAGTCAGACGGAAGCCGAGTCGTCGTCCTTGGAACCCCGTGAAGGCCATGCGTCGCCGCAACTCTGCTCCCGTGACGCCCCCTCTGCTCCCTCGACGGACCGACGGGCAATAACTTTCCGCCGTTTTCGCTTTTCCCGCCCTCGCCGCTACACCCCTTCCGCCCTTGCCGCCCATCTCGGCCTATAAAAGCCGCGCCCCTCGCCGGAACTCTCCACACTCTCCCACAGCTTCCCAACTCCGGCGAACTCCGAGCTCTCCCTCCCCACACTCCCACACTTTACACCATGAGCGAAAGGTACCCCGGCAATCCAGCGGCGGCGAACGGCTTCGGCCGCCGCACCCTCCAGCCGTGGGAGGCCCGCATGTTGTACGAAGCGGGCTACATGGCGCCGCCAGACATCCGCCTCCCATCCGGCTGGAGGCTCGGGCCGTGGATCCGATTCCGGCCGGGCGAAGCCCGAGGCTCGACAGCGATCCAGCGGTATCGCCGCCGCCATGGAGGACCCGGACCTCGCCGAGGATCCGGGCAACCGCGTCTTCTGGGAACAGCATCTCGGACACCAGCTGCAGTAGGCTCTCGCCCACCATGAGGGGCTGCCGGGCTCGCCGCCGAAGAGGAACAACGCGGCTGGGCGCCGCCGCTGGTGGAGTGCTCCCGGGCGCACCCTCGCCGCCGTGCTGGAGCACATCCACGCCGGCAACGAGCCCCGTCTCGGCTTCCCCGCAACCCCACGCCATCGACAAGGGCGAGGCGCCATCCTTCGGTGAACTGGCTGCCGAGGAGGATGGCCAACCTCTCCTCTTCGTCCTCGGCCTTGGTGAACCGCTCCTCCGAATCTGTGTCGGCGACTTCGCCACCGCTTCGGCCGGTTAAGCGGGAGCCGGAGAGGCCGGTTCGGTCGCCGCCGAGGACTAGATCGCGCGGCATCGTCATCAACGAGCCGCGCACTCCATCGCCGCCCACCGGCCGTCTCCGCCTTCGCAAGCCGAAGCCGGAGCCGCAGGACTGGGCGGTGCCCGTCGACGAGGATGCATTCGCCGTCAAGATGGCGGTGGAGGAGTCCCTCCGGGAGGCGGCGCCGTAGCCGTCGATGGAGCAGTCCTCGTCGGACATACTCGCCTGGTCCAGGGCGGACTGGGAGGAGACGGAGCGGCGGCGCGTCCATCGCCTGCAGGAGGAAGCCGAACGCCAGGCCTGGTCTGGCCGCGTTCTCGCCTACCAGGGCGCGTCGCTCGCCGTCCTCGACAATGACGAGGCCAACACCTCCTACCAGCCCTAGAGGTGCGGTGACGCAGGACATGGGAGCTCCTGCCCGCCACAGCCGCCGAGCAACGACGACGATGGCGGCGGCGAGGACGATGGCAAGGCCGATCCCGGCTACACGTCCTTCTACGGCCACCTCGGCATGTAGAAGCGGCGACGACATCGGCGAAGACGACGGCGGCGGCTTTTCTTTTAATGTTTTTAGTTTATTACCTAGTAATGTAGTTTTTAATTCAATGTAATCCATCTATATTCGCCCAAGTTTAATGAAATCCGTTTAATTTTACAAGTTTCGTCTGAATTTTTACCGGACGCGGGAACCCGGCCTAAAAACGCAAGTGAGAAACTCGGCGTTCCGAGACCGAAATCGAGTTTTGTCTGGCCCAAAGTTGGTTCGGATTTTGGCCTGTGATTGCCCAACGAGTTTGGGATACTCTTATGATCATTGATATTCATAGAGAGGACCACTGCGATAGCAGAAATCGTTCCTCTAGTTTTTAATTTGTGTGTGTGATAACCATGGGAAAAGTTGGTGGCAATGCTGACGATTTCGCAACTCGTGAATTTCAACGGGAACAGGAGGGCGAGGGGGATCATTGTCAGGGTTGTCGCCGTGTTCACCGTGGACTTGGTCGGATCTGCATGTCCTATCTACAATCGTTCACCTTGCACTTACACTGCTCCGCACGTTTTTCTCCAAGTTCTCCCTCGACAGTCTCTGATATTTTCATGGGCAGCTCTATCGAGCCATGCGTCCGACCCTCCGTACCGTATCTGTGTCCGGCCACCTGTCTGCGCCGCGCGTGACCCGTTCTTCACCCGTCCTCGTCGCTGCTTTAAACACAAACTGAATTTTAGCGAAAATGCTAGACATTCGGAATCCTTTTTCATGGAACGAATTTTCTATCGTCAGTGAGTGATTTCAGGACATGAAACTTCTCAGCTGCTCTCCACGTCTGCTACCCGAGGCGAGTGCAGCATTGTTCCAATTTAAGACACTGGGATCGCCGCGTGTAGGTACATACATGATCTCTAACACAAGGTCTGGTCGATCATGTCCGGGCCTGCCTTAAATTTGGTGTTCGTAAGAGCACCTCCACTAGCATTTTTAAGAGGTCATTTTCAAGATTTTTTTTTGGTCTGGATTTGCAAAAAACGCCCCACTAGGGTTTTTAGGAGGCGTTCTCAGACCGAATTTTGGTTCGTTTTCGTCCGGGCTTCCCAGGCCGATCCTAGGAAGCCGGGAACGCCCTGGGAACCACGGATCTAACGATTGCCCAATCAGTCTCTCCCACGTGTCCTCTCTCTCTCTCCCATATCTCTCCCCTTCCCGTCCACCGAGTGCCACCGCGTCAAGCTCCCCTCTTCCTCGATCTTTGCCCGCCGCCAGCCGCAGCACGCCTCTACGCCACACGCCTCCTCTGCCAGCCGCTACCCCGAGGGTCGGCCTCGCCACCAACCGCCGCCGCCTAGGGTCGCCACCAACCGCCGCCGCCCAGGCTCGCCTCCTTCCTCCCGTGTCCCCTCTCTCCCCCATCTCTCTCTACTCCTCGCGCCGCCTCCCTAGCCGCCCGCGACCTCGACCCGAGTGCGCCCGCCGCCCCAGTCGAGCTCCGTGCCGCAGCCAATCAAGCTCCACGCCGCCCTAGTCTCTCTGCTCCTGTTGTACTCGTGCTGCCCTATGGAGCTGTCGTATCTCTCTGCTCCCGCAACCGCGCCTTCTCCTATAGCGACGAGACCCCCTTGGCCGCCGCGACGAGATCCACTTGGCCATCGTGAGGAGATCCCCTTGGCTGCCGTGACGAGATCCCCTTGGCCGCTTCACCTCGGCCGCGTCGACCTTGCCACCGCACGGCCAGCACCCACGCCGGTAGGAGCTCCTCTAGATGCGGTGGAAGAGCAGCGGGCGGCAGCGCGCGTGACGCTGCGGCCGCGGGGGAAGACGGGCTTGCGAAAGGTGGCGTCGCGGTCGAGGACGGCGTCCAGGGCCGGTGCTAGAGCGCGTGGTGACAGCTCTGTCGCGGTGGGTGGCTGAGTCCACGGGGCCGAGCAGGTGGTCGGCGTGCGAAGACTCGTCGGCGACTAGCGGTGAGAGGATTGAGAATTGGGGCTTGGGAACCTGGCTGGAAAATGTTCATTCCCAAGCCTAAAAAATAGTTCCATCCGGAGTTAAATTTGTGAACCGAAAACGAGTGGAGATGCTCTAAGGGGGTTGTGTTGGAATTATGCCCTAGAGGCAATAATAAAGATGTTATTATTATAATTCTTGTTCATGATAATGTTTATATTCCATGCTAGAATTGTATTAAGCGGAAACTTTAATACTTGTGTGGTTTGTGAACAACACCGTGTCCCTAGTACGCCTCTATGGACTAGCTCATTGATTAATGATGGTTAAGGTTTCCTAACCATGGACATGAGTTGTCAATTAATAATGAGATCATACCGTTGGGAGAATGATATGGTGGAAAGACCCAAACTAAGCGAAGCAATTAGATCGTGTCATCGTGTTCGTCTTTGCGAAGCTTTTCTTATGTCAAATATTGTATTCCTTAGACCATGAGATAATACAACTCCCTGGTATCGTAAGAAAGCTTTGAGGTCATCAAACGTCATCCTATGAGAGGGTGATCATAAAGGTGTCTCTCAGGTGATCGGAAAGTATCTGTTGGGTTGTATGTATCGAGATGGGATTTGTCCCTCCCAAGTCGGAGAGATATACTTCGGGCCCACTCGGTAATTGATATCAACACCGCTTGCAAGCATGTGGTTAAGGAGTTAATCGCAAAGTGATATCGGATTACGGAACGAGTAAAGTACTTACTGTGAACGAGATTGAACTAGGTATGATGGTACCGACGATCAAATCTCGGGCAAGTAAAATATCGCGAGACGAAGGGAATATATATATGGGATTGATTGAATCCTGGCATCATGGTTCATCCGATATGATCATCGATGAATGTGTGGGAGTCAATATGGGTTTCCAGACCCCGCTGTTGATTATTGATAGAAGATCATGTCTGCATATTCTCGAACCCGCAGGGTCACACACTTAACGTGTCTCGATGCTAGGATAGATTGGATAATTGGTTTATGAGTTTTTGTTCGGAGTCTCGGATGGGATCGGGGACATCACGAGAGGTTCCGGAGTGGTCCGGAGAATAAGATTCATATAAGGCAGTGCAGTTTTTGGAGTTCGGAATTGTTCCGGATTAATCGGTATTGTACCGGAAGCTTTTAGAATCTTCCGGAAGGGGACCAACATGGCCACACCTTCCGGGAGGGGGCATGGGCCTATGAGGGAGTGCCCTGTCCGCATTGGGCCAGGGGCACAAGGCCCCATAGGGCCCATCCGGCCAAGAGAGTTTAAACTCTAGATAGAGCTTCTAGAAGGGGGGGGGTTTCCTTGCCCCCCACTCTTCATCCTTTGGGGCCGCCGGTTTGGCTTGAGGGAGGGTCTAGGGTTGCCGCCCCACCCCTCTATATAAAGAGGGCTAGGGGGCGCACCACCCCCACACACCTTCCCCTCCAACCCTAGCCGCCCTGCTGCCCTTCCTCTCCCCCCCCCCGACTGTTTGTAGGCGAAGCCCTGCTGCAGAAATTCTCCACCATATACACCACGCCGTCGTGTTGTAGATCCAATCCGTCTCTCCACCATACTTGCTGGTCCGAGGAAGGAGACGTCGAGGTGCTGCACGTGTGCATCTCACGGAGGCACCGCCACTTGTGGTGCTAGTTCGGATCGGATCGCGAGGAGGAGGCGAAATGCGACAACATCACCCACGTTCCGACGAGCGTTCATTGTCGCGAATCTTCAAGGGTATGAAGATCTAATCCAATCTCTCTCGTTGTTTGCATCTCCTAGATTAGATCTTGGCTTTCCCTGTTCGCATCCGTAGAAAATTTTGATTTACTATGCCTTGAAACCCTTGGTGGTATCAGAGCTAGATCTATGCGTAGATGTGTTTCACGAGTAGAACGCAACATGGTTGTTGCGGGCGTTGATGTTTTCTGTTGCAAGCCTCTTGTTTGTGTTCTTTTTATGACGCGGGATAGTGAGATTGAAGCGGTCCAGGCCAACCTTATGTGACGTCGTTCGCGAGACCGGCTCCGCACTTGACGTGTGGCTTGTTCCACACATGCGGCTGGTGGATGCCAGTTTCTCTCACTATAGTTGTCATGGGATTAACACCGGAGTTTGGCAACCATAATATCACCGTTGTGGCTTTCCGTAGGTAAGAATCGTTCTTAGCATCTACTCCCATAAGCCACGTAAAACATGCAACAACAAAGTAGAGGCGTCTAACTTGTTTTTGCAGGGAGTGTTTTCTATGATATGGTATGGCCCAAGATGTGATGTGTATAATGTATGCGATGATCATGTTTTGTAATGTTTCACGACTTGCATGTCGATGAGTACACAACCGGCAGGAGCCATATGGTTGTCTTTATAATTGTGTATGACCTGTGTGTCAACTTCTTATACGTCGTGTAATAGTTTCACTTTATCGCTAACGGTAACGGCAGAGATGCAGGTGGTTGAGTAGTGTTGAAAATAGAACGAAAACGGACAGAAAAATGTTTTATCGTTTTCGTTTCCGCTTGTCTAGCAGAAATCAGAAACGAAACCAAAAAAATCCAAAAAAAAATATGAAATCGGAAATCAGCGAAAACAAATATGAAACAAATACGATACGAAGAGGGTATTTTGTCGGAATCTAGTAGTGACATAATATATTGCCATATTGGTTTTTACACTAAAGGAACTCTCATAATAGACAAGAAATAGCTCACAACTTCAACATGCGACAATTAAGCATAAAATAACAAACATAATTCAGCACTTCAACAAATACATAAGTTCACGTAAATTGTTTCAAGTAGAAGCTAAGACACTCACTTGACTAATATATAGCCTGAGTTGATTGGATGTGTTATGTAGACCCTGTATATATTCCATGGCCGACAAAAGCAAGGGATATTTCATACATGGGCCTGGTTGGTCATATTTACGTAAAGTTTTCGTATTTGTTTTTCCAAAAAAAAATATCGTTTTCGTTGGAAATGGCTCCCCCATTTCCTATTCAGTTTCCCTTTAGAATATTTTGTTTTGGTATCTTTTCCATAAAATGTCGTTTTAGTTTTCCTTTTAGCTCTCTATTTACATTTTTTTTTGGAAACAGACATAAAGTTTTCTTAGCCCAAAACCAACGGCCCCGTGATTTGGCCACCGCCAACCACTGCCGCCCGAAAGTAAAGCTTGTCACCGGTAACCAGCCACGCACAAGCTCATCCCCCTTCTAGTACTCATGGCCGCCGCCGCCCCTCTATCCGTTGTGAATCGGGCCCGGACGCCATCCGCCGATGCCGCTGTTGCGGAGGTCGATTCCACCTCGCCGCTGGTTGATTTGGCCTCGGGGCCGGTCGTTTCCGCCTCTCAGAGGTTTCCCCCGACGACCGCCAGCCTGCAGAGCCGCCGCGACGCCGTCTCCATCGCAGCCGCTGCAGCCACGCGCTGCCAGCCGCACGTAAGGTGTTTGTCATTATGTTCAAATGTCTCAATATAGAGCTACCAGAAACCAATATATGATTTTTTTTAAACCATGCAGAAGAGCTGCATGTGATATATTAAGATAAGAAGAAAACCAAAGGCGATCAAAGTACAAACAAATCTTAAGAGACAAATAACCACCGGGTCAAGACGAATCAACCAACAGAAGACTAAACAAGAGGCAAAGCGGAGACAAGGATCACTACCCGACCAACGACCAACAGAAACCTAAACAAAAATAACTAAACAGGACACCATGAGGCTAAGTAGATAGAACAATATGCCCTCTATTCGTCTGATTTTATGCCGTGTAACTTTTTTAGGGCAGCTGTTTTGGACAATACTAGTTTAGCCACGCTACACAGCGAAAAATCGGGAGAGACTGCGTGCGTTTCCGGGTGGGCACCGTGGCACCAGCAGTCCAAGCTTGGAGCCAGCGGCCAACCAAAAGAGAGTGGCAAGTGGCAACTATTCGAGCTTCGACTTCTCGCTTCTCCCACCTTGTGTCATCTGATTGGCTTTGGACATGTGCATATGGCAGCAAGAGAGAAAAAAGAAGGATCATCGTCATCGGTGGAACGGTTGTGAGTTGGAATTGGATCGATCGGTGGCTAGGTTCATACCATGCCATGCTTAATTGGAGCGATGTTGATTGGCCAGACTAGCATCACTCCGGTGATGCATTTAGGCTATATCCGTTTGGCAACTACTCCTATTTATTTATTTGGCAACTACTCCATGCTTAATTGGAGTACGATGGCATCATCGTAGACATTTTTATTCATTCCTATTTATTTCTTTCATTTTAAAATATAAGATATTTTAGATTTGTGAATGCAACGTATCTAAACGTTTTTTAATGTGTAGTTTTAAAGATATTTACTCTGAATCTACACGCTAAAAAGTGTTTATATACATTAATTTTATAAAGCTAAAACATATTATAATTTAACCAAGGGAGTAGTTATGAACATTATACCCTTATAAAACAAAAAGTTATGAACATTGATACTCATAGAGAGGACCACTGCAATAGCAGAAATCGACCATCTAGTTCTTTGTGCGTGTTCACGGGAAAAGTTGCTGGCGATACAAGTCGACGGGAACAGGAGGGCGAGGGGATCATTGTCAGGGTTGTCGCCGTGTTCACTGTGGACTAGGTCGGACCTGCATGTCCCTCTCTACAATCGTTCACCACCGCTCTGCCCGTTTTTCTCCAAGTTCTCCCTCTGTATTTTCCCGTACGGTCAAACTCCTACAGTATCTATCGTGCCATGCATCCGTCCACCTGTCTGCGCCGCGCGTGACCCGTTCTCCGGCCGTCCTCGTCGCTGCTATAAACACCGACTGAATTTTAGCGAAAATGCTAGACATTCAGACTCCTTTTTCATGAAATGAACTTACGCAGTAATGACGTCCAGTCCAGTTGATGCAGATCATTCTATCCTCACTGAATTCAGGACATGAAATTTCTCAGGTCTGGTCGATCATGTCGGGGCCTGCCTTAAATTTCGTTTTCGCAATGGGATGCACTTCTTTTCCTCTTTTCTGGAAAACTCTTTCTTGATGCGATCGTCGTATCAAGGAACAATGAACAACGGGGATGTGAGTACTGGAGTGGACGATAGCCGGGGCATGCGTGCGTCATTGGTTCCCTGTCGTAGTGTCATCCGAGGGTGAGAAAGCTTAATCGGTATCCGGTCCCGTAGGGTCTGTGAGTTTTTCGTCTCCGGTGAAAAGGCAAAATCGACAAGGAGAATATAGGTCTTTCGGTCCGTCCCAAATTGATGCTCTTCCCTAGCAAAGTGTCAATGGGCTACAGTTTGCAGTTGATTGGCGGGCATTAGGTATGACTTGATAAATGTCTATCTACGGTGGAGACTTTTTATGGAGGGGATGATGTCCCAATGTACCGATGTCTTTAAATTCTCCTTGTGCCTAATTAAGTTTGGCCAGGTACGGTCTATCGTCCGTAAAATTGCGAGTTTTGTGCCCCCTATCTTTGCATGGACGGAGTTTGGGATTATCTCCACCGCTGCACCTCGGTACTCGCTTCTCCCGTACCGCACGATCTCCAAAGATTATGGTCATCGGTATCTTCTGGTCTACGTCGACGATTTTTTGGCTGATGCTTCTACAAGCATCTTGTGTTTTTTCAAACTTTTTCCAACACGAACTTCGCTATATGCCGGAGGCCGAGCGATAGCATCGAGCTTTGCTCATGGCGAGCTATCGAGTGATGCAGGAGGAAGATGGTGCTTTTTCAAAGACTTGTCTTTTTCCTTGTCACAATGTTCTTGTAAGGGCTTAGTTTTAGAAAATATATGCTTTGGTATTTTTCCGCAAAATACAAAAATATAGAAGGTGAAAATGCCCCTCTAGCTAGCTACCTAAATTGGGACTCGGGGGATTATAGTAGCCAGCTACTCATCGTACGTGCCTGTGTCATGTGGGTTGGGTACTTGGGGCACGGGGCAACCCCGTTGGGTTTGTCTCCATCCATCTCCGCTGTTTAGTTTTGAGTGCCTGCCCGTGCCTGATCTGCCATTGGTCTTTGCTTCCGCCCGCAGTCGACGACGATCTATTTGTCATGTACATGTATTTGATCGCCCGCCTCCGCTGCACCGCGCAGCCCTGAAGCTAGCTTCCAATGGATGACTTAAAATAGGGCACGTCAAAATTGGGATACAACACTAACTCTGCAGTTTTAAAACATGAAATATAGGGCATTCGTTTTAGATAATATATAATACCCCACTAGTTATATTCTAGATGATCTAAGTTAGAACACCATGCACGTAGTAACATCTCACACTTTGCATAGGAAACCGGTCGAGCACCGTGGGGAGGGTGCCTAGGGTCGGGCGGCGAAGGCCAAAATTGGCAGGGAAACCGTGTGGCGGGGCTCAGCGACTACGGGAATAGGGTGGACCTATGACGAGGACGACACGTAGGGGATGTGATGGCGGGACGACGCGGTCACACCTCGCATGAGGCAAGCAGTGAAGTTTCAGCACATCGGTTGAGTCTCGGCGCGGTGGAGAAATTATAGAGAAGCCCGCTGTGTGACACAAACTTACAACGGGAATGCCATAAATTTTCTTGACACGTGATAGGAATAGGGCATGTACTAGTTTCGTATCACTAGTACGAGTACCTTGTTATTCTGCACTTGATGGAATTAAGATTGCAGTGGATGAAAAAATTAAGATTACAAATAATAAGACCAATTATCTCACTATTCCCAGAGTTTCTTTTAGCGAAAAAAAGAAAGCAAAGGTACTACGAGAGATGCCAACTTTTTTTTTTTTTGAGACCAAGAGAGATGCCACCAAGTGGCCTTTTCTTTTAGTGAAAGAGAAAATGGCGACAATCAGGCTGTCGGGCAAGGAATAGACAGGTCCAGGTTAGGCCCGGCTTAAGCTTTTTCCAGAACCAGTTTGTTCGTGGTAAACCCTGGGCCACCCTGTTTGACCGGAGCGGAGCCTGTTCCCCCTGGCCCACTCCCCGTTCCGCGCTTATCCGTTCCGTTTCCGTCGTCCTCACTCGTGTATACCAGAATAATAAATAATAAAATGGAAATATCCGAAGCCACACTGCCGTGGCCCAATTGGTGGAGGGGAAAGGGACGGACAGCGACCCTGGAGGAATCTCTAGCTGCACTGCCGCCACTTACCCACCAGATTGACAAGACACCTGCCATGTCAAAGCAGTCGTACTACTACGTGTTATCCATTTTTGTACTAGCAGAGAACCAGAGATGATTTTTTTATAAATATGTTTTATCTTTTTACAGAGTATATATTGTTTCTTCTTAGTTCTTACCACATAATAAAATGGTAATGTAAAAAAGAGTATATGTCTCATCACAGCATAAATAAAACGGTAAATACAAAAATACGACGCAGTATCAATTTTCCCCGGGCACTGATTTGGGAATAGTAGGTAATGTACGCTTGCAGGGCTACCTGATGACAACGGGGTGCAAGCGCGGTGTAGCGGTCGCAGTTTTCACCCGACAGGAAGCGCGCGCAAGTCAAGAATGGCATGAAAAATGGACGGTGTCGTGGAAGAGAGGGGCCAAATTCGCATGCATGTGCTGTGTGCACACGACACCATGTAGCATGTACTACCATGTATATTTCCAACCTACACGTAATGCTACACAATATTTTTTTCATAGTAAAAATACAATCATTCTTTTTTTTTTGGAGCAACCAGCGGGGACTCTGTCTTTCCTACTAGAAAAAGAGAATTGACAGGTTTAAAAGAGAAACCGGCCAAAAGAGGAACCAGATAAAAAAAAGAATCCAAATAACTCAGTTTTAAGGAAAAAAAGGCAGAAACCACATGAGACCGCACTACCTAGCTCAACTAGGACTGGAGCACCGCCGAACGAACACTAGCACAACTGCAATAGCGGACGATAGGAAAAGCCATGTCCACGTCCCCAGAGAGGAAGTCAGAACCCATTCTCCCATCAAATAGGATAGAGTCATTTACGAGATGGCGTTAAGCAACCGGTAAACAAGACAAATCATTAATATTGTTCTGCAAGACATCGTTTGCGTGTGGAGCCTGAATTTTCGAAAACGTGGTTCTCGAGTGCTCGAGATATCTCACGTACCTACAAGGGAATATAGAACATGTTAATGGCTAATAGATAGACCTTGTCGACATGGCGGATATACATCTCATCGTCCTCCGAGGAGAAGGAGACAAAGACATGGTTGTTCCGATTTGCCAATCCCGCCAACAATAATAAAAGCGCGGGAAAATACCACCCAAAATACTGATGAGTTACATGGTTGGTGTATATTAACCGTTAAGCCCCACTTGTTTTCTTGGATTTTAGCCCGTAATTATTACGGACCAATCTAGGTCCCGCTAAAACCCCGGTATCCTCCGTAATTTTTGGATCTAATCGGTAGCCAAAACGATAAAACAAGCGGGGCGTTAGTAGAAAAATTATAGTAACATCTTAGACTGCTCATAACATGCAAAATTTTAACAGTAAAACAATGCTTAGCATCATGCTGTATTCTCCTGTCAAGATTCAAGAGGGTGGGAATAGGTTTTATTAGAATCAAATATAGATAGCGGTGTGTACAGACCCAAGTGGGTGTAACAAAATGCACCCCCTCCCCCAATGCATGTTGGGGGTCTCTGACAGCAGCTTTCTCCCCTCTTTCCACCATTTTTCCATTTACCCACCCTCGGTCAGCTCAACTGAGCTGAGTTCTACCAACCACAGCCGAACTCCAAAAGAAGGCAGTAAAAATTAGCAAAGCAGTTACCTAAGCATCACTTTGGATAAAAGATTAACAGCTCCAAGGCAAACCCCAAAGTGAAAGCTAGGAATGACAGTGCTTGCAGGGAGAGATGGAAAGTCCAAATAGTAGCAGAGTAAATCTGGAAAGTGGGGGTGGTATCTTTCCCTAGATTTTCTTATTCTCTTTCTCTCTCTCCCCCCTCAGATAGCTTCTTCTTTCCCATCACCATCTCCAATCCATTATTGGTCTTTGCCCTGCTCCTCCTCCTCCTTCCGTGTTCTTCCTTTCTTGGTTTCAAGGCAGGGGCAGGGGGGGAGGGAGATTTTGATTGGAAGAACAAAGTTGGTGTTGTTGTTGTTGTTTGGGCAAGTTGGTGTGGTTGTTTGTGTGTGGAGATGGACCCCAAGTTCCCCCCACCCCCACCGCTAAACAAAACGGAGCCCACCACCGCGGCGACCACCACCACCACCTCCACCGCGACCGGGGAGCAGCAGCAGCAGCAGCTGGATCGCGAGCAGTACCACCCACCGCAGCAGGAGCAGCATCAGCATCAGCAGCACCTGCAAATCCAGGTGCATCAGCCGCCGCCGCAGCAGCAGCAGGAGGATGGAGGAGGAGGAGGGAAGGAGCTGCAGGTGGCGGCGGCGGGGGACCGGAGGGTGCTGGGGCCCAAGCGGAGCTCCAACAAGGACCGCCACACCAAGGTGGACGGCAGGGGGCGGCGGATCCGGATGCCGGCGCTCTGCGCGGCCCGGATCTTCCAGCTCACGCGCGAGCTCGGCCACAAGTCCGACGGCGAGACCGTCCAGTGGCTGCTGCAGCAGGCGGAGCCGGCCATCGTCGCCGCCACGGGGACGGGCACCATCCCGGCGTCCGCGCTCTCCTCCGTCGCGCCCTCGCTCCCGTCGCCCAACTCCGCCCTCGCGGGCCGCCCGCACCACCACCACCACATGTGGGGCCCGCCGCCGGGGTCCGCGGGGTACGCGCCCGCCGGGTTCATGAACGCGTCCGGCCCCGGCGCTGACGGCGGGGGTATCGGCGGGATCATGCAGCGGATGGGGCTCCCCGCAGGGATCGAGCTGCCGGGCGGCGCCGCCGCGGGCATGGGCGGCCACATCGGGTTCGCGCCCATGTTCGCCAGCCACGCGGCCATGCCGGGGCTGGAGCTCGGGCTCTCGCAGGAAGGCCACATCGGCGTGCTCGCTGCGCAATCGCTCAGCCAGTACTACCACGTAGCCGGAGCCGGGGCCAGCGGCCACCTGCAGCACCCTCACCAGCATCAACAACAGCACCAGCAGCAGCAACCGCAACAGCAGGAGGACGGGGAGGACGAACGCGAGGACGGCGACTCCGACGAGGAGTCCGGCCAGTAGTAGGCTGCTCGCCTATCACTGCGTCTGTTTGTGTTTCTCGAAGAGGAGAAACGGATCAAGGAGAGAAAAGTGTGTTCACGCAGCAGCTATGGCGATGCTTTGATTACTGTTAGGTTATTGTTCTTGGGCTAGTGATGGCTTTTTTCATGTCGATTTTTTCGCTTGTGGTGTCGAAACTCAAATGAGGCTTCTTGCTCTGGGGTCTTGGTGGAATGGATCACGATCATCCTCACTTCGTACTCCCACTGCTCTGTCGATGATTGCGGGGGTTCCATCCGATTCAGGTAAAAAATTGATGTTTTCTTGCATTCGACATGTCGGATTATTTGGACAAGTAGCTTGATTGCCTGCTGAGCTTATGTATTGATGTTTGTATTTTTTTTCCATATATATTGCAGGTGTATAATAGCAGAGAGCTGGATGGTTTCGATCGTCCACCCTTGAGTGAGTGCCTTATTTGGTATTGCAAGGTGTGTAATTTTGCAGCTAGGGAGGTGTCCTGTTATGTGAGAAATTTGAGCAATCAAGATGATAGACAGCAATTTGACCCTCCCTTCATGGGCTATTTCTGCAACGAAAATATGATACATATACGCTCCTACAGAACCTGATTCTATATACTTGCTTTCTTAGACCATCATTTTATATAGCATATGCTTGTTTTCGTCTCGTGTCTCAGACCGTCAATCTATTACTGATTTCAATGTTTCTCTTGATCTTTTCTTGCTTGTATAGTCAGTTAGACAAACGTTTTCTTGCTGATTAATATAGTTTGTATACCCGTATATTCTTTAAGCTAATATGGACTGTCACTACATAAGATGACGTAGCAAATGGTAGGAGATATTCATTTTTGGTTGTGATGGTGAAATGGTTTTGGTATTTCCATATACGAGTACCCTCTTGCCCTAATAATCAAATTTATAGCATATGCTTGCTTATAAAGGCAATGGCACATCTCCATTTGATTCTAAAACAAAACCGAAAAGCTTTGCGCTCGGTCCATCATAGGTAGCAGCGAGAATTTCCCTAAAAATGGTAGCAGTCAAAATTGTTCTGAAACGCTTGTTAAGTGCTAAAAGTATGATCGACTTACCTAAGGGCAGGCGAGCATGCCAGGGCTGTTCGGAGATGATATGCGATAGCATGGATTAACCTTAACTCTGAATCTCTGATTCAATAAACCTTTCCTAATGTGTTCTACTAACAAATGGCTATAACTATATTTTCAAGTTTGTATTTTTCAAACTTTTTTGGTATTTTCGCCTTTTGAGTTTTTGTATGGACCAGGCTGGTCTCTGTTTTTGTCTTTCTTTCTTTCCAGATTCGCTTTGTAAACCTTGCATCATTTCAACGCTTTCTTCTAATACAAAACGACACGTTGTCAGATGCGTGTTTGAGAAAAAATGACCTTTTGCTCCCTTTAATCTGGAGTCTGGAAAACTGCCAAACACCCTCTACCCACCCCTTAGCTTAGCTTATATACCTTTGTTTTCTATGTTATCGCCAATGCGAAGATCATTAACCACTATTATCAGCAGAAGATAGAGATGTATTTTGGCGTGTAGCATCGGGAAAGAAGCTGCAAATCATTTATACAAGTTTACATAGTTTATTTGCCACCTCATCAAACACTAACAAAGCCTGTGCCCTTTTTCCTGGCGGGGCAGTAAAATGTGCTCGATTATGCCAGGAGGGCGTTCGAACCGAAATTACTTTACAAGCTGGAGAGCAGCATGTGTTCATCTTAGTCATCAAGAGATAACATAAGAAAAAGAAAAGGGGTGTTTCTTTCTCTGTGGGCAGCATGATTATGCTGTTTCTTAACAGTGCTTATTCATCACTGTCTGCCTGACCCTAGTGGAAAAGGTCAGTCTGGTCTAGATGGGAGTGAGAATGGCACTAGTTTTCTCATGATGTCTTGATTTCTTCTGTGTTTGCATGGAATCCATTCGTTTTTTTACCAGTTCTGTCTTGCATGGAGATCATCCATGTTTGCCTGTTATGTCTTTCTGCATCCATTCATGAAATCTCACATAAATGTGAGGCATAGCATCAGCATGGGTTTCTGGCACATGTTGGATCTTGCTGCCCAGTTGCCATAAATCCCCAAACTGCATACATGGTATGGTCAGGGCACATGGTGTGCACATCAGCATCGTCCTGGCCCTGAAATGTTCCACACCCTTGAGAAACAGATTTCTGTTGGTCGTCTGATGCCTGACCGGAGTTATTTCTGGTAGGGATGGTTGCTGGTGACCTCATGCTCCCCATCTACCCTAGTCACATTTATTTTGTGTGTCCTGAGAGGAAATGAATACTAGACGTCTGTCATTCTCCTCTCTGCCGCTTCATTGTGGTTTACGCCTGATTGGATTGTGAAAAATGTGAAGGGCATGATCTGTTTATTCTTTGTGATTTTGGGTTTTAGCTATAACACTAGTAGTATACTCTGATTTTCTCCGCGCACCTTTTTTTTTTGCTGTTGCGATAGAGTGTGGTTGTGCTTCCATCTTAGTCAGTTATGTTCTGCTTGACTTGATCACAAAGTGATCTTGTCATGGCCGCTATACATGATTTTACCCTGGTGTACTCCAATTCATACAAGTTTTTGCATATAGTAGTATACATAAAGCATCAGCAGTTTATTGACATGCGAGTCACGCCGCTATTAAAAATACCAGCAAGCACTATGATTGATCGCACCATAACTCACTTTGTTGCTGAGATTATTTAGATTAGTGTGTGTGGACAGTGTCATGCAAAAGTTTCTTTATTAAAACCTCGTATATATCCTTGGACACCATCCCCGTCTCCCTAGTGGGGGGATCTCTCTTTGTTTTTCGTTGATCAAAAGCTATACAGGTGGGTGTTAGGAGATACCAACATCTGTTTCTTCACCGGTGGCAGTTTTATTCTGCGGTTTGACATGGACGCTTTGTGTCCGTCCAATCTTTTCTGAGGATTCGTTAGCACTCATTTTCAACGCTTGCATGGTCATGGCTGTGTTTCTTTTACCTCCTCATATGTTAGAATTGTGATGTGTCTCTAAAAGGAAAAATATTATGTGTTACAACTGTTTGTACCTGCCTAGCATTCAATCTCATTTTCCTGAAATAACCCGATTTGTGATCAAATCTTCTCTTTGCTAGCCCATCCGAATCTCAAGGACAAGATTCATCTTAAGGGTTAAGTTTGTAACTTTTCCCAAATTCTCAACTTGGAATGTTAATAGAAATGTACATGGCACATTTTTACCTCCCGACTCCTCCCGGGTCGCCTCGCGTAGGCTCAGGCTAAACCCCTAGAAAAGCGCCGCCTCCTCTCCCATTTCTGCCACGACGGCGCCGTGATGTGCGCCGCCCGTCAAGGCGGCGGCGAGGCGCTCTCGTGAGGCACCTTCACGCGGAGTCGTCACCGAGTGAGGTGGTGCTTGGGAGGCCGAACCTGGAAGGGATGGCGGCGGTGGCTTGAGGAAGGGCTCGGCACATGAGGAAGCATGAAGGGCGAGGTCCGTCCGAGTCTTGGCGCAGCCGCCGCCCGATCCTCGTGTGGCTTGTCCTTTCCTCCAGTGGCGGCGATTCTGGTGGAAGAGATCTTGACGATTAGTTGGAAGACCTAGATTGGATCTCTAACCCTAATTGCTTGCTCGATCCGTTCTCCGGAAACCGCCGTGGTGTGGGGATCACCGTGCCGGATCTAATAATGGTGGTCCTTTGGTTTACATTGCGGCGACGAAGATCGCTGATGTCGCCCTCGTTAATCCGATCCGGAGAGGCGGGTTCGGGAAGGCTCTCGGCGAACTCCCATGGGCGTATCATGCACGGAGATTCTTTGGATCGGAAGGTATTCGATCGTCTTGCCTTTTTTCCGCTGTTTGGTTTCAGCGGGAGCGTTGCGAAGCTCTGTTGTTTGTTCCCACCAAGTGTCATTCTTAGATCCATGGTGAAGTCAGATACGAAGAATGTCAGTAAAGCGGAAATTTGAGGGTAGCGATGGTGATTATTGTTCCTGTGGCGACATAGATCTGGCTGCGTGATCTGGGACTCGTTGCAGCGATTGTTGGTGCGGGAAGACAACACATGGGAGTTTCCAGTCTTATCTTGCAGGGTGAAAATCCAAGGTCTGGCCTTAGCTGGTTGTGCCTGGCAATGACCTTGTTGAAGGCATTGTTTTGTGAGCAAGGACTTTCTCCAGGGTGAAAACCTATGACCTTTGGTCGGCAACAGCAGCTTGGTCTGTTTTCCTTCTTGAAGACGTTGTTATTGGAGTGGAGGACTACTGGTGTTGTTCTGATGGTGTCAGTGTCGTTTCTTTGAGGATTAGTTCTCTGTAGCGAGACTTTTTTTTTGTAATTTCTCTTTCTTTTTTCTGAGCTGTGTGCATCCGTAGAGCCGCTAGGGCATGCGTTGTTGCAGAGTCTGGGTGTAATTGATGTCCTTGTGATATTAATATATACTCTTTTCCAAAAAAAAACCATGCTTTATAAATAAATTTTGTATGTAAAACTCAAACCAAGGGAATACTATTTTCCCTAGACTCGGTATAAGTATTTTTATTTATTGAAAATTTATTTGACTTTCATGTCAATTCTCGAATAATTATGTGCAGGAAGGGGTTGAAAACCATATCTATCCAATTTCTATAATGTATTCTCACGATGATACTTTTATACATGTATGAACAAAACTATAAAGTCAACTAAAAAATGAAATAATCTCAATAGGTTGAGACAATACTACTCCTCTTTTGATGAACCAATTATTGCATTGAGATGAATATTTCTGCAATTTGTATACATAAATTTGTAAAGCCGACAAAAAACTAGTCAAATGAGCATAGACATGCCTGGAAATAAATAATTAGAACATACACATGCAAAACACCGTTACATACGCAAATAACACATACCTCGGGATGGTGAAAACCCCACCTCGGATCCCATGTTGTAAAACATCTTATTTATCGAGTCAACTAAGAAACAAGATATTCTCAATCGGCTGAGACAATACTACTCATTCTATTTTGATGAACCAATTATTGCATTGAGATGGATATTTTTGAAATTTATACATAAATTTGTGAACCTGACTAAAAACTAGTCAAATACGGCATATACATGCATACATGATAAATAATTAGACCATACACATGCAAACACCGCAGCTTATGCAGATAACACATGCCTCGGAATGGTGAAAACCACCTCGGATCCCACACTATAGAAAACCTTATTTACCGAACTAATCCAAACCCAAATCTAGTCGAGGTATCCAAACCACATCGCACCATACGATTTTTTAGGCATCACCTACATGAGATGATATGAAAAATGTGGTTGAACCAATTGGATAATCCCTTGGGTTTATGTATTGCTTCTGATGGTTGTCGAGATGGATCGTTCTTGTACATGTTTACACATATTGTATGTTCTATCTCAATACTTACAACATTTAGCAGGGTGAAAAATATGAATTGAAATAATTATAATCTAACCGCTGTAAAAAAAATTAAAACATGTGCTTCTGCAATTCAATTTGATTATTAAAAGTAGAGAGGAGGATTAAACACATATATATTAAATTAAGCAATGTTGAGCGGAGATTAAGAGAAAATAAAAAAGAGTAACATAACATAACTACTAGCCCTTTTTGAAGCCATCAGTGAATCTAGGGGGAGAGCCTTGTGTGGATTATCAGCAATAGTTATTTTTGTAATAAACATACTAATTTATCTAAATATTATATGTTTAATTTAGTCCAACCTAAGATCTCAACAAACAATCATCACATCTATCATCTTTTAATATGATTTACAATAGGGTTTTATATTTGGACGGATTTAACGTCATATGTTAGATTTAGTCTAACCTAACATATGAACGAGCACTGCAACTTCTCCATCTTATTTCAATAATTATTTACAAACATGTTTCGACTTGAAAATTGTATAGATGACATGTAAAGATATGATATGTTCTATAATCTACTAAAATTCATATTGAGGTTTTTGTTAAGCTTGTTGAAACAAAAAAGACTTGATTCTATCTTTACAAGTTGATATGTACTTCCTTATCAGATTAGTATTGATTTATAGGTTCTAGTGACGAGTACTGAACGGATGTTATTTCACTACCAACATAGAGATTACATAAGTTGGAAAATGTATGCCTAGTCATGGCTGAATAATTGGTTAGTTGTATTTGTTGAGCATGGTAGATATTTTCTAAGTGATAGTGGACTAGTTAAGACTTCTATAGATATGAAAACATGTGAAGTTAAGTAAGTTGGAGTCTGATAATACATGTAACTACTTTTTAGGATGAAATAGTGGTCCCTTAAAATGTGTTATGTACTATATTTAGTACTCTAAATCTAGAAACATGCTATATAAAGTTATAGTATTACTTAATTGTGTTCTTTCCAAAAAAAATCATCTATGGCCCCCACGTGTCGACGATATATGGATTCAGGCCTATCTGTACGCCCTACGGTACTATACACCATCAAGCCCACGACGTCTAAGATTATAAGGGCACGTACAATGCGGTGACGTCAGCCTTCCCTTATGCTCGCCACGTTGGATTTTTGCTTAGTTGGAGGAGAGAGAAACAAGAGATAGAGGGTAGTCTTCCCTTAGCTAAGGGATGATCTCTTAGCAATAAGAGAAGACTATTTTTCTCCATTGTACCATATGCCTTCTCTTAGTCAACCATTTTTTTACTAAAAATAGTTAATTCTATTAATTGCTAGAGATAGCAATAAGAGATAATGCATTGTACAAGTTATATATTGTGTCTTCTCTAAATGATGTGGAGAGCTAAGAGAAGGCATGCCTTCTCTAGCATTGTACATGCCCTAAGAACCCACTTTTGGACTCCACCAATCTAATCTACGGTGTTACACTCAGACTATGTTCATGATACAATCTGTAAGACCCAAGATATGGAAGAAGATCTCTTGAAGACTTGGCGTACAACACATGAATATTTCCACGCACGAGAGGACTCTCAAGACCTAAGACTATATTAGGGGTAGACGTTGATGGGATTTGGGCTGAACATTCGTTAAGTCATCATCCCATGACACACCTAGTATCCTGGTCATGGTAGAACAAGGTCCATAAGTCCTAGGATAGCCCAGCAAGAGGGCTCATCATACGGCCGAGATCAGGATGCGTCGTCAACTTGGAGTAGAAGACAAGCCTCAACCAGAATAATAGAAATATCACACCTTATTACTCCTTTAAAGGATGCTATGCTACCTGACCTCTCAGGCAGCTTCATGTGGCGCGTTGGATACGGTAAGATACAGTCGTTTTCTCCCCGCATGGATTTACCACCGTTAGATCTATGTCATTGATGGTGCACCTCTAGGCAAGGTAAAAAAGTGTCCATGACAATTGGGTCCATCCGCGTGTGAGACCAATATGTTTAGGTTTCTGCTTTGCCTCGGGCGGTGGGCGGACCGCTCATGATACATCAATATTCCAATTGTAAAGTAGTCGGCTGTACTAGCTAGTTGAACATATCCCGTCTTACATTTACAAAAGGTTGGCTCAATCCGTGCTGCATTGCATATTTTGATGTTATGGTTGCTTAATTATAACATGATTTTCTCACCTTAAGATGGGCGCCATGTATTAATTTTTGTAGCGGATGAACTCAATATATACATGTGCACTCCAGATTTCGGGATTGGAATTAGGAAGTCTAATTATTGGTACATAACCATCTTGCATTTTTCATCGTAATGTATTCCAATCCAAAGAAGTTTTTGCACATAGTACTTGAAGCACCAGCAGTTGTTTATTTGACAAGCGAGTCACGCTGCTCTCACAAGTATCAGCAAGCTCTATGATTTCTCACTCCACATCTCACCTTCTTGATGGGATTATTTAGGTTAGTGTGTGGACAGTGTCATGCAAAAGTTTCTTTATTAAAATCTCGTATTATTGGCCTCCATCTCCGTCTCCCTAGTGTGGGGGATCTCTCTTTGTTTTTCTTTCATCAAAAGCGATACAGGTGGGTGCTCGGGGTACTGTTTCTTCATCGCTGCAATTTTATTTCGTGGTAACATTGACGCTTTATGACCATCAAATCTTTCTCTGAGGATTCGTTAGTACTCCTTTTCAACACTTTGCCTGGTCATGGCTGTGTTCTTTTACCTCATCATTACCTCATATGTTAGAATTGTGGTGTTTCTCTAAAAAGAGAAATATGATGCTTTAGAATTGTGATGTATCCCTGAAAATAGAATGCGATGAGTAACCAATGGGCAGCCTACCTGCCTAGCATAGAATCTCCAGAAATAACCAGATTCATGATCAATACGTTGCCTTAAAATTTTGCTAATTCTCCGGTGTCTGATTTTTTCCCTTAGTTTTCAGCCAGTATGAGAATCAATACATTGAGATCCGTTCAAGATTCTATAATTTTGACCTCTATGAAAAAAATCCTTCTTCTTTAGACTAATAAATAAATTTCAAAATGCAAAATGACACTTTACTTCATTGATATAAAAGAGGTGTACGTAGTCTCATGTTCAAATATACGAACACATTATACCTCTTTTATCATATTTATACTTTATTAGTAAATACTAGATACCACAAAGTGAGTTCTATGAGAAAATTATTTGAGTTTATATATTTTATACAATTTGCATATGTACTTTTTTTTGTATGTAAAAATGGTATATTCAAAAGAATAAGGGCTCTAATGATATTCTTTTCTTAGTACTTATATTGTTGTATATTAGAATAACTAGCGAGATACATAAAAATAATTACAATAAATACATATAATACACTAAATTAAAATATATATTAAATGTGATATTACATACATCCAGGAGTATATAAAAAGATTCATTTTAGTGTTGTGAACTTTTCACATATATATGAATCTATATGTAAAGTCGACTACAAAACTAGATCTTCTCAGTGGACTCAGACAATTGGTAGTAAATGAATAAAATATTATACAATGGAAAATATTCTTTGGATCTGTACATTTTTTGATAAAGGTTGTTCTATACTTCTATTACTTAAAAAAGATTTTTAAGTATTACACCTGTCCTATGCATAGCTAGGATACACATAGCCGACACATATCCAGAAGTAAAGAAAACAGAGAAAAGGAGAACTACATATCATTAATGAGAAAATGCAAAAAACCACCTAAGGTAGTGCAGGACCAATCCGAAGATTGCCTTGTCATCCATGTTGGATAAAAAAAAGTCTCTTGCCATGTCCTCTAGTCATGTGTACTGACGAGAGTTCAACTCGTCAATGCCCATCCACTACTGCAGAATAGGCTATCAGTGACAGGCTTAAAAGACCTACTAGTGACAACCAAAGCACCTGTCACTGATGACTTGTCACTAGTATGAGGTTGCTAGTGACAGGCAAGTGCCTGTCACTAGTATTTGTACCAGTGACATGCTTTTACATGTACCAGTCACTGGTATGTGTATATCAGTGACAGGCAAAAGAGATGCATGTCACTAGTTGCGATCAAAGGCAGCAGCCCTGTGGGGCTTTGTAGTGACATGCTCATTATCCTGCCCGTCACTGGATTAAAATTCAGTAATAAAAAAATATGTTTAGCACAATAAAATGTTATGCAAATTAAATACATTTTCTACAAATAACTTAAATATCAAAATAAGATGTACCAATGATACGCTCATGTAACCCAATATGACTTAATATTTGCAACATAATATGATATAATATTTACACATATAACACATTGGCATAAGAAGTTGCGATCTATCATAGACTAACGATGGCAGTTTGTTCTTAGTTATGTAGCAGTTTGAACTCCAAACAATAGCAACACCACAATACATGTATTATGGTCAAATGCATTGCTGCAAGTTTCTTTCATTGTGCTACATTTCCATCATCGTGTTGAGGTGCAAATTCTTTCATTACGCCTTTCTTGTATAGACGTGAATCACGGAGAGTGATGACGTTCTTAACCTGATACAAACAAGGAAATAGGCATATAATTGTGAGAAATTTCACCAATTGGATAAGCACTAGTTGGAGAATAAAGATATTCTAAATAAAAATATCAAATAGTGGCATAAAAATCAGCTTTCTCTATTATTTGTCCCTAAATTCAAAAGAATGTACTTAGCAACTAGGAGGTAAATCGTGTATGTAGTTAGTATATTAAACGTACACCTTTTAATATAATGTAAATAAGTAGAAAGGATCTACTTATCCTCTTCTAGAAATTCTAGTTAGTATATGAGTCGTACTCCTTTTTTTACAGTGTGCAAGTAAGCATACACCCCTATGCATGAGCACTAGCATTTAGGTTCGGAAGGTGAGGCTGATGAACATAAACAATAAATTCCTTGATGACCACTGCAGTTAGTTGTATCATCCAATGATCCAAACTTGATGATGTTGATAGCTAGCAGAGTTAATGTAAAATCTGAAAATAACCTGAAATGATATACCTTTAAATGAAAATCTATAATACAGAAGTTATTTCATCACGCAGTCCTGAAACCAAGGTAGCCGGTTGCATCTCCTTAGCCTACTATGGATGGAAAATGACCAATTTATCAATTAACTTGTGATGGTCATTTGGAGGAACTTTTTTTTTGGAAATGGGCGTTTTATTACTCAAAGCAATGTTTACACCCGGCCTCTGCATAACTAGGATGCACACAGCCGAAAATCCTCTCAAGTTACAACTAGAAGTAAACGAAAAACAAGTACAAACGTATACATGTCACAACAGGTTGTGACTATGATATCTCTAATCGTAAGTCACGCTGTCATCCATGTCTAGAAAATATATCTCGCGCCACGGCGTCCAAACGCCTATACCCTTCCGCAAAGAAGTCTCGGAACTCCATCCGTTGAAGAATTATCCATGATCGCAGGATTGTCGTGGCCCGAAAGATAACCTGCAATGTAGAAGACATCATATTATTAAAAATCTTGTCATTCCTACATATCCATAGCGACCAAATAATGGCAAGCGCTCCCACCCTAAAAACAGTCCCATATTTATCATCAATCTCATTCAACCAATTGCCAAAAACATTAGCAACCGATGAACGGGGAGATAAACCAGAGGCCACTTGGGTGATTGACCATATAGTACGAGCAAATTTACACTAGAAGAATAAGTGTCTAATTGTCTCATTATAATTACAGAAGACACATTGTTTGCTTCCTTGCCAATTCCTCTTAACAAGATTATATTTTGTAAGAATTACCCCTTTACGAAGATACCAAGCAAATACTTTCATTTTCAGGGGTATTTTCATTTTCCAAATTCTACTATTATCATCAACTGGAATATTTGGTTGGATCAAAGCTCTATAAAACAAATCAATAGAAAATTTACCATTATGTAATAGTTTTCATTGAAATTCGTCCACACCATCCGACAACTGTATCATAGACAGTCTCAATAAGAGATTGTTCCATGATAGTAATCTAGGACCAATTAGACTTCTACGGAAAGAGACATTAGGGGGATTATATTCCATTACCCTGGAAAGTGTATCCCCTTTATGCCTAACTATCGAATATAGAGCAGGATATTGTTCTCTAAGGGGCATTTGGCCAAGCCATTTGTCTTCCCAGAACCTAATCTGTGATCCATCCTTAATATTAAAAAAAACCAAAGTGTAGAAACTGTTTTTTGGCTGCCATCAGCCCCAACCAAAATTGTGAGTCTCCTGACTTCCAGACCACTTGGGACAAAGCTTTGGATCCAATATATTTCCTCCACAAAATGGTTTGCCAGACTCCTTCTTCTGAAAGAAGTTTGAACAGCCATTTACCTAGGAGTGCAGTGTTCTTGACTTGCAAATCATGTATGCCAAGTCCACCGTACTCCTTTGGTCGGCAAACCACAGTCCATTTGGCCAGCCGATATTTCTTTTTCACCTCATCCCCTTGCCAAAAGAATCTTGAGCGGAAATAATACACTTTCTTCAAAACCCCTTTTGGTATATGAAAGAATGAAATCATATATAGTACCATATTAGTTAGTACTGAATTAATGATTACAATTCTTCCACCAAGGGAAAGTAGTTTTCCTTTCCAACTATTAAGACGTTTTTGTAGTCTTTCCTCAACCCCTCTCCATTCAGCTATCGTGAGACGCCGATAATGTATCGGTATACCCAGATAGTTAATAGGAAAGAGCCCGTGGCCACAGCCAAATAACTCAGCATATAAATGTGCCTCATTTTTAGCTTCGCCAAAGCAATACAAGTCACTTTTATGGAAGTTGATTTTCAGTCCTGATAATTGCTCAAAAGCTAAAAGTATTAACTTCAGATTCTTAGCCTTCTCAAGATCATGCTCCACAAAAAGTATTGTATCATCGACATATTGAAGGATTGATAGTCCACCATCTACTAGATGTGGAACTAATCCTTCAATTTGACCATCAGCCTTAGCTCTCTCAATAAGGATAGCCAACATATCCGCCACTATATTAAATAATATAGGCGATAGTGGATCCCCCTGTCTTAATCCTTTGTTTGTCCCGAAATATGTGCCTATGTCATCATTGACATTTATAGCAACACTACCCCCAGAAACAAAAGACTGAATGAGATTGCACCACTCCTGAGAAAAACCTTTCATAATAGTGGTTTTGAAGGAAAGACCAATTAACCTTATCATACACTTTCTCAAAATCAATCTTGAACACTACTCCATTCAATTTCTTTGAATGTAGTTCATGAATTGTCTCATGCAGGATTACTACACTGTCTAAGATGTTTCTTCCTTGCATAAAAGCCGTTTGAGAAGGGCGCACAACATTATCAGCTATTGAATTAAGCCTAATCGTTGCCACCTTTGTAAATATTTTAAAGCTCACATTAAGAAGGAAGATAGATCGGTATTGTTGTATTCGCTCTGCATTAATAACTTTAGGAAGCAAAATAATATTGCCAAAGTTCAGTCTGAAAATATCAGGCTGACCCACACGTCTTTCACTAAATCAAAAAAATCATCTCTTTTAATTCATCCAAGTTTAAACTTGAAGCTATGTTTGGATCTTTGTGATGGTGTTCCAACAGATAAAAGTAATGGAGCATGGTCCGATAAAGCCTCAATACGCTCTAGAGCCCGAACAGTTACTAATGGGAACTTTTCCTCCCACAGTGTATCCATAAGTACTCTATCTAATTTCTCGTATGACGGCTCTGGGAGACTATTAGCCTAAGTGAACTGTCTCCCAATCATATTAACCTCTCTTAAATCCAGGCTATCTATGACAGCATTGAATAAAAAGGCCAATGTTCATCGAACCTGCCCCGACTTTTCTCATGAGGGAATCTTAGCAAGTTAAAGTCCCCACCTATAAGAATAGGGTAAGGATTATCCTTAGCTAGATTTACCAGCTCACGCAAAAAGTCAGCCTTATAAACATCCTGGACAGCCCCGTATACAGCGACTAGAGACCATGTGAAATCGTCGGCCTTGTTACAGATATGGAGTTTAATAAAAGAATCTCCAACCGAACTGGCCAAGACTTCCATAGTCTCATTTCTGACGCCTAACAGGATCCCCCAGATCTACCACGTGGAGGACGTGATGCCCACGTAAAGTCCACTCCACCAGAAAGGCGATTGAGCAGAGCTTGTGAGAAATCACGTCGACCGGTTTCAGAAATACCCAAGAAATCCAAGTTATGTTCTCTTACACAATCGGCAAAGAATAGATGTTTAGCCAAGTCCGGAAGACCTCTGCTATTTGCAAACATTCCATTTATTGAGAAACACTAATGCTTTTGGATACACGGGTCCTTTTCTTAGACCTTTGGCTCTTTGATTTACGACCAGTAGCTTTTAGTTCAAACATTGAAACCAGCTCCGTCTCATCAAAGCCAACCTATGATACTTCACCAACTAAATGAGAGAGCAGTTTACCATCTACTGTGGCATGCAACTCCTCCTCCTCAGCTGATAAAGAATCAGGAATAAAAGAGGCCTTAGGAGTAACCGTCAAACGATCAACCTCCATACGCCTAAGTACATTACTAGATAAATTTACCTGTTGAACAGAATAAACCAGACTAACACCAACGTTTGCTAGTTTTTTAGTCATTACAGGTGTAGAAAATGAAAGAAATGATTTCGAAGACTTCATACCATCTGAATCAAGATTTATTGCCGCCTTCCTGCGCATTGCCTTGATCATCGAGTCTTCAGCCGTGGGCATCGCCCCAAGAGCATCGACCCCATGGTGCGAACTACGCCGCGACGATGTCTCCTGAAGTGGCGAAAGCACCTCCAGGGAAACACCCAACCCCGCCTGGGCCAGGTTTCCCCCAGAATGGTGCCCCTCCTGTGCAGGACAAGCGTCCTACCGCGACCCCTCCTGGGCCACGGGTTCGAGGCCCGTGTCCAGCCCATGCCAGAACTGGTCCACGTCAGGCAGCATCCCCGCCTGGGCCATCAGATCATCAGTCGAGGGCGGGCCCTCCGTAGCCGTACCCCCGACACCCCACCCCACCTGGGCAGCATCGGTTTGTCCCTCGAGGACAGGATCAGCGGGTCTTCCGCCATGAACAGCGGCGTAGCCCCACCGCTCCACATCGGATGACGGCCCCTCACGGGCCATCAAGACTTGCATCCCGCCAAGGCGAGAAAACAGAACCGGAGAACCCCCACCGACATGCTGCCGCTGCAGGAAGCGAGCTGAAGGAGAAACTCTGGGCGATCCACATGCCTTCCCTCGAAGTGGAGAATCCGTTGGAAGAGCGTCAAGAAGTTCCTTGCCCCGCAGAGTAGTAGGTGAAGCATTAAAGGGAGTCACCGCATAAACTAAACCCGTAACCTGACGAGTATGAGTAGATGGTGCCCCTGCTCAGAAGCTTGACCACCAGACTGTCCAGTCGAAGCGTGAGCACTAGTCAAAGCGTGAGTAGTGGTATCCGCTGGTCCAGAAGTATCCATGGCATCATCACCATTCTTCCCAGATCCATCATCCTCAGAATCATCCCTACTCTTTCTCCATAGGAGCGGTGAAAAATCCGGTTCCGGCACAAAATCAGCAGGTTCCAGTCTGAAGCGTAGCTCATATCCTTTCAGATCAACCACTAAGTCAGATAAAAGGAAGAAACCTAAAGCATCCTTCTTCTTCTGGAAAACAGAAATATCACACATAGCAACAAGTATACGGATGACACCCCTTCGACGGAGGCACAGAAGATCCACATCCAAAGTAGTGCCCACAAGAGAACCCACAACCCAAAGCCCAAGAAAAGTCCGCAGAGAATGCGGAAACCCCTCAACATGCACCCAGACCTGTTCAAGGATTATCTTATGCGGAACCTCTTGAGTCTTGTAAACTGAAACAGCAAGTTGTGTCCTACCAAGGGGCATCGAAAACTGGCTGCCATCCACTCTGTCCAGTACCTCAAACGAAGGAAAGCTTACCAAGTAATCATTAGTCCCGTAAGATAGAGCTTACCACTTCCACTGTGACTGTAATGGGCACCTTCTGGCAATCTGTTGTTGTACCATCTCAGCTGAGACTGCATCTCCTGTAACTTTGATCAAAGCAATAGGTGTCTGAGTAGTCTCCAAATTTCTACGGACCACACTGTCAGGAATCTAAGCAAACAGGGTCTTGTCATGTCCAATCCTAGTCATAAAAGCATTTGGTATCGGCTGTTTCAACACAGGACACCTCAAGGTTGGGTGAGACTTGACATCACAAATATAACAATAATGAATAGCTTTGCAATCTTTGGATGCATGAGTGTCCACGGCACACTTCCAACACCTAACTAGTTTCTTATTCTTCTTAGATACAGGCACAACCTCCGCAGCAACAGGTGCATCCACGACAGCAGAATTAAAATGCATTTGATTACCATTCAAATTACCTTGAAACTGGCCAGCAGGCGGGAAAGATGGTGAGGCAAGAACAGATGTACCGAGCGGATACCCAAATTGCTGCTGCTAACATGATAAACAAATTTAGACAAAGAAGTAATGAGCCTGGTCACATGTTGAATAAGATTATGAATGACCTACATCAAACACTTAGAAACAACGTTAAACAACAAGTGTGGACAATATAACCCTAAAGCTTATTTTTGTGCCTGAAGTGATACCTTAATATTTTCTCTTCTCTGTAATGATCAGCAGGTCAATGACAATACATCCCTTTTGTGTAACTGCCCGCTGCAGCCAAAAAGAGGATCCATAGGTAAGAATAAGCTAATAACATGTCAATAGATAGAAGATATGGTTATATGGTAAGTCCAAAAAAAATAAGGTTCTACTAAGCAAATCAGATAGCTTCCATGAGTGATTATTCTGTCAGACACAAATCAAGATAAAATATGTACGACATACCTTTAACTACGGTGCATACATGATGTATATTTCTAGCAAAAAAGCAATGCTTTGGAGTCAATGATGTACCTGATATTTAGAAAAATAAAAAATACACTTTTAATTTGTGACCGAACGATTGTGATGGCATCTGTCGAAACTTAGTCAGTACAACACCATCCAAAGATTAGTATGAGTCTAGGCCTGGTCGTCAGAGCGGAAAGTCTGGGCCTCCTCACCAGGCTCGCGGCATTGGGACTCCAGCACCGCACCTCGATCTACGCAGATGATGTGGTGACCTTCCTAAGGCCGTCTGTGGCGGATTTCCAGGTGATCTCTGGGATCATAGAGGACTTCGGGGTGGCATCGGGTCTACGGACCAATTTTGAAAAATGCTCGGCAAACTTGATCCGATGCTCGACCGCAGATCGTGACCTGGTTTCCCGGGAGCTGGGTTGTCCTATCTCTCAGTTCCCTCTACGCTACCTGGGGCTTCCGCTTTCCCTACGGAAACCATACGCAGTGCAACTCCAGTCGCTTGTGGATCAGGTGGCCAGTAAGCTGCCATCGTGGAAGGCCTCTATGCTCAACAGAGGGGGGCGACTGGAGCTTGTGAAGACCACCCTCTCAGCCATTCCTGTCTTCACCGTGATGTCCCTGGATATTCCGATTGAGATCATTATTGCGATCGAGAAGATCATTCATGGATTCCTCTGGAAGGGCCGAAAGGACGTTCATGGTGGCCAATATCTGGTGGCATGGGACAAGGTATGCATGCCCAAGGAGTTGGGGGGTTGGGAATCCCCAACCTGCGCCTTCTGAACATTGCTCTCAGGGCAAGGTGGCTATGGTTGAGGCGGATGGAGTTGGATAGGCCCTGGCACAATCTCAGTATCCGGGTACCAGCGCTTGATGAACAGATTTTTGATGCGGCTACGGCCTCTGTGCTTGGAGATGGAGCCGACACACTCTTCTGGACGAACAAGTGGCTATCGTGTGGAAGGCTCCGAGACGCTGCGCCGCACTAATTCGCGATGGTTCCGGCGGCTGCAGTCACAACTCGCAGGGTTCGCGAGGGTCTGGCCGGGGCTTGGCTACATGATATCCCTCCTGACCTTAATGCTGCGGCTATCCGAGAGCTGCTCGAGGTCGCTGACCGTCTTGAGGAGGTCACCCTGACAGAGGGGACACGAGATATCCTCAAGTGAACCTGGGACCCGTCTGGCTGCTACTCTGCAAAGTCCTACTACCTGGCCCTGCTTGCTGGTCGGACATCGATGGCAGGCGCGCTACAGATCTGGCGCTCTCGAGCCCCAGCCAGCTGCAAGGTCACCCTTTGGCTGGCTGTGAAACAGTCCGGATCGCCGATAGGTTGAGCTGCTGCAACACCAATGACATGTCATTTCTGCGACCAGTGTGGCGAATCCATTGACCATCTCCTCATGGGTTGTATCCTTGCTCGTGAGGTGTGGAACACCTGCCTTGGATGGTGGGGCAAGAGTCAGTGGCTGCCCGAGCATGACACAAAGTTGGTCGATTGGCTTCAGGGCAGGCGTGGTGGAAAAGGTCGCGAACGCGATCTCTAGACGGGGGTTTCTCTGGTGTGGTGGACGCTCTGGCGGCATCGGAATGACGTCGTCTTCGAGGGTGCCTCTCCCTCGGCCGCAGTGGTCATCCAGAAGATCTCTTAGGAGGAAAGCTTGTGGATAGCTGCACAGCTCTTTCGAGACTTCTTGAGTCAGGTAGATAGGTGGAGATGTCGCGAGTAGTTGTCTAGTGTTTATGTGCTACCCCGAGGTAGTGTGGTTGCGCTCGGGGCGTCTGTGCCGCGGCGTGTTGTAAAACTTGGCCGCTTGGCCCTTCTTCTATGAAAACGATACGTCTCCCAGGACGTATCCTTGAAAAAAAAGTATGAGTCTAGCAGGAAGAAAGGGTACATACCAGGGATCCCACCGAGTCAACCCTCACGCGGGTATGCGCCATCGATCTCAGTCCTGCTAGGTATGCCGGCAGCCGGCCGGATGGTCTGAGTCTCACGCCGCCGTCGCACTACCACGTGCCGTGCTCCGTTCTTCCATTGCCGCCTAGATAGTCGTTAGGAGAGGTTAGAGACTCGATGGATTTTTTTAGGGAAGGATTGGGATGTCTTCGTGCCTTCTTCACGAGATGAAGCAGATGAAATGGGTCGACTATTAGTCAACTAATAATGTGGTAGTTTTTTTTACCGCAAAAAAAAGAACTAACGTGGTAGTGGTCTAACGCTGACTTGTGGGCCGATATGTTTAATCTTTCTTTTGTTGAGTTTTATCTTTGCGAAAAATAGTTCCACATAGCAGAGATGAAATCTTTCTCCACATGGTTGAGACGGATAGTGAGATTAGTGGATTTGTTACCCTGGTTTTCCGGGATTAGGCCATATGGTTTGAGAAGCTGTTTTCAACGAGATTATCAGGGATAGTGAGGCATGACACCAAATACTACGGGCGGTGAGATAGATCGTGTCTAACCATGTTTTGGATATAATCCGAACATATGGTTTTGATGATTAGATAGTTTGGATGCTGTGGTCTGGTTGGCGTAGGATGGGAAAAAATAACCTGTGTTACATGTGACAAGCTTTTAAAGATGTCCATCACTAAGGAATTTGTCTGTTTAGCCGCTCTTCACGGAAAAGAGTAGTGACGGGAACATTTTAAGGTTGTTATTAATCATAGCTATACTAATGACAAGCATTTATAGATGCCTGTCACCGAGTAATTTTTTCATTTAGCCAGGCTCGATAAATATACTAGTGACAGTCACTGTTATACGCCTGTCACTAGTATTTTGTACTAGTGACAGGCGTATTCTTGCCCGTCGCTGGTAATACTTACTAGTGACAGGTCTAGTTTTGCCCGTCACTAACCACCTAGAGACTATAAGCCATTTTGTAGTAGTGATCGTTATGAACTTGGGTTTCAAGAAGATGGGGATGCTGGAAGTTACGGAACGGTTAATAGGCAAGCAACACGGGGACACGAGGTTTACCCAGGTTCAGTCCACCGGAGGGAAAATCCTACTCCTGCTTGTCTGTTCTTAATTACGGCGGAACCAAAGATTACATGATGCGCAGATGCAATCTAGCGTGGAGGTGTGTATGAGGTGAGTTGGATCCTTCTCGCCGTACCCTCCTGGCCTTTATATAGACATGCCAGTTCCTGAGATAGGTCGAGTCGGTTATAGATTTGGGTTGATACCCGAAATTCTATCTAATCCAGACTTGTCCTCCAAGGAGTCGAATTCGTCACGGGCTTGGGCCACCCAAAAACTTCTTGGGATGAAAATCCTCGCGTGGGCCTTCTTGGACTGGACCGGATATACCAATGTTATGCACCCGTAGGGTATATCCATGTTAGTAGCCCCCGAGTGTTCAGTCGAATCGAAGATTCGACTGGAGACTCTACAATCTTTTGGGTGCTTTGTACTTGATCCTGTCTTTAGGAAGAAATGTTCAGTTCTTAGGGATTGTTGATACGTGTGCCTGGCTCACCCGACAGATCAGGGCCAGTTAACTGTCATAGGACAAAACAAGATGATCTTCATCAGATTCGAGTCCCTGAACTCGAATCCGGAACGATTGCTGGTGTGATTCCACTCAGGCCGTTAAGGTCTTATAGGATTCAAATCCCAGTGTTTCTCAAATGAGAGAAAATGACGCAAAACTACCACATTTAGGAATAAGGTGACAATCCTTCACAAAAAACTACCGAAAACATGCATTTTGGTAGGTTTTTGGTCACTTTGCCTCAAATGTGGTGGTTTTGCATCATTTACTCCTCAAATGATGTACCCAACGCGTCCGTCGGGATTTCCATCGTGCTTGTTGACACGGGATTTTGCTGGCAGAGCGCAGTCGAGTGCGTTACCAGGCCATCAGATGGTATCTATAGGGCTTATCTTTGCGTCGTAGACATAGAATCCGAAATTTTATCACCGCGTAGGTGTTTCGGGTGGCCAAGGAGACTGCTTCTCACTTAGCGTTAGTTTGGGCAAAGTTACCAAAATATTTTCGTCGTATTTGATTCAAAGGATCTATGTCGAAATATTCATAGGATACACGACCAACGCTCCTTATGGGAGTAGCCCCTGAGTGTCTGTTCGGGTCATAGACTCGAGCAGAGACTTCAGTTCAGTCGTTTACATTATTAGTCCGAAGGACACATTTTTTCGAATGCGTGACCAACGCTCCCTACGGGAGTAGCCCCCGAGTCCGTAGTGGAGTCGCAGAGTCGACGTAGAACTCGAAGAAGTTCTTTTTAGGTGACGTTACCTTTGTAATTTTTCTTAGGTGCGTGGCCAGCGCTCCTAATAGGAGTAGCCCCCGAGTAGTTGGTTGAGTCATAGACTCGAGTAAGTACTTTTGTGATCAGTCAAAATCGCCGAGCCGTTGCTGGCTTTGATTTTGTGATGTCATTGCTGATGACCAGTGAGCTCAACCGTCTGCGGCAAGACGATGCGACAGAACGACCATGGGTCCCACTTGGCTTTGACTAGTCACGCGGAACATGGCGAAAGTTATGGCGTCTGCTCGATTCCCGTGCATAGTGGACGGCGTGCTGACGACGTTTCAATTTGGTGCTGACACGTGGATGGTGAGATCTGAGGCACGCGTTAGGGCTTCACAATCGACGGCTCTGCTGCGTTGTCTTCGCCCTTTTGTACCATGGGGAAAACAGTGATTTTTTCACCCTTCGTCATTTGATTTTGCCTCATCGCCATTGCCATCATTTCCCGAGCTCTCTATTCTCATTGTGCACTGGACGCCTTCGTACCATTCCTTCATCTTTCCTTTGTTCTCATCTCCGCATTCGCCGCTCCCAGATGGGCAAGCCGAAGAAGGCATCGTCCGCTGTAGCGGGGTCGAGCGCCGCCGGCGCTGGAAAGAAGGCCGCTACTCTGGGCCGCACCACTGGGTGGCGGCACACGGAGATGCATGACTCGGATTTGTGCAAATTGCGCGATGCCGAGTTGATCTCCAAGGATAAAGACGATGTCATCCTCCCCGATCAGGAGGTAATCCCTCGCCCACCCGAAGGTTTTCGGGTGATGTTTTACGCTTTTTATCGTCCACGGTCTTTCTTTGCCCGCCCACGAATTTCTTTGTGGGCTTCTTTTATTTTACGGGATTCATTTGCATCATCTGTCTTCCAACTCTCTTCTTCACATTGCTTGCTTCATTACTCTCTGCAAGTGTTGGCTCGGCATCGAGCCGCACTTTGGCCTCTTCCGGAAACTCTAGTCCATGAAGAGGCAATCTGGCACCGGTGGTGTTTATCCACTCGGCGGCTGCATCATCTATATCCGCTCCACCGTCCAATTCTTATCTTTCTCCATTTGCGAGTACGTCATGTACTGGCGCTGGAAGTGGTTCTACATCCGCGATGTCAAGATGGACGGGCAGCATTTTGGTCTTGCCCCCTTTGATTCCACCCAAAAGATCACCCGAAAGAGGTCGTGGAAGAACGATATCTTAGAGGGTGAATCTGTAGAGGTGGAGAAGCTCTACCAGCGGGTGGAAGCTCTGCAGCTTGTGGCCGGCAAAGAGGTCAATGGTGTCGACATCATCCGCACCTTCCTCAAACATTGGGTGTAGCCGCTGCAAGCGAGGGTGCACCCGATGTTCCTATATGCCGGCCGCAGCGATCCGACAAGGGTTTCGTCTGAGGAACTGTCTTTGGGAGACCTTGATAAGGCGCTTCGGCCTCTACTGAAGTTCAAGGCCGATGAGGACCTCCCGGGGAAATCCTTGACCACCCCTTTCAGTGCCAAGAAAGTAGTATCCCAGGTGAAACTTGTTGTTCACGCGTAGCGTTTTTCGAGTGTTTGTTGACTGTCAGTGTCACTTATCTTGTTCTCTTTTGTCTTCCATTTGCAGGGCCTCAAGGTAGCATGGTTGATGCCCCCTCTACCTGAGAAGTAAACCAACCCACCAGACAACAAGGAAGTGGAGTCCGAATCCGAGCTTCCTCCGGCGCATTCTCCTTCCCTGGAAGCCCCCGAGCCAAGCGAAGGGCAGACCTGAAAGCTGTCCAAAAGTGAAACTTTGGGTGGGGCGACGCCACCAACTCCGAACGGTCCATCCTTCCTCGAGCAACACGGTGGGGATGAGGGTGCAACGTCCGCACCCTTTCCTGTTGTGCCTATTTGGGTGGTGGACCAACAACCACCAGCCAAGAAGAAGAAGAAGAAGAAGAAGAAGAAGAAGAAAAAGAAGGAGAAGGAGGCTCTTGTCTTCAACCTGTCAGACATACCGTCGTAAGTTGTGCTTGACCGAACTTTTGTAGCTGTGCTGATGTCCTAAGTATTAGCCTGATGTTGATTTGATTTCTTGCAAGTGCTAGCAGTAATCACTCGGAGGAGTCCCTTGATGAGGACACCGAAGAGATGATCGCGGAATCGAAGCCGACGTCTTCGTTTCCCAAGATGGTGGCCAACTCTGAGGACGAGGGTTCGAGCTCCGTGAGGCGGGAGGCTCATGCACTCGTGACTCGTAAGACGATATCCAAACCTTCGGAGTCCATGCCAGACCACGTAAGTGTATTTCTTTCATTGCATAGGGGGAGCCCCCCGAGTCCTTTTACTCATCAGACCTGCTGGCCTTTTTTGTAGCCATTTGTCTGTGGCGCCAATCTCCTCATCCAGCAACATATGTCGCTGGAGGGTGAACTCAAGGTGCGTAGGTTTCGTCTTGACTATTTTTCGAGTGCATCAAGTTTGTTTTTGTATTCATCCAATTTTTATCCATGTTGTAGATGTGAACAATGTTGCTCTCCGTAGGCTGAACACTCTTGAAAAGAGCCTCGGCCATGCGGAGAAGAAGGAGGCGGATGCCGCGGAAGCCCTTGAGCGCCACCAGAAGGAAGTCAAGATCATGAGCGGCTGTCGGCAATGTACCACTCGAGAAGGCCATGGCTGACAATCTCATGGCTACAGCCAAGGCTATCTTTGACAAGCTATCCTAGTCTCCTTTTTGTGTCTTCCGTATCTTGGGATGCCTTTTCTTGTTCCTCAGTCAAATTTTTTCCTGCTTTTCTTGCCAGATGCTTTTGGCTTCGTGTTTGACCGCAGCGCGCTGGAGCACGGGGATCTGCTGGTAGATGCCATTGCAGTGATCGAGAATCATTGCACTTCTGTTGCAGGCTCTCTTGACGAGGCCAAGAAGGTGCTTACGCGCTTCTACAAGGAGGTCAACCCCAAGGGGCGTTGACCTTGAGGACGTCAGCTCGCTTGTGGATGCTCTGTCAGGTGACGCCCCGGTAGAGTACAAACACAAGCGGAAGGGGGTTGGTGCTGCCATTGGGTTGGCCATGGCAATGGCGTACGGATCTGAGCTGGATATGACGCAGGTCACGTCCCGGATGCCGACGGCGGCGGATGGCTCTGAGGTAGCTTTTTCCACCTTTGCCTCCCACTACAAGCATTTCAGGCCTAAGCTCATTGATCTCCTGGCCGACTATTCGGCAGAGCAGCAGCGAGCGGCCAAGAGTAGGCACTCTGGCTCCAAAGCTGCTCCGGGTGCTGGCGTTTAGGCCCTTCTGCCTTGTGTTTAGTCTAGCTTTCTTCCTTTTGCTGTAACACCTTTTGGATGAACAAGCTTAAATTTGCCATGAAATGGCCTTATTTATGTATATGTATGAATCTGTCTTTCAACTGCTGTCGAAAGTGTGATGTTTGTTTTTTGCATGTTTACCCTTAGGGTCCTTCGGGTGAGGCTCCAGTGATACAACTTCTCCTGCTCCTGGTCCTCGCCCATTGTTGAGCGTGTCATCATAGTTGCCTTTCTTGCGTGACCATGTCCGAAGTTTGGAGAAGGACATCCTCAGCATCCGTGGTCATGCAGATGTGTGGAAGTCGAAGGATGAGTGAGCCATTGCTAGGGAAGAGTTCTTGCTTGAAGAATTTCGGCAGATGGGTGAGCAACTCCAATGTGAGTCCTCGTGAACCGATGCTCTTTCGAGTGCGCCTTATTTTTATGTTTTCTCACCCAATATTTTTGCAGTTGTGAATCTGATTCCGAAGGAAGAGAAAGAGCGCGTCGTAATTTAGATGAATTGACTGACGCAACAAGACTTGGATGTCGGAGGCTTCTTCTGGATGGATCGTGATCGAGCGATCGTCCTTGCAACGGTGCAAGATCGTGTACACCAAGTTCTTAGGGTACTGAAGCGAGCGATATCTCTCTTGCGGCTATTTGGGCCACCATGTTTCCTTTGGATGCTGCACCTTCTAGCTTTCTAGGCTTGCTCGCGAAGTTTCGAGATGCAGGTCACGTGAAGGAGCTGATGCGCCATCAGCTGATTGCGGGCGTGAAGGCAGCCCTATCTCTTGTTCGGCTGCATCGTCATGATGTTGATCTTGCAGAGATAGCGGCTGGGCCGCCTCCTCCTCGAGATGGCATGGCGTGGGATATGCGACCACATTATGCAGTTGTGGCGCAGTATGCCGAAGAGATTGTAGATGTTTTTGAGGAGGAGAAAAACGTTCTGCTCCAGCATGGTTAGGTCCTGTAAAGGAAAACGAGATAATGTAAACTATGTATTTATTCGAGTGGGTGTGTAATGCCCTTTGTAAAGTTTGTATGTGTTGGCACGTAGAGCGCTATATTATTATGTTAATATGCATATCCTTTTCGTTAGCCTAACATGGTCAGCTACTCAGGTTTTACGTTGTTGCCAGTCGGCGAAGTCATAAGGTGACCGCAGCCCCCGAGCGTGTTTAGCGATAAATAATGCAAGGAGAAAAAGATATTTGGGCCAAGGAAGTTAGCTTTTATTCATTGTAAACGAGGAGGTACATTGTTCGGCTGAATAGCCTTATTGAAAGTAAAGGGTAACTAGGGGTAGAAGCGTTGCAGTCGTGCGACGTTCTAGGGGTTGGAGTATTCGACTCTAGATGCGATGTCCATGAGGTGGTAAGCGCCACTTGGGATGACTTCGGTGACGATGTAGGGTCCTTCCCAGGGTGACCCGAGCTTCTTGTGTCCTTCTTGCTTGAGTCAAAGGACGAGGTCTCCTTCAACGAAGGACCTTGGTCGTAGCCAACGGCTGTGGTAATTGTGTAGGCTCTGCTGGTAAACCCCTGAGCGAGCTGCAGCAATTTCAAATGCCTCATCGATCATGTCGATGGTGTCTTCGAGTGTGACCGATGATTCGGCTTCGCTGTAAGTGATGACCTGTGGGGACTTGTGGTGTACCTCAGCAGGTAGCATGGCTTCTGCTCCGTGCACCATGAAGAAGGGCGTATAGCCAGTTGAGCTATTTGGAGTTGTGCGCAGGCTCCAGAGGATCGAAGGTAGCTCTTCTGCCCAGTCTCTCATAAGCCTTTCGAGTGGGCATAGCAGGAACTTCTTGATGTCGCTTCCTATGAGGCCGTTGGCCTTTTCGACCTGTCCATTGGTTTGCGGGTGCGCCACAGAGGCGTATGATATGTTGATTCTGATATTCCCGCAAAAGTCTTGGAATTACTTCGAGATGAAGTTCGAGCCGTTGTCCGTTATGATGATATGGGGAATGCCAAACCTGTAGACAATGGACTCGAAAAACTTGACGTCAGTTTTGCCGCTTTGGTTGGTGATGGGCATGGCCTCGATCCACTTAGTGAATTTGTCGACTACGACCAGGAGGAAGACTTGGCCTCCTGGCGAGGACTTTGGCAGTTTGCCAATCATGTCGAGGCCCCACTGGGCAAAGGGCCAGGCCACTGGTATGGGCCTCGGATCTGATCCTGGAACGTGTGGTTTATCTGCGTACCTCTGACAGGCGTTGCACCTCTAGACTATTTCCTTGGCATCACTCATTGCGGTTGGCCAGTAGAACCCAGCTCGTAGAGCTTTGGCGACTAGGGCGCGACTGCCTGCGTGATGGCCGCAGATACCCTCATGGATGTCTTGGAGGATGCTTTTGCCGTCACCAGTGGTGACGTATTGTTGGAGCACACCCGAAATGTTGCGCTTGTACAGCTCGCTATTGATGATTGTGAAGGCCTTTGACCGACAAGATATGCGACGGGCATCTATTGGGTCCTCAAGCAGTTGATTGTTTATCAGGTAGTGAAGGTATGGCTGCGTCCATGTTTCTTCAACCGCCATGACCTGCATCAGGTTAACAAACTCGACCTCCGTGTCAAGCTTTCCGGGCCCTTCTTGTCCTTCAGGTAGCGCAACCCCTGAGTGCTCTGCCTCTTTGGATGAGCCTTTTGGGAATTTCCTCTTAATGGAGGGTACACGGATTGTTCGAGGAACACTCCTGGTGGCAACCGGGCACAGGTGGAGCCAATGTTGGCGAGCTTGTCGGCTTCATCGTTGCTCTCTGCCAACATGCCAAAGTTCACAACTGTCGAAGTCTCCTTCGAGTGAGTTGTAGAGCGCACGGTATGCGATCATGTTGGTGCTATGGGCGTCGCACTCGTTCATCATCTGTTGCACGACGAGGCTCGAATCTCCGTAGATGACAAGGCGTGTTGTGCCGCAAACCTTAGCCATCATCATGCCGTGGATGAGGGCTCGTATTCGGCCTCATTGTTAGAGGCGCGGAATTTCATCTGAAGGACATACTTCATATTGTCGCCTTGAGGGGACGTCAGTATGATGCCGGCCCCTACTCCAGCCTCGCCCTTGGAGCCGTCGAAGTGCATCGTCCAGGACTGCGACATGTCTGGAGTATCCGGTAGCTAGAGCTCCATACAGTGGACGAGTAAGTCATGTAGGACCTGAGATTTGATGTCGGTGCGTCGCTCATAGATGATGTCTCGAGGAGATAACTCGATGCCCCACAGGGCTATGTGTCCTGTAGCTTCGGGGTTGTTCAGGATATTCGACAGCGGAGCGTCGTTGACGACCGCGATCTGGTGCTCCTGGAAGTAGTGGCTCAGCCTACACGTTGTCATGAATATGCCATAGGCGAGCTTCGGGTAATGAGGGTACCTGTGCTTTGTTGGGGTTAGTACCTCGCTGAGGTAGTAGATTGAGAATTGGACCCTGTGGGTCTTTCCATCTTCGGATAGCTCGACCATGAGTACGGTGTTGACCACCTGATGTGTGGCTGTTATGTACATCAGGAAAGGTTCTTGCTCCTCCGGCGTCACCAGGACGGGTGATGTGGAGAGCAGCCGCTTGAGGTCCTCGAATGCATCTTCTGCTTCGGGTGTCCAATTGAATTTATCCGTCTTTCATAGATGGTAAAAGGGAAGGGCCTTCTCGCCCATTTGACTGATGAATCTTCTTAGAGCCACGATTCTCCCGGCTAGTTGCTAGACCCCCTTGAGGTTCTTTGGCTTCTCCATGGCCAGTATGGCCCTCTTTGGGTTCGCCTCGATTCCCTGTTGGTAGATGAAGTACCCGAGTAACTAACCAGAAGGGATGCCGAAGGCGCACTTGTCTAGGTTCAGCTTGATCTTGTAGCGATCAAGGTTATCGAACGTCTCGCAGAGATCGTCGATGAGCGTCCTGGCCTCCTTGGTCTTGATTACTATGTCGTCGACATAGACCTGGATGTTGCGGCCGATCTGTTCCTTCAGACATGCTTGCATGCACCTCTGGTATGTGGCACCCGCGTTCTTCAGCCCAAAGGGCATGGTGTTGTAGCAGAACACCCCAAACGGCGTGATGAACGCCATTTTCTCCTGATCTTAGACCTTTAGCCGAATTTGATTGTAGCCTGAATAGGCGTCGAGGAAGGAGAGCTTATCGCAACCTGCAGTGGAGTCGATGATTTGATCGATCCTAGGTAGAGGGAAGTGGTCCTTGGGACAGTGCTTATTGAGCGATGTGAAGGCCACGCACATCCGCAGGATGTTCGTGTCTTTTTTGGGGACCAGCACGGTGTTGGCCAGCCACTCGCTTTCTTTGATTTCCCTGATGAAGTTGGCATCGAGGAGTCTGTTGACTTCGATTCCAATGGCTTCAGCTCTTGGCTCGGACAGCCGACGCACCGACTGCTTGACTGGCTTCACATCTGGAAACACATTGAGTGCGTGCTCGGCGAATTCCCTGGGAACTCCTGGCATTTCCGCAGGACACCAAGCGAAGATTTCCCAGCGCTCACGGAGGAATTCGACGAGCGCACTTTCCTATGCGGGACTCAGGTTGTTGGCGATCAACGCCGTCTTGGAGGCGTCTATTGGGTGAACCTGCACCTTCTTTGTGTTGACGGCGGAGTCGAATGACATATCAGGTCCGTTTTTCCTGGTGACCAGGGGTGCCCCGTTGTCTGTCACCTCCTTGAGTCTCGCGAGATCCTCCTGCATGCCGAACGACTTAGAGATTCTGTTAAAGTCTCTGTCGCAGTTGTCTGACCTGGTGAAGCTTCCTGGGATGATGATGACGCCCCTAGGTCCTGGCATCTTTAGTAGCAGGTATGCATAGTGCGATAGTGCTAGGAATCTTGCAAGTGCCACGCGCCCGAGGATGGTGTGGTACTATGATGGCTAGTCCACCACTTCGAACTCCAGCCGCCCACGCTTGAAATTTTAGGGCTTTTCGAAGATGACGTCGAGCCATATATTTCCCAAGGGGTATATGCCCTTCTCTAGGACTATGTCGTGGAACGTCATGTCTGAATGCTCCAGGCTACATAGCGGGATCCGCATCGCTGCGAGTGTGCTGGCGAACATCAAGTTGATGCCGCTACTGCTGTCCATGAAGACGCAGCTCATTTCGAATCCTCGATCTGGGCCTTGAGCACCAGGGCAGAGTGACCTAGGCGAGGGATCTGGCATGGGTGATCCGAACGGTCGAACGTGATGCAGGATTCCAAGCCGCTGAGGTACTCATGTATGGCTGGTGGGGCGGTCACGGCCAGGTTGACTTGGCGGGTGATCTTCTTCTGCACCATATTGGTTCGACGCCCCTTCTGGATCATCAGGGCCCCTTTCGGTGGGGGGTATCCATCTACACCGTTATTCGGTGCTAGTGCGACCGACGACTGCGATGGTCCACCTGGTGCTGGTGGAGGAGCTCCGTGGGCAATAGCACCTGGAGCGGGTGCGAATCCTGGGTTCACCACCTGGCGCCGCATTTGGGTAAGGCCCTCGTTGAGCTTCTAGAACTCCCAACAATCCTTGAGCATGTGGCTGGCCTTCTTCTTACCATCTTCTTTTGTCGATGTAGAAGTGGATGGCGCAAGGACTGGACAACTTTTCGTATGCTGAAGGCTCGTCGTCGCTTTTGCGACGCTGCCACGTTTGCTTGGTCGTCCGCCATCGCGGTAGTATCTGATGCGGTATCCATTGTTGCAGTTGTCGTCATCGTGGTGATCAGCATATCCACATGCAACCATGTCGACTCCATCGCGATCGTCGTAGACACGCAATCTTCTCTTGCTGCGGCGCTCGTGCCTGCGGTCGAAGTCATCTTCCTCATCCGAATGCGTTCAGTTGACAGAATCCTCGCCATCTTCCCAGCGGTTGGGAATGTCCATGAGGTGATCAAGGGTTTGGGCTTGACACGCCCGAGCTCCTCCTTGAAATCTGGGCGCCTAGCACCATCCTTGAAGGCGTCGATTGCGGTGGAGTTCTTGATGTGGGACCAACATAGTATGTACGAGCAAATGGACTCGTTGGTCCGCTGGGTGCAAGCCTGCAACTCTTCGATTGAGGCTAGCCTCTTGCTGGTGCCCTTGAAGTTTTGGATGAAGCTGTAGGCTAGCTCTTCCTAGCTTCGGATGGAGCCGGAGGGTAGGTCTTGAGCCAAACCAGCTCTTTGTCATTCTGTTGAAGGCAGCCTTTGTAAGGCGGTGCTCTTGTTCCTGCCATGGAGCTTGACGGATGACAGATGATCATCGAGCCAAGATTTTGGCTCCTGCGTATCGTTGAACTTCTGGTTGTCCGAAGGTAGCTTGAAGTTTTTCGGCATCCGCGATTGCCGAACGGATCTGCTGAAGCATCTGGCTCCGCACAGTTCTTCGTCGTCCTCCTCCTCGGACTCAGCCGAGCACACACGCTTAGCACGTAAATAGGTCGCGAGACTCCACATATTGTAGAGATGACCATAAACAGAGTGTACTACTATATCAGTAGAAAACCTGCAAGATAGAAGTAGTTCTATCATTAAAAACCTTATCATTTCTACATAGAAACAATCACCAAATAATTAAAACCACTCCCACCCTAAGGAGAATTATGTACTTGCAATATATACCATGTAGCCATTTCCCAAAAATATTGGCAACACTACCAGGTGGATACAAGTTTGAAGCTACTTGGATGACTGTCCATAAAGAACGAATAAAATTGCGTTAGAAGAATAAATGCTTGATTTCATCATGATGAAAAAACACATTTATACTCTCACCCAAAATCTGCATGACCAGGTTTTCCTTTGTAAGGATAACCCCACAACGAAGATACGAAGCAAATATTTTGATCTTTAATGGTATCTTCATCTTTCAGACTTTTCTATTATTATCAACTCTGTGGTCAATCGAGAATTTATCATTCTCATGTAGATTCCAACGTTATTCATTAGGCCTGGAACGGATTGAGGAGGAAAGTAGTAATCAATCACCGCGTGGTGGAACGGTTGTTGGAGAAGGGTAATTGCTTCCATGTCATAGGGGTGGGTAGGCGTTAATTGTACAAAAACCAAGCGCCAAACCAGACATTTTAAGAAGCAAGCCTGGGTCCAAGTAAATCTCTTTTGAACATCACATTTGGAGAAGAAGAATCCATAACAGTGGTGGGTGTAACACCATTATGACAAACAATATCGTATAGAGAAGGATACAATTATTGATGTGCAACATTACATAGCCACTTGTCCTCCCAGAAACATATTTCTGGGCCATACTTAATTGAAAATTATCCAAAGAGGAATAAGCATCTCTTCATAGCCATTATGATAACCTAGATATGGGAGTCCCCGGGTTTCCAATATGCCTGCAATAGTGCATTCGAGCCAACATATTTTCATTTAAGGAGGTTTTGCCATATCCCACCTTGAGTTAGTAAACTGAAGATCCATTTACCAAAAATGGTCGTATTGTTATCTCAAGATCATGATTTACTAGCCCACCATTGTCTTCTGGTCGGAAAACCACACTCCATTTAGCAGTCGGTACTTATTTTTCTCACTATCGACTTTCCAAAAGAATCTTGATCAGACCAATCATTTTAAGACTTCTTTTGGTAGTTGAAAGAAGGATATAATATACAAGATATTACTTAGTACTAAATTAATGTGAACCAATCTTTCCTCAAGGATAAAAGTTTATCTTTCCAACTACTTAATCTGAACTGTAGCCTCTTCTCAACAAGTTTCCATTCAACATTTTTTAGTCTCTAATAATGAATCGAGGTACCCAAATACTTGGTTGGAAACTGGCCTTTCCCGCAGCCAAATAACTAAGCATACATATTAGCCTTGTCCTAAGCCTCACCGAAGAAAAACAATTCACTTTTATGAAAATTTATATCAAAGATGAGAGTTGCTCGAAAACTGACATAACTAATTTCAAATTTTCTCGCTTCTTCAATATCATGTTCCATGAAGAGAATTGTATCATCGATATGTTGTAGGATAGATAATCCATCATCAACCAGATGAGGAATAACACCTTTGGTTTGGCCATCAAACTCTGTGTGCTCAATTCTAACGGCTAACATATTAGCCACTATATTGATATCATTAGTGATAATAGGTTACCTTATCTTGGCCTTTCTTTGTCCAGAGATATTTTTCAACATAACCATTGACTTTAATTATCACACTACCTTCCGACACAAAGTTATAGATTAAACCATGTCACTCGGTAGAGAAACCTTTCATTCCGAGAGCCTGCTGGAGAAAACACCACTTGACTTTTTCATATGCTTTCTCAAAATCTAACTTTAAAATAACCCCATTCAAATTTTCCTATCTAGTTTGTATATTGTTTCATGAAGGATAAACACCTCATCCACGATGTAGCGGCATTTCATGAAAGCAGTCTGGGAATGACGAACCACATGATCAACCATTGTGTCCAGTTTGATTATTGCAAATAAACTAAAACTAATGTTGACATGGATATGCCCTACGGTACCTGACGTTAGCCTACCTGGTCCAGTCCAATAGAGGCCCACAGGAAGGACCTGCTACAATTGTGAAGCCCAAGGAGACTTCGGATGGCCCAAGCCCGGAGAGAACTTGAATTCTTGGAGGACATGCCTAATGTAGATAGAAATTCAAAGGGGTGAACCCTAATTTGTAACCAACTCGACCTACCTGAGACCTGGACTCCCCATATAAAGGCTAGGAGGGCATGACGAAGAGGCTCGCTCTCACCTTATACTCTAGAACACACCTCACACCAGATTGCATCTACGCACCGTTGTAATCATCGACATCACCATCAATCAAGAACAGACAAGCAGGGGGGTGAATAGGTGCTACTTCAAATTTTCTTCTTTTTCAAATTAAGGTTTGACAATAAGGTAAATTCTCTAGATAATGCAACTAAGGTGAATTTACTTATATGACAATTATGCACGAGCTACCACAACACAAAGTAAGAACAAGTAAAGTGCGGTAAAGGATAGAAGTACCCAAAGTGGTGGACGCGGAGACACAAGGATTTGTTTCCCGTAGTTCCTTCCTTTTGAGGAAATCGTCTACGTTTGGAGAGGGTGGTTTCAAACCACCAAAGCCACGAGAGGCCTCCTTGTTCTCCGATGAATCTCACCCCAGGATCGATTCACCTTCCACTATATCGGCAACCTTCAAGGTGGAAGCCGGCACCTTTACAAGTTTGGGGCACATCCACAACTTAATCGGAGGCTCCCAAATACAAGCAAGATGTCAAAGCAATCAAAGACAAGCTTGTAAGAACCAAAACAAGAACTAGGGTTTCCAAGAAAACACTAGAACAAAGGGCCCTCAATTGAATGAGGGAAATGAAGATCTCTTTTGGTGAAGTAGTAGATCAAGGCCTCCTCCTTCGATTCCCCAAAGATCAAGGACTTTGGGTGGTGGATTGAAGAGATCTTGCGGATTTGGTGGCTCCAATGGTGGTCTTGACTTTAATGCGAATGAGCACCTTGTCCCAAGGTAGGTGAGCTGATATTTATAGTCCAAGCACCAATCTGACCGTTGCTGCATTTAATGATGCGGTAGTACCGGAAAATCCAAGCGGTAGTACCGGAAAAGCCCGATACTACCGGACCGGTACCGGAGGTGCAATCATGGGATGTTGTAGCCCATGGTTTCCACGGTATCAATGTGTGGTGCTGCCGCACGACGGTAGTACCGGACATTCAGAGCGGTACTACTGGACACATGCGGTAGTGCCGTATATTGATACATGGGAGAACAAACATGTGAGACACGAGGCCAATCTCCTAATAAGTGAACGGTACTAAAATGCGGTACTACCGCATTTTGGTACCGGTCAGTTCTGAGAAGGTTGGCAACCTTGCCAATCGCTTCAGAAGTGACCGGTATCAAAATGCGGTACTACCGCTTTTTGATACCGCTCAGTTCCGAGGAGATTGGCGAGCTTGCCAAGCGCTTCAGTCATGAGCGGTACCAAAATACGGTACTACCGCTTTTTGATATCGCTCAGTACTGAGGCCATTGGCCAGTGTACCCAACACGCAACCAGGTATGAGCGTTAGTACCAGATGAAATATCCGGTACTACCGGACAATACTTTGGCAAAAGCTGGATCAGCAGGCAAGACTATTTGTGTGCCATTGGACAGGAAATTCTATGTATGCAACCTGTAGAATACTTGGCAGATAATTAGTCCGTTATGTGTGTTGTACTAAACACCAAAATCTTTAGGGAAAAGAAAGTTCTTTCAATCTCCCCCTTTTTGGTGTTAGATGACAACACACATTTTGCATGATATAATAGATGACAAGTAAGATTTTGTAAAACAGAGATGGGGCTCCCCCTAGATAAGTAGAAACAAGCCCCATACTATTTTACAAGGTACATGAGAGTGCATAGTCACACATAGTACACATACCTTCGCACATAAGTGTGTGATGAGAACCACAATGATGAGGAATAGATAATGTCATCACACAGCACATAAGATGGATCCAAAAATATAATAGCCAAACCATACAGATGTTGGATCCATACGATAACCACATAGTCTTTGCATACATAGCACAAATAGTTAGTTCATAAGTTTCACGCATAATAAGAGGCAAGTAGCGAATAAAGTTCACAAGCGATTAAAAATCAAAGACAAGAGCGAGCTTGTGACTTTCCCATGCAAATCATGCATGCCTAATGTGACTCTTCTCCCCCTTTGGCATCAAACGTCCCGGAGATCACTGGTAGTCATCATCAGAGTCTTCCCCATACGGAGGTGGAGCATGGAAAGTGGAAGAGGCATCATCGTCCCAGTGGCTGTGCTTGGAGATACATTCCTCTTGCGGAGTGATGTTGTCCTCGGATCCCTCGGAGGTGATCAACCCTTGAGCTTGCATTACTTCTTTCTAACGTGCAATGGCTTTCTTTGCATAGACATGGGCCTCATACATACGCCTCTGAGTGTCAACATGGAAGCAGAAAATCTTCTTAAGTTTAGCCTCAATCCTCTTGGCCCATGATGGTTGGGCAGTCTTGCGGCGTGAGGCCACAAAATCAGCATCGTGGGCATCATCATCATCACCGGAGCCATCCTCAAGCGGGTTCCCTTCCTCATCAACAAGTTGACCATCCGCGTTGCATGGTTTAATATGGGTCTTGATCAATAAATTCTTGCGCGTGTGAGTAGTAAGGCGGTGGGAGGAAATGTTCCGAGCAAGAGATGGGCACTTATAAAGAATAAGTGCCATGATGTACGGGGCAAAATGAGGAACCCGCCGAGTGTGAGTAGCTTGAACCATCTCCTTCCAAATCACGTCCATCACATCCATTGGTTGTCCTGAATCACTGTGGCGGTGAGTAGTGATCATGATGTCCACCATGAAACCATGCATCTCATCAACATTGCCAGTCCGGGGAGCGAATGTCTCACGAAAAATGCGATGCATGATATCATAAGTTGGGAGAAGCCCCTTGATCTTTCCAGCAACACCACACCCACGGATGTAGAGTGGAAGAAGGGCATCCTTCTTCATGGGATGCTCATTGTTGTGACAACGGAAGCCAACCGGAGTATCTCTCCCACGGTCCTCATATCCAAGGATAGCCCCAAACTCAGCCAATGTTGCGGACTTGACAACTCCCTCTGTCATCCAGGTGAAGGTCCGAGTCTGGTTATTGGCAAAATGAACTATGGCATAGAACCATGCAATGAGTAAGGGGTCATAGTCGCATTTGAATTGCATAATGGGAAGTAAGCCAATGTTTGTGCAAATTTCAAGTGCTTCACCAAAGTAGTGCAAATTCTTGTTCACATGGTTCATCTCTATCCACTTCTGAGGAACCACAACCTTCTCACCTGTCATGAGAACCTCAAAGTAGACCCTCTCTTAGAAGTCGGTGTAAAATAGACTCTTTTCCCTAGACTCATGGCAAGCAGTAACATAGGGATTGTCAGATCGGAGAGCAAGAAACTCAGCCTCGGGAATGTCAGACACTTCTTTGACCCAGATGGCCCTGAACTGTAACTGTCGTGGGAATTGTCACGACAGATGCTGCAATCGGCAGCGAGTAGTAGAACGAGGGGCAAGGGCGGCCAGCCATCTGCGGTGCGAGATGAGGGCAAAGACACAGGGTTTTACCCAGGTTCGTCCCCCCGGAGGGTAAAGACCTACTCCTGCTAGATTGTATTATGGAGGTGTTACAATGGGCGAGCTCGGCGGCTAGGCGGCGAGTCGCTTGGGTGTATGAAGGAACGTGTCTCTACTCGCCCTATTGGGAGGTTTATATAGGCTCACCTCCCTAGGGTTTACATATCTCAACCGATTGATTCAGCTTGATGGTCGTTTAACCTAGTCCCGACCGGGCCTATCTACTCGCCAGGCCTTCACTTCCAACTCGCTGGCTGGGCTTTGATCCACTCGCTTGCAGGCCCACTCATGGTCTTGGGCGGTCGGAAGCGTCTGCTGGGTATACCCGGTAGGCATATCCCCATCGGTAGTCCCCGAGGCCGCTGCCGATTAGGCGAGGGTGGCCGGGCAATGAGTATCTGACGGAGTAGGCACCGGTCGAATCGTCGGCTCTGTATAAAGGAGACAACCAATGATCCGGTCGCAGCCTTGGCCGAGTCGAGTCGGCTAAACACCGTCTTAGTGATTGGGTCGGCGAAAGTGGCCGTGGATTGACCGTCAGGCGTGGTCAAACTAGCCGTTGGGGTAATCCAACGGTAACTTTCGGCGTAATCACCGCGCGGTAACGGCTCCCTGATTTGGCGGGTAACTCCCGCTATATAAGGGGAATGGCAGGCAATCGTAGAGCCAACTCCTCACCACTTCTTCCGAGTGCACGCATTTTCTTTCCTTCGCTCCGCGATCCAGTCGACCCGAAATCCTCCGATCTCCAACCAATCTCTTGGCCATGGCCCTTTCCACCGAACCGTGGGGTAGGTCCAAGTGCACAGGACACGGTGGCCTCCTTCGAGGAGGCCGGGATCCTCGCGAGCAATTTGTTGGCGTATCCCCAGCGGAGAAACGACCCAAACCCGCGAGAGGGAATTCGGCACGTTTCACCAGTCATCTCGGCGGGGCTAGGGTTTCGTCCCTATTCTTCCGGCCTGCGCCTACTACGGATCCAGCCTTGGATCTGGGTCCCCATAGCATCGAGCAGCTCGCCATCTTCGTGGCGTTGCGAATGCTACTTGGCTGCCCCTACTTCCCCTTGTGGCAAGATCTTCCACGGATTGATCACCATGCGAGGCGTGCCCAATGTTGGCGGCTTGACGCGTTCAGCTCAAGTCCAAAGCTTTTTTCTTTGACCGATGCTACCCGCCAAGGCGCGAGCGATCGAAGAAGTGGTTCTATGTGGAGGCGACCCGGGCGAGGTGGCGATCCCGCTACATTCGCTAGTCGCTCCGAGCCGCAATCTTCAAGTCGGCAAGCTCCCGACCAACGGATGGTCGTCGACGAGATGCTCTAGACCATCCATGATGCGAAAAAGAAGGGCCTTCAAACGATAAACTTGTACAATTGCTGGCTCGGGCGTGATTCGTTCGCTCCACTCGCCACCGCGACCACTACATGTACCAAGACACGGCCGGGAGACTCGACGAAGGACTGTCTCGACGAGTGGAAGCCGGAGGATTATCTCCCAGCGTTGAAGAAGATTACCAGTGCGGTGTACGGATGCGCAGCTGGTCGCCCCTATACCGCGTGGCCCCGGCTCCCACGGTAATTTCTTTACCTTGCTCGCAATCGCGATAAATGCGATGTGTAATTCTGATTCGTCTTGTATTTGTTGCAGCTATTCCAAGTGGTGGAAGGGTGGCTCCACCTCGGATGATGAGAGCTCGGCCGGACAGCGTAATCGCCTACCAAGGGCAACGAGCAGACGAGGACGAAGTTTGAAGAGGAGGTCGCCCCATCGTCCGAAGACCCGCGGCAACGACAGCGAGATCGAGGCAAGCGAAGCCTCGAACGTCATGGCGATGACGAGCTCCTGAGAGACCACCTCACGCCATCAAGCCACCCGTCAAAGAAGAAGAAGAAGGAAAGGAGGCGAGGGCCTCCCGAAGAAAACGAAGCCGCCGAGAACGGCCTCACCGCCACACTCGGCGGCTCGATGCTCGGCCCAGCCGGTGGCGCGCCACCAGCCGCTACTGACACGGCGGTGGAAGTGCCGCTGGCCTCAATGCCTCGCCATTCGCCCCAGTCTACGGGCTGGGAGGCTCCGGCTATGGTTAGCCGCCTCGCAAGGCTCCGACTGGCGGCCGCCGCAAGGAGGCTCCGGCTACAGCGGCCCCAACTCGCGAGGAGGCTCCCGCCGACGATGTCCCAGAGGCGCCAACCGCGGCCTCAACGACGAAGAAGCCGTCCGTGTCTTGGGCACGCGACGTCCTGGAACTGGGGATCAGTCGCCGACTGGGCCCTGAACTGGAAAATCGGCCGGCCTTCGTACGGGGCTGCGTTTCATCCCAGTCGCCAAGTGAGTGCGCTCACCCTTTCTTATTTTCCATAACTATTCCAATTGTCTCTGTTGATTTGATTAATGCGCATGACCGAGTGAAAAGGATGGGCCACCGTGTGGCCAAGGTACCCTCCGCCGCAGCGAGAGGACCCTTCCCGCAAGAGGAAGGCGGATGAGGTCATCGCCTCGGGACGGCAAGAAGGCCAAGGGTGATGACGTCGTCACGATTTCGATGCGACGGTCGCGGCCGGGCCGCATGGTGGAAGCGTCTGAAGGACGGTGCGGGTGCTTGCTCGAACGGCGGAGGCGACCTCCTTGAGCGGTGCCTCTATCGCTACCTTCCGCTTCGTGACCAAGGCGGACACGGCGAGTGAGGCTACGCCCTCGAGCCGCTCACGGACGCCCGATGCTGAAGTCGACCAACGTCGTGGCTGCCGGCGTTACTCGCATCCGTGGACGCGATACAACTCCATGGCATGCTCGGCGCGGCCATCCAGGTACATCCAGTCCCCGAGGATCAGGTCGGTGCTTTGCAGTGGCTTGATTCTTATAATTTCTCGTTTTTTTTTCGCATCGGTCCCGAGTGCGCTCGCTGAATTTCAACGAGTGGGCACTTAGGAATTCTTGATCGGTCCCGAGTGCGCTCGCTGAATTTCAGCGAGTGGGCACTTAAAATTCTTGATCGCCAGTCCTCGAGTGCACTCGCTGAATTTCAGCAGTGGGCACTTAGGAATTTATTGATCGCCATCCCCGAAAGTGCGCACTTGCTGAATTTCAGCGGGTGGGCATTGAGGAATTTCGTTTTTGACTAACTTTTTGGTGATGTGTGGTCTGCAGCTGAGTCGGCGACGATTGGCATGGCTGTAGCGGAGAAGGAGCTGGCCATCATCCAGAGGCGAACAAGGGGCTTCTGTGCTGTGTGAAGGCAGGAAGCTCGCCGGCTTGTCCTCACTGGTGAGTTGGTGGCGGCGCTGCTCGTGCCGCTGAACAGCGGATCGCCGACCTCGGCGACTGCGAGAGGCGAGAAGCGAGCTCGGCGACGGAGCGAGCTAAGGCCGCCATTGCGGCGCTGAAGAGATCGCAAGGTGTCGGAAGTCCTTATTCTGGGCTTGGGGCGACCACACGCCGCCTTTGCTTCATCACGGACTTCGCCCGTTTGGTGAGTGCATCTCCCTTTATAATAGTTGTGGTTGTTGTGGTGTGTCCGCCATACTTATCATTGTTTTCTACTCGCAGTCGCATCATTGATAGCGAAGAAGCGAGCTTCGCCGACGCGAGGCGGCGTAAGCATGCTCGTCGATTCGGCGACGTTGTCGGCGACGTGCATCTGTGCCTACCTCCAAGAAATGTCGCCCACGGAGGTGATTCCCAGCGACCTCGTTGAGGTGTGGAGGTACTTGGAGAAGGCGCCCGCGGTCGTTGAGTTCATGACACGGTCGGCGTTTCGGCGTGGAGCGTCGACGGCACTGAGCCTTGGACTCGCCCACTTCCCCGAAGATTTCGACGTTGACGATGTGACGAGTGGGTATCCATCGTCGACTGGCGCGGTGGAGCTGTCCGAGGTCCTCAAGTTGCAAGAACGTGCCGCCACGTACTCGGAACGTGTCTGGGCAATGGGCGACCTCTTGCCGTACCAGGAGACGGTTGTCGCGCCAAACGACCCCGAGCCGCCGCATCGTGACTTCAAGGTCGAGCAGCCTTTTCGCGCGGCGATGGCGGGTGAACTGACGACGTATCCATCCAACCCGTACACGGCGTTCATCCGCAGTCGCCGGGATGCTGGCGAGTCGTCATCGAAGCCTGCAGAGTAGGGTAGTTTGCCTTGTGGCGTTAGCAGCAGTTCTGCCACGCGGGCATATTTTGTAACATGAAACAATGCAACATGTGATTGAATGATATGTCGTGTCTATTTTGATATTTGTTTGTGTGCTTTTGATTGATTTTGGACGAGTCCCCGAGCGCGTCCGCCCTTTTGTGGGGTTTACCTCGTATATGATGTATGTGTTGTTGTTATGTGTTTTGGTGTTTTAGTCGACTCGCCCGAGCTCGAAGAGCCAGTCGCTAGGCGACTCCCTTGAGTGCTCTGTACTTTACCGTTTTCCCGTGCGCGAACGAGGTCGGGTGGCCGAGTCCCCGAGCGTGGTACTTGGTAGTTCTAGGCGCGACTCGAGGGTGGTTGAGGACTTAGCGCGTTGGTGTGAGCGTCACTCCTGCCCATGGGGTTAGTCATGGCGAGTCCCGGCATGCTCTCTTACTTGGCGTTTTCCACGACCGCATTTAACTGGTCTTCATCCCGGCGTGGTACTTAGCCGCTCGAGTCGCTATGCCGAGGATGCGGAGGACCAAGGTCATTTGTGAAGCGAGGGGCAGTTGTCTTGGCTCGTAGAACCAATCGAGCTAGGCGACTCAATGGGGCTCCGGGTTGGCGTTATTTGTGGACGATGCAAGACCAAGTGATTCAAGGTTTTACACCGCACTACTTAGCCACGCCGATCGCTGTACCAAAGGTTGACTTCTGCATTTAGCATAACGCTGTTTTTACGAGAGCGAGTGGCACAAGTCATGGAGAGTAAGCGCAAGTTGCGGTAACCATTTCTTTTTATTTCATAGCGACTGGAGAGTACATGTGTGGGGTTCTAGGAGTAGAACTTCCGGAGGTTTACATTCCATGGTCGCTGCGTCGAGTTCGCCGTCCAGCGGACGCCGATGAGGTAGTAGGCATCGTGTCTGGCACGCCCGATAGCGAATGGGCCTTCCACGGAGGGAAAGCTTGTGCATCCTTCTTGTCTGGATGAGGCGTAACACGGTCGCCTTCTGGAAGGTGCGAGCTTTCACCACGCCGTGGTAGCGGCGGAGTCCTTGCTGGTAGATGGCGGTGCGTGCGAGGTCACGGCTGCCGAGCTGGTCGACCCCCATCTTGGCGGGCCAGCTCGTTTGCAGCCTCCGTATAGTGGACAACTCGCGCGAAGTCGTGTTCGAGGTCGGTGGGCATGACGCCGGCACCGTAGACCATGAAGAAGGGGTGAATCCGTCGATCTGTTGACGGAGGTCCGGATCCCCGGATGAGGGCAACTCCTCGACCCAGCACCCAGCGGTGCGCTCGAGTGGTACTTGGAGTCGCGGCTTCAGGCCGTGGAGGATGCTTTGGTTGGCCCGTTCCGCCTGGCCGTTGGATTCCGGGTGGGCGACTGACGCGAGGTCGAGCCGGATATGGTGTTCTTCGCAGAATTCGGCCATGGCTCCCTTGGCGAAGTTGGTGCCGTTGTCCGTGATGATGCTGTTGGGGAACTCGTAGCGATATATGAGCTCGCGTAAGAATTTAATGGCGGTCTTCCCGTCGCATTTCCGGACTGGATTGGCCTCCACCCACTTCGTGAATTTGTTGACGGCAACCAGCAGGTGGGTGTAGCCAGAGGGGGCCTTCTTGAAGGGGCCTACCATGTCCATGCCCCACACAGCGAATGGCCAGGTGATGGGGATTGTTTTGAGCGCCGAGCTCGGTACGTGCGTCTGATTGGCGTACTTCTGGCACCCGGCGCATCGCTGGACGATGTCGACAGCGTCGGCGTGTGCGGTGGGCCAGTAGAAGCCGTGTCGCATAGCCTTGGCGACCAGGGAGCGAGCGGCGTGGTGGCCGCGATCACCTGAGTGAATGTCGTGGAGGATTTTGCGTCCTTCAGCCGGTTGGACGCAGCGTTGGAACACGCCGGTGACGCTGCGCTTGTGGAGCTCGCCGTCGATGATGGTGTAGGACTTGCATCGACGAGTGATCATTCGAGCGTCTGTCTCGTCTGCTGGCAGGGTGCCGGCTTCCAGGTAGGCGATGTAGGGCTTGGTCCAGTCGTCTGGCTCGGTGACGAGTGCGACCAAGGCTGCCTCTGGTTGGAGTGGGACTCCGATGTCGATCTCCCTCGGGGGAGAGACTGATGGCTTGGAGATTGTGTCGAGGAACACGCCGGCGGGTGGTGCGAGTCGAGCCGACCCGATGCGAGATAGGGCGTCGGCCTCCTCGTTTTTCCGCCTGTCGATCCACTCGACGGAGTAGCCGGTGAAGTGGCCGCCCAACTTGTCCACCGCTTGGCGGTACGCCGCCATGGTAGGGGAGACGGCGTCGCAGGTGCCGGCGACTTGCCCCGTGACAAGGTCGGAATCTCCGTAGCAGCGGAGGCGATTGACGTTCATCTCCTTGGCGGCTCGCATGCCGTGGAGTAGGGCCTCATATTCAGCCATGTTGTTGGTGCAGGGCGTGAAGTCGAGGCAGAGGATGTAGCGGAGCTTGTCGCCCTTTGGTGAAGTCAACACTATCCCTGCGCCTGCGCCGTCCGCGTTCTTGGAGCCATCAAAGTGTAGGCTCGATGGTGGAAAATGTCGGCTTCTCGCTCTGGGCCTCCTCGATCGGCGATGAAGTCGCGGTGCGTGACTTGATCGCCTTCGTGGATCATACTTGATGTTGTGGACGCCGATCTCGACGGCCCACTTGGCGACTCGCCCGGCCGCTTCGCGATTGCGGATGATGTCTTGCGGTGGTCTTGAGACGACCGTGATCGGGTGTTCTGGAAGTAGTGCGGCGAGCCGGAAGACCGCGTATACTAGATTTTGGTACTGTGGGTACCGCTGGCGCGATTCGGTGAGGACCTCGCTGATGTAGTACACCGGCCGCTGAACCGGTCGCTCCTTTCCTTCCTCTGGTCGCTCGACGACCATCACGGCGCTGACGACGCGCTCGGGCGCCGCGACGTAAACCAACATGGGTTCTTTGTCGGCGGGGGCGGCGAGTAGTGGTGCGGCGAGTAGCACCTTTTTGAGAGGTCGCGAGCGCGTCGTCCGCCTCCTTGTCCCTGGAAGGTGGGGTTCTTGCGCATCGGTATAGGGGCATCGCCTTTTCGCCCAGCGGGATGAAGCGGCGAGCCGCCATCGCCCGCCAGCTTCGGGCGCCGCACTCGGGTTTGCCGAGCAGGCGATCGTGTCGAACTTTGTGGGGTTCGCCTCGATCCCTCGTTTAGAGATGACGTACCCGATGGTTGTCCGGCGGGTACACGAAGGTGCACTTGCCTGGGTTGAGCTTTATCTTGTATCTTCGCAGGTTGGCGAAAGTTTCCGCCAGGTCGGCGAGTAGGTCGCCTTGGCGAGCGGACTTCACGACCACGTCGTCGATGTAGACGTGGATGTTACGGCCAATTTGGCTCGCGAGGCATTCTTGCATGCACCGCTCGTAGGTCGCCCCGGCGTTCTTGAGGCCGAAGGTCATGGCGGTGTAGCAGAAGGCTCCGAATGGCGTGATGAACGCCGTCTTCTCCTCGTCTTCGACGGCCATTTTGATCTGGTTGTACCCAGAGTAGGCGTCGAGGAAACAGAGCGACTCCGAGCCCGCGGTTGAATCGATTATCTGGTCGATCCGCGGGAGGACGAACTGCTCCTTTGGGCAGGCGCTGTTCAGGTTTGTGTAGTCGATACACATTCTCCAGGTCCCGTTTTTCTTCTCGACCAGGACTGGGTTTGCCAGCCACTTGGAATACTTGATTGGCCGGATGAAGCCGGCAGCGAGTAGACGCTGCACTTCCTCGGCGATTGCTCGACGGCGTTCTTCATTGAAGGGCCGCAGCGACTGTTTGACAGGTCGCACTTTGGGGTCGGCGTTTATCTTGTGCTCAGCGAGCTCCCTAGGGACACCGGGCATGTCGGAGGGTTTCCATGCGAAGATGTCCATGTTCTCACGGAGGAACTCGATGAGCGCGCCTTACTATGCTGGGCTCATGCCCGTCCCGATCGTCACCGTCTGGAGTCGCTGTACCAGCTCGGCGGTGCTGGCGTCGTGGCCTCAAAGGTTGAGGTGCTGCGCCCTCGAGTTGGGCTTCTTGAGTATGGTGGGGTCGTTGTTGACCCCGCTCGCGTACTTGGCGAGCTCGTCGGCGTGGTTGGTCTCTGCCGCGATGACGGCGTAGGCGAGCTCGGCTCCTTTGGCCTCGCACTCGGTGGCCATGTCGGGGTCGCCGTTGATGGTGATGACGCCGCACGGCCCGGGGAGCTTCATCGCGTTATGCAGCGTGGTGGCGCTGCCATGAATTTAGCGAACGCTGGCGCCCGGGACGCAGCGGTAGGGGTCGAAGGGCACCAGCTCGAAGACGATCCGCCGGTGCGGAAGTTTTCCGGTGTCGAAGGTGACCGGCGTGACCTTGCCGATCGGGTACGCCTTCCGACCGGGACGATGCCGTGAAATGTGGTGTGGGTCGTCGATCATCGACTCACGGAGCCGCGCCGCTGAAGGTGTCGGTAGAGGATGTTGATGGAGCTGCGCCGTCCATCGCTGTCTTGGGGAGCGAGTCGCCAACCTTGGGCTTGACCACCAAGGCGACTCGTCTGCGTGACTGATGCGGCGCAGTGGTCTTGCGGCTCGGTGATGGGCTGCTCCGACCAGTTCAGGAAGTGGGGACGTCTATTTGGGCCACCGCATTGACGGCGATGCGGCGATGACCTTCTTCTCGGCTCGTGTTGAAGCCCGTGAAGGTGTGGAGCGAGCCGGCTACTTTGCGAATTTTCCGCCGTTTACGGGTCGTTGTCGGGGTCCTCCCGCTTGTCGTGCCTTCTTGATTTCCCGAGGGTGTGGCGGTCGGTGGTGTGCGTTGCGGGCTTCCTTCCCTCCTATGGAACGACATGGTTGGTTAAGGAGGGCCGGATCGAACCTTGGCTTGTTCTTGTAGTTGCCGCCGTCGCGGCGTTGCCCTCCGTCGCGGTAGCTCTTGGTCTCAGGCTGCGCGTGCCGGTGGTGGCGACGAAGTCGACTCGCCACATCGCTGGCGCTTGCCGGTGGCGAGTGCCGCTGTAGCGTGGTCGGTTCGGCGTCGCCGTCGTTGCCGCCCGTGCGGCGTTGACCTCTGACTCGTCGCCGGTTTCCTGGTTCGGATCTTCCTCGGCGTCCGTTTGGCGATCTCGAGGTCGGGATGTTGTCGAGTGTGCGGGAGTGTCGCTTGAGCTTGGCGACTAGAGGCTCGTAGCGGCACGAGGTCTTGAAGCAATGGATCGCGCTGTCCGGGTGGATGCCGACCGTGTTGTACCAAAGCTCTTGCCACCGTTGGTCCCAGTTGCGGGTCGACTCGCGGGGTCCCTGGACGCACCATTCCAGGTCCTCAATAGTGGTGGCGCGGGTGTAGGAGCACTCTAAGTTCGACGGCGTCAGACATTTCCTCCGTGAGTCGATATTGTCTGGGGAGAGTGTTGATCCATCGCTGCACGCCCCTCCATCATCGGGAGGTAACGGCGGCGAGTAGGTCATGTGACCCGCGATCCCCATCGCCATGAGGTATGTGTCGAGCCAGACGGCGGGTCATACGAGTCGACTTTTTATTTCTTTTGGCGCCTTGAAGTTTGGCGGTACTTCCGCCTCGGATCATTGGTCCGCACTTGGGTCCGAGTCGATCGAGCGATTCCATAGGCTCGCCGTCATGGGCGATTAGTTAGGGTGCCACAAGTCGTCGCCGCGGCGCGCCAGCTTTGGTTGTTGATGATGTGGGTGCGCCGATGGGTTTCCGTTGGTGGCGACAAGGTTGGTTGCCGCCCGGGTCAGCAGGAGAGGCGCGCTCATGGTCGGTGTTGAGCCGCAGCGCCCGTGGTGGGTAGTTGAGGGTGTTTGCCGCTGGGCGGCCGAGGCCGCCCGCTCCCGAGGAACGCGAGTATACTCGACCGCCGAGTCGGCGCCCGCTTTTGCTGCTCGACGGCCTTCGCGAGTGGCCTCGACGATTGGATCTGTAGGGCGCCGCCGCCGTGGCTGTGATGGTGTCGGCTGCTTCGCCTGCCACGAGGTTGTCCATTGGGGTGGAGAACGGAGGCCGCGCGTCTCGCCTCCGTGAGGAGACTACTATCCGCTGGTCCTCGAGGGGTGGTTGGGTGGAGGTGGGCGCCGCCGCTGATCCGGCGGGGCCAGCGCTTCTCCTCACGGTGGCGCGTTCGCAGATCGCGCGCCGCCACGCGGCCGGGTCGTTGCGTCGTCCCGGTTCAGGCGCTGAACGGTGGGGTTCAGTGTGACCTGATCCGCTGCTGGTAGCGTGACAGCTCGCGCCATCACCGCCGAGGCGAAATTTTCGCTCGGCTTGTTTTTGCACCGCCTCCGCCGCAGGCGGAGTTCCTCACCTCCGCTGCCGTGGCGTTAGGAGGGATTGGGGTGGAGAAAGGATCCTCCGGCGGATCGGCGCCATGTAGGTCGCGGGCGACCGGTTCCATCGCGAGGTCGGCGGAGTTCTCCGACCCGAGTCGAATTCAAGATCCCGAGGATGGAGGGTCCTCGAAATCTCCGCGTTGGAGACTGGCGATGGAGCCCGCGGATGAGGCGGTGATGGATCCGGCGAGTGACGCCGTCGCCGAGTCGGCGTTGCCGGTGAGGGCCGCATCCTGCGGCCGCTGAATTCTCGCCACGTTGTGGGCGAGTTGTACTGGAGGCGAGGCGGTGGATCGGCGGATCGGCTCGGAGATCCGATCGGCGTGGCGGCGATCATGGATGCGAGCCGAGTCCTCCGAGATGACGCCGGTGAGGCCGACGAAGAGGCCGATCGTGCGATAGCGGATCACGCCAGGCGTGACGGTCTCGCCGACGAGCTGCTCGGCAAGATCCGGAGAATCTCCCGATCGCTATCATGCGGCGGTGGCAACCGCCTCGCTGATGGGCAGATTGGATCTCGCCGAACACCGCCAGACCGCCAGGCCCCACGGTGGGCACCGCTGGGAATTGTCACGGCAGCCGCAATCGGCGAGTAGTAGAACGAGGGGCAAGGCGGCCAGCCATCTGCGGTAGATGAGGGCAAAGACAGGGTTTTACCCAGTTCGCCTCGGAGGGTAAAGACCTACTCCTGCTAGATTGTATTATGGAGGTGTTACAATGGGCGTGATCGGCGGCTAGGCGGCGAGTCGCTTGGGTGTATGAAGGAACGTGTCTCTACTCGCCCTATTGGGAGGTTTATATAGGCTCACCTCCCCTAGGGTTTACATATCTCAACCGATTCGGTTACAGCTTCAGTAGTCGTTTAACCTAGTCCGACTGGGCCTATCTACTCGCCTGGGCCTTCAGCTTCCAGTCGCTCAACTCCTGGCTGGGCTTTGATCCACTCGACGTTCTGCAGGCCCACTCGCCGGGTCTTGGGCCAGTCGGAAACGTCCTGCTGGGTATACCCCGGTAGGCATATCCCCATCAGTAACTCTTGCGGCGACCCGTGCGAGGAGGAGAAGGAGGAGCACTCCCTCGACCAGCAGTTATCTTAACTCCCCCTCCACGTCGGCCCCGAGTGGATTTTAGCTTCAGACGGCTGCTAGGTTGTGGCATGACCTTGTCTTCTGATTGTGTCTCTGACTCTGACTCAAAGTCCTCTATCTCATGACGAGATTTGGACCTTTTGCGTGATCCCTTGGAGCCCCATGCACCTGTGAAAGAATAACGGAGGTAGCAGAGGGATAAGGGCACAATAACCCGAAACAAGTAGAAGACGAATTTCAAGTTTTAGAAAAAAAATTGCTAACAGTACTCAGCAGTAGTACCGGTCAATTTACGGTAGTACCGCATGGCGGTAGTACCGGAGAATCGTCTGGTACTACTGGTCATGCGATAACAGCATAGATCCGGTGATATCGATCAGGGACCGGTAGCAAAACTTATTCTAAAGCTAGAATCCATCGGAGATATGTAAGTACACACGATACATCCTCAAAATCACAAGTTTTAACCAAGAATCAAGGTGTCCCTAGATTCAATGGGTAAAACAAGTGAGGATAAAGGAAGGACAGTAGTACCGGTGTCCATGGCGGTGGAAAACGAGGAGGATCCCGCGAGGAAGCCGGATCTGGTGAGGATCCGAGGAAAGGAGGGAGGGGCGAGGCTCCGGCGGCGGTCTAGGCTCCGGCGGCGGCATTGGTTAGAAGTGGAGATGGGGAAAAATGAGGCACTGAGGGGTGCCTCTCCCAGCGTCTCCACCCTTAACCGATACGCGCAGCGGTAGTACCGGGACTAAAACGCGGTAGTACCGCAAGGCGGTAGTACCGTAGAAAATGGCCGATAGTACCGCACCTGGGAAGTTTTCAGACATGCATCCTGGAAACAGGTCCCTGTGCGGTAGTACCGCTCATTTTTGCGGTAGTACCGTCTTACGGTAGTACCGGCTTTTGAGCCGATAGTACCGTAACCACCAGACTAGACAGCCAAGTTGAAAACAGGAGGGTTCTTGTGCGGAGTAGAGTTTTGTCATAATATAAGGAAGGCTTGGGTTAAGTTATACTGATCTGGACATATGCACTCTAAAGAATAAAACATCAACAGCAAATGTGGAGAACCAAACAAGAGTGCATTGACCGAGGAAGGAAAACCAATTCAAAAATGACAAACATGAGTAAGCACATCAACCTCTAGATTGAGGGGGGCGGTGGCCTATGCCACCATGTTTGAGTATACTCGGCTTGGCACCACGAAGATATATCTTGGGTCCATTACCGAAACTCATCATTAAGCTCACATATCACAAAATGATATTAAGAGGAATGATTTTGTTTACTTTATGCATAATGGGGGGAGGGATGGTCCAGTCAATTAGGACCGCACTCCCCCTATGTCCATTCCTACACCTAAACCAAATATGGGTCGAATATTAGGTGAGAATGTAAGATAATCAAGTCAAGCTCCTTAATCTACGATATTTAGTTCATTCCTCAAGTAGCAAAACCTTGCTTCATCAAGCGGCTTCGTGAAGATATCGGCAAGTTGATCTTTGGTTGACACATAGGATAGATCAATATCACCTCGAGCAACATGATCTCTAATGAAGTGATGGCGAATCTCAATATGCTTTGTCCTTGTGTGATCCACCGGGTTGTATGCAATCTTGATGGCACTTTCATTGTCACATAGAAGAGGCACTTCGTCACAATGGACACCGTATTCCTTTAAAGTTTGCCTCATCCATAGCAATTGAGTGCAAGCACTAGTGGCTGCCACATACTCGGCTTCGGCGGTGGAAAGAGATATACAATTTTGCTTCTTAGAAGACCAACATACCACAGACCTACCAAGAAATTGGCAAGCCCCGGATGTTGATTTTCTATCATCCTTATCACCCGCCCAATCCGAATCCGTGTATCCACAAAGAGCAAATGTTGAGCCTCGAGGATACCAAAGACCATAAAATGGGGTATGAACTAAATATCGAAAGATTCTCTTGACCGCCATCAAATGTCTTTCTTTAGAAGCCGCTTGATATCTTGCACACACCTACACTCAACAAAATATCGGGTCTAGATGCACAAAGGTAAAGCAAAGAACCAATCATGGACCGGTATACCTTTTGATCCACATCTTTACCATTTGGATTTTGTTCTAGATGAGTCTTTGTAGCCATGGGAGTAGGAGCTCCATTTAAATCTTGCATATTGAATCTCTTGATCATATCTTGAGTATACTTGGCTTGATTGAAGAATTTCCCTCCTCTAACTTGCTTGATCTCAAAGCCAAGAAATACTCTCAACTCCCCCATGAAAGACATCCGGAACCTACTTGTCATAAGCTTTGAGAATTCATCATTAAAAGCTTTATTATATGAGCCAAAGATAATATCATCAACATATATTTGGCACACAAAAAGCTCCCCATTGACTCTCTTAGTAAAAAGAGTGGGATCGATTTTCCCAACCTCAAATCCACGGTCAAACAATAACTCCCTAAGGTGCTCATACCATGTGCGTGGGGCTTGCTTGAGCCCATAGAGCGCCTTATCAAGTTTGTAGACATGGTTTGGGAAGTTGGGGTCCTCAAATCCCGGGGGTTGCTGAACATATACTAATTCATTTAATGGGCCTTAAATAAATGCGCTTTCTACATCCATTTGTTGCAACTTGAAGTTATGATGTGTCGCATAAGCAAGAAGTATACGGATGGACTCAAGGCGAGCCACGGGTTCACAAGTCTCTCCATAGTCAATGCCTTCAATTTGAGAATACCCTTGTGCAACCAATCTAGCCTTGTTCCTTACTATAATTCCATGGTCATCTTGCTTGTTCTTGAATATCCACTTTGTTCCAATAACATTGCGGCAATCCTTTGGCTTCTCAACTAACTTCCATACTTTGTTTCTCGCAAAGTTGTTGAGATATTTGTGCATAGCTTCCAACCAATCCGAATCTTCAAGAGCCTCCCACACTTTCTTAGGTTCAATCATGGAGATGTGAGCTTGATGTCCACTGAACCTCTTCAATTGTGCTCTTGTGGAAATGCCTTTCCTTAGGTCACCAACAACATTTTGTAGAGAATGGTATCTTAATTCCAACATTCTTTCCTTTCTAGCTTCGCGACGAGCGTGGATCTCCGTGTTATTTCTTGGGGGGCCCTCTTCATCATTTTGATCCTCGTCTTGACCGTCATCTTGACCTTGGTCATCATCGGACTCATCCTCTACATTGGGAGGCAAAGATTGACCTTGGTCTTGATCAAGTGCTCTTCTAGCATCAATTTGAGCTTGTCTCAAAGCAGTTTGTATGGATCTTCCTTGAGTAATTGCCTTGGCACCACTTGACATCCAGGCGAATGAATCAAGCTCCCCTTGACTAGACTTGTCACTATGATCACCATGTTGAGGGTCCACATCTTGTCTTTGGCTTGAGTCATTGTCCTACTTGGTGGATGGAGCATGTTGAGGTTGTGAAGATTAGGGCTCCACTTGAGTGGAGCATAGTTCTTCTCGATCCGCCATAAGGGTTCCTCAACGGGGCGGATATATCCCACACCCATTCTTCCTATGGCATCCTGAGGCATTTCATCATCTGCATCACAAGCATCAACACGCCCCCCTTGGGGACCATCATATTCTTCGAATGTCACACTACAAGAGTCTATGGCGGCTCCGGAGAGCTTATCATAGATTCTATAAGTGTGAGATTCGAGACCATATCCAACAAAAATACCCTCTAATGCTTTAGACTCGAATTTGGACAGACGAACACCTTTTATGAGATAGAAACACTTACAACCGAACACCCGGAAGTAAGATATGTTGGGCTTGTTGCCGGTAAGAATTTCATATGGAGTCGTGTTGATTTCTTTGCGGAGGTAGAGCCGGTTTGAAGCATGGCAAGCGGTGGAGATGGCTTTGGCCCAAAAGTTGTATGGAGATTTAAACTCCGCCAACATGGTCCTAGCCATATCAATAAGAGTCTGGTTCTTCCTTTCGGCCACACCATTTTGTTGAGGGGTGTATGCAGCGGAATATTCATGTTTTATCCCCTCATCACTAAGGAAATCATTTAAGGTATAGTTCTTGAACTCAGTGTCGTTGTCGCTTCTTATGATCAACATGAGAAGATTGTATTGTCGTTGGACCATGTTGATGAAGTCGATGAAGGTCTTTTGGGTCTCACTCTTCAACTTGAAGAAGTATACCCATGAGTATCTTGAAAAGTCATCAACGATCACCAAACAATATTTCTTCCCACCAAGACTTGCATGAGATGGAGGACCAAATAGATCCACATGGAGGAGTTCCAAGATCTTGGTAGAGTTGATGCGGTTCTTACGCTTGTGAGGAGCATCATGCATCTTCCCTAGAACACATACCCTGCAAACACGATCTTTGTCAAAGGAAACATTTTCTTTTAGTCCAATAATATGGCCCTCCTTATGGAGACTTTTCAAAGTTCTCATATTGACATGGGCTAGCCGGCGATGCCATAGCCAACCCACATCGGCCTTTCCGAATAAGCACATCGGACCTGTAGTGTCTTGATCCGAAAAGTCCACCACATACAAGTCATGTTCGACGTACCCAACGAAAGTGACCTTGAGAGACTTGCTCCACAAGAGGACCACAATATCAACATCAATAAAGACGGCAAAGCCCATCTTTCCAAGAGCAAGGACTGAAAGTAAATTGTATCCAAGGGTCTCAACAAGCATGACGTTCACGAGTGTAATGTCGTGAGCAACCACTACCTTGCCGAAACCCATTACCTTAGACTTTGATTTGTCGGCATATGTCACGGAGATTTGATCATCATTTGGCTTTAATTCCTTGACAATAGATGAGCTTCCGGTCATATGACTTGTGCAACCACTATCAAGCACCCACTTTGAACCCCCGGAAGCATAAGTCTACAAAAGATCAAGCTAATTTTTAGGTACCCATTTTTCAATGGGTCCTCTTTTGTTAGCAACAAGGGTCTTGGGAACCCAAATAGACCAAGTAATATAACCATCATAAGGGCCAACATATTGTTCATACACATCACCATAATAATCACGCATTAGAACATAGTGAGGGTTAGCACTTCCCGCAAAGTCATCATGAGACATAGTTTTACCACTTGTGGTCTTACTATTCACAATGGTCTTGTTGGTCTCTTGTGCGGGCTTGGCATTCTTCTTATTATAACCAATGCCCCTGTTTCACCACAAGGTCTTTGCTTACTCAAGAGATCATCAATGGACTTGTTGCCTTGTGGAAATATGGCCTTGGCAAGCTCCCCCTTCAACCTAGCATTTTCTTCAAAAATAGTTGTACTACTAGATGGAATGAAGGTACTAGGTGAAGGAATATTGGACAATTGAGTTTGAAGCGTTTCATGGGACTTTGTGAGTGACAAGAATTCACTTTCCAAAGCCTTGTGAGCCTTGTTAAGCAAACTAAAGTCCTCGGCAAGTTTTTCATAAACCACACCAAACTCAATCTTGTCCTTTTTAGCCCTTTTGTATTTAGCAATAGCATGATCACGCTCTTTGATGAGTTTGTTAACAATAGTGTCATTGGCCTCATCAAGCCCTTCATGTTTTAATTCAAGTGACAACCTAGTTTCTTGTTATTCTTCTAGAGCATTGTTTAAAGCCTCTAGCTCAATCATGTGTTCATGCCCAAGTTTAGATCTTACATCTAGAAGCTCTTGTGTATGGGAAAGGTGATCTAAGATGTTTCCAAAATGTATCTTAGCATCTCCTTGTAGGTTAGTCATAAACTCATCAAAGGCAATTAATTCCTTTTTAACATCAAGAGACATCTCATCATCAATTTCATCATTGTCTAAGGGAGTAGAGTGAGATGACGAGGATACCTCTGTTCCTCTTGCCATAAGGCAAGTGACGTTCTTGATGGGGGAATTCTCATTTGGAGAATCAAAGAGTGAGAATGTCGGAGTAGAAGTAGTGGCTAGGGCCGCCACATTATTAGACATTTCTTCTTCCTCATCATCTTCATCGTCGGAGGAGTATTCTTCATGAGTGATCAAGACAATTTATCCCGACTTATTGTTGATGGGATTCTTCTTGATGAAGGGTTTCTTGTAAGATCCTTTGAGAGTCTTCTTCATCACAATATTACCACCATGATCTTCTCTCTTCTCATAGGGGCAACTTGCCACAAAGTGATAGCGGTCACCACAATTGAAGCAAGTTCTCAACCTAGTGGTATTCTCTATTTTCCCATTTGGGTTGCTTCTCCGTTGCATTTCCATCTTGGCCTTGGCGGGGTTCTTCCAAAAGTTCTTTGCATATAAGGACATATATTGACCATGAGTAATCTTGAATTCATCGGGATGGTCCATGGAGAGGCCTTCATCACTATCATCTTCATCCCCATGGTCCACAACTTTGGCCTTCAACGCAACATTGACAACATTGCTCATACCAAGGGCATGGGCACGGGCATCTTTGGCATTCTTGGCGGCTACTTTTAAGGTGGTCATCTCTTGCATAACTTCATTTGAGGTCATGAGATGGTAGTTGTGTCTTCCTTGTAGGATCTTCAAGTCAGTGGGCTCAAAAGGCATGAGTGCACTCACATATTTCCTTTTTATCCATGCATCATCCACATGTGAGGCACCCACATTTAGAAAAGCGGTGGCGGTGGTCTTGAGCCTTCGGTACATGTCTTCGTGATCTTCACCTTCTTTCATGTAGAAGCCTTCGGCTTCATTGCTTAAAGCATCATATCGTTTCCTCCTCATACTCTCATTTCCAACAAACAATACAGTGAGGGCATCCCAATCTTCCTTGGCAATGCTAAAGTGCTCAATGTGTGGATAATCCTTTGTCCCCAATCCTTGTTGAATCATATGCAAAGCAGTGGCATTGAGTTGACTATTGACAACCTCTCTTCTTGTCAAGTTGTTTGGATCCCCAATAAAGAGTCCATGCTCGATGATGTTCCATAGTTCAATGCAAGAGTTGCGCATATGAGTTCTCATTAGTGATTGCCATTGAGCAAAGGTAGAGGATTCTTCAAGCTTAGGTGGGTCACCTCTATTGTATACATGAGGGTGAGGTATTGGAGGGTCGGGAGAGTACCATGAATCACAGTGCTCACCCTTCCCACCATCATTTTGTGTGGAGGAATTAGTGTTGTCTTGTTTACCCCTAAACATTCTATCCTCGGGGGATATGGGAGTATCCTCTTTAGGAGAAGGGGATGATGAGCCATATTTGTCTTTAAGAAGTTGCTCAAGCATCTTGTTTACAAGTTTTTGAGATCTTCCATGGTCACCATAGTATGCTCACCATCACCTTCCCCTTCTTGGCTACCCATATTCTCTTAGGCGGTAAAGCCCAAATAAAGAGCCGAGGCACTGGCCGGTCTGGCCGGTGTTCTGCGGCGAGATCCAATCTGCCCATCAACGAGACGGTCGCCACCGGCCGCATGATAGCGATCGGCGAGATGCTCCAGATCTTGCCGAGCAGCTACGTCCCGGCGGCGCCGACTGTCACGCGACGGATCCCGCCATCGACGATCAGCCTCTTCGCGGCTTCACCGACGCCATCACCTCGAGGACTCGCTCGCATCCGCGAAGTCGCCACCACGTGATCGGCTCTCCGAGAGCCAGATCCGCACGATCCACCGCCTCCGAGTACGACTCGCCCACAAAGAACGTGGGCCGAACCCGCCGCAGGAGACGCCCTCACCGACGACGCCGACTCGGCGACCGGCGTCACTCGCGGCTCCATCATCAGGCCTCGTCCGCAGGCTCCATCACTCGGTCTCCAACGGGAGACTTCGAGGACCCTTCCATCCTCGGATCTTCGACTTCGACCGGGTCGGAAAACTCCGCCGACCTCCACGACGGGACCGGGTCGCCACGCGACCTACATGGCCACCGCGCCGATCCGCCGGAGGACCTTTCTCCACGATCCTCCCAACGCTACGGCAACGGAGGTCGAGGAACTCCGAAATCGGCGGAGGCAGACGAAGGAGCAGGCCGAGCGCGAGAAATTTCGCCGAGCAGGTGACAAGAACTCACGCTACCACCAGCGGCGGATCAGGTCACGCGAACCCCACCGCTCAGCATACTGAATTTCGACGATGAGAACGATCCGGCCAAGATAGCCGGCGCCGCGACCGCGAGAACGCGCCACAGGTGAAGCGCCGACCCCGCCAGATCTACGGCGATGGGTGCCCCGCCACCACCTAACCGCACCCCTCCTGTGGACCAGCCGCGATAGTCGCTCCTCACGGAGCGCTTGTTAACGGCCTTCCACTGTTCTCCACCCCGATGGACAACCTCGTGGGCGAGCCGCCGCCGACAGCATCACGGCGATCGCGGCGCCTTACAAATCCAAAGACGTCAGGCCCTACTCGAAGGCCGTGGAACAAAGAAGCGCCGACCGCAGGGCGAGTGTACTCGCGCCTCCGGAAGGGGCGGCCTCGAAGCGCCGCCATCGGTGGCAACACCTCAATTGCCCGCCGCCGGAGCCACTGCAGCTCCAACGACGACCCGTGAATGCGGCACTCTCTACCAACGATCCCAGGCCGACGACCAACTTCGTCGCCGCCAACGGAGAACCCGTCGACGCCCGCACTCACATCATCAACAACCAAAATCGGCGCACGCCAGCCCGACGACTGCGACACCCTAAATACTGCCGCGACGGCGAGCCCATGGGGTCGCCACGATTGGGGCAAGTGCCGGACCAATGATCCGCGGCGAAAAGTACCCGCCAAACTTCAAGGCGCCAAAGGAGATCGAAAAATACGACTGTATGACCCCGATGCTGCTCGACACATACCTCATGGCAATGGGGATCGCGGTCACATCGACCTACCGCCGCCTACCTCCCACTGATGATGGAGGGACATGCAGGCAATGGATCAACACGCCCCCCAGACAAGACGACTCACAGGAAGAAATGCGAGACGCCGCCGCACTTCGAGTGTTCCACACTCGCGCCACCACCATCGAGGACCTGAACGCTGCTCAGGGACCCCGCAGTCGACCCGCAATCGGGTTCAACGGTGGCAGGAGCTCTGCAACGCGGCATCCACCCGACACCGCGATCCATTGCTTCAAGACATCGTGCCGCTACGAGCCTTTAGTCGCCAAGCTCAAGCGACACGCCAAAACACTCGACAACATCCCGACCTCCTCGAGATCGCCAAGCGGGTACGCCGAGGAAGACCCAACCAAGACATCGACGGCGAGTCAGAGGGCAACGCCAAGACGGCGAACGACGGCGCCGCCGAGTCGACGCTACACGCACTTCACAGCCAGTAAGCGCCGCAACGACGGGCGAGTCGATTCGCCGCTAACGCTGGGCACGCATAACGCGAGCCCAAGAGCTACCGCGACGGAGGACAACGACGCGACGGCGGCAACTACAAGAACAAGCCAAGGTTCGATCCGCGGCCTCCTTAACCAACCGTGTGCGTTTACAGCAGGAAGGAAAGCTCGCCACGCACACCACCGCCGATCGCCACACCTCGTGGAAATCGAGAAGGCACGACGCGGGAGGACACCGACAACGACCCGCAAAATGGCGGAAAATTCGCAAAGGGCTCGCTCCACACCTTCACCGCTTCAACACGAAGCGCGAAGAAGGTCATCGCCGCGCCGCCGCTGCTAACGCGGTGGCCTCGACGGACGCCCCCGCCTCGAACTGGTCGGAACAGCCCATCACCGAGCCGGCAAGACCACTCGCCACGCATCGAGTACCTGTGACGAGTCGCCGGTGGTCAAGCCCAAGGTCGGATCATCGCTCAAGACCACGATGGACGGGCGGCTCCATCAACATCCTCTACCGACACCTTCAGCGGCGGCTCCGCAATGATGATCGAGACAACCCACACAACGTTCCACGGGATTGTCCCCGGTCGGAAGGCTTACCCGATCGGCAAGGTCACGCTACCCGTCACCTTCGGCACTCCGGCGAACTTCCGCACCGAGCGGATCGTCTTCGAGCTGGTGCCCTTCGACAGCCCCTACCATTGCGTCCTGGGGCGCCAGGCGTTCGCCAAATTCATGGCGGCACCACGCTGCATAACGCGATGAAGCTCCCCGGCCGCGGCGGCGTCATCACCATCAACGGCATTTCGACATGGCCGCCGAATGCGAGGCCAAAGGAGCCGCACCGCCGACGCCGTGATCGCGGAAGCTAGTCACGCCGATGAGCTCGCCAACACGCGAGCGGGTCAACAACGACGACCCACAATACTCAAGAAGCCCAACTGAGGGCACAAACACCTCAACCTTTGAGGCCTAACGCGACACCAAGACTGCCGAGCTGGTCCCAGCACCCCAGACGGTGACGATCGGACAGGCATGAGCCCAAAGATAGGAAGGCGCCATCGAAGTTCCTTCGTGAGAATAGGGACATCTTCGCATGGAAACCCTCCGACATGCCCGGTGTCCCTAGGGAGCTCCGAGCACAAACTAAACGCCGACCCCAAAGTGCGACAGTCAAGCCGCCACGCTTCAATGAAGAGCGCCGAGCAATCGCCGAAGAAGTGCAACGCCTGCCGCGGCTTCATTCGCCAATCAAATACTCCAAGTGGCCGGCAAACCCAGTCCTGGTCGAAAAGAAAACGGGACCGGAGAATGTGTATCGACTACACAAACTCGAATACCGCCCAAAGGAGCAGTTCGTCCCGCTGATCGACAAATCATCGACTCCACCGCTGGCTCGAGTCGCGGTTTCTCGACGCCTACTGGGTACAACCAGATCAAAATGGCTGTCGAGGAAGAGAAGACGGCGTTCATCACGCCATTCGAGCCTTCGCTACACCGCCATGACCTTCGGCCTCAAGAACGCCGGCGACCTACCAGCGGTGCATGCAAGAATGCCTCGCGAGCCAAATTGGCCGCAACATCCACGCTCACATCGACGACGTGGTTGTAAAATCCGCCGCCAAGGCGATCTACTCCCGATCTAGCGGAGACCTTCGCCAACTCGCGAAGGTACAAGATAAAGCTCAACCCAGTAAGTGCACCTTCGTGTACCGCCGGCAATTGCTAGGGTACGCTCCAAACGAGGAATCGAGGCAAACCCAACAAAGATCGACACGATCCCGGCTCGGCAAACCCGAGCTCGCGCGACGTCCGTGCTGGCCGGGCGTAGCGGCTCGCCGCTTCATCCCACGTCAGGCGAAAAGGCGATGCCACTATACCGATCGCAAGAATCCCACCTTCCAAAGGGGACAAGGAGGACGACGACGCTCCGCGACCAAAAGGTGCTACTCACGACCTCTACCGCACCATCGACAAGGAGCCCATGCTGGTTTACGTCATGGCGTCCCGAGCGTCCGTCATTGTAATGGTCGTCGAGCGACCAGAGGAAGGAAAGAGCGCCCATCCAGCGCCGGTATACTACATCAGCGAGGTCCTAACGGAGTCGCGCCACGATACCCACAGCATCAAAAGCTGGTATACGCGGTTCGTGAGCTCAGCGACGCCAGATTACTTCCAGGAGCATCCCATCACGATCGCTTCTCCGCTCCACTACAAGACATCATCCGAATCGCGAGGCGACCGGGGGTCGCCAAGTGGGCTGCCGAGATCGGGCGCCCACAACGTTAAGTACGAGCCACGGAGGCGATCAAGTCGCAGCATCGCCGATTTCGCCGACCGAGGAGGCCCAAGAGCCGAGAAGCCGCCAGACCTTCACTATTGGAGCCTACACTTCGACGGGTCCAAAACGCGACGGCAGGAGCGGGATAGTGCCGACTTCGCCAAAGGCGACAAGCTCCGCTACATCCTCCGCCGATTTCACGCCCGCACCAACAACATGGCGAACACGAGGCCCTACTCCACGGCATGCGAGCTGCAAGGAGATGAGTGTCAATCGCCGATGCTACGGCGATTCCGACCTCGTCGCGGGACAAGTCGCCGCACCGCGACGCCGCCCCCCACCATGGCGGCGTCGCCAAGAGGTGGACAAGCTGGGCGGCCACTTCACCGGCTATTCCGCCGAGTGGATCGACAGGAAAACGAGGAGGCCGACGCCTTCTCGCATCGGGTCAGCTCGATCCACACCACCCGCGTGTTCCTAGACACCATCTTCACACCGTCTGCCTCCTCCGAAGGAGATCGACATTGAGTCCCGCCCAACCAGAGGCAACCTTGGTCGCATCACCGAGCCGCACGATGGACCAAGCCCTACATCGCCTACTCCGAGACAACCTGCCCGCAGACGAGACAAGCGCTCGAATGATTGTTCGCCGATGTAAGTCCTACACCATCATCGACGGCGAACTACACAAGCGCAGCGTCACCGGCGTGTTCCAACGCCGCGTCCAACCAGCCGAAGGACGCAAAATCTTACACGACATCCACTCAGCGATCAAGGCCACCACGCTGCCGGGCGCTTCCCTAGTCGCCAAGGCTATGCGACACGGCTTTCATCGCCCACCGACACGCCGACGCCGTCGACATCGTCCAATATGCGCCGGTGCCGGCACGCCAACCAGACGCACGTTCCAAGTTCGGCGCCAAAACCATCCCCATCACCGCCATTCGCCGGTGGGCATGGACATGGTGGGCCCTTCAAGAAGGCCCTCCGCTACACCCACCGCTGGTCGCCGTGGACAAATTCACCAAGTGGGTAGAAGCCAAGCCAGTCCGGAAGTGCGACGGAAGATCGCCACCAAGTTCCTACGAGCTCATATACCGCCACGGTTTCCTAACAGCATCATCACGGACAACGGCACAAACTTTGCCAAGGGAGCAATGGAAGTTCTGCGAGGAGCACCACATCCGCTCGACCTCAACAGACACCCGAATCCAACGCCAGCGGAACGAGCCAACCAAAGCATCCTCCACGGCTGAAGCCGCGACTCCAAGTACCACTCGAGCGCACCGATGCTGGGTCGAAGAGCTTCCTCCGTCATCCGGGGAATCCGCACCTCGGTCAATGTGTCGACGGATTCACCCCTTCTTCATGGTCTACGGCTACCGGTCATGCCCACCGACCTCGAACACGACTCGCCACGGGTCGTCCACTACACGGAGGTCAAGAAGCGAACTAGCCCGCCAAGACGGGCTCGACCAACTCGACGAAGCACGCCGATCGCCGATCACAAGACCGCTATCTATCGCAAGGGCTCCGCTACCACAGCAGACGGGTGAAAACCCGCACCTTCCAGAAGGTGACTTGGTGTTACGCCTCATCCAGACAAGAAGGGCATGCACAAGCTCTCCCTCCATGGGAAGGCCCGTTCGCTATCGGGCGCTGCAGATTGCAACGACGCTTACTACCTCGTCGACGTCATGGGACGGTGAACTCGACGTCAAGCGGCCCTGGAATGTAAACCTCCTCCGGAAGTTCTATACCTAGAACCCCACATATGTACTCTCCAGTCGCTATGAATAAAAGAAACGGTTCCTGCAAAATTCGTCTACTCCCCATACCTTGTGCCACTCGCACTCGTAATTAACAGCGTCATGCTAAAATACAGAAGTCAACCCTTGGTACAGCGACTGGCACGGCTAAGTAGTGCGATGTAAGAGCACTGACTCATTTCAGGTCTTGCATCGTCCACGAAAAACGCCAACCCGGAGCCCCATCGGAGTCGCCTAGCTCGACTGGTTTTACGAACCAAGACATCTGTCCTCGCTTCCCACGACCTGGTCCTCCGCATCCTCGGCATAGCGACTCGAACGACTAAGTACCACGCCGGGATCGCATACCAGTTCGTCCCGATCGGTCGTGGAAAACGCCAAGTAAGAGAGCGTGCTCAGACTCGCCACGATCGACCCACCGGCCAGGCAGAGCGACGCGCCCACACAACGCGCCAGTCCTCAACCACCTCGAGTCGCCTTGAACTACCAAGTACCACGCTCGGGGACTCGGCCACCCGGCCCCGTTCGCGTACGGGAAAACGGTAAAGTACAGAGCACTCAAGGGAGTCGCCATGCGACTGGCTCTCCGAGCCCGGGCGAGTCGACTAAATTAACAAAACACATGATAACAACACATCATATATAAGGTGAACCCCACAAAAGGGCGGACGCGCTCGGGGACTCATCCAAAATCAATCCAAAACACGATTTAGCAAAATAAACACAACATCCGATTCAATCGCACATCGCATTGTCTTACATTACAAACTATGCCTCGCGTAATTGCTACTAACTTATCTAGGCATACCACACTACTCGCAGGCTTCGACGATGATGCACCAGATCCCGCCGCCCGAATGAACGGAGTATACGGGTTCGATGGATACGTCGCCGCCCGCCATCGCCGCTGGAAGGGCTGCTCGACCTGAAGTCGCGATGCGGCGTCGTCGCTCGGGCGACGACCGCTTCGATAAGGAAGAAGGTCGCCCATCGCCCAGACACGCTCCGAGTAAGCGGCAGCTCGCTCCTGCAGCTTGAGGACCTCCGACAGGTCCACCGCGCCAGTCGACGAAGGATACCCACTCGTCACATCGTCCAGGTCGAAATCTTCGGGGAAGTGGGCGCCCAAGGCTCAGAGTCCGACGCCCACGCCGAACGCCGACGGCCATGAACTCCACGATCATGGGCGCTTTCTCCAAGTACTCCCACACCTCAACGAGGTCATCGAATAACCTCCGTGGGACATCTCTTGAAGATAGGCGGATGCACGCCGCCGACAACGCCGCCGAAGTCGACAAGCATGCTCACGCACTCTCGCATCAAGAGAGGTCGCCTCAAGGCTACCTATCACACGACTGCGTAGATGGAAACAGCCAGAGCACCACGGAAACCACAAACAATATGATTGCAAGACTAGGAAGGTGCACTTACCAAGCAACGGGCGGCGAGTTCCGTGATGAAATTTTGAAGCGATGAATGGTCGCTTGAAGCCCAACAATGAGGGCCTCCGACACCTTCCGGTCCTCTTCCGCCACGGCGGCCTTAGCTCGCCCATTCGCCGAGCTTGCTTCCTCTCTTTCGCCTCAGTTCGCCGAGGTCGGCGATCCTTTGCTCGGCCGTGTTTAATGCAGACCTAGCCGCCGCTCGCCCTTGGTACAAGTTCTTGGCGAGCCGCCTCTTGCTGCAACAGCCTCAAGGTCCTTGTTAACCTCATGAAGAGCGGCCAACTCCTTCAAGACGCCTTCGCAGCCAATCTTCTGCCGACTCCACCGCAGACCGCACATCGCCAAAGTTAGCACATGAATTATTATGCTCACCCGCTAAAATTTAGCGAGTGCGCACTCGGGACCGGCGGTTGAAAATTCCTGGTGCCCACCCGCTAAAATTTAGCGAAAAGCGCACTGGGACCGGACTCAACGCAAAACCAGAAATTAAGAATCAGCCGCAAGCAACGACCTGATCCTCGGGGACTGGAGGTACCTGGATGGCCGCGCCAAGCATGTTGTGCAGTTGCGCCGCGTCCACAGACGCAAGCAACGCCGGTGTGTGTCCGCGACGTTGGTCAATCTCGGCGCCGGCGATCTCTGGAGTAGGGCTCGCAGTCGCACTTTCGCTGCGGGCCGCCTTGGTCATGAAGCGGGGGAAGGTAGCGATTGACGCGCCCGCTCCAAGGGAGCTCGCCTCCTCCGGCCTCGGCAACGAGATGCCCCCCTTCGTGGATGCGGTCGCTTCCACAGCGGGCCCAGCCGCAGCGGTCGCTGTGTCATCAGAGACGACGACAATGTCGTCGCCCTTGGCCCTCTTGCTGCCCTCCGTGGCGGTGGCGACTTCGTCCGCCTTCCTCTTACGAGAAGGGTCCTCCTCGCTAACGGCGGAGGGCACCTTGGCCACCGTCGGGTGGCCCATCTTCTTCACTCCGGTCCTACGCATCAAGACAACTCAGTAAAAACAGTAAAAATGGTAAGAGAGAAAGGTGAAGGCCGAGTGCGCTTACTTGGCGACTGGAATGAAACGCAGCCCAGACGTAAGGCCGGCTGGTTTCTCCAGCTCGGGCCCAACTGCGATCGAGCCCCGCCCTGTGACGCCAGGGCCCAGATACGAGATGGCTTCTTTGATGTCGAGGTAGCGGTTGGTACCTCCGGGGCGCCTTCGGCGGAGACCTCTCTGTGAGGAGGGGCTGCCGCGGCCGGAGCTTCCTTGCGAGGCGAGACCGCTGCGCTCGGGACTTCCTTGCGAGGTGAAGTCGCTTCGGTTGGAGCCTTCCTAGCCCGAGATCGGCGAATGGCGGAGGCATTGAGGCCAGGTGCCTCCGTGGATGGCGATCTAGCGGTTGTTGGCGGGCCGCCGTCACCGCCGAGCTGTGGCATCGGAGCTGCTCGCTGAGCGCCAAGGTGAAGCCATCTTCGGCGGCTTGCTTTCCTCCTCAAGGGAGCCTCGCCTCTTCTTCTTCTTCTTCGGGAGTGGCCGACGGAGCGAGGTGGTCTCCGGAGTTCTTCGTCATCGCCATGACGCCGAGGCTCTGCTGCCTCGAGTTCGCTGACGCGTTGCCGGGTCTTCGGACCATGGGGCAATCTTCTTTCGGACTCGCCTCGTCGTCGTGTTACCCTGGCGGGTGGCGATCGCTTGTATCACGGACGGATGGCCCGAGCTCTGCCGGCGGGTGGTAGCCACCTTCACCACTTGGAATAGCTGCGTGAAAACATGAAACGGTTAAAGTTACCGCGATCGCATGCTGCGATCGCGAATAAGAAAAGATAATTACCGTTGAGCCGACGCTGCAAGGTGTATGGAGGAATCCCCGCTTGGCGTCCGTGTATGCCGCCTGGTGATCCTCTTCAATACCGGAGGTAGTCCTCCAGCTTCCACTGGCGAGGCAGCCTTCGTCGAGTCTTCTCCGGTGTCTTGGTATATAATGCTCGCGTTAAGCGAACGAGCCGCCGCCCAAGCCAGCTTGTATAGGTTCACCGTCTGAGCCCTTTCTTCTTCGCACCGAATGGTCTGGAGCATCTCCGACGACCATTCGCTGGTCATCAGGAGCTTGACGACTGGAGGTTGCGCTGCTCGACGGTTGGCCGAGTACATGGATCGCCGCCTTCGGGTCGCCGTCACGTAAAACCAAGACTTTTTCTACTCGCCGCTTTGGCCGGGCAAGATCGTCAAGAAGGAGGCTTTGGATTTGAGCTGAAAGTTAAGCCCCTGCGGCTAGCATTGGGCCGCCTCCGCCTCGCGCTGATCCGTCCATGGAATGAGATCTTGCCACAAGGGAAAGTAGGGCCGGCAGCTAGTAGCACTCGCAGAACGCCACGAAGATGGCGAGCTTCGATCGGTGGGGACCCGGATCCGAGGGCTGATCCGAGTAGGCGCAGGCCGGAAGAACAGAGAAGTGGGAAACCCAAACCCCGCCGAGGTGACTAGTGAAACAGATGAACTCTCGCGGATTCGGGGTCGTTTCCCGGGCGAGGATTCGCCACAGCCGCCCGCAGGATTCCGGCCTCAAGGAGGCCATTGCGCCTGGTGCACTTGGATCTTCCCAAGGTTCGTGGAGAGGGCCATGGCGAGATTCGCTTTGGGCGCAAGATTGCGGGTCGATCAGTTCGGATCAGGACGGAGATGTGTGCACTCGGAGGAAATGATGGGCGGTTGGCTTTCCGATAGCCTACCATCCCTCTTATATAGCGCGAGCTGCCCGCCAAATTAGGGAGCCGTTATCGCGATGATTACGCAAAGTTACCGCGGTTACCTTAACGCTAGTTTGACCACGCCCGATGGTCCGCCTCCTGCCACCCGGCTCGCTGAGTTATTCGCCGAGGCCGCGACCCGTTGATTCGACTCAAGACGCAACTCGGTTTGCTGGATTTTTCCCTTCGTGCAGGAGCCCGCCGACGATTCGACTGGATGCCAACTTGAAGTCAGATACTCGGTGCCAAGAGCCACCCGCCTAATCAACGACGGCCTCGGGACTACCGATGGGGATATGCCTACCGGGTATCTCGTGGACGCTTCCGACCGCCCAAAGGTCATGGGGCCTGCAGAACGGCGAGTGGATTGAAGCCCGTCAAGGCACCAAAGCGGGGTCAAAGGCCCAAAGAAGCAGAGCAGGCCTCAATGGTTTGACTTAAACAATTGGCAAAGTCAGAATCGAATCGGTTGAGATATGTAAACCCTAGGGAGGTGAGCCTATATAAACCTCCCTAAGGGACGAGTAGAGACACGTCATACACCCAAGCAACTCGCCGCCTAGTCGCCGAGTTCGCCCATTGTAATCACCTCCATAATATAATCTAGCGAGTAGGTCTTTACCTCCGGGGCCGAACCTGGGTAAATCCCTGTGTCTTTGCCCTCATCTCGCACCGCAGATGGCTGGCCGCCCTTGCCCTTCGTTCTACTACTCGCTGCCGATTGCAGCATCTGCCGTGGTCATTCCCTCGACAATACCAATTGAAAGGATCGTATGGGCACCTAGAGGGGGGGGTGAATAGGTGCTACTTCAAATTTTCTTCTTTTTCAAATTAAGGTTTGACAATAAGGTAAATTCTCTAGATAATGCAACTAAGGTGAATTTACTTATATGACAATTATGCACGAGCTACCACAACACAAAATAAGAACAAGTAGGTAAAGTGCGGTAAAGGATAGAAGTAACCAAAGTGGTGGACGCGGAGACACAAGGATTTGTTTCCCGTAGTTCCTTCCTTTTGAGGGGAAGTACGTCTACGTTTGGAGAGGGGGTGGTTTCAAACCACCAACACCACGAGAGGCCTACCTTCTTCTCTGATGAATCTCACCCAACGGGATCGATTCACCTTCCACTATATCGGCAACCTTCAAGGTGGAAGCTGGCACCTTTACAAGTTTGGGGCACACATCCACAACTTAATCGGAGGTTCCCAAATACAAGCAAGCTGTCAAAGCAATCAAAGACAAGCTTGTAAGAACCAAAACAAGAACTAGGGTTTCCAAGAAAACACTAGAACAAAAGGGGCCCTCAATTGAATGAGGGGGAAATGAAGATCTCTTTTGGTGAAGTAGTAGATCAAGGCCTCCTCCTTCGATTCCCCAAAGATCAAGGACTTTGCGTGGTGGATTGAAGAGATCTTGCGGATTTGGTGGATCCAATGGTGGTCTTGACTTTAATGCGAATGAGCACCTTGTCCTAAGGTAGGTGAGCTGATATTTATAGTCCAAGCATCAATCTGACCGTTGCTGCATTTAATGATGCGGTAGTACCGGAAAATCCAATCGGTAGTACCGGAAATGCCCGGTACTACTGGACCGGTACCGGAGGTGCAATCCTAGGATGTTGTAGCCCATGGTTTCCACGGTATCAATGTGTGGTGCTGCCGCAGGGCGGTAGTACCGGACATTCAGAACGGTACTACCGGACACATGCGGTAGTGCCGTATATTGATACATGGGAGAACAAACATGTGAGACACGAGGCCAATCTCCTCAGAAGTGAACGGTACTAAAATGCGGAACTACCGCATTTTGGTACCGGTCAGTTCTGAGAAGGTTAGCAACCTTGCCAATTGCTTCAGACGTGACCGGTATCAAAATGCGGTACTACTGCTTTTTGATACCGCTCAGTTATGAGGAGGTTGGTGAGCTTGCCAAGCGCTTCAGTCATGAGCGGTACCAAAATGCGGTACTACCGCTTTTTGATACCACTCAGTACTGAGGCCATTGGCCAGTGTACCCAACACGCAGCCAGGTCCGAGCGGTAGTACCGGATGAAATATCCGGTACTACCGGACAATACTGAGGCAAAAACTGGATCAGCAGGCAAGACTTTGTGTGTGCCATTGGACAGGAAATTCTATGTATGCAACCTGTAGAATACTTGGAAGATAATTAGTCCATTATGTGTGTTGTACTAAACACCAAAATCTCTAGGGAAAAGAAATGTTCTTTCACCTGTGTTGCGAATTTGTTAGCCGTTCCACGATCTCCAGCCTCCCCTCCTTCTCCAAAACCCAAGTCCATAATAATGGGCATTGACGAGTCGAACCCTCGTCAATTGGCGCCGTCTGTGGGAACTGGGGATGATGATCGTGCGATCGTGATGGCCCCATCCACCATGATCTTTGACTCCTCTGCCGTGGAAAACCATCTCCTCTTCGGCACAATCGACTTCATCGTCCACTCACCCGCAACCCGCTACGAATTAGATTTCGTAGGAGACGGAATCAACATGATGCTTGGAGTTCTATGCTTCCAGGTTGGCAAGATCGGCACCATCCGCCTCCTAGAGCGGGTGGTACCTCCGACAATCGTGCCCGCTCCATGGGTACCGCCAATCGGTGTCCTGAGTGCATCATCATCGATAAGCGATTCAGATGACAACAGAAACTGCAAATCCGATCTCTCTGACCCTCCTATGGAGTAAGGAACCTACGGTTCTGAATTTGAGAGTTGCGGGAGCAACGATCTCCCCCATCACTACATGTGTGTGGACATCCTCGATGGCAACTTTGACAACGGAGCCGAACCAACGGCTCCCCCTCTCAATCCATATGCTCCTAACGCCAGAAACGGAGTCAACGGCCCACGCCCGGCCAATTCCAATGGGAACAGGCCACACGAGGCCGCCAACGGTGGCAACAACAATCATCAAGAGATCCGTCTCAATGACGCTCAGTGGGAAAGAGTCCGAGAAGCCGTACGAGGTACTAATCCTCTCCCAATGGACGCCTCTCGCGACATGCTGATGGGATACCACTGGCTCCTCATAAAGGAGCACAATCGACAAGTCAAACAGCACAACAAGCTCGGGCAGCGCAGGAGAGCGGCTGACGAGTCAAGCATGCGGCGAGCTGCGCTCTCCTCCGCTGGTGGATCCTCCTCGAAAGGCTACGATGACCATAAGCACCGCTCCTGCATGGAGCGCATGGACCCCGCCGCATGACGTGAGGCCACCAAGGCACTCGACCTGTCCTTCATGGCAATGGATTCGCAGGGCAACATCATGCCCAAGACACCACAGGACGTGGTCATGGCGTGTAAGGTTCCCAACCTTTAATAAGGTAGAGATCCCTGTGTTTACAATGATAGTCCCTAGATCAATAGCTAGCATCCACAGTTAAGATGTAATATCAAGAAACAAAGGTCATAATACAACTTTATAACCAGGAATAAAATAATATATTACATCTTACATAGCTCATTTGGCTATCTTATTACAATGCAGCAGAATATAGCAATAGCATGGGGTCCTTCATCTTCAAAGTGCCACAGGCAGACATGTTGGTCGTAGACCTGTAATCCTAATCATTAAACTTCACTAATATCAAACAAACCTGCAACATAACAAGTTACAGCCACAAGGGTCAATACATTGGAATTGTATTGGCAAGTGATACAATGGTAGTATAGTGGAGTCTATCATCTATATGCATTTGGCTAAGTGGAGCTTTAGGCTTGCATTGCTCAAAATAGATTTTCCATATCATTTAAAAAATACTAAGTTTTTGCTTGTCAAAAAAAACACCCAAGGAACCACCAATATAAATTGGTGAACCTTAAACCCTTGTTCAACCACAAGTTTTTAACTTAGAAATTTGGATGATGAGATTCTTGATAGCTTCCATGTCTTGATGCTCAAATTTTCTTTGCCAGGGACATGGCTAAGTACTTAGATTTTTCACTCTATAGAGGTGGTGCACTTTCCCCACAAGACTTGGTTTCACCAAGACAAGATATTTCAGAAGCCTTCCCTTAGACCAGAATGGACGCGTTCCAACCTATCATCCCCTACCACCAACTGTCCATTTGGCTAAGTTCTTGCAACTTATATGATCCAGGAAGAGCCCATAATGCCAAGTGGCTGCACTTGAAGCTTCTCAACATTTGACATCTCAAATCTCTTTGTTCCTGGGTGGCCATCCACAAGTGAGACACCAAGTTTTCCCCAGCATACTGGACTTGGTGATGCCCAAGTTTTCCCCAGCATACTGGACTTGCATGACCACTCAACACAAACCATTACTTCCATTCCACCCAGGTGATTCATTCACTTAGTTGTTTTATTAAACAAAACACAAGTCCTCAGACTTAGAAATTTTTCCATAGTATGAATATATATTCCACCCTTGTTTTCTATTAGCTAAGTTAAGCATGATAGTAGTAGGAATCTTAACTTAGGAAAATTCTACTAAGGTTTCATCTACTAGGTTTTCCCATAACATGGTTTATACTTAGCAAAAATTCCATGCAAGTCTTACTTAGAAATATCACTAATGCATAGTGAAAATAATGGGACAAAAGTATGAAGCATCACTTGCCTTTTTGGTAGAGAGTATAATTTCACTTCCTTGTTCTTTGCAATGTTCACTCACTTCAAATCACTACAATTCAGTCAAGCAAACAATATTTCAATCTACCATTCAAGCAATTCATCACATAAAATAATAGTGACAAGGCAATGCATGCAAGCATGCTAAAGATTGTTTTATTTGTAAAAGTGGTTTCTAATGGTTCATAAACATTTGAAAACACCTAGTGGTCATTTTATAAAGTGGCAAAATCATTTGTATAAGATTTTACTTCATAAACCATTTTTAGATCAAGTCATTATTTTATGTGGTGTAGAAATGCTTTTAATAAGGCAAAATTCTATAGGTTTCACAAAATATGTTTTCAAACCATATAACCTCGTGTTTAGGGTCAGAGAGTTTATTTCCAAAACATTTCTCAAAGGTTTTCTTCCAAAATCATTTTTAATAATTAAACCATATTTTTATTTGACTAGAAACGGTTTAAATCAAATATTTATTCTTTTGCTTCACCAAATACATTTTTGAAACCAAAATTTGTTTCCTATGGTCAGTAGGTTCAAAACACACCATTTTCCAAAGATTTTAACCTCAAAAACATTTTGGAATAAATTTTATATCCTAAACATGCATACACAAGTTTCTGTAAAAACAAACAATTTAACAGAAGATTTTTACTAAACAAAGTGCATGGTTGGCTAGGGCTTGTTTTTTTGAATCCATTGATATAAAGTTTGCAAAATTTGGACGTGTAGATTAAAAGTTATAGATTTTACAAAATCTAGCATCTAATAGATCAAATCTGTTTTAATTCAAACAAGCAGAGCCACGTGGCGGGTTCTAATTCGTCGGTACCGGTTCGCGTGGATCAGCAACGTGGGGCGTTGGATCAAGTTACATCGCACGGCACAAATTGCGTACCCCTTCGGCGTTAAGTGATTCTATCGCATCCTTACGATCTGCATCTAACGGCTGGAGACGACCTGACCAAACTCTGGCGGTGCTGGGTACGGTGGCAGCGGTGGCCTTCGGCTAGCGCGAGCTGGCGATGCGAAGCGAAATGGAAGAGGATGGCTCGAGTGATCGCCGTGGCGGGGAAGCTCACGCCTTCTTTGGCGGGGCGAGGTGGTCGACAATTGCTCGTCGGGCTCCGTTTGCCGTCATCGGAGGCGAAAATGCAGGTCACGCTGACAAACAAACCATGCAGTTAGATGCGTACGGGATAGGCGAGTACATGAGCATCGGTCAGAGGATGGGCGGTCAGAAGTTACCAGGGGTGTCGCGGAGTGGAGGCAGACGACAGAGGAGCTCTGTTCGTCGAGGTTGCCGACGCCATGGCACGCTGCGGGCGACACTGGGAGGTGCGCCAGGAGGTGGGGAGTATGTGAGCTTGGTCGAGGAGGCAAGGGGCGGAGGAGGCTGGCCGGAATCGGGTGTGGAGCTCGCTGGAGACAGTGGCAATGCAAGGCAAAATTGATGCAACCTGGTGGATCCGGGGAGGTGGCGTCTGGGGGGAAAGAGGGAGGAGATCCTGGCGATTAATACAGCGTGGTCACGGCGAGGAATAAACGCAGCATTATGGCGAATTCAAGCGGAACAATCAACGGCAAGAAACGGCCAGGCGCGTTCATCGCGGGGAGGAAGAAGGTGAGGTGGCAGTGGGGTCGTTTCGTCAGCGAGGAGAGGCAGGGGAGGGGGGCCTGGTCGTCAGCGTCTCTGCGGGTTTCTTTCTTGGTGAATAACGATTCGTTCGGGTGAGAGGTAGAGGTGGGTTGTTGGGCCTGGACTGGGCTGTGGAGCTGGGTTGCTTCCTTTTATATTTTTTTTGTTCTGTTTGTTTTTCTTTTTCCTTTCTTAATATTCTGTTTTGATTTCATTTAATCAATTCAAGCATCCATTTGAATTCAAAACTTTGCCAAAATTTATGTAGCTTCAAACACTGATTAATAAAGCATTCTGAAATCATTTTAGAATAATTTATTTATTCTTTTTAAGGTCTTTTAATTATTCAAAAATAGGCTCTAGTTTTAATTAGATATGATTTAATAATATTTTTAAATATCCATATAAATTCTTAAACCTTCCAAATCTTTTCAGTAGGTTTTTATTTGTTTATTTGGGTTCAAATAATTCACCTTGAATTATTTGGAAAATATTTAATTTTTGATTCATAATTCATTTGAATTGGGTATTTGTTTTAATTCCAATGGAATTTAATATAGATTTTAATTCCCTAATTTTTATTTGGAAGTTTTCTTTAATCTTAATTATGTTGAATTAAACAACTTTTATTTTACTTGGGTAAATTCCAAAATACTATTTTCTCATGATTTAATCAATTATCTCTAATAAGGATTTTTATCTGTATTCCAATAAAATAGGATTTGGTCAAAGTCATTTTTATTTTATTTGGAGTATTCTTTATCCCTTTATTTTGTTTGGATTGGGATTACATTCATTCCATTTGTTTATGGATTTGGCCAAGATTTAATTTGATCTTGAAATATTCTTTATTTAATATTTCCTTCTTCATCTTATAAAATGCATATCTTTTTATTTAGAGATCCAAACTTGGTGATTCCAATTTGTAAAATCTTGTTTAATATTTGCTTATCCTTTTAAATCTCTTTATGATTATTTCCTCACCATTTGGTATGGATTTATAGATAGGTTCTTTATTAGCTTTGGAATTTTAATTTCCTTATCTTATTATATTCATAATATTTTATTTTATGGCTCCAATTTAAGTGAAACCAATTTATATGGTTTTATAATGTTTCCATTTGTCTTTCTTGATCATTTGTAAATGTTTGTTGGCAAATTTTTATATGGATCAAATCCATAGGCTTGGAGATAACTTGGAAATGATTTTATTCCATTAGGGTTTAGGGTTTGGATTTATTTTCCAAGTGTTTAAATTTCTAGATGCATTTAATGAGGAAAGCATTTCTCTTGATTTGGATTTTTGTTGGATTCAAACTTTTACCAAAGTTTGTTCAAGATGGGATTTTAAGTTTCCATTTAGAAACAAAAGTTTATTTTCACCCTAAAATTCAACAATAATTTATTTTGTTTATTTTATTTTTCACATTACAAGATTTGGAAAATCTTGGGATGTGACATGGCGGCCACCACCTACCTGGCAGCAAACCCGCCATTGGCGGGAGATCCATGGTACGCAATCCACAAATCTGCGATTCAGGTCTTGGGCTTGTCGGAGCCGCATTTCACGGAGAAGTGACTCCAAAGCCGAAGAAAAAGTCAGCGGTAAAATTCACCAGAAGCCGCACACCCTCATCCGACGAGGAGGAGCATGACCTGTCGTGGCGTCGCTGTAGCCCGCGGCGAAGGAGCCGCAACTATGACGCTCGTGACAAGCTTACACAATGCAAGATTGAAAAATCATGCACAAAACGCGCGTGCTCCACGGAGTCCGAAGAGCCATACGGCAAACGTGGATGCCTAAAGGCTTTAAGCTCCCTTCGGATAACCCGAAGATTGACAGCGTACATGAGCCGAAGATCTCGCTGGACGATCATATCTCATCAGTCAAGCTCCATGGCGGGAGCAAAAACACAGCCATGCAATACTTTCAGTTGCAGCTGACGGGCGCGGCTAGAGCCTGTCTCAACGACCTCCCCTCTGGATCAATCTGCAGCTAGGAAGAGCTGGTGTACTACTTCATCCGCAACTTCAAAGGCACCAGTAAGAGGCCGGCTTCGATCGAAGAGCTACGCGTCTGTTGCCAACGCTCCAACGAGTCCATCCGCTCGTACATACAGCGTTGGTCCGTCATCAAGAATTCCGCCGAGAACATCTTAGAGGAAAGGGCAAACGACGCCATCAACAATGGCGTAAGGCGCCATGAATTCAGGGAAGAGCTCGGGCGCATCAAGCCCAAAACCATCGATCATCTGATGGATATTGCCAATCACTGGGCTGATGGTGAGGATGCCATCAACCGAACACGTTCGGATGACGAGGACTACTTTGACCGCAGACGTGATCGCCGAAGGAAAAGAAGAGCACGCGTCTATGACGGGAATGAAGAGGTCGATATGGTCGCGGCTGGCTACGCCAATCGTTGCGAGGATGGCAGCTGCAACTGCAGATACCGCAACAACAACTACGGCGACAGCGGAAAACTAGCACAAGCATGGAAACGCTGCAACCGCAATGATGAGCCATCTGCACTCGAAAAACTATCGGGTCCCTGCACCATCCACTTCTACATCGACAAGCATGACGGCAAAATGAAGACCATCCACATGCTGAAAGATTCCAGGGAGTTCCAGAAGATCCATCAAGGATACACCCAGATGCGGCGCGAAGCAGTGAATCCAGGATTCGCCCTAGCCCTAGGAGTTGTCGCATACGGCACCCCACCTCCGCCACCAGGAGCACCCGGACAGCCTGCAGCTGCACTGGCCCCGAACAACGGAGTAGATCCATACCCACGATCATTGGGGGCTATGATGACACAAAAAGGACGTCCATCCAAAAGGGTGCAAAAGACGATCACCAGACATGTCAACTTGGTCATTACCTCTCACATGCCATACCTGAGTACCTTAGAGGCTCGGAGTCCTGCATCATATTCGACCGTTCGGATCACCCACGACAAATACCTCGCCAAGTTCACTCTGCCCTGGTGCTTGATACGTCGGAAACGTATCTATAATTTTTGATGCTCCATGCTTGTTTAGTATCTATGTTGATTTACTTGTCTACACTTTGAGGTGCTTTTTACATGTTTTCTAGTACTAACCTATTAACAAGTTGCAACAGTGCGAGATGCCAGTTTTCTACTTTTTTGGTTTCAGAAAAGTTAGTAAAGAAATATTCTCGGAATTGGACGGGACAAACGTCAAAGTCAATTACTTTTCGTGGGAAACAAGAAGTCAGAGGAGACGGAAGCGCCAGGGGCATCCATAACCCCCAGTAGCGCCAGGGGCCCGCCTCAGCTAGGGTTTGTCCCCCCTGGTTGCCTCCTCGGCCTCCCCCTTCGCCTATGAGAAGCCCCTGATGCAGAAACCCTAAGCACCCGATCAAATATCCATGAAACCATCTGTAGCCGCCGCCACCATCGTCCCTAGATCGGGGGGTCTGAAGTTCTTCCCGGCACCCTGCCGGAGGGGAGATCATCCCGGAGGCCTTCTCTCCGATATGATGCGTGAGTAGTTCCACCTTGGACTATGGGTCCATGTAGTAGCTAGATGGTTGTATCTCCTCCTTTGTGCTTTCATGTATAGATCTTGTGAGCTCCGTTCATGATCAAGATCTAATCTATATGTAATCATGCATGTTGTGTTTGCGGGGATCCGATGGATATTGAGATTATTATGTTGGTTTGATTAATGGTTTTGTCTTTATGATTCTATCATGTCCGTGTTGTTTGTGATCTTGCATGCTCTCCGTTGTTAGTAGCTACCTTGGCCAAGTAGTTGCTAGTAACTCCAAGAGGGAGTATTTATTCTCGATAGTGGGTTCATGCCTCTAGTTTCCAAGGGAAGTGACAAAAATCTCTTCAGTTGTAGATGTGTTGTTGCTACTAGGGAGAAAACAACGGTCTCTTGTTCATGAAACATGTGGACTGTTTACCTTACACACTTTGCTTAAAGCAGTTGTCTGTTGCTTGCAACTTAATACTGGAGGGGGTTCGGATGATAAACTAAAGGTGGACTTCTAGTCATAGATGCAGTTGGATGGCGGTCTATGTATCTTGTTGTATTGCCCAATCGAATCTCATAGGATCTTTCTGACTAGTAATTGCATTGTTATGCCTTGCTGGCCTCGCCAATTGCCCTGTTGTAATTTGTTTACCCTTCATGCCATGTTGTTTATCTAAGGAGAGCACCTCTATTGAACTATGGACCCCGGTCCAATCCTTACCATTGATACATCTTCCACTATTACTTGTTTACTTGCTGCAAACCATTATCTTCCACACCATACGTTTAATCCTTTGTTACAGCAAACTGGTGAGCTTGACAACCTCACTGATTCGTTGGGTCAAAGTCTTGAGTTTATGTTGTGCAGGTTTCCACATTGCTTACAACACCTTTGAGACGTTTCCTTCATCCTTCTGGTTCGATAACCTCGGTCTCTACTGAGGGAAGACTTGCTGCTATGCTCATCACACCTTGCTCTTGGGGTTTCCAATGAAACGCTCCCACGTCAACACCGGACGCCATCAAGTTTTCTAGCGTTGTTGCCGGGGAGGCTAAGGACGTCTTCACAAGGGGATTCCTTCACTTCCTTTCTATTTACTTTGTTTTTAGTTTGATTTGCTTCTTTTGCTTGGTTTTGTTTGCCTCTTTCCAAAAACCCCAAAAAAATTAGTCTAGTTTGGTTTGCTTTCTTTATTCAAAAACACACAAAAATTAGTTCCTACTCTAGTTGCCACCTTGCTCTAGCTCACCATGTTGTTCCCCAAGTTCGCCCTGAAAGATCTTGCAATAGGTAGTGGCTCCATAATTGGGAAATATAATATTGAAGAATTTTTAATCATGTTAGCAAGCATGAGGATATTGAGGATAAATCTATAGCAGAGCTTGCTCCTAAATATGAGATTGTTGCGGCTTCTTTAGTTCATATGTTGGAGGCTAGGTTTGTTAGCCTTAACCCCTTCATACAATTCTTGTTCCTAAAACTCAAAGAAGAAAAGAATTCCGAAAAGAGGGAATTCATCCTTGAAACTTTATTAAATGAATTCCATGATGTTGCTAGGGAAGCCAAAAAGGTCTTTGAGAATTTCAATATGTTAGGATCAAATGTAGATGTTATGGGTATTTATGATAAAACTAAACCTAAAGAAGAATTTAAGATACCCATACCCTTTAAGCTTGTTGGAATGCATGAAGCCTTTGAAAAGAATTTTGATTGGATTGCCCCTGAAAATCTTTTTGATGAAAGTAGTAGACCGAAGAGGGATGAGAAGGGATCCTCCAAAACCCATTTGGATGAGATACCTTTCATAGTTGAAGATTTTGCAAGTATTGATGTTAATTCTTCCTCATTTGAAAATACTTGATTCTTCTTGCTTCTTGTGCCTAACTTAAAGGCGTTAAAGAAAAGTACTTGTTGGGAGATAACCCAAGAGTTTCCTTGAGTCTTCGAAGTTATTACTTCAGTAATGACCTCTCCTTATCCTTTTTGTTTGCTTTTTGTGCCAAGAATGACCTCTAATGAGAGGGAAGTAAGATTTGGGGAGTTGTTGTCCCGAAATAAATTTCTATCCTCCACCAAAATAATTCGTGAGGAGTCTCTGTAAATAGGATTGAGCTCAGAATTTACGAATAAATCCCCGAGTATGTTAGCTAAATTTTGTTAGTTAAAAACTTTTTGATTTGAGCAACAGAAGATGTTCGAAAAAATCGGTTTCTACCTGCTGGTCTGTTTTGATAGATTTCTACCATTATTTGCATTTGCTTCTTATTGATTCCTTTTTGACTTCCTTTTGGGAAATTGAGATTTTTGAAGGAGTTTATACAGTAGCTTGTGTTTTTAGTGAAAATCCTTGTTGTTTCAAAGCTTTGACAGTGGTCTAATATCTTTGGAATAAACTAATGTTGCTAATGAAGATTGTGTGAAGTTTTGTATGAAGGAAAAATTTAAGGTGTAAAGAGAGAATGATGTAATGATATGAAGAATGGACAAAAGATCAAGCTTGGGGATGCCACCATGGTGTCACCCAAAGAAATATCCAAGAGGTACAAGCGTCAAAGCTTGCGGGTGCCCAAGGCATCCCCTTCTTCATCAATAAAAAGCTCAGGTCTATCTAGACACTTCGTTTTTATTGTTTCATGCATAGTTGTGTTTTTCTTGGAGCGTCTTAGTTTTCGTTTGCTTTGTTTAGGTTGTTTAGTTTTCTTGAATAAAGTAGTTTGTACCCCTGTTCTCGCTGTGTTATTTTGCAAATAAGTTTGCTTGGTGTTGGAGAGGAGTAGTAAGTTCTTGCTTGAAGTGCAAGAGGAGCTTGCATTATGTGACTAGACTTTACCATGACATGCTAGGTGTTGTTTTAGCATTATGCTTAGTGATTATTGGTGTAGCATGTCTTGTTCCAAACAATTGGGATTGCTTAGTGTGCCTTGAAGAAATTATGCGTTGTTAGCATGCAAAAGCATAGTATTGTGGTATTCTCCTTTGATGTTTTGCTTGGGTTGACTTGGCACATGCTTACACCATGTTATGACTATGACAAGTCACCATTAGCCTCTATGATCATTTAGTACTTGACTTGTAGTACCACTCTTTGCTTTGATTAGTATGCTTTGTTGCTCTGCATGATTATGGCCATTATGCTCTCTTAGTTGGTTGCTCCCAGTCTTTTGCTAGCCTCCACTTGTATGAGTAAGTTCTACTTATGCTTCCAACTCCCAGGAACCAAGTTATTCCAAAGTTTCCACTATAAACTCCTATGCATGGTGTGTTACACCATTCCAAGTATATTCTTGTTTTCAACTATCTTCCAATTTAAAACTATTTTATTATGTGAAAACTTAGTGATTAAAGCCCTCACGAACTTGATGGCACATTTTATATTCTTTGCCCCTAATAAACTTGAACCATTGTGACAACTTTGTTGTATATGCTTGCACTTATAAGTTGGAATTAGCAGAACCGTGCTGTCATAGGGAACGTTTTCAACATTGCACTTGTACTTTGTACTCAGTTGATATCATGCTCTTTTGTCTATGGATGTCACCGGTGTGAAACAAAGAGGGAACTTGTAAGTCCATGGAGTTTGTATTCTGTGTTGGAGAAACGCCTGGGCCGCTAGCCTAAGCCATGCCTAATCATGGTGGAAACTTGCAGCATCAACATAGTGAGCTATCTATGAAGCATACTCAATAAAAAGCTATGCATATGGTAAATAAAAAGATTGCTGAGTTTCTCATTGTCTGCTTGCCTTGTAATTTTGGTTATGGGAAATCTCATGTACCATGTGCAAGGCGTACCCCGTTGGCGGTTCTCAATGATATGCAAATACTTACAATGACAAAAACTTACCTGGGCCCAAAGCTAAGTATGCATGAGGTGTGGCCCTCGTATTCAAGGGACTTGAGATTGCCAACTTATACTTCGTCAAGCATATACTCCATCTTTGCCACTTAAACCTTAATCATTTCAAGATGCTTATGATAGGGGCAATGAGGGCTGAAAGCTAACAAGTACCATAATTTTTGGAAGCTATTTTTTAAACTTGTAATCCCTGCTACCTTTACAAAAAGGCCTTTATTCCACCATTATTGAGTCTCCACCTTCTACCTTTAGGCACCATTAAGAGAGCATAGTTGTCATCTTGTGTTCAGTGTTCCAAAGTTTATTGATTGATGCATATTGTGATATTCCTTGTTCTTGTGCTATCTGTTTCTAGTCATCCTTATGAACTTTGAAGGTGTCCTATGCATCTATTTGCTACTCTATGAGGGACAAGCTGATTACCACTATGCTATGTTTTCTGTATGTGAAACAAACAAATGTTTTTCAATGCATGTTATTCATGATCTTTGTTTGTAGCCTTTCATGTTGCATGCATAGTTACTATGTCCTATTGTTAGAACTCCATTCTTTCATGCACATGTTTAGAGTTCTTTGATCCCAGCTTTCAATGCTTACAAATGGTTGGATCTTTATTGTGAGGGTGCATGTCACCTCAAAACTTATTCTTTTATCACTTACCTACTTGAGGACGAGCAGGAGATAAGCTTGGGGATGCTGATATGTCGAAAACGTATCTATAATTTTTGATGCTCCATGCTTGTTTAGTATCTACTTTTCTTTACTTGTCTACACTTTGAGGTGCTTTTTACATGTTTTCTGGTAATAACCTATTAACAAGTTGCAACAGTGCCAGATGCCTGTTTTCTGCTGTTTTTTGTTTCAGAAAAGTTAGTAAAGAAATATTCTCGGAATTGGACGGGACAAACATCAAAGTCAATTATTTTCCGTGGGGAACAAGAAGTCTATAGGGGAGACGAGGAAGTCGGCCAGGGCAGCCAGACCCCCCCTCCCCAGGCGCGGCCAGGGGTGGGCCCGCGCCTGGCTAGGGTTTGGCCCCCCTGGTCGCCTCCTCAGCCTCCCCCTTCTCCTATAAGAAGCCCGTGATGCAGAAACCCTAAGCACCCGATCAAATATCCACGAAACCGTCTGTAGCCGCCGCAACCATCGTACCTAGATCGGGGGATCTAAAGTTCTTCCGGCACCTGGGAGAGATCACCCCAGAGGCCTTCTCTCTGGTATGATGCATGAGTAGTTCCACCTTGGACTATGGGTCCATGTAGTAGCTAGATGGTTGTATCTCCTCCTTTGTGCTTTCATGTATAGATCTTGTGAGCTTCGTTCATGATCAAGATCTAATCTATTTGTAATCATGCATGTTGTGTTTGCGGGGATCCGATGGATATTGAGATTATTATGTTGGTTTGATTAATGGTTTTGTCTTTATGATTCTATCATGTCTGTGTTGTTTGTAATCTTGCATGCTCTCCGTTGTTAGTAGCTATCTTGGCCAAGTAGTTGCTAGTAACTCCAAGAGGGGATATTTATGCTCGATAGTGGGTTCATGCCTCTAGTTTCCAAGGGAAGTGATAATAATTTCTTCGGTTGTAGATCTGTTGTTGCTACTAGGGAGAAAACAACGTTCTCTTGTTCATGGAACATGTGGACTGTTTACCTTACACACTTTGCTTAAAGCATTTGTCTGTTGCTTGCAACTTAATACTGGAGGGGGTTCGGATGATAACCTGAAGGTGGACTTCTAGTCATAGATGCAGTTGGATGGCGGTCTATGTATCTTGTTGTATTTCCTAATCGAATCTCATAGGATCTTTCTGACTAGTAATTGCATTGCTCAGTTCTTGTCAATTGCCCTGCTGTAATTTGTTTACCCTTCATGCCATGTTGTTTATCTAAGGAGAGCACCTCTAGTGAACTATGGACCCCAGTCCAATCCTTACCATTGATACATCTTCCACTGTTACTTGTTTACTTGCTGCAAACCATTACCTTCCACACCATACATTTAATCCTTTGTTACAGCAAACCGGTGAGCTTGACAACCTCACTGATTCGTTGGGGCAAAGTCTTGATTTGTGTTGTGCAGGTTTCCATGTTGCTTGCAAAACCTTTGAGACATTTCCTTCCTCCTTCTGGTTCGATAACCTCGGTCTCTACTGAGGGGAGACTTGCTGTTGTGCTCATCACACCTTGCTCTTGGGGTTTCCAACAAAGCGCTCCCACTTCAACACCGGGCGCCATCAGTGCTCGAGGTCTAGATTGGAGGATTCAAGATAAGTCGCGTCTTCATGGACGGCAGAAGCGGCATCAATCTGATATTCGCCAGCACACTCGCGACTATGCGGATCCCGCTATGCAGCCTGGAGGCATCAGACACGACCTTCCATGACATTGTCCCAGGGAAAGGAATATATCTATCTCAACATCATCTTTGGCACCCCCAATAACTTCAGGCATGAGCGGATCAAGTTCGAGGTGGTGGACTAGCCCTCACAGCACCACGTTATCCTCGGGTGCGTGGCATTCGCAAGATTCATGGCAGTGCCACACTACGTGTATCTTCTGTTGAAGATGCCAACGCCAAACGATGTCATCACCGTACCAGGTAGCTTTACCAAGTCCGATAGTTGTGATAGAGAATTCAACAGAATCTCCCAGTCATTCGGCATGCAGGAGGAGATCGCAAGGCTGAAGGAGTCAATAGACAATAGCCTGCCCCTGTCACCAGGCAAAACACACCTGACATGTCGTTCGACTCCGCAGCCAACACCAAGGCGGTGCAGGTCCACCCGATGGACCCTACCAAGACCGCTCTGATCGCCAACAACCTGAGTTCCACATAGGAACTCGTGCTCATTGAATCCTCCGTGAGCACTGGGAAATATTTTCCTGGTGTCCTACGGACATGTCAGGAGTTCCCAGGGAATTCGCCAAGCATGCACTCAATATGTTTCCGGATGCAAGGTCGGTCAAGAAGATGATGAATCGACTGTCCGAAGGCAGGGCTGAGGCAATTGGTACAGAAATCAACAGAATCCTCGACGCCAACTTCATAAGGGAGATCAAGGAAAGCACCTGGGTAGCTAACCCCTTGCTGGTACCTTAGAAGGACATGGACATCCTATGGATGTGTGTGGAATTCATGGAGCTTAACAATCATTGACCTAAGTATCATTTCCCCTTGCCGTGAATCAATAAAATCATCGACTCCATGGCAAGATGCAAGATACTCTCCTTCCTCAATGCCTACTTAGGCTACAACCAGATTCGACTGAAGGTCGATGATCGAGAAAAGACGTCACACCGTTCGGGGTGTTCTGCTATAACACAATGCCCTTCGGGCTAAAGAACGCAGGCGTAACCTATCAAAGGTGCATGCAGGCCTGCCTGAAGAATCAAATTGGTCGAAACATTCAGGTATATGTCGATGACATAGTGGTGATACGTCTAAAATGTATCTACTTTATCGAACACTTTTCTATTGTTTCTCCTCTAAACTTATATGATTTGGATACAACTAACACAGACTGATGTTGTTTTCAGCAGAATTACCTTGGTGTCTAGTTTTTGTGCACAAAATCAATTATCAGGAAAAATCCCAGAAAATCTGCCAAAAATCATATTTCTCCAGAAGAACCACGGGCGAGAGGCGGAGAAGGCTCGGGGCCCACACACCCCAAGCGGGCCCACCACTGGTCGCGCCTAGGGGGGTGTAGCCGCCCTAGGCACCCCCTCGGCCTCCCTCTGCGCCTATAAGTTGCCTTTCGACCTAAAAAACCGAGGGGGTTCGATAGTTTTCCAGAAAGAGTTCCGCTACGCCACCGCCACCAGAATCCAAGATTCGGATCCAGAAACTCCGTTCTGGCACCCCGGGACGGGGAATTTAGAGAGGATCATCGCCATCGTCATCACCAACGCATATCCATCAACCATCCATGTTTCCCTCATCCATGAGTGAGTAATCCCCTGCTGTAGGCTTGGGGATGGTAGGGATTGGATGAGTTCTATCATGTAATCGAATAAGATTGTTAGGGCATAGTGCCTAGTATCTCTATTAGTGCTATTTGACTTTGTTGCAACTTATTATGCTTCATGCTTATCACTAGGGCACGAGTGTCATGATCTCAGATCTAAACCTATTATTGAATCATTATGATTGTATTGTTTGTGATCTTATCTGCAAGTTGTGTACACATATTATTGTCCGAATCCAAAGGCCCCAAAGTGACAATAATTAGTACAACCAGAGGGGATGGCTGTGGTGTGAAGATCACATGTGTTCACGGAGTTTTAATGCTTTGCTCCAGTGCTCTATTAAAAGGAGCACCTTAATTGCCAGTAGTTCCCTAGAGGACCCGCTGCCACGGGCTGGTTGGACAGAAGATGTTGTGCAAGTTCGCATTGCGAGCACGTATGACTATATTTGGAGCACATGCCTAGGATTGTTTAGTACTTGGATGCTTGTTATTTTTTATCTACAATGCCCTAGATCTTGAAGTTACATGTTTAGACTCTTCCATGCAACGCCCATCCATCCATCCCTATGCCTACCGCACTCGAATCCCACTATTTACTGTTACTGTTACTATTGCTCTTGTTCCACTGTTGTTGTTGCTACTACAAACTGTTGCTACTAATAAACTTCTGTGAGCAAGAACTATTTCCAGGTGCAGCTTAATTGACAACTCAGTTGTTAAGGCTTGCAAGTATTCTTTGGCTCCCCTTGTGTCGAATCAATAAATTGGGTAATACTACCTACGAAGATTGTTGCGATCCCCTACACTTGTGGGTCATCAAGTGGTCAGGACCAAGGAGAGCCGAACATTGATCGACGATCTCCGCGATAGGTTCGACAACTTTGACCGCTACAAGATCAAGCTCAACCCAGAAAAACGCGCCTTTTTTGTCCCATCCGGGCAATTACTTGGGTACTTCATCTCCGAAAGAGGCACCGAGGCCAACCCAAATAAAATCAAGGCTATACTAGCCATGGAGAAGCCGAAGAACGTCAAAGGAGTCGAGCAGCTAGCGGATGGCGGCGCTCAGCAGGTTCATCAACCGCATGGGTGAAACGGCTCTCCCCTTCTACCAACATCTTAGCAAGGCCGACAAGTTCGAGTTGGCGGCCGGAGCCGATGAGACATTCGAGGACCTCAAGCGCTTACTCTCTACATATCTCGTACTAGTAACGCCAACGAAGAGAGAGCCCATGCTGCTATATATCGCCGCCACGCACCAAGTAGTCAGCACTGCCCTCGTGGTCGAGCGACCCGAAGATGGCAAAACCCATGGGGTACAAAGACCCAAAGATATTACATTAGCGCAATCGACGCTACAAAGCAAAGGTATCCCGCTACAAAAGATCCCCTGGCGTATTCACATTGCCGCGTCGTGCCACTATTTCCAGGATCATCAGATCGTGGTCGTCAACGACGCACCATTATCAAACATCCTCAACAACCTCGAAGCTAGAGGGCAGGTAGCCTTATGGGGCATTGAGCTGTCCTCGCGGGACATCATCTACGAGCTTCGCACCGCTATCAAGTCTCAGGTGCCCCTCCCTCAAAAAAAAGTCTCAGGTGCCCCTGGACTTTTTCATCCACTGGATGCACCTCTAGCTACCGGACACTCTGGACATGTCCTAGGTCTGGACGATGCACTTCGGCGGCTCCAAATGCGAGGCCGGAGCAGGAGCCGGAGTAATCTTGACATCCCCTCAAGGGGACAAGATGAGATATGTGTTGTGGATGAAGTTCCGCGCATCCAACGATGGCCAATGTATGCGGTGCCATGTGCCTAGTCATCTACGGTAACTCCAACCTCATCGTTCAGAAAACGATGAATGAGTGCGACCCCCACAGCAGCAACATGATCGCATACCGTGCGCTCTACAACTCACTTGAAGGAGACTTTGACGGCTGCGAACTCTGGCACGTTGGCAGGAAAGTAATAAGGAGGCTGCCAAACTCACCAACATTTGCTCCACCTGTGCCCCGGTGCCACCAGGTGTGTTCCTCGAGAAAATATGTGTGCCTTCCATGAAGCGAAAAACTCCAAAGAACACAATCAACACCGCAGGACACTCGGGAGCTATGCCGCCCGAGAAGGCCGAAGCACCCGAAGAGCTAGACATAGAAAATGAGCTAGTCAGCCTCATGCAGGTTCTCGCGGTCAAGCAAACATGGACCCATCCATACCTCCATTATCTGCTAAGCAAGCAGCTACCCGAAGATCCGACGGATGCGAGGCACACCGCTTACTGCTCGAAAGCCTTCACCATCATCAACAGTGAGCTATACAAGCGCAACATCCCAGGAGTGCTCCAGCAGTGCGTCACCAACAATGATGGAAAGAGCATCCTCCTCGACACGAAGGCATCTGCGGCCACCATGCAGGCAGCCGAGCCCTTGTGGCCAAGGCTCTACTAGCTGGATTATACTGGCCAACTACGATGCATGATGCCAAATACATCATCGATAAGTGCAACGCCTGTCAAAGGTTTGCAGAAAATCCACACTCGCCAGGCTCAGAGCTACGACCCATACCATTGGCCTGGCCCTTCACCCAATGGGGACTCGACATGGTCGGCAAACTGTAGAAGTCCTCACCCGGAGGACACGTCTTCCTCCCGCTAGCAGTCAACAAGTTCACAAAGTGGATTGACATGCCTGTGACTAACCAGACCGGCGCCACTGTCGTTAAATTCTTTCAATCTATCGTCTATAGTTTTGGAATGCCTCACAGCATCATAACCGACAACAGCACGAACTTCACCTCGAAGGAGTTCCGAAACTTCTGCGAATGGCTCGGCATCAACATCACATATGCCTCTGTGGCGCATTCGTAGACCAACGGGAAGGTCAAAAAGGCCAACGGCCTCGTTTGCAATGGAATCAAGAAGCGGCTACTACGCCCACTCGAATGGCTGGTGGGATCCTGGGCGGATGAGCTACCCTTCGTCCTCTGGATCCTACGCACAACTCCAAACAGCACCACTGGCTACACGTCATTCTTCATGGTGCACGGAGCCGAAGCAATGTTACCCGCCAAGGTATGCTATAAGGCCGCGCGGGTCGTCGCTTAAAGCGAAGTCGAATCAATGGTTGCACTCGAAGACATCGTAGATACACTAGAATAAGCTCGCGACATCACCACGACCCGTTCAATGGTGTACCAACAAAGTCTTCGCAACTACCACAGTAGACGGCTACGCCCAAGTTCCTTCGTCGAAGGAGACCTCGTCCTTGACTCAAGAAGAAAGAGCACCTGAAGCTAGAGTCAACTTGGGAAGGACCCTGTATGGTCATCGAAGTAATCCCAGGTGGCGCCTACCGCCTAAAGTACGTCGAGTCCGGAGTAGCATACTCCAACCCTTGGAACGTCGTACAACTACAACGCGTGTACCCCTAGTTGTATTTTACATTCAATAAGGATACTTAGCCAGGTACTCAGCCGAAAACTATAACCCCTAAAATGCGATGAATAAAAGCTAAGTTCCTTGGCCAAAATATTTTTCTCTCTTATGTACATTTACATCCCTAAATACTCTTAGGGGCTACGCCTCACCTATCGACTTTGTCGACTGTCACAATAATGCATCACTCTGAGTAGATGACCACGTCATGCTAACGAAAAGGACATGCACATATTAATCATCAACAAAGCACTACGTGCAAATACATATTTACAAACTTTACAAGGGAAGAAAAGCCCACTCGAAATTATACAGACTTTACATCGCTATGTTTAAAACTTGTAGGGATCAACCTCATCGGAGCAAGACGTTTGTTCGCTCGTCGAAGAGGTAGACTATGTCCTCAGCATGGCGGGAAACTACAACACAGTGCGGGCTCATATTCCACACGCCATACCATCTGGAGGAACGGGTGGCCCTGCCGCTATCTCCGCCAACTCAATATCACGGTAATTCAGCCGAACAAGCGCTAGCACCGCCTTCGCCCCTGCCATGAGTTGTTGATGAACAAGTTCTTTCACAATGTCCATGCTCCAAAACATGCTCAGCAGCCCCAAGAAGCTGGACGGAGCTGCATCCAGGGGGAACATCGCAGACCGTATAGATGCAAGCGAAGACCTAGCACGCTTTAACACTTGAAGCACATGGTGGAAGCGATCCTGAATAGTTGCGACAACAGTCGCCCGATCACGATCCATCCAAAAGAATCCTCCGGCCTCCAACTCCTGTTGGGTGAGGCAATTAAGCCGAATAGCAACACACTCTTTCTCTTCCCGCGGAAGAAGGTTGAAAACTGCAAACAAGAGCATTAGATCAGAAACTGCAGCTATCGGGCTAAGTCAAAAAAGTAAAACACGGACACCCGAGACAACTTACATCGGAGTTGCTCGTTGACCTGCCAAAATTCTTCAAGGATAAACTCCTCTCTCGCAGTGTCCCACTCCGTCTTAGATTTCCAAACATCTGCATGTCCACGGATGATGAGAACATCCTTCTCTAGGCTTCGGATGCGATCATGCAGCAAAGGCAACTGTGATGCCTCGTTGGACATCAGGCGAGCAACAGCCAAGTTAGGTGATGTGGTCATAGGATCAGCATTTCAAGGGCCCTCAGAGGCACACAGACGACAAAGTGTAAAGACAAAGGCAATTGACAGCACTAAAAGGAATTGCATATATTTACATCAAAATGACCACTACGTGGAAGAGTCATATTCATCTAGTTTGGAGCATTACATGCACGCTGGAAAAGCAAACTCAAAAAACTACAAACAAAACTACGACACAAGGACCCTAAGGAGAAGCCGCATCTGAAGCAACTTCGGACTTCAAGGCCTTCGCTTGGCTGCCCGCTGCTTCTCCAGCACATATGTGGCTAGCAGGTCAATGAGGCGTGGCCCAAAGTGCTTAGAGCGGGAGGCAAAGGAAGCAAGGCTACCTCGATGCCATCCGCTGCCACTAGCATCGTGGAGGTGACTTGGGTGAGGTTCAGCTGTGCGCCAGCCACCATCGCCAAGCCCAGGGTCGCACCCACACCCTTATGGGTCTTCTTGTAGTCCGTAGGGGCATCACCCGCCAAGGCCTTCGCCAAGGAGTCGACGTCGTCAAGGGCGACGCCCTTCGGGAAGATTTCTTGGTAGAAGCGGGCGAGGACCTCCTTGGCCTTGACCAGCGTCTCGACGGTAGAACTACAATGGTCTTTGACCACCGCAACAGCATCCGCCATGGGCTCCCCATGCTCCAAGAAACCACGATCAAATGCGATGTCGGTGGCGTCTACAGATTACAACCATGAAATTCCGAGTGAGGCGAAGGAGATGCACCAGATAAACTCAAAGTAACGTATGGAAACTTACCAGACAAGGCCTTGGCAGCAGCCATAAGTTATCCCGCCATCTCCTTCTCCCTAGATGTCGCGGCAGCCGCAAGCTGTCCCCTCGCGCTCCTGGGCCTCCCGCCTGTAGCGCTCCTGGGCCTCCACGGCATCCTTCGCCTTGGTCTTCGCCTGGTTGTACCTCTTTTTGAGTGTGCTCAGCTTGCGGAGAGCCTCGTTGTTCTCATCTGCGAAAACAAAAATGAACAAAAATAAAAAAAGGAAAACCCCATCACTAGCATCGAAGTAAAATGATCGGAAATATACACACCTTGGAGTTCTGGAAGCTCTTCTCCAAGGTGAGGTATTGTTGCCCAAGGCGGTTGATGTCGCGGATGAAGGGCTGCAGCTAAGAAACAATAAACTAGGTAAACAAAGGACTCGGGGGCTCGCCCATGAGAAATGATAAAGTATTTACATGGCCACCCGATGACTCCGATGGAGTAGCTTGCGTCTTCCGGGTAATAATCACACGAGTCATCGGCTTCGAGGATCTCGATGCGGTGTCACCGGAGCTGGCCAGTATCTTCGAGGAGGTCGTTGCATGTTCTGCATGCAACATCTTCGACTCCACGGCAACTTATTTAGTCTCATCCTTTACGGATTCGGCTGAGGAAGACCTCCTGGTGTGGCAAGAGAGAACGAGTCACTCAAAACATCAAGGAGATGAAGCACAATCCAAAACATAAAAAGCATTCAGTACTTACGAAGGAATATCGGAGAGGTTGAAGACCGGTGTCTATTTCTTCTTCTTAGCCGGCGGCTGCGGAGCCACGGCCCGAAGAGGTACAATAGGAATAGGAGAGTTAGACCTTCATCCCCAGAGTGCCGCTCAAGGAAGGCAGGCCCTTTTGGCGATGGCGGCATCGCCCCATCCGAACTTTCGCTCTGGTTCCTCTTGCGAGAGACCCCTTCGCTAGGCTCGGGGGCTTCCATAGTTAGCGACTACGTGGGAGGAAGCGTGGAATCAGACTCCGCATCTCCGCCATCTGGCGCAGCTTTGTATTTTCAGGAAGGGGAGGCATCATGTTCTCCACCTTAAGCTCCTGCAGATCAACAAATATGCATGTCCAAGTCAAGGATAGAAGAAACAAACAATCAAAAATGCACCACGTGTAAGCACGAGATTTACCTGAGGAACTTCCTTCCTAGCAGTGAAGGGGCAATCAAAGACTTACCCGGCAACTCCTCATCACCCTTGTACTTCAGCAGGGGTCGGAGCACTCGATCGAGGTCGGCTGGGGACATCTCCTCATCCGACACTCTTGTCGGGTCGGTGGCGCCGGAGTACAAAGACATCAGGTACGCCCTCGCTTGGAGGGGCTGCACCCGATGCTTGAGGAACATCAGGATGATGTCGATGCTGCAGACCTCCTTGCCCCGCACCAGCTAGAGCGCCTCCACTCGCTGGTATAGCTTCTCCACCACTTCGGCTTCACCCTCCATAATGTCATTGGACCATGAACGCTTTCGGGTGACCACCTTGCTGGCGTCTAAGGGATCTAATCCATAGTGTTGACTGTCAAGCTTGGAGTATCGAAGGTAGAACCACTTGTCCCTCCATCCTTGGACGGATTCGTAGGGGTGGAAGGAGAAGAACTGGACAGTGGGGCGGATGGATATCCCGCACCCACCCAGCGCGTAAACGCCGCCAGTACCAGACTGCCTCTTTAGGGAGTAGAGTTTCCTGAATAGTCCAAAGTGCGGCTCGATTCTGAGCCAACACCCGCATAGCGTGATGAAGCACGCGATATGCAAAAGGGAGTTGGGCGACAACTGGTGGATTGTAGCTCACCGAGGAAGTTGGCCCGCCATCACTTCTGCTACCGCAGACAGTTGAGCTCACCAAGCATCAGCAATGATGTCAGCAAAGCAAAGGCCATCTACGGCTAGAAACTTGCGGCTGCAAATAAAACTACTTACTCGAGTCTATGACTCAACCAACTACATGGGGGATACTCCTATCAGGAGCGCTGGTCGCGCACCTGAAATTTTTATATGGTCCCCGAGTCAGTCGGAGAACTTCCTAAAAAGCTTTAAGTCCTTCATCGAGTCTACGACTCCACTACGGACTTGGAGGCTACTCCCATAAGGAGCACTGGTCATGCATTAGAAAAACTTCTGTATCACTGTATCATGCAACCGACGATTATAAGTCTTCGCTCGAGTCTATGACTCGAACAGACAATCGGGGGCTACTCTCATAGGAAGCGTTGGTCGCGCACCCTATGAACTATTCGACTGAGATCCTTCGGATCACTCATGACAAAAGCAATAAACCACATTGGCAACTTTGCCCAAATTAATGCTAAGCGAGATACCATCTCCTTGGTCACCCGAAACGCCTCTGTGGTGATAAAACTTTCGGATGTTGTGTATGTGACGCAAAGATAAGACCTACAGATACTTCTGATGGCCTGACAACACACCTGACTGCTCTCTGCTAGTAATATTCTGTGTTAGTAGGCATGATGAAAAATCCCGACGGACACGTTGGGTACATAATTTAAACATTGGAATTTGACTCCTATAAGACCTACACGGCCTGGGTTAAATTACGCCAGCATTTTTCTGGATTCGAGTCCAGGGACTCGAGTCTGAAGTAGATCGTGTTATTTTGTCCAAAGACAGTTAACTGACCCTGACCCGTCGGGTGAGTCACGTACACGTATCAACAATCCTTATGAACTAACATATCCGCCCGAAACATATTCGTATGAGAAGCACTCGAAAGACTATAGAGTCTCCAGTCGAATCTACTCGGGGGCTACTAGCATGGATATGTCCTATGAGTACCTGACGTTATATTACCTGGTCTAGCCCAACGGAGGCCCACAGGAAGGACCTGCTACAATCGTGAAGCCCAAGGAGACTTCTGATGGCCCAAGCCTGGAGAGAACTTGACTTCTTGGAGGACACGGCTAATGTAAAAAGAAATTCAAAGGGGCGAACCCTAATTTGTAACCGACTCGACCTACCCGAGACCTGGCCTCCCCATATAAAGGCTAGGAGGAAACGGCGAAGAGGCTCGCTCTCACCTCATACCTAGAACACACCTCACGCTAGATTGCATCTGCGCACCCTTGTAATCATCGGCATCGCCATCAATCAAGAATAGACAAGCAGGAGTAGGGTTTTCCCTCTAGGGCCTGAACCTGGGTAAACCTCGTGTCCCCATGTTGCGAATCTGTTAGCCGTTCCGTGATCTCCAGCCTCCCCTCCTCCAAAACCCAAGTGCGTAACAATAGGCATTGACGAGTCGAACCCTCGTCTAATGTTAATAAATAAAATTGGTATGTATCGTTGGATCCCTTATGTTTCCTTTACCTTAGGTAATAAAATCATCTCACAAAAATTGAAGAAAAACAATTCTAGTTGTCTATCATATAGAAAGCTGGACAATTCTAGAAGGTCCGATTTAATGATATCCTAAAAGTTATGGTAGAACTTATCCAGGTAACCATCTGGACCAGGGTCTTTGTTGTATTCTATTTGGAAATCAATCTTTTTCACTTCCTCCTCAGAGTAAGGTGCGGTTAGAAGGTTGTTTTTCTCTTAAAAAACTTGGGGTACCTCGTTTGTTCGGGACTCATTCATGAAGAAGTTACCTTCTTAGAAGCACCAATCAAACCTTTGTAGTAATTAGTAATATACAACTTTAGTTGCTCATAACCCTTGGTTGTTCCCTCGTCCTGAACCAGAGAATGAATAAGTTTTTTCCTATGTCTGCTATCAGAAACACAATGAAAGTATCTTGTATTCGAATCTCCTTTTAGTATGAACTGAGATTTAGAATGTTGATACCATGTGACCTCCTCGCGTAAAATCCATGCTATATGTGCATTTGATTGACTCTTGAGCTCAATTTCATGCTCGAAAAATGTCCGAACTTGTACTATTGCTTCGAGGCCATCAATAATTGACGAAAGTCACTGTATTTCTTGTTTAACAATACATGTTGTGTGTTTTAGATCTATAAATGATCCATTTTGAAAGCCTCCCATTTTTTGCCAACTAAAACTTAGACAAATCCTAACAAGAAGTAGGTATACCATACACACACAAACATGGCATTGATGTGTTCCTATACCTTATCGCAGGGTCGGTCCTGGGGGGCAAGCGGGGCAGTCGACCAGGTCCCCAAAAAAGTAGGGGCCCAAAAAATTGTAGGCCTTGTATACATCGTAAAAAATATATTGGGCTGGTGGAAATCGCTCGACCACCAGGGCATTGTCGCATTGATCGATCAATCGCCTCGCCCCGTCCCGTGGATTTCCGTTTCCGACTCCCGAGTACATGAACCGTCACGTGTACCTTCTCGCCTCCCTCCCCAGTCCTGTACTTGCCACAGGCCCACAGTCTTAATCGATTCCCACTTCCCAGGCCCCATCGCCGGTGTCGCTTGCCTCGCTCCCCTCGTCCCTTGATCGGATCGGGATGGGAGCCACTCTGCTAGGCAAGACGGTTGGGCTTGAGTGACGAACTAAATATCGATTGATCGACGATGGCTCCATACCAACTCCCAGGAAGACCCGCGTCCCGCGCCATCCGCCGCCGCCTCACCAAGCATTAGGTACATCATGTACTCGGTACTCCCTTGTCAAAACCACAATAGAAGACACATTTTTTCTTTCAATAACTTACTAGTGACTAGTGTATTAATCAATTTGTTTTCTCTTTCTCCCGGTTTAACTGATTATGGCGCCCGAATCCGGTGCCTAGAAAATAGAAAGGAGACAACAAGAGCAGAAATTAATAGAATCACAGAGATGATCTTTTCATAAATTTTTGAAGAGCAACACGAGCACTTCGAGGAATCCAGATGAGTTGGCGCTAGTTCTTGTGGGGGAACAGACTAATGTTGATCCAGACGATAATGTCGGTACTAAGGACAATGTTCATATCGACGCAGATGATGACAATGTGAGTAATGATGATGATGAATCTGCTAATGTTGATGATGAACCATAACCAGTTAGTGAAGAAGGCTAAATATTTCTTAGTTATTCTTGATTGTACCCTATAAGTGAGTCACCAAGAGCAAATGAGTTTGCTGGTTTGCTGTGTTAATACCTATGATGCACGGGTAAAAGTTGAGGAGTACTTTATTGGTTTCTTGGTGGTGAATGACACGTATGGTGAAGGGTTTTTCAAGGTATTGGTTGAATCCATCAAGTGATATGGTATTTTTATTGATGACATTAGGGGTCAAGGTTATGATAATGGCTCTAATATGAAAGGAAAGAACAAAGGAGTGCAGAACAGGTTGATTAAGGTAAATCCAAGGGCTTTGTATATGGCGTGTGCTTTCTATAGTCTTAATCTTACTCTTTGTGATATGCCTAAATCTTGTGGTAAGGTTGTTTCTTTCTTTGGTATCGTCCAATGGATCTATGTTTTATTTTTGGGGTCTACCAAGAGATGGGAAGTGTTGCTTGACCACATGAAAGGTTTAACTGTGAAGTCTTTGTACAATACTCATTGGGAGAGTCGGATCAAAACTTTCAAAGCAATTAGATTTCAAGCTCCCCATCTAAGGTCTGCTCTTCTTGAGTGAAGTGAATATGTTGATACGGAACCAAAGGATAGGAGTCATGCAAAAAATATTTAAAGTGCTTGGTAGCTTTGAATTTATATTTGGTATGGTTATCTGGTACGAAATTTTATTTGCAGTAACACGGTCAGCAAGAAGTTGCAATCTGCATCCATGTGCATTGATTCTACAATACAGCAAATAGAAGGTATGCACACTTACTTTGAAACATATAGAAACGAAGGGTTTGCTGCTGGTTTGAAGAGTGCCAAGGATATTGCATCTGAGCTGGGTGTAGAGAAATCATTCCGTGTAAAGCGTTATGCTTCTAGGACAAAGCAATAATTTAATGAAATTGAATGCGAGGAAGCAATCTTCCAAGCCAAGGAGGATTTTAAAGTGAACTATTTTTTGGTTATGGTTGATATGGCGACCACATCTTTCAAGCGCAGATTTGAAGAACTCCAATCATTCAAAAGTATATTTGGGTTTTTAATGAGTTTGACATCCTTAAAGGCATTGGATGGTTCTCAAATGAAAGAACATTGCACTATATTTGCAAACACTTTTACTCCACCTGGTAAAGATGGTGCACCTGATATATGTGATGTTGAGTTAAATGCACTTATTTCTGAGTTAAGTGTTATGAAGTTCACTTTGCCAAATACATCAATGTCTGTTATGGAGCTTTTTGAGTTTGTTAGAGAAGCGAATTGTTATTCTAATATTTTTATTGCTTATCAAATCTTATTTACTATGCCCGTGACTATTGCATCAGCTGAAATAAGCTTTTCACAGTTGAAATTATTGAAAAACTATTTGCTATCTATGATGTCTCAGGAGAGGTTAAATGATTTGATAACTCTATGCATCGAGAAGAAGTTAGTGGACGAGATTGATATTCATTCCATCATCATGGATTTTGCTTTTAGGAATTTTCGGAGGAAATTTTAAGGTATCATGTAAACATTGTTATACTTATATGAATATTATTAGTTAGGATTATACTCAAAATATTTATTTTTCATCATATCATATATGCATAAAAAAATTATAATAAGAGGCCCAAAATTATTATTTCTTAGTCGATGTGAAAATCGTTGATCGTCTTCTAGATCTTTACAAGCTTCCGTGAACTTACAAAATCTGAGAACAATACTATATTTTCACTAGATGATCAGACTGTTTACAACATGGTGAACAATATATTCTTAGAGACAGACTTTTGTTTTAGACTAACTTAACAATTACAACCAGATCAATACTTCTAGATGTGTATACTCCCTCCGATACATATTAGTTGACTTAGATTTATCTAGATGCGATATATCTAGTCAAGTTTTAGTGTTAGATACATTTGTATCTAGACAAATTTGAATCAACTAATATGGGCCAAAAGAGTCATAAATTTGTAAAGCTCAGCGAGAACTTGCAACTGAGGCATACATATACTCCACTGTAGAGAATGGTGCAAAAGCAGCAAAATTCATTCTGAAATCCAGCCCATGTCATATGACACAGATCGTACTTACCGAACCGTCCCAAAGAAAATATTTGGTCGCGGAATCCAAAACGGACTGCACCATTTGAATTTTCAATCCGCGTAGGGAAAATGCAGTTGGTTCGTGGCTTCTCGCAATATCCGCTCGGGAGGGCTCCTAGGAGCAACTCAAAGGGCATATACAATATTAGTACTTGCTCTGATTCATATTAGTTAACTTAAATTTATCTATATTTGGATAAATCTAGACATTATTTAATATGTAGGTTTATTCAAATTTTAACAAATCCAAATCAACTAATATAGATCTGAGGGAGTAGTAGATACAATGGTAGAGAAAGTCGTGTTTTTCTTTAACCCTCCGCATCATCTAAACAAGAAAAAATATATATTGTTATTTTGTATTGTCATCTCTAACAATTAATAAGAATTAACTATTTTTAATAAGAAATTGATTGGTTAAAAGAAGACATATCGTATTCTCTTAATTTTAAGGGATCGTTTGACGCCCATTATTTGGGGCCAAAAAAATAGAATTCATTTGAGAATATCATGATAGACTTGTCTGGTTGTCTCGGAATTGAATCCATCATTTTAATTGGAAATTCTAGGAAGTGGGCGCTTGAAATTCAATCAGGATTCCATAAAACGTGTTGTCATGGAATTGAAACCTTCAATTCAATTGGAAATTCTAGCAAATGGGTACGATCTGTTAAGTCAATTCTTATTGATAACCCAGTTATTTATCTAGAAATTATTTTATTTCATTCCGTGTGGTGGCCAAACATGATTATCATATTAGAATTTTAAAATGGGCAAATGAAATGATGACAACAATATCATTTTATTTCTACCAAATGAAATGAAATGATCGCTTCCAAATGAGTCCTAAGAGCTCATTCATTTGCTAAGAGATGACGACGACATTCTCTTTCTTATTTATCTCCTCCAACTAAAAAAATCTAACATCGCAACCATAAGGAAAGGCTGGCGTCACCCCATTATACATACCCTAATAGATCTCTCAAAAAGACGGAAACCATAAAATAACTAACTATATTTATGGTTTCCCATCAAAATCGGCCCGACCAGATCTCGTACTTTCCACAAGACCATAAAAAAAACTTTTTGGTGCACCGCGGATTCGTTCCACGGAGCGCTATTTCATTTTTCACGAGCGAACAGAGAGGCAATTGTATTTCCACTGGTCGTTGGCGTGAGGGACATTTCAGCTCCCATATTCTCCCTTCTGTGCTGCCACTGCCGATCTACTCGCTCCACCGTCGCCCCACCCCTCCACAGCTTCCTAGCGCCGCCATATACCCTTTTGAGCTCCTGCTAGTAGTTGTTTAGGTAGGGTAGTCCCAAACGATCCATCCCCCTCCCCCGCTCGCGTGCTCCCGCATTGACAAAGAAGAAGTCGGTCGTCGCTAACTCGCCCGGCTCTGGCAGCTCACGCAACCGCAGGATCTCGGGCGGTTCCCGCCGTGGCCGCTGAGCCCGAGCAGAAGCGCATGGGAGCCAATGGTAGTGTCGTCCAAGGCGGCACACCCGCCATGCCTCCTGCTGCCATGGACATGTTCGTGTCGCTGCTTCCACATGCGCACCATCCTACCAATAAGGTGGTTGCACGCTGCAAAGACCTCCCCACCTTGTCTAGGTATGAATTCCCCCCCCCCCCCCCACACACACACACACACACCTTTTCTCTGCAGTGATTTTTGAATTTTCCACATTTTCTTTGCGGTGATTTATTGCGGTGATCCAGCATACCACTGCATGTGTAGTACACTATAGTCGTTGACATGACATTCACAGAACACCGTTCCGTAAATATCACATCCCTCAGAGTGGTACAACAGAAACATTGCGGGTCCATATTAAAAAGTACAAACATTACTATTATTACAATACCGGAAGTTCAAGACTTCCAAAAGATTCAACTGTAAGGTTCCCAACCTTTAATAAGGTAGAGATCCCTGTGTTTATAATGCTAGTCCCTGGATAAATAGCTAGCATCCACAGTTAAGATGTAATATCAAGAAACAAAGGTCATAATACAACTTTATAACCAGGAATAAAATAATTTATTACATCTTACATAGCTCATTTGGCTATCACATTACATTGCAGCAGAATATCTATAAGCATGGGGTCCTTCATCTTCAAAGTGCCATAGGCAATCATGTTGGTTGTAGACTTGTAATCCTAATCAACACACTTAACATCAAACAAACCTGCAACATAATAGGTTGCAGCCACAAGGGTCAATACATTTGAATTGTATTGGCAAGTTTCACTACTATGTAGAAATAAGTGGATCCTATCATTACATACATATTTGGCTAAGTAGGGTTTAGGCTCATTTGCAGAAAGCAATATAGTTTTATCCTATCTTTTTAAAATAGTTTTGATCTTTTGTCAAATCTTTCTGAACTTATTGGAAAACTCCAAGTGCTTCAAATCCCTTGTTGTCACCATCAAGTTTTACTTTGAGAAATTGGAATGTCGAGATCTTCCATAGCTTCAGGCCTTAGTTGCTCAGAATTGTCCATAACCGGGGACACGGCTAAGTACTTAAAATTTTGATCTTCTGCAGAAGTTGTACACTTTACCCACATGACACAATCTCATCTTGATGCCACCAGTGGCCGCTGGATAAGTACTCACCAAGATGGAGTACTGGCAGATTGAGAATGTGACAAAGTCTTTCCATAGGAGTCCTCTCAATACACAATGCTAGCTTGTCATTCAGGCACCAATGTAGGGTTTCAAGTTCCCTTACACAATTCTAGTTAACCTGAAGATGCCAATACATGGGTCTTCCACTATGTAGTTGACTAAGCCAGAGCCTATTTAGCATGTGGCTGTACACGGAAGCCACTGTACGAGAAACATGTTCAATCTCTAAGTCCATGGATGGTTTGCTTCTGGTGCACATACAAAAAGAGATGGCCATATAAACATGGTTCCTTTTGTTGCCACCTTGTCCAAAACTTGAGTATCCTTGTCCACCCAGGTGGTTCATTGAGTACTTGTTTTATTATATAAAATATATATCTTTTAAACACTTCATATATTCATAACATGTATCCCATCCCAAATATATAGCTGGGCTAAGCATACTACAACTACATGGTTTCCACTAAGGGATATATAGGGGTATCCTATTAGGATTTAGCATAGCATAAAATATAGTAGTCCTTTCCATGCATGTTATAAAATCCACTAAGTGTAATGAAAAATAGTAGGACATGGATGATAGTGTCACTTGCCTTTTTAGTAGAGAATGATGGTTCACTTCTTGATCTTGCAAATATCACACTCTTCTAACTTCACTACAAATCAATCAAGCAAACACAAATTCAACTAGCATTCCAACCAATTTTATCACACATAAAATAATAGAAACAAGGTCATGCATGCAAGCATGCAAAAGATAGTTTTATTTGCAAAAGTGGTTTATACTAGGCTCTAAACATTATAAAATTCAAAGTGGTCATTTACTAAAGTGGTAAAACCATTTGCAAAAGGTTTTTATCTCATAAACCAAATATTAAATCAAATCAATATTTTATGTGATTGAAAATGCTTTTAGCAAAGCAATATTCTTTAAAGGGTTCACCATATATATTTTAATCCTCAAAACTTGGTGTTTAGGGTCAGAAGGTTTGAATCAAATCATTTCCCAAAGGTTTTACTCAAAAATCATTTCTAAAACAAAAACAATATTTTTATTTGACTAGAAATGAGCTAATTCAATTATTTATTCCTAAACTTCACAAAATACATTTTTAAATCCATAAGTTGGTTCCTAGGGTCAGTAGGTTCAAAACAAACCATTTTGCAAAGATTTCACATTAAAATTATATCTAGAACAATTTTTATATTCATAATAAGCCTATACATGTTTCTGCAAATTCAACCAATTTTCCAGAAGCAAATCATTAAACAAAGTGCATGGTTGGGTAGGATTTGTCTTTCTGATTCCATTGATATAAAATTTGCAAAATTTGGACGTGTAGAATTAAAGTTATGAATTTTACAAGTTTGCATATCAATCAGATTCAAAATTCTGTTTTAAACAAAACCATGTCCACGTGGCGTAATTCTATTGGCCGGTACCGCTTCATGCGGATCAGCCTCTGTGAGCTGTTAGATCGAAAGTGTATCGTACGGTTCAGATTGCACCATACCCTTTCGATAAGTTATTCTATCTAAGCCACTGGATGACGATCTGACGGTTCACAGGGGTTTGACCATCCACTGGCGGCGCTGCGCGGCGGCGAACGGCGGCGTGGCTCTGCTCGCGGTGGTTCTAGCGAAGCAGGAAGGAAGGGAGGTCATGGAGATGCTCACCGTGATCGCAGGGAGATGCTGAATCTCAACGTGTGGTCGTCTTGGCAAGGGGCGCTCAGGAACGGCGACGATTGCTCGCCAGAGTAGCTCCTGACGACGGGCGGCTCTGTTTGCTATCGGAGGTGAGGCTGCAGGTCGCCCTAAGGCAAGATAGGGGCACAGTTAGACGCGTACTGATCTGGGGGTGATGGGAGCATCAACAGGAGGCGCTGGGACGGTCGAGGCACACCAGGAAAATTCGTCGGAGACGAAGCGGGCGGTGCTCGGGTGAGGACGTTAAGCCAGCTATGGGGCACTTTCATGACGACGAGTGGCACGTGGATATGCGCCAGGAGGTGGGGAGCTAGCTCGCGTGCAGAGGAAGTAGAGGGGCGGAGGGGTGTGGCCGGAATTGTTCTGGGACGTCGTCGGAGACAGTGGAATGCGAGCTCGAATTAGAGAAGCCTAGGGGCAGAGGGGAGGCGTTGTTTGGGGGGAAAGAGAGAGGAGGGCGAGGCGATTTAACGAGCATGGTCACTACGAGGATTAAGTCAGCCATTTACTCGAATTTAACGGGATTTATTCGCGGCAGAACGGCGACGAACAAGGGAGAAACGGCTGGCGCGGGGTTGATGACGATGACGATGGGTTAAATGCATCTCGAGAGTGAGAGAGTGGAAGTGGGGCCTCTGCGTCGCTGTTGTGTGGGTAGATTCATGAAAAACGGTTCCGCGAGGAGGGGTTAGTTGGCTGGACTAGGCCTTCTTGGCCTGTTGGGTTAATGTGTTTGTTTCATTTTTTATCAAAGCCTTTTCTTTTTCTAATTTGAATTTCTGTTTTGATTTTATTCAAACAATTCAAACACCCAAATGAATTCAAACCTTTGCCAAACTTTGTGTAGGTTTTAATTCTGTTTAACAACACAAATCAAAGTCCAAAAACATAATTTTATTCTTTTAAGATCCATTAATAATTAAATAAAATAGACCTTAGTCTTTAATTCAAATAGGATTTAATTTATTTAAAAACTCTATTTGAAATCTAAATAATATCAAAACCATTTCAAAGAGGTTTTATTTGAAAAACAAAAACATTTAGAAAACTTATTTAAAATAAATTAACAAGTTTTAATGTTTATTTAAAATGGAAAAGCCTTTACTTTAATAAAATTGGATATTAATAAATCCTCATTATTTTATTTAAATAAACCCTTACTATTTTTATCAAATAGAAATATTTTATTTCAAAATCTTGGCTCTATAAAATAATCCTTATTTATAATTCTACCTTTTCCTTTTGAAAACAAATATTTTTATTAAAAGATCTAAAAATAGTAATTCCAACTATCATAATTTTATTTATTAATTGTTTATCTTTTGAAATCCCTTTAGGATTTTATTTGACCAAAATAGGTTTTGATGTTTCCAAATGGAATCAAAAGTTTCTTCTAACCCTAAAAATCAACAATTGTTTATGTTGTTTATTTATTTTTCACATTTCAAAATTTGGAAAATTTTGGGATGTGACACCAACTTACAAACCAAATATAAGTTGTTCAGCAGAAATTTAGAATTAGCAACTCCGACTAGGAGTGGGGCTCAACAGCTTATTTTATAGAGTTCATGCTGCTCGGCTCCGTTAGTTACTACTAACTAGACACTTAAGTGGACTCGTTCTCATCGACACCATAGCGGATCTCGTAGTCCACGCCTTCAACTCCTCCGGATAGATCAGGTTCCTCGTAGAACACATCTTCTTGGCATTCGGCTGCATACATTGGCACGTCTTCGGGATCCTCAGAGTCTAAGCAAGGGTTCAAATGAAAGAATGAGTAACAGTGTTACCCAACAAGTTCATTATATGTAAGGTGGGAAGTTTGATGCTCTAACTACCACCTCGGATTATAAATCCTTGGCACTATGCAGTTTTTGTAAATCTTTCTTCAAAGATTGATTTTATTCCGAAGAACTATGACAATCAGCCTTCACAGGTTGACCAGAACTTTCATGGAGTTCCTTTCCTACCGTGTTCATAGCTCCTTCCCAGAACAGGGAGTAACAAGTTACAGTTCTTACACTCCGCAGAGGTGCGTTACTTTACCCATGAGAGATCAACTCCTTGTTGCACAACCGGGCGTACTTTCCCGTCCACAATTCCATGATGTGGGGCCCAGTAGTTGGTCCAAGCCAATCACTACCCCCTTCACGACCCCGCATGCCTCCTTGGTGTACACCATGCCCACATAATGAATTACGGCAATGGTTTGTACAAAGCATTAGATGTCAGAACTATCGTGGGACGTTGAGGGTTCCCACCCATATGCTGCATATCCTCTATAAATTACCAATTAAAATGCACGCTACGAGGATAACAGCCACGACCTGCACATCCGGCTTCATGCGAGAGGAAGAAGATACAGCTGACTTCTCTGTCCCATTCCAAATCTCATGGTTAACGCGTAATATACGGCGCTAGAATCACTGATGTCAGGGGTTATTAAGTCCCTATTTGATCATTATTGTTGCAATTAGAACTCTAAGTTCTATTGCTCTATTATATCACCACTTAGGATGATATCTATGATTTCTTTATTTATGAAAATAATATTTTCTTTCTTTTATAGCATATATGATAACACACAATTTGCAAATACTTTGATACAGACTCTTCAAAGGACATGAGCAAGTGATGAACTTGCCTTGTGATTGCAAGGTAGTGAAATCTGATGCTTGCACTGGACCTTGAGCTTCTAGTTCTACAAAAACATCATTATTGCCCGGTAAGGACAATATTTAAAGAAGCAAAATGATTATCCAAGTAATGTAATGCATTATTTAAATTTATATGCATTTACCCCCAAAAGTTCCTTTTTGAGTAATAAAGGATTTATAAATATTTCTTTTTAATATTTAAAACATATATTGAGTTATTTTATTTTATTTCCCTTTATTTGCCTTTTATTGATTTAATAATTCTTTTAGGAATTATTAATTATACATTAAATTTATTACTAAATATTTATTTAGTATTTTCCAGAATACTATAATATTAATAAATAATGAAAGTGATTTTTAATTATTTTTATCACCCTTCAATAATTTTGTAAAATTCCATAAGGAATATATAAATTACAAAGTTCTTATAAAAGTTTAAGTGTTCAAAAATTTATATTTTATTTTTATTTGAACAGAGTGAATTATTGTGAATCCAAAAATATTTTATTATAATTTTTGGACTTTTATTTTATTTCTATAATTTTATTGAGATCAGGGGTATTTTGGTCTTTTCCATTTGATCAAAAAGATTTATTAAGCAACATGGGCTGGCCCCTTGGGCTTATTGGGCCAGGGGGGCCAATAGGGCAGGTCAAAAGATCACCCCGAAGGGTTTTGGCCCACCCAGCCCACTCTGCCTTCCTTCTCTCCCTCGACCTTATCTCCTCCTCCCCTGGCTCGCCCCCGTGGCCGGCGATGCCGCCACCGTCGATTCTCGCCGTCGTCGGTCGTCCTGGCCGCCGTCGTGGTGCGGGTTGAGGCTGTCAACGATGCCCGTTCGTTCTATCCACTTGGATTTGTCTCTGGGGCTTCCCCGTGGCCAGTTCCACCCCATTCCCGAACCGTAGGTTCGGAAAAGATGTTGTCGCCGCCGCCGTGATTCCGCCTGCGGTGGTGTGCTGGTCTCGTCTTGTTGCGGCCGTCGTAAGTGGCAGTGGGTTGCGCCCTGGTGCTCCTATGCCGACAGCGGGCGTCGCCCCTACCTCTCTTGATTCATCGGCGACCTCGGGGGTAAGTGGTCTCTATGGTGTTTGTCCATGCTACTGCCTTGATTCTTTTTGGTGTGTAGCTAGTGGCTTCTCATGTTGAGTGATTATGTGATGATTTGGTTCATATCTGGATTGGGGTTCATAACCCCTATGTTGATCATATTGATAATGCTTTAGATCTAGTGTTGATCATATTTGATCATGTGAAATGATTGCTTGTTGTGGTTAAGGATTGATAGTATCTTTGATGATACTAGTTGCCTGTCAGATTTGTCCTAGTGGTAATCCACCATGATCCATGCTAGTTGTTTTAATCAAATCCTTGATTGGATTATGTTGTTGGTCTGAGATTTTATTCTACTATCAGATTACTCATACTGACAATAGTTTTCTCTCAGTGGTTGATTACTGCAATCATAATATGGTTTTTTTTTAGATGATACACTCTGAATCAAATCATTATATGTAATGATTTTCTGTGGATGTATAGATTCCTTTTAAATGTTGATTCCTGGCACTTAGCTTCAGGAAAATCATATATATTTGGTTGTCCCTTTTATGTGTGGATTGTGAACAAGGATTGTTTTTAGTTCATATACAATCTGTCCTTGTGATACCAGAATGATTTGGCAGACTAGTGATTGAGTCTTATTTCTGGGCTTAGTTTGATTATGCTTGTGATTAAAACTGATAAGATGATATGGAAGCTTTTATTATGACGTGGGTCTGAGGCTCTAGGATATGATTCCTAGTTAGTTGGGTATTAGTTTGTTTGAATCTTATAGATTTAGAGGTGCTACTCTCTATTTGAGAGATGTGCCCTCATCTGGTAAGATCAAATGAAAATAATCTAAGTTGCAAAAATAACACTAAACCCAGTGATGCTGGTCTGAGGGTTTAGTGCATGTGGTGGAGTTTGATTTCTTATCCTTTTACCTGAAATCTCTAGGATAAATTCACCCCTCTTGGGTGCTTATTGAGAGATCATTACATAAAGCAACACATGCTTTTGTTTAGATATTCTGATGAAAGCATGTGATGGTTTTATGAGACTCACCACAAGATTTGATGTTGGTGTAGTATATTGATGATGATATTGATATGCTTTTGCTGGCTCCTGAGCTTGCTCTTGAGCTTGCTTGCTCCTCCTAGCTCCTGAGCTTGACCTTGTTATCCACCAGTTCAATCCCTCTCCTTATGTCACCATCCTGGTGATGTTTGGGTTGCTCTAGGTGGTTGGTTTGGTTGCTGTTCTTGGTTTGGCTGGTGTTCACCCTGGTTGTACTGTGGTGTGATGTACTGGAGTGATGCACTGAGCTTCATCTCCACAGTTATGTTGTGGTTTTGTTTTGCTGGTTGTGCTTGTGAGGTCGACAGCTCACCCTTTTGCATGTTGTGTGTGTGCAGCTTGTGTTCCTGCTATGCACATGTGGATAGGTTCAGAATTTGTGAACTTACCATTACCAAATTACTTTTACACTGGCTGGTGAATTGGTTCCTTTTGGCTGTCATTTGCATTCTAGCTTTGCATTTATGAAATATGAATTCTTTCATATTGGTGAAACTTTCCCCTTTATCATTTCTCAATGATGAGATTATCAAGTGCATCTCACTAGCATATCTGAGAGAAATATATATTAACACTAATCTTGTTTTTTTTCTTATCTAATCTTTGTTTTGCAGGTACATAGATCAAAATGAAGATTTAGTGTAGTTTAGATATAGGATAGTTAATAGAGATATACCAATGTACTTTTCTTAATCTTTTGTAATTTTCCGTTTATAATTCTTGTAATCTTTATTTGGTTTCTTTGTAATGAAGATTATATATTTATTAATAAAGAATATTTTATTCTTTTCTCTTGTGTGAATTTGTAAAGTTTGGAATAAGTTCAGTAAGTTATTCTTTGTAGTTTGTTTCTGAATAAGAAATGTACTTCCTATACCATATTGCTTTTAGATAAGATTTAAGTTATCATACCTTTCTCATATTTATTTTAAAATTCAAATTTTATAACAAAATTATTTAAATTATAAAACACTTAAGTTTTAAAATCCAAACTCATTTGAAAACACCCATAATTCCTTTGAGATCATCTCAAAGTTTATATCAATCCTCCTTTAAGACTAAACCTACTCTCAAAGTAAGAAAGAAACATTGATCACTCAAGGTTTTTATTTGGCGAAAATTTTACCCACATTTTCTCAAATGAATGCATGCAACAATACATATTCCTAAATCTACCCTTCGTTAGATCCTAAATACTGGGATGTTACAGACTTCCCCCCTTAAATTAAACTTCGTCCCGAAGTTTGTGGAGATGTACCTAAATAGTTCTGGATAAGCTTTTCTTAAATCCTCTTCCTTCTCCCATGTGGCTTCTCTCTCAGGGTGATATTCCCATTGTACCTTGCAATATTTGATTGCCCTGTTCCTCAATCTTTTTCAGTTTTCTTCTAGAATCTTGCAGGGGTTTTCAATATAAGTCAGGTCTGCTTGTAGTTCTATCTCTTGATGTGTTATTGCATCATCAGGAACTTTCAAACATTCGCGAAGTTGTGACACATGGAAAACATTATGCACTTGAGATAATCTTGATGGTAACTCTAAAGCATAAGCTATAGTTCTGTTTTGAATCAGTATCTTGAATGGTCCAATATATCTTGGACTCAATTTCCCTTTAACTCTGAATCTTTTTACTCCTTTCATTGGACTTATTTTCAAATAGATAATATCTCCCACTTCTGGATGCCATGATCTTCGGCTTTGATCCGCATAACTTTTCTACCTGCTCTGGGCTATTTTCAATCTATCCCTGATCTTATCTATGATGTCTTGTCTTTCCTTGATATACTCTGGCGCAAATTCTTTGCTGCTTCTAGGTTCATACCAACATATTGGTGATCTACACTTCCTTCCATATAGAACCTCATATGGAGCTGCCTTCAGACTACTCTGATAGCTATTATTGTAAGAAAATTCTGCCAAGGGTAGGTGATCTTCCCATGTTCCTCCAAAATCTAGTGCACAGGCTCTCAACATGTCTTCAAGTATTTGATTTGTTCTTTCAGTGTGGCCTCCTGTTTCAGGATGATATGTCGTGCTGAAATCTAATTTTGAACCAAGTGCTTCATGCAATTGCTTCCAAAATGCTGAAGTAACCACTGATCCCCTATCAGTTACGATCTTCTTGGGTACTCCATGCTTACTTACTATCTCTTTGACATATACTTCCACTAACTTTTCAGCATTATCCTTTTGATTCACTGGAATAAAATGTGCACTCTTAGTGAGTCTGTCCACAATTACCCATATCATATCTTTCCTTTTTGGTGTCATAGGTAAGCCTGTGATGAAGTCCATACCTATTTCCTCCCATTTCCATTCAGGAATTCCTAAGGGATGTAATGGTCCTGCTGGACTTTGATGTTCAGCCTTCACCCTTTGACAAGTATGGCATTCAGATACATATTTAGCAATATCTCTTTTCATGTTATTCCACCAGAATAGTTCTTTCAAATCCATATACATCTTGGTACTCCCTAGATGTATAGAATAGGGTGTATCATGTGCTTCTTTGAGTATGACATTTCTGATCTCAGTCACATCTGGAGCACATAGACGATCTTGAAACCATAAAGATCCATAATCTCCAAGGCGAAAAACTGATTTTTTGCCCTTGAGATATCCTCCGAATTTCCTCAGCAATAAAAGGATCTTTTTCTTGATGTCTAAAAATTTCCTGTTTAAGATCACTGTCCTGCTCTGCAACTACCTGCATAGTTGCCAATCCTCCAAGAACCTCTGTGCTGATGAATTTAAGTTCTAACCTTTCCAAGTCCATTTGTAACTCTTTTGGTAACTCTCTATTGATTGGCTGAATATCGGCACTCTTTCTGCTTAAAGCATCTGCTACAACATTTGCTTTCCCTTGGGTGTAATTGATTGTTAAATCATAATCCTTGATTAATTGCAACCAACGCTTACTCATGTTTAATTCCTTTGAGTGAGAAGTACTTGAGACTTTATGGTATGTATAACTCACATTTGGATCCATAAAGAAAATGCCTCCATCCTTTTAGCGAAGACTGCTGCTAACTCTAAATCATGAGTTGGATAGTTGACTTCATGTGGTTTCAATTGTCTTGAACCATAGGCAATCACTTTCCGATCTTGCATTAAAACACAACCCAAACCTTCTTTAGATGCATCACAATATACAGTGAAATCCTTCCTGTCTCAGGAACTGCTAAGATTGGTGTTGTGGTTAATCTAGTCTTCAACTCCTGAAAACTTGCTTCACACTTCTCATCCCAATTGAATGGTGTATTCTTCATTAATAATTTGGTCATTGGTCTGGCTATTTTGGAGAACCCTTCAATGAATCTCCGATAATAACCAGCCATTCCTAAGAAACCTCGAATTTTCTTCACATTGGTCGGTGCAGTCCACTCCAGTACTGACTGAACTTTGGATGGATTCACAACAATCCCATCCTTACTGATCACATGACCGAGGAATTCTACCTCATCTAACCAGAACTCACACTAACTGAACTTAGCATAAATATTATGTTCTCTTAAAGTCTGCAATGCTATTCTCAAATGGTCAGCATGCTCTTCCTTATCCTTGGAATATATCAGAATATCATCAATAAAGACGATGATAAACTTATCCAAATATGGCATGAAGATCTTGTTCATCAGATTCATGAAGATTGTCGGTGCATTAGTCAAACCAAATGGAACCACCAGATACTCATGGTGTCCATATCTTGAGACAAATCTTTGTTTTGGAACATCCTCTGTCTTGATTTTTATTTGATGGTATCCAGATCTTAAATCGATCTTTGAAAATACTCCAGCCCTTTCACTTGATCAAACAAATCTTGAATTCTTGGTAAAGGATACTTATTCTTGATCGTCACGTTGTTTAGATTTCTATAATCACCGCACATTCGTCTTCCACCATCTCTTTTATCCACAAATATTACTGGTGTTCCCCATGGAGATACACTTTCCTGTATAAATCCTTTTCTTGCTAACTCATCAATTTGCTCCTTGAGTTCTTTCAACTCTTTGGGTCCCATTTTATATGGTGCTTGAGCTATTGGTGTTGTACCAGGTATTAGGTCAATGGTGAACTCTATCTCCCAGTCTGGTGGCATTCCTGGTAATTCTGTTGGGAAAACATCTTGAAATTCATTAACTACAGGAATCTCTTCAAATTTAACTTCCTTCATTGAATTCAACTGCAGATCCACCATGATATGACTGTGTTTATCTTCTTGGTAAACTATCCTTGCTCCACTTGGGGTTTTTATTGAGACAATTTTCTCCTCACAATTTATCTGAGCTCCGTGTTCCATCATCCAATCCATCCTGAGTACTCACAATTCCTTCAAAGGAATCACATAAAGGTGCGAAATATGTACAACCACGATCGAGATAACTGATCTTGTTTTATGTATGCATAATCACATTCCCTCCTCGCCAGTAACTATGGTCATAGGGCGTTCTAATGTTGCCCTTCTAATCCCGAACTTATCACAAAATTCTTAGAAATGAATGAAGTAGTTGCACCAAAGATCAAATAGAACGTTGTCGGGATTGGTAAGGATATTGAGCGTACTATCCGCATGCTCAATTATCCACCTCCTCGAGAGTTGCAGTTCGACTTTAGGTTGGTCGGTTTCTTTTGCCATTGTTGTTCTTGCCATTGTTTACCACTTTATTGGGCTGTCCATTTCCTCCACTGGCTTGTCCTCCTCCCTTGGTAGGCCATCCTCCCGGTGGTTTGCTCGGACAATCTGGCTTGATATGCCCCTTTTGACCACAACCGTAACAGATCACTACAGGCTTTTTTGCACTCCCTCTAGAAGTGCCCTGGAATTCCACAGTTGTTACAGATAACATTCCTTCTCGGATTAGATTGATTTCCACTACTGCCCTTGTTATTGTTATTGTTGCCATAATTTCTATTCCGAGGTTTGAACTCCAGGTTAGGTTTTGGTTTGCTTGCCTGAATTCTCTTGGTTTGCTTTTTGTCTCTCTTCCTCCGATCCTCTTGGACATTCTTATAGTCATCTTCAAAAGTAATGGCTGCATCCAACAACTGCTGATAAGTTTGCTTATTGGCTAACCTTAGCTGCATCTTCACAAATGGATTCAATCCACGCAAGAAACGCTTCTTCCGCTTCTCTTCGGTGTTGACATCCTCCTCAAAGATAACGAGATAGTTGGCTAAACTCCGGATGTACTTCATGACACTAGTATATCCTTGTTGAAGCTCCTCAAATTCTCCGCTTCAACTCCATGACACTTTCCTAACATGATATTCGGAATCTCTTCTTGAACTCCTCCTGTAAACTCCTTCCGGTTGTTGCATGGCTAATCGATTTTCCCACCAAGATCTGCGCAGTCGGCCAGCGGATGAGTTGCATACCTCAATTTTTCCTCATCATTGCAACCTCGATTATCAACTTCCTTTCGATGTCGCTAGCCAGTCTTCTGCATCCATTGGTTCAGGAGCTGATGCAAAAGGTAACGGCCTTGCATTCTGGAAATCATATAAACTCACTCCTCCTCCTTTAGGTGCCCTCTGATTTGCTTGCCCCAGCAACTCCTCCATAAACTTGTTCTGGTTCTCTTGCATCATTTGCATGCATTGCATAAAGTTTTGCTCCATTAACGGCCTCATTGGTGGTGGTGGTAATGTGCCTTGATTTGCTATATGAGCATCGGCCTTTTCCTTGGCCTCACGCTCCATTCGCTGTTGCTCAGTTTCCATTTCTACACCCGTATCCATGACCCCCTAGTCCTGCAACATAAAGCGAATACTCATAATTACATCATGCACATGTGTTCTGAGCTCGACTTTACGCACAGAACTAGTCACACAATGAAAATCCAAGGAAAATCCAAATATGCATTTCACATATTTTACATATTATCATAGTGATACAAGGTTCTTCCAACATATACCATATAGGTATAGTCACAAAACTGTCGTAATCATCTAACTACCTTATTCCTTAGAGTACAATATGCGGCATCTTTGATATCGTTGACTACTTGTCTCCTTCTAATAGTAACTACGCTCATCGTACATGCACGATTTCCAACCGTGATGACGTGTCGATTCGTCATACGATTTGTGGAACAAATGGCCTTCCAGAAGGAACATACTCTGTATCTGAAGTGTCAGGACTTGAGTCATTACTCAACCTGAGCGCCTCGATTCCCTCCAGCTCTGCTAAAAAGTCTTCAGAAACATTTTCAACATTATCTCCAGCCTGCATTTCCTGAGCTACGTTCCTTGAGTTGTCAACAGGATACGCAGATCCCGCTGCTTCTCAGGTGCTCTCGTGGACAAGATAATTGAATACTGGATAATGTATATTCCCTAGGTTTTGAGAAGATGTTGATGATTCAAACGCTCTCTCCTCAGGATCTTCTTCTTCATCCTGATCATCTATTGACATGGTATTTCTACTTCTATTATTTAGATTCATTCTTGCACCCATCCAACTGGATTGTCCAACATTTCTGTCAGAACCATCTGTGGACATCTGGTGTTCATGAGATCCATTATCTGATCCCATCCTCCAACCATCTGAATTCTCAATAGGAAGTTCTGAGTCAGAACCATCCTCTGAGCCCTCTGGTACTGCATACCGCATATCTATGGTAGGATCATGAGTAGGTTCAGGTCTTGGTGAATAAGGATATGGTGTAAAATATTCTGAATCTATAGGTATATCCTTAAAGATAGGTGTTACACTACTACCTACTTCTTTCTCTAGCTGGAATGCTAACTGCTTCCTCCTTTCCGGATCAGTTAGATCCTCTAACATGTCATTTCTATCTTCGACAATCACTTGATGGGTCTTATAAAAAGACGCAATGAGTGTTCGGTATCTATCCATAAACTTGGAAGCTAACTTAGGATGCTTCTTAACCAAAGTAAGATGATCCGGTATAGACTCCGAGTCTATAGAATCATGAGGTATCACAGAGAATGTGCTACCTTCTAGCTCCTTGGTTTTATGCTCCCGGATATTTTCTATTGCCTCTACAACAGCAACATGATAGGCTGCTAAATGACTCCTACCTTCTCCTATGGGTAGATCGTGATATAATCCAAGCTTCTCTAGAAGTTGGATACTCACACGATACTTGGATAACATCCGGCTATCTAGGTAAGTGATAGTGTTCACTGGAATTCTAGTTGGACAATTAAAGAGCTTTAAGAGTTGACGAAGTTGGTCTGTAAACGATCCTTGATAATCATCAAGAGTCTCCTCTTTCCTTACCAAAGTCTGTTTTGGAAACTTTGGTGCCATATCTCTGTATATCAGAAAAATAATTTTGATTAGTATCCAATGGCATATTGCATCATAACAAAGAATTATCGCACTAAAATATATAACGGAATATTCTCATTTTAATACCCATTATATTACTTTTAGAGAATTCTTTATTGTTGCTAGCTTTCCTACAGGTAATACCCTTTACTAGGTTTCCAACCTAAGGTCAAAGAAATTTGCTCTGATACCAACTGCGGTGACCCAGCATACCACTACATGTGTAGTACACTATAGTCGTTGACATGACATTCACAAAACACCATTCCGTAAATATCACATCCTCAGAGTGGTACAACAGAAACATTGCGGGTCCATATTACAAAGTACAAACATTATTATTATTACAATACCGGAAGTTCAAGACTTCCAAAAGATCCAACTTACAAACCAAATATAAGATGTTCAGCGGAAATTTAGAATTAGCAACTCCGACTAGGAGTGGGGCTCAACAGCTTATTTTATAGAGTTCATGTTGCTCGGCTCCGTTAGTTACTACTAACTAGACACTTAAGTGGACTCGTTCTCATCGACACCATAGAGTATCTCGTATCCACGCCTTCCACTCCTCCGGATAGATCAGGTTCCTCGTAGAACACGTCTTCTTGGCATTCGGTTGCATACATTGGCACGTCTTCGGGATCCTCAGAGTCTAAGCAAGGGTTCAAATGAAAGAATGAGTAACAGCGTTAACCAACAAGTTCATTATATGTAAGGTGGGAAGTTTGATACTCTAACTACCACCTCGGATTATAAATCCTTGGCACTATGCAGTTTTTGTAAATCTTTCTTCAAAGATTGATTTTATTCCGAAGAACTATGACAATCAGCCTTCACAGTTGACCCGAACTTTCGTGGATTTCCTTTCCGCGATTCATAGCTCCTTCCTAGGTCAGGAGTAACAAGTTATAGTTCTTACACTGCAGAGGTGCGTTATTTTACCCATGAGAGATCAACTCCTTGTTGCACAACCGCATACTTTCCGTCCACTATTCCATGATGTGGGGCCCATGGTTTGTCCAAGGCAATCACGCCTCTAGCGACTCAAGATGCCTCCTTGGTGTACACCATGCCCACATAATGAATTACGACAATGGTTTGTACAAACCGTTAGATGTCAGAACTATCGTGTGACGTTGAGGGTTCCCACCCATATGCTGCATATCCTCTACGAATTACCAATTAAAATGCACGCTACGAGGATAACAACCATAACCTGCACATCCGGCTTTATGCGAGAGGAAGAAGATACAGCTGACTTCTCTGTCCCATTCCAAATCTCATGGTCAACGTAATATCACGCTACAATCACTGATGGCAAGGGTTATTAAGTCCCTATTTGATCATTATTGTTGCAATTATAACTCTAAGTTCTATTGCTCTATTATATCACCACTTAGGATGATATCTATGATTTCTTTATTTATGAAAATAATATTTTCTTTCTTTTATAGCATATATGATAAGACACAATTTGCAAATACTTTGATAAAGACTCTTCAAAGGACATGAGCAAGTGATGAACTTGCCTTGTGATGGCAAGGTAGTGAAGTCTGATGCTTGCACTGGACCTTGAGCTTCTAGTTCTACAAAAACATCATTATTGCCCGGTAAGGACAATATTTAAAGAAGCAAAATGATTATGCAAGTAATGTAATGCATTATTTCAATTTATATGCATTTACCCCAAAAAGTTCCTTTTTGAGTAATAAAGGATTTATAAATATTTATTTTTAATATTTGAAACATATATTGAGTTATTTTATTTTATTTGCCTTTAATTGATTTAATAATTCTTTTAGGAATTATTAATTATACATTAAATTTATTACTAAATATTTATTTAGTATTTTTCAAAAATACTATAATATTAATAAATAATGAAAGTGATTTTTACTTATTTTTATCACCCTTCAATAATTTTGTAAAATTCCATAAGGAATATATAAATTACAAAGTTCTTATAAAAGCTTAAGTGTTCAAAAATTTATATTTTATTTTTATTTGAATATAGTGAATTATTGTGAATCCAAAAATATTTTTTTATAATTTTTGGACTTTTATTTTATTTTCTATGATTTTATTAAGATTAGGGGTATTTTGGTCTTTTCCATTTGATCAAAAAGATTTATTAAGCAACATGGGCTGGCCTCTTGGGCTTATTGGGCCAGGGTGGCCCAATAGGGAAGGGTCAAAAGATCACCCCGAAGGGTTTTGGCCTACCCAGCCCACTCTGCGTCCCTTCTCTCCCTCGACCTTATCTCCTCCTCCCCTGGCTCGCCCCCGTGGTCGGCGATGCCGCCACCGTCGATTCTTCGCCGCCGTCCGCCGCCGTGGTCTTGAGTTAAGGTTGTCGACGATGCTCGTTCATTCTATCCACTTGGATTTTCTCTGGGCTTCCGTGCGGCTGCCCACCCCATTCCCAAACCCTAGGTTCGGAAAAGATGTTGTCGCCGCCACCGCCGCGATTCCGCTACTCGGTGGTGTAGTCTCGTCGTTGCCCGCCGCCGTGGCAGTGTGCTGCGCCTACAGGTGCTCCTGTGCCATCAGCGGTCGCCTCTACTTCCTCTTCGATTCATCAGCGAGGACCTCGGGTAAGTGGTCTCTGTGGTGTGTGTCCATGCTACTACCTTGATTCTTTTTGGTGTGTAGCTAGTGGCTTCTCATGTTGAGTGATTATGTGCTGATTTGGTTCATATCTGGATTAGGGTTCATAACCCCTCTCTTGATCATATTGATAATGCTTTAGATCTAGTGTTGATCATATTTGATCATGTGAAATGATTGCTTGCTGTGGTTAAGGATTGATAGTAGCTTTGATGATACTAGTTTCCTGTCAGATTTGTCCTAGTGGTAATCCACCATGATCCATGCTAGTTGTTTTAATCAAATCCTTGATTGGATTATGTTGTTGGTCTGAGAGTTTATTCTCTGCCGATTACTCATCTTGACAATAGTTTTATCTCGTGGTTGATTCTGCAATCATAATATGGTTTTGTTTGAGATGATACACTCTGAATCAAATCATTATATGTAATGATTTTCTGTGGATGTATAGATTCCTTTTAAATGTTGATTCCTGGCACTTAGCTTCAGGAAAATCATATATATTTGGTTGTCCCTTTTATGTGTGGATTCTGAACAAGGATTGGTTTTAGTTCATATACAATTTGTCCTTGTGATACCAGAATGATTTGGTAGACAAGTGATTGAGTCTTATTTCTGGGCTTAGTTTGATTATGCTTGTGATTAAAACTGATAAGATGGTATGGAAGCTTTTATTATGATTCCAGCCTATGATGTGGGTCTGAGGCTCTAGGATGTGATTCCTAGTTAGTTGGGTATTAGTTTGTTTGAATCTTATAGATTTAGAGGTGCTACTCTCTATTTGAGAGATGTGCCCTGATCTGGTAAGATCAAATGGAAATAATCTAAGTTGCAAAATTAACACTAAACCCAATGATGCCGGTCTGAGGGTTTAGTGCATTTGTTGGAGTTTGATTTCTTATCCTTTTACCTGAAATCTCTAGGATAAATTCACCCCTCTTGGGTGCTTATTGAGAGATCATTACATAAAGCAACACATGCTTTTGTTTAGATATTCTGATGAAAGCATGTGATGGTTTTATGAGACTCACCACAAGATTTGATGTTGGTGTAGTATATTGATGATGATCTTGATCTGCTTTTGCTGGCTCCTGAGCTTGCTCTTGAGCTTGCCTGCTCCTCCTAGCTCCTGAGCTTGACCTTGTTATCCACCAGTTCAATCCCTCTCCTTATGTCACCATCCTGGCTTTGTTTGGGTTGATCTAGGTGGTTGGTTTGGTTGTTGTTCTTGGTTTGGTGTTCACCCGGCATCTTGTGGTGTGATGGAGTGAGTGATGCACTAAGGTGCATCTCCACTACCGTGTTGTGGTTTTGTTTTGCTGGTTGTGCTTGTGAGGTCGACAGCTCACCCTTTTGCATGTTGTGTGTGTGCAGCTTGTGTGCCTGCTATGCACATGTGGATAGGTTCAGAATTTGTGAACTTACCATTACCAAATTACTTTTACACTGGCTGGTGAATTGGTTCCTTTTGGCTGTCATTTGCATTCTAGATTTGGATTTATGAAAGATGAAGTCTTTCATATTGGTGAAACTTGCCCCTTTATCATTTCTCAATGATGAGATTGTCAAGTGCATCTCACTGACATATCTGAGAGAAATATATATTAACACTAATCTTGTTTTGTTTCTTATTTAATCTTTGTTTTGTAGGTACAAAGATCAAAATGAATATTTAATGTAGTTTAGATATAGGATAGTTAATAGAGATATACCAATGTACTTTTCTTAATCTTTTGTAATTTCCTTTTATAATTCTTGTAATCTTTATTTGGTTTCTTTGTAATGAAGATTATATATTTATTAATAAAGAATATTTTATTCTTTTCTCTTGTGTGAATTTGTAAAGATCGGAATAAGTTTAGTAAGTTATTCTTTGTAGTTTGTTTCTGAATAAGAAATGTACTTCCTATACCATATTGCTTTTAGATAAGATTTAAGTTATCATACCTTTCTCATATTTATTTTAAAATTCAAATTTTATAACAAAATTATTTAAATTATAAAACACTTAAGTTTTGAAATCCAAACTCATTTCAAAACACCCATAATTCCTTTGAGACCATCTCAAAGTTTATAGCAATCCTCCTTTAAGACTAAACCTACTCTCAAAGTAAGAAAGAAACATTGATCACTCAAGGTTTTTATTTGGCGAAAATTTTACCCACATTTTCTCAAATGAATGCATGCAACATTACATATTCCTAAATCTACCCTTCGTTAGATCCCCTCGTCGATCCGTGTAGATTTGCACAAGGTTTCCACTTTGTTTGTCGACATGTTAAATTCGAGCGTGGTGGACATTGATACCGCCCTAGATGCGTACGCGAATGATATTGACAAAGCAAATCTTGATGAGGAGGGAGACAAAGATGAGAAAGATGGATCCAAATAAAATGGATTCACACCAATTGGAGTGGGGTAAGCTAGCAAGAATGGGGACTTGGAGAGAAGAAAGAAAACTCTTCTAGGTGGTGGTGGTGGTGGATCGGCTAGTGGTGGAGGTGCCTTCGATGACCACGATCTTGCTTGATCACCTTCGGTAATCTTGCTTTTATGGTCTCGTTGATTGGAACAATTTGATGTAAAACAATTGACTAGTGTATATATTTGTCTATCTATTGGGTGTATCCATGTTTAAACAATGTTTTTAAGGTTCCCATTTACGTGATTTGTTCAGCGTGAGCCCGTGCAACACCGTAAAAACAGTTTACAGCGCCCTTTATACGCGTTTTTAAGGGGGCTCTTTTACATGATATATTAGATTTGCTCTAAGTATGTTGGCCACTAGAGAAGGCTTATGTGTGAATGTTTTTACTTCGGGTATGTTACACCTCAAGACTCGTAGCATTCAATAGAATGAAATAAAATGCAAAATAGATATTATTATCAATGAATTTGCGCAAAACCTTATTACTTAAAACATGGGTTGTTGTAAAATAATTGTATTGTTAACACTTCATAGATAAGATAATGCAGATACCCAAAGTTTATGGAAAATATATTACCCAAAGTTAGATTACCCAAATTTTATGGAAAATATATAGAAACTAATCTAACTATATTATAAATTGATCTTCGATCCACGGGATAATTTAGTTCTAGTGGGCGTCATGGATTTCACAATCTTTTTGCAAAAACAAACATAATAGTTTATCTAAATATTATATGTTTAATTTAGCCACACCTAAGATCTCAACAAACACTCATCATATTTATCATATTTTAAGAATGATTTTCAAGAAGGCTTCAAATTTGGACATATCCAATTTTATATGTCCAATTTGCACCACAACTTCGCTTTCATATTATTTTAATTGTTTGTTAAATATGTTTCAACTTGAAAACTTAACCGATGACCTTAAAAGATATAACATGTTTAATAATCTATTGAAATTCATGTTGGGATTTATGTCAAACCTGTTGATAAAATAAAAATTATTCTATGTTTACAACTTGATATATAATTTCTTCTCAAATTAGTATTGATTTACAGGTTGTGACCGCGAGTATCGAAGCGGTATCATTTCACTACTAACACAGAGATTAGATAAGGGGAAAACTATACTAAGGTCATTCTCGAATTATTGTTTTGTAGTATTTGTTGAGCAAGGTATATATTTATTTACATATGAAAGATATTTATGGTTATGGAAGCATGTAAAGTTAAGTAAGTTGGACATTTAATAACACATATAAACGATTTTGGGGTGAAGTGCACTTGTGGTCCCTGCTATGCACTAAATTTAGTATTCTAACTCTAGAAACATGCTATATAAAATTTATATAGAAAACTTAAAATGTGTCTTTGAAAACATCATGCATGTGAAGCATGGCTCCGCGTAAGTAAAATCCTAGATCCATCGCTGCTTCATGGAGGTAAAACAGTGAACAAAGTAGTGAGTATGAATGTTTGTTCCTCCTTCCTGAATGGAAGTGATCAAGATGATAAATGGGTCTAAAAAATCATGAAATATAAAATAAATTGTAACATAGCATTTATGAACTATTGATCTCAAATCCCCCCACCCCAAAAAATATACCACTTTATGATGACTTCGAACTAGTGTGTCAAGTCAAGGAGAATCATGCATGCATTGTCCAAAGCCCTCCAAAGATGAGATTCTAAAAGCATCTAGGATCCATGCTATAATTTTTCTACCGGAAGAATTTGTGAAAGACATCGGTGTCTTTATATGTCATCGTGTTGTTTTTTGCTTTTTCCAAGGTCAGAGTAAATAGTTCATGTTTAAGAGAGGCCCCTGCTAAGAGCCTCGTCAATGGGAACATGTGTATGTGGATACTTCAAATATTTGAAAGATGTTTTTATTCAATATAAAGTTACCATCAATATAGTGCGTCTTGACACACATATAGCCCAATGTTCAAACAGATGTCAACATGTATGAGGTGAGGCAAACGCGGGAATCATGACTCTTGAATTCAAACGCGGGAATCATGACTCTTGAATTCAAGTTGAGGTTCTTACTTAATATCCTCATATGTAAAGAGGTAGTCATTACCAACTGTGAACGATTAAGAACTTCAAAGGTTGGTTGCATTGACTCTATCCACTGATCAAAGTAAGGCCCTCAAATTTCCTAAATGGAACCTCGGCGTGGATACATGACATTGGTCAACATTGTTTTGGCTTCCCTCGGGATTAAAGACAAATCAACATTAGATGGTTTTTTTCTTAGGGGCTGCTAGATACATAGTTCTAACCTCGGCTTCGGTTTTCCATCATGAATTGTAGATGTGATAAAAGAAGATTTTGGTTCCAGAACTTGTAGTGCAAGTCACCTTAAGTGCATGCATAGTACTTGGCTACTTGCAGATATCCTTCGTACCATCACCCACCAATTACCAATACAAGATCTTGCTCAAATTGTTCCCACACTTTTGATGTCGTGCATCAAAGAGAATCACCAATGCTAGAGCTCTGTGACACATTTCCAGAACGGAGACGCTACCAAAATCTCTAGCTAATTTCGGCCTTACTACTTCTCTGTTAGGAAAGAAAGGGAGTAAATATCTAGGTTGCTCCCATCATATAGGTTGTCTCACTTAGTCTTGCATTTTAGTTAAATATTTAGTAAAATCAACTACTCCCTCCGTCCTAAAAAGAATGTCTCAAGTTTGTTTGAATTTGAATGTATCTATATATATACTAAATAGTGTCTAGATACATTCAAGTTTAGACAAACTTGACATATCCTTTTTAGGACGGAGGGAGTAATTAGAACAAAATATACTACTAGTAGCCTATTCAATCATCCTAACCCTGGTTGAACTTTCGCTCCTTCTATCTTTCCATTGAAGAATTTCCTCACGAAATCTAGAGTTTAGACTTACGGGGATATTTATGATGAAAGACTCATCAAAGGAATGAGATCACCGATTATCCATGGACTGTTTTCCTACGCTGAAATTTCATATGGCTCCACGCGCAGCGATTAATTAGACACCATAAAGTTAAAGGTGTTTTGTAGTACCCTTAAATTAACTGTAGCCATCCATTTTGGTCAATCCAATGGACAAAACACGTTTATACTGGTGCTAAAAACAGGACAAGTATGATTCATACTGCTTATCTCGCCAAGGCAAATCATGCCTCGTTTAGAAGACAGGCTAGGACCAATAGAGGCCGTATAAGCCTCGTAACCATATGTGATATTTCCTTTTCCTGCCCACTGTCGCTCTTGTACGACCTCGCCGCCAGAGGTCCCATACTCCGGACGCCTGCCTTCCCGCCTTAGTCCTCGCCGGACACCAGCTCGGGCTCTACGTAGTGGGGAGTGCTCACGAGGCCCTTGGCGTTACCGTCGTCAGAGCCGATATTGGCCGACGACCCGAAGTCCGCGAGGCGCGTGCACGGCGAGACGTTGTTGCCGTCGTCCAGAACCACGTTGTCAGGCTTGACGTCGCGGTGAACCACCCCGTGCCGCTGGCAGAGGGCGAGCGCCTGGGCGACCTGCGCGGCCTTGTCTCCGGCGGGGGAGCTCAACGACCTGAGCTTGACTCGTGGTAGCCTCCCTCCGTCGGCCAGCACGCCCGCGGGCAGGCGAACGCTAACGGAATGTCTTAATCTGATTTTTTTTAGATTGATGATCTGAATTATTTTAGTAATTACGGCTAATGGGTCTGCTGGGCCTAATCTCCGTCGAAGAATCTGAGCCGTCCGATCATTTCATACTTGTCTCACTATCTTGTGTGTCTTGCATGCATGCGACACTCTCTCTCTCTTTATCTCACGGCGTCACGGAAATATGTAGTCTGTATTTTGAGTGCTGAGGAGGTTAAGACAGTTGCTTGCTTGGAAGGCAGTGGATTAATACGCCGACGATAGGTGGATCAGACTGTTTCGCGGGCCTGGAAACAAAGTGGAGAACGATCCTCGTTGGGACGTATGTTCATGGAGATGTTAGCCACTTAGCCGAACCTAAAGACTTGATCCTGAACTTTGGGTGACAAAGTACCTGAGTTAGCTTGGAGAGAACACAGATTCAGCTCTTCGGTGTTATGCTTATGCGGTGCATCGATGAGATCCTTGAGAAGAATCGCAATCACGTTATCATAAATAAGTGGAGCTCTTTCTTACCCGCCACAAACTGGGGAACTTGCAGAAATACTGACAATACATGCAAGATTATTTTTGGCATAAGCTAGGAGCCCTAATGCTCTGTCGAAACAGTCGTCATATATACAAAGGAAGGAGAGGGTCACAAATCCCAGAGAGAAGAGATAAAAAATTGTTTTTTGTTACTCGTGGGCAGACACCCGTCATCTTGCAGATGCTGCGCCGCAGGCGGCCACACCCTCTCCCGTCTTCTTCGTCTCCGTCGCCGTCGGCTCATCCACCGATCCACATCTCCCACGGCCCCCCGCCCCTAATCTCCCTAGCTTATCCATTTGGTCGCAGCGTCGCCTGACCACGACCATGACCACGACGGATTCAGGCCTACTCCCCAGCCTCGACATTACTAGTTTTTATCTCACTTTTCTCCGCCGGAGACGGTGATTGATGGTGACTACCATGTAGGGTATTATGACTTGGCCGTGTGCTACTAGCTAATTTAACGTATCCCACTGGTCACGGCAGCTGTGGTTCTGGTCCTCTCTCGCTGGTGTCCTGGCAGGCGCGCGGTAGCGCAAAAAACGTGCACCCGGTTCGTCGCATCAACAGGGACGCTTTGCGTGCAGCCAGGAACCTTGTCTCTGGAGGTGTCTGGACGCGCAGCATCAGCAATCAGCAAGACCATTGTTCAGAGATTGTAACAAAAGAAGTTCGTGTTCGTGGAACATCTTGTCTTTCTTCCTACCTCCCCGTTCCCGGTAGGATGAGAGAACACTTCAGATGGATGCAAAGCTTGCTGCCATTTTTCGCTCGCCAAGGCAACATGTGCCGCCAGCCTGCCCTAGCCTCTACTACTGTACTGTTCAGATCCCTGCACCTGAGATGGGATGGGGATAAACTATGAGGTTTCAGATCAATGAGTTGCAAATTTACAATGCAGACCATGTGGGAACAGCGTGGTGCTTCTCCTGGCATGCATGTGCTGTGCTCGATCTACATATCATTACATTACTCTGCTGACCAAATTGCCCTCCGTTTCAAAATATAAGATATTTTAGATTTGTCGAGAATGATTCAGAAACATTTTGGTATGTGGTCACTTACATGTTTGGAATCTAATCTAGACACTAAAATAAGTCTAGATACATTTTCTTCACAAAGCTAAAACATCTTATATTTTGAAGCGGAGGAAGTACATCCAAGTCAAGCTAGACACCTGGACAGAGTGACCCGTGCAAATCTGCCACGATTTGATTTGTTCGGTGTTATCCTACAGCTTGCAAAACAGCATGTACAGAGAGATTGACATGACAAGGAAGACTGGGTAATTCTCTATCTCTAACGAGCAGCTCAATAGAAATAAGCAAGGCTTGTTCTAACTGACAGTAAAAAGGAATGACCCGGGACATTACGATGATGCTTCCTTGAGCTGTGCAAGGAGATCACTGACATACATGCCCATGATTTCGGTGTCCTGTACAAATGTATCTTGTATAAACTCGAGGGCGCAGATACACAAAAAAACAAAGCCCTCCCTAATTTTCAACATGACATTCTGGCTGATTTGGTATCCTAAGCCTAATGGGAAAGAACCAAAGGGGGGCCATGGCCTCCACAGGAAATGTTACCAAAAAACTTGTGCTACAGAGGTGAGCATGTACACAAAATGGCCGGACCAAAGCACGTTAGTCGTCAGGGCGGTGGATCTCACCCATCAAGATGCGGTTGCTGTGGACCTTGAACCCAAGAAGCGAAGGGTCAATCTGCTTTCCTTTCTTTGCTTTCTTCTTCGTGCCCTTGCCACCAGGGCCACCGATCCGTGGATTCAGAGACATCATACTGCAGCGGAGGCTTCTTTGTGCTCTTGAGCATTTCACTGAACGAAGGACCAGAAGCATCCTGATTGCCAAACGTCCCTCCTGTCTCTTTGTTGGCTGAAGCAGGGCTTCCACACCATGGGCTGCTGAAGTGACTCCTGATTCCATCTTAAGATCTGCACAGCACGAGTACCTACATCAGATGTCTAAACCCAAGATACCCTAGAATGGTACAAATCATAAGCACTACTAGAATCCTTAAGTTGGAGCTTCAAGCAAAACACTTGCTATGAACAAACTGTTAGTAGGTGTCAATGATAAGGATCAAACAAGCTAAAATATAGACAGAAATTTTCAGCTGCTACAGTACTAACGAGTAACACTTGCCATTGGTAAAAAAAAATGGGTTGGCTTATAGAATTTCGCTGAAGGAAACATTGATAAGTTCCCATGAAAAGAAAAACCACATGGATAGCTTGCACGGCGTACCATCAGAAGATGTAGAAGAAGCATGGCCTGCCTTCTTGACCTCATTGCTGAGGCAGATCCGTTGAAGCTGCCTGAGATGTAGCAGTGTGCAGGTTTGTTGTCCTTTAGCAATGAATGGGAGCTTCCTTCGACATGCCAGTATCAGCCCTGCATATAGGGAAAAAATTGTGTCACTGAGCCTTGTACTAGAAACGAACTTTGTGTACACGTCACATGCACAACTACATGTACAGTAACAATAACAAGTTGGCCAAATAAATACAGAATTGATCTCTAAAGAAGTAAAGTTAAACAAAGAACATTGCATGCATATATATCAGAAGAATCAAACTATGTATCTACAAGCAATGGAGACCCTTAGATATCAAAACTTGGATGACTGCAAAAAGAATGTTACAGCAAATATTTGTGAAGAAATTTATCAGTAGAAAAGGTTTGTTCTGAGGTTTCAAAAAGGATAAATGAAAATATGTGTGCAGCTACAAAGTTAAGAAAAGTACCAGTTGCTGACCGCTTCAGAAAAATCAGTGTCCTCCACTGCCAAGTTCGCACTAGAACCCTGCCTTTTCCTCCTGGCTACATCATTGACATTCCCAACCAATTGATTAGTGGATGCACTTCCACCCATCACATCTGGGTATTCTCCCCTTTGAATATCAAGCATTGTTGCAGAGCTTGATCTGAGGCCCAGTTTTCGGTTCATCTCAATATTGTTTGGTAAACTATCTAGAGTGGCTGGCCTGTCCTGTCCCAAGTGCCCCATTTGCGAAATGTGACCTTTCTGCAGGATCATCAAAAGATAACCTATCAACGGGTGATCTTAAAGGGTTATCTGCAGCAGGTTGTGCAAAGAGTAAAGAAGGGTCTTTACGTCCAACAAATGATGCCGCTTACTGGAACATCAGGGAAACCACGAGATTGTTGTGCCTGAAGAACCATTTTTGATGAAACATATCACTCAAATCGGGTTCTGGGTTCCTCTCGCTCATGAGTGATGCCCATGCATGTGGGTTGTC